>OY728133.1:1552359863-1553629259 GCA_963277665.1 Viscum album
GCTTCTTTGAATTAATGCCCTGAGGGACATGATCATTCACCTCCCCAGAATATGGGAGTGAATGGTGATTGCGTTCCAAGGATAACGACCTAAAACGGTTGGAGATGGTGGTTAGAAACGCCTGCTTCTTGACCAGTTCTCATCGTTGTTCGGATGACCGGTGTGTGTTGTTCACTTAGAGGCCTTTTGTGGAAGCCTCCAGAGTTGGGATGGTATCGTGTTGACGGTACTCCTTAACCAGCGCATTTGATACCCTAGCGTTGAAGATGCTGAGTAGGTGATGTCATCCTCAGAGTGGACGATGATCGAGTAGGAGTAGCTGCAGTGGAATTAGAAGCAGCGATATTAACAGGAGTGAACTTGAGATCAGCCAATCTAGAAATGCAGAAGATCTTGGAAAAGAGTGCATGTTTGATATAACAGACGTAATCAAGATAAATTCATCCACTACATATTTTGGATGAGCACATATGTCAATGATTTTTTTTGTTGGCCCTCTCATTGAGTTTTAAATAGGGACCTAACAAATATGTAAAACATCATTTTAACTTGGTTAAGGATTCACGTCGGGTTCACCATTTTTTGTTTCCCTTGGAATTCGCGGATGACCTCCTTGATTGAAGGCTCAAACATTCCAATCAGTTTCTAAAGGGTTTGTTCATAGAACCGTAAACATCCAATGATTCCATATCCATTTGGACTTACTTTCCAAAGGTAGGCGCTCATTAGTTTGTGGACTGATGAGGCTTAGGAATTTGCATTGGTCGAGAGGGTGGGTGGTCGAACTCATCACACCTTTTTTAAGGGAATTATTGTCTACTCTGGGACACTCTTTATAGATTTAAGTTATGTTCGGGAATCCTTATTATGTTACCAAGTATAAAATGATCTTTCCTTTAGATCTGACAATCAATGATCGATATGTAGTAAATTCAGAGAATCTTTTATATGTATTCGAGGTTCTTCATTGATAGAGTATCATCTGTATTTGTTAGATATTCTTAGTCAATGGTATCCTTGGATACATAAAATTCTATTAGTCATTATGATGACCATGATGGTTTTAATGCCACTTAGTGGGGAAATTGAAATTTATTGTCATTCCGAAGGACATGGATTATTTCAGAGTTGCGATCGAACCCGCATATGGGCAACCTACGTATCCTTTTTTTAGAAAAGGAATCCAGACCCACGTAGTTCGAGTAAGGGAGTATGATGTTTATGATTGATGGCTCAAAGAAGGATATCATAATTACTTTTACACTATGCTCACGTGAGTCATTCTCGGTGTGAGAAACAAGAGGTATTGGTAAAAATCAGACAATTGTGCCATGAAAGATTCAATCATAAGAAATAATGTGGGACTTATGTATGTATGACAACCCAGATAAATGATGATTTGGATTTACTTCAGGGAAGAAATCCAGGAACATGGCCCATAAAGGTATATGTGCTTCACGGAGATTTGAATACTCTTACTTGGGCCTTACTCCTAAAAAGGAGGCCCAAATTAGGAGAGGACTTATTATTGGGTTTTTACTCCTGAGAAGGAATCCCAGATCAAAGGTAAATTAGGACTAGTTAAGAGTAATTAAGACTGGGGCTTACTCCTGAAATGGAGGCCAAGGTTAAGAGACTTGAAAAAATAAGGGACTTGGGGCTTACTCCTGAAGAGGATGCCCATATTTATGACTGGGGATTATTCCTGAAAAAGGAGGCCCATGTTAATGATTATGACTGGGGATTATTCCTGAAAAGGAGGCCCATGTTAATAGAATTATGGTTGGGTCTTACTCTTGAGGAGGATGCCAAAATTAATGAGGACTTGGGGCTTACTCCTAAGGAGGATGCCCAGATTTGAAATTTATGACTGGGGCTTATTTTAGAAAAAGGAGGCCCAGGTTAATGATTATGACTGGGGATTTTTCCTGAAAAGGAGTCCCAGGTTAATGAAATTATGGTTGGGGATTACTCCTGAGGAGGATGCCCAAATTAGGGGACTGGGGCTTACTCCTGAAAAGGAGGCCCAGGTTAAGAGAATTATGGTTGGGGCTTACTCCTGAGGAGGATGCCCAAATTAGGGGACTGGGGCTTACTCCGGAAAAGGAGGCTCATGTTAAGAGAATTATGGTTGGGGGTTACTCCTGAGGAGGATTCCCAAATTTGAGACTGGGGATTACTCCTAAAAAGGAGGCCCAGGTTAAGAGAATTATGATTGGGGATTACTCTTGAAAAGGAGGCCCAAATTAGGGGATTGGGGCTTACTCCTGAAAAGGAGGCCCAGGTTAAGAGAATTATGGTTGCGGCTTACTCCTAAGGAGGATTCCCAAATTTGAGACTATGGATTACTCCAGAAAAGGAGGCCCAGGTTAAGAGAATTATGATTAGGGCTTACTCTTAAAAAGGAGGCCCAGGATAATGAGTTCTATCATCTTAAAGGATGAGGTTTAATGAATGAAATCGCAATCTTTGGTGACATAAAGATGTGTAAATCACTAGGTTTTGAGAGATATTCCACAGAATTTCTTTCAAATAAGGACGTCAAATAAAGAAATCATGCCATAAATGGCATTGAAGAGTGTCTTAAAGATTTAATCTTGAATAGGAGTGGTGGAATGGCATAAGTGGTGTTAAATGGGCAAGAAAGGCACCCAAAAATACAGGGGCACGCAGGTCCTGGTAGGCGCGTAGGTACTGCATGGGTGCGCAAGTCCTGGTCGCACAGGTATACCTGCGCGACACATGGTTACTTGCGCGACGGTTAACCAGCAGGGTAATACTTGAGAGACTCTTGGTTAAAACCTTTAGAATCATCTTGAGGTTCTTCCAGAAGAGTGGCGCACAAGATCTATTGATGGATTTAGGCGGCGTGCAAGTGTGGCCATTTCCTTTAAGGGATGGCCACTTAGGCGTGCATGTGTTGATGAGTTTCAACACTTAGGCCTTCCTCACCCTCTTTAGATCTTCCGTTCTAGGTAATAAATTACCTTAGAACTGTTTCAGAAGCTTTGAGAAGGGACTAGGGCGCCGGGAGCTCAAATCCGAGTTTTTGGAAAATTTCTCTTGAAAGTGGGGGGGCCACAGGGTCTCTTTATAGGCTAGAGAAGACCCCAGGGCGGTAACCCTTTAGGGTGCGCAAGTCACTTGCGCGACCATTAGGGTGCGCGCAAGTATACTTGCGTGACATTGATGGAACTTGCGCCACCTATGGGAAATGTTCTCCTTGTTCATCCCTTTGTCGATTTTTGATGTTTCTTAAAAGGATGAATCACTTTGGACTAAGTCATTTCCCTTTCCATACTTTTAGAAAATGTGATGAAAAGGAGGATCAACAGTGGTGATTGGTTTTTGATTTCATACACATGGATATGGAGAATAAAAAATTAATAGTGGTGTTTTCTTGAGAGGATCTCATTGTAGTGAAACTGACATTGACTTTTACAGCATGCTGGAAGAAATTATTGAACTATGTTATCTGGGATATAATTACATATATATTTTTAAATATCAGTGGTTATAAACTTAGAAAGGCTTGCATGTTCATCTGATCATTGGAATCATTGATATTAAATATAAAATCCTTTTAGAAAATTAACCATTTTTATTATCTCATTAAGCATATAATATTTATTACTCAAATTATTGTGCTAATTTATGAGAGTTTGGTGATTGGTGGAGCCTAGTAAAAAATAAATCTCAGGAAAATCAGTTTATTCAATGTGAATGTGGTTCCACTGAAGTTAAAGGAATTAAATTTTGTAATAGACTACATGAAATTCATTTTTTTCATGAATATACATGAATATAGATGATGACACCCCATAGCTAAGTGTTGATGGTGATTATTATGTTATTGATGTAAGAAATTAATTTTAAGTGAAAAGTGATTATGAAACTGAAACTCCAAAGAAAATTGATGATACTTAGGAGGAATATAAATATAGTAACACCCTCATATATGAAGATGAGGATGGAGATAATGGTTGATGCATGAAAATTCTGGTTATAATCATATATAACATATATCCATATATAATAGTTTTTTTAACAACTTTCTAAAAAAACTATTTTGTGTTTTAGATGGGCTCAGATATGTTTCATGAGTTTCAGGAGGCTGGACTACCTGATAATTAGTAGGATATTGGATCATCAGGCCCTCGTATTGAAATCGGTGCAATGAGGAATTGGAGGGGTCATTGTTTTGAAAGATTGATGATTCTTGACCCTATACTATAGAGACGCCCACCTCTAGGCTTTGATCCATTCACGCATGGGTATTTTTACATTTTATTGTAGTAAGTTTTCATTAATTATCGTTATTTTTTATATTCTTATTATTTGATTATTTTTTTTATTATTCATATATTTTTTATATAGCAATTGGATATGGGAGTACTATATTTTGAAATTATTTTTCTGTAGCATAAGTTACATGGGATCAAGATCCCATATATATTCAACATCGCATGTTTGATCATTGGATAGAATGTAAATAAATAATATTTATCTGGAAATTTGTTAAACTAGTAGCTTGATATTATTAATTTTATATTGAGTTTATTATATCTCATCAATAAAGGCATGTGTAACTCTATTTGGAAGGGATGAGATGACTTTTTGTGTGACCATTGCTGTGAGTTTTTTCCCATTTTGTGGAGGAAAATAATGAGGTAAGCAGGAGTAATCGAGTTTGATTAGCCTTGCTACGACCACCTACCTGATTAAATTTCATCTCAGGTTTTTGATGGATTATGTTCACATTGGACGGGTGGTCGTTTTCAGTGGATATCATCTGTAGGTCGACAAAATTGGGGGAGACAGGAGGTGACACATCGAGATGGTAGTCGTACATTCAGTACGCATAGGGAAAATATGGTAAGTTCATATTTTTAACTAATTTATATAACATTAAATGTAAATTGTTTATTTTATATTCATATAGGCAGTCGAGCAACACAATATTATAGAATTCGACATTTATAGAAAGATGTAAAATGATCCTCTCACTAGAGATATTAAAGGTGATCGCCCGCATCATATTGAGGTGAGTATAATTTTTTTGGAATTTTAAAATTAACTGCGAACAATATTTTATGTATTTCAATTTTAAATTGTTGTTGATTGAAGAAAATGTGGTTGTGACATCTCAAAGACAATATAAAAGTTAGGTCTAGATTGGTGATCAGAATAGTGTAGCAATATTTGATGAGGAATCATTGATGTAGACAACCCAGTATGCCTTCAAGAATGGTTTGTTTGTTGGTATCAACTCTCAATTAATTCCTGGGGTAATTATCGTACCACTATAATGTCCATGTGCAACCTAAGAAGAGCTCATGGAGAGTCATTGTCATCTTTTTCAGAATATTAGGAGCTATTGTAATATCATGGTTAGATTATAGAGAGGATGTAAGTTAAGCAGGAAGAGCTCTATCGACAACAGTAGCAACATCAACAGGATAATATGCATCGAATGTACCAGCAGCAGCATTAGCAGATGAAGGAGTACATGTGACATATGACACTTGGTTTAGAGATGGATTTCCCTCCATCATCACTTATAGCTCCTCTACCTCCTCTAAAAGACCATTTTCCTTCAGGGATGTATTTACTTTTTATGATCAAACTTCTGAATGTAAATTTTTTTAATATTATATATTTAAATTTCTATATAGTTTATTTTTTATATTGTTGTGAAAATATCATTTTATTATGATATTATTAAGTATTAAATTTTATATTTTTTTATTAATTTATAATTTTTTTTATTTTTTTATTTTTTTTATTTTATTACTTATTTATTATTTTACGAAAACTATTATTATTATTATTATATATTTTTTAAAATATTTAGGTTTTAATTATTTATAATTTTTTAGCAAATTATTTTTATTAATTTTTTTAATATTGTGTTCTTATTATTAATATTATTATGATTGTATTATTAATATTTATTAGTATTATTATTATTATTACTATATTAATATTAATAATATTATTATCATTATGTAATATTATTTTTTTAATAATTTTTTTTAATATTATTAATATTATTTTATTCAATTGTATTAATATTACTTTTTTTGTGATGTGAACGTCATAAATAGTTTTTTGTGATGGGCCAGTCACAAATAGTATTTTTGATGAGCCTATCATAGTAGTATTTTTTGAAAGCTCGTAGAAACTATTTTCCACTAGATAATTTCCCTTTGCAAAAAAACTATTTGTGGTTCCATTTCCACAACATGGAATTTGTTATGTGTCCCCGTCGTAAAAGGTTATTTTCGATTAGGTTTCGTTACAAATTCCTTGTCACAGAAAAACTAAATTTCCAACAGTGTACATAAATTCCATGGGAAATTACAGAACCATAAATGATTATCATGTACATTGATGCCTTGAATTTATGCCTAAGGTTATGGCCTTATATATTTAAAATTAAATTCATCTTTTTCAGAAACATTCTGGCTTAGAGTTATCCCTACAGGGATTCACCTCTCCTCTATCTACTTCTTCAACTTTTATCTTCCCCATCCCCCTCTTTGGGGCTCGTTGTCTCCTCAGCATTGATGGGTCCTTTCTCCTTCTCTAACTTCTTTGGGATTCCACATTATAGGTTCGCTCTCTCCGATTATTAAGGAGTTGTCCCATTTTTCCATCTTCCATCCCTATTCTACCAATCTAGCCCGACACACACAACCCCATCTTTATTGCATGTGTTGGTTTTTCATATGGGATTGGAACTGTGGTGGTTGAAGTAAGGTAAAGATTGGTTTCTCCATTTCAATGGCTTATTCCCGCAGTTTCACTCGATCTTTTTGTTGTTCCTCATTAGGGGTTCAGTCCCAGTTTTTTATTATTGTTTTAATCTGAGTTCCCACTTCCTCTTTCCTGTTACTTTCAATTATGGGTTTCCATATCTGTTTTCCTTTTGTGTTTATATCCCAATTTTTTCACAATCTAATCCCATGGAGGTTCGTGTCTTCCCTTACCCCTACTTTGTTGCTCCTCCCTATATGGGATTCTGGGTCCCTTTCTCTATACCTAGTCAATCCCATGCATCGAATACCAAGAGATTTCTGGGATATGTCTGAGGAGCGGTAAGACTTCTCGAGAGGCACTACAAAAAAATAGTATATTAGAGGTATTTTTTGGAAGGGGTTATGCACAACCCCCTCAAAATTTATTTTACAGGGGGTTATGCACAATCCATTATAATCATAAAATTCAGAGGTTGTTCACAAACCCTTATAAATTTTTTATCATTATGTTTTTATTAATTGTTTTGATTTTAGAGAAGGTTATGTAAACATTGTTGTTAATTTAATAATTAGCGATGGTATATATTTGGTTAGATTTTAGAGGATCAATATATATATATATATATATAATATATTCATTTGGATATATATATAATTTATTTTTTTAATGGAAATAGTTGGGGTTCACAACCCCCTCTAATATAAGATATTTGAGGGGGTTCATGACCAACTTCTAATATATTATATTAGAGTGGGTTTTGAACCCCTTAAAATTTATGAAATAAGAGGGGGTTTTGAACCCCATATAATTGATGAAATTTTATGGGTTCTTGAACCCCATCTAGTTGATGACATTAGAGGGGGTTTGAACCCCCTCTAATTAATGAAATTATAGGGGATTTTGAAACCACTCTAATTCATGAAATTTTATGGTGGGCATGAACCGCCACTAGTCCCATTGATTAGAGGGAATTATAAAGCCCCAAAAAATATTTATTTATTTTTTAAAATAAATATTCAATATATTTATATTTTGTAATATATATGTGTGAGAGCATGTGTGTGTGTATATATATTATATAAATACATTATATAAATGTATTTAAATACATTATATATATATGGACATTATATAAATACATTAAATTAATACTTATACATATAAAAAAATTATACATATATAAATATTCTTATAGATAATGTAATGTAATTATAAATATATTTATTCAAATATATAAAATTTATATATGGTTTTATAAATGGTGTACATTAATATCATGATATATATTATACATATATTATATTAAATACATTTTTGTTGTATATTATTGTATAAATACGTTGATATTATATTATGTATACAAAAATATATAATACAGAAAAAAATTAAATATAAATATACATATATATATTATAATTATATTGTATATATTATTTTATAAATATTTAATTATATTTAAATTTATATATATTATATAGTTATTTTATAAATATTGTAGCATACCATATTAATTATAAATTAATTTATTATATATATATATCATTTACATATATTATAAATTTCCATTTATATGAGTGCATTTAGTTTTGTTTGTGTGTATATATATATATGATATGATATGATAATATGTAATCACATAAATAAATATATACTATAAATTTATTTAATATAATATATGTATAATATTAATCATAAAATATATAAATGTATAATATTTATAAAACCAACTTATATTTCTATAGTCTAAAAAATAGGTGTAATAAAAATAAAAATAATTACTAATATTACTGTCACACACACACACACACATATATAAAACTATATAAAAATGACTATATAAATATATATCCTATAATTATATTATATCTATAAATATTATATAAATACATAAATTCACACAAACACAAATATTAGTATAAATGTATATTTTTATATGTAAAATAATTATTTATATATGTTATAGAACAATATATACATCATATATTATAAAAAATTAAAATATATTTATATATATATTATACAAAAATATATATTTTATATAAATATTATACACAAATATATTACAGAAAAATATTTATAGCAATTTAAATCTTTATTCAAATAGTATATATTTAAATGACTTTCATAATATATATAAATATAATAATGTGTAGCTAATAAAAAATAATAATTTGTCGTAGTGGTATGGGAAAATTCTTTTTAGTCTTTGGGTGATGGGTTTGATACCCGACTAAATCAAATTATTAACCATGTTGTGGAACAATGCTCGAGTTAACTAGAGCCAAGGTGTTGGTGTGGGGTGGGACCAGGGAACGGGAGGCAAAGGATGGGATGCCAGCATTTCCAGATGGGAATGGAGAAGTGGTGGGGTGTTGGAAGACTGGAAGAGAAGGAAAGGGGGTGGGGAGGAAGGGGGCAGGGAGGGGCATCGACAGACAAGAATGAGAGAGGCAAGGGTGGGGTAGGGTAGGACGTGGCCTCCTCAGAATGAGAGGGTGTGGTTCCTCATTGAAATTGTATTGGGTGGGGTGGTCAAAATTAAAAAAAACTAATTAGAGGAAATGTTTGTAACTACCTCTAATATGTCTTTTATTATAAGGGGTTAGAACCCCCTCTAACTGCCTTAATTATGTAACTTGTTATTCATATAGTAGTCGTTTCCAACGACTTCTATTCTGGTTACTAGATTTTTGGAGGATAAAAATGCCTCTAATAAATGAATCTTAAATAAAATTATAGGGGGACTTTACCCCGTTCTGTCCAACCCCTGCTAATTTTTCCACTACATTACCAGCGGTTCTTCAAAACAACCTATTACAATAGTAGGTGGGGAAATTAGCCGTATTTCCTCATAATCACTACTAATGGGTTTAAAAAGGGTTATAACACCTTCTAATCTAAAAAATAACCCCCTCTAATCAAGTAATTTTTTTGTAGTGAGTCACGACATGCAGTGGATTTCTATAGTTACTATGTACTTTAAGATTTCTCCACTGATAATGAATCTAGTTTTTTGTGGTGGCTGTCAGTGTTTTCCATTCAGTGGTAGTCTGGTATTCTCCGATGGACTTATGTGATTTTTCTATCTAGTGTGTTGATTGATATCAGTGTTAGTGGTGACAATTAGGGTGAAGCGATGGTGGTGAGGGTGTTTTTAGTGATGGATGTTGCATTGTGATTCTCCCATGGTTTTGATGGTGATGTGTTAATGGCATCAAGTATGGAATGATTGTGAAGGCTTGTGAGTGTGATGTAACTTTCCTTGAGACAGGTTCATCGAGCGGCTCACTATAATTTTCTTAATTTTTCTGTGTCGCGGGTTTTTATTTTGGTGATTTATTTTTAATTTCATACTTCCCTCTGTATTTTCTGTGTGATGGTTTTTGAATTTCGTATTTCCACTATATTTTGTTTGTTTTGGATGATTTGAGGTTCCCAATTACCATAAAAGTGTTATTTTTAAAACTTTAAAAAAATTATTTGCAGGAGTATACCATGAGAAAACTGGATATATGAATTTTATTTATTTATCACCATAATTGATTATAATTGCACACTAATCATTATATATTCACATACTGGATAATCTTAGACACTATTGATGGTGAACTATTGAGTTTTACACGAACTTAGTTTGATCCACCAATTGTTACCTAGATGGACATCATGGATGCAGGTAGGGATAAGGGGAAGTAGCCTGATATGGATGCTTAATTTTCTATACTAGGATGGTGTGTGGGTGAATAGGATCAAACGTTTTTCTCATTATGCCTTTGGACACCATGTCTGGTCACTTATTAGTGGATTGGACAAGGGATGTAACAAATTGGTATCATAGGGTTTCCTTGACATAACAATTTGGGATGGTTTAAAGGAGACTAAAACATGTTGTAATTTGTCAATTAGCATGTGCCTATGATTAACTAACCCACATACAGGGAAAAAGATAAATAACATTGGATGGGAATTGTTGTTTTCGATTTCACTAATTACTATTTTATTATTCTAACGATTTGGTGGTTCACATTATCTATGGTGTTTATTATTATTAAAATAGAATCACTTTTTATACTTGGTCAGGTATGGTAAGGAAGTATTGTATCATTCATTGTTATAGGGACTTGAGAAATTATATTTCATGTATATATCATGCTACGTTCATTTTATTGATAAAATTATATGAATCAGGTTGTATTTCCTTGATGGTTATATCTATGAGTTCCCCTAACATTTCTTGCCACAAAGAGGATAAATATTTTATTTCTTAATGAGTCATCACTAAACTAAACATTATTTTCACATATATCTTGATGGTGTCACCATAATTATCCAATTATCAAAAGTTTTAGCTTATAACCATGGTCACATGAGATGAAACAATAGTTGATTATGATTAAAGGGATGAATATTTTTATTTTTAAATCTTGTACTTCAATAAAGTTGGAATGGATATACATATAATCAAATCATGGTATCTGAATTCTCACATACTATGATCGGATTTAATAGGTCTTGTTTTAGAAACATTAAGTGTCAATTGTAACTTATAAATTATAGGTATTTATAACTTGGGAATTGTGAATCATCTAACTATATCGTGATATATATAAATATGAACTTATTGATACTTAAAAGTTAAAATAATCGATTATGTTAAATGGGGATTATAATTGATAATTAAAAAGAATCTTCCTCTAAAACGTGCAATTAACACTCCATATATAAGAATCTCTACCCTGAAATGAAGAACATGAACCTGACCCAACAATAACATTTGGTATTGGGAGTGACTCAGAATACCCTAATGATATTCTATGTCACTTAGACCTAGCTTTTGGGGTATGAAAATGTTGTCGACTCTTGGGTAGGAAGGCTTTATTGCTATAACTTCTCTTTACCTTTTATCATTACCTTTTTTAATCTCTTTTTGAGTAATGTATTTGGAATTATATATATATTCCTTCACCATATCCTCAAGGAATTTACCCGAAAGGTGGTGATGACCAATCTTTGTAGGTGGTGAAACCTTCACCAATGGTATTGCATCTTGTAATTCCTTCTAAAGAACCTCATTTTATACCTGATCTAGGAACTAGCACTCAGTTTTGAGGGGGTTTATTTCTATTTTTCTAGAGAATATAGGATATTTTGTGCCCTACATCTACTATGTCAGAGCTTACTTTAGAGTTCTAGAAGCAGTAACCTCCTATCAATTTGGTTGAATGCAGTCCCCATGTTGTTGGGCCATGGATAAAGGCCATGTTCCCTAGCTTGGATCACCTAGATACACATATGGAAAAAATATTTTATCTTTTAGAATATATTATTAGATGGTCAGACAAGAGATGGTGGGATGTTTTGACCCATGATAATTAGTATCGAGTGATGGTTTGGAGGGATTTTTATACCATCTTCTATGATTTTTCATTTCCTAATATATTCAAGGATGACTGAGCCAAAGAGTTTATTTCTTAGAGAAATAAACATTGTCTATAATGGATTACTCCGCTCATTTCAGGAAGCTTCATCCTTTTGGTCCAAAAATCCTTTGTGATAAGATGTCCAGATCTCAGCAATTTCTGGATGGGATTGTGTATTCTATCTGATATTAGGTGAATATGTTTGATTTGACTAACATCCTCAAGATAGTGAAATAATTGTTAATATCATTGCATAAACCAAGGTAATATTGAGTTGTGGGAATAGTGGTTTTGTTCATTGATAGGAAAGATGATAATTGAGCAGCATGAAGTGTCATTTTGAACCATCTCATGGGGAAGTAGTATATAGAGTGTGCACCTATGTTGCAATGTGATATGTCACCATTGTGGTTGTTCAAGACATATAGAGTCAAACTATAGTAAATAACCATTTTAGTGGTGAGACTATGTAAATATGGGTATTCTTCATCATTTCTGCTTAAAATTTCTTCTAATGGCCAAAGATAGAGAATATTCACCCACTCTAGGTTCTAGAGTGGGATCAATAGCTCCACATAATGCATGGTTTTGAATTAAGAATGATCGTGGAGGTTGAGGAGGAGGATGAGACAAAGGAATTTGGGATTCTATTATAAAACACTGGTAGAACATACCTTCTTATGTTACCCAATTTGTATCTTAGTTTCGTATATTGTGGAAGAAATATATTGTGTAGTCAAACTCCAAGGAAAAATGTGTTGGTACATATACAATTCAAGGTTTGATTTTCATATCCTCAACTTTAGTATATTATTTATTTATCAAATGTTCTTCATATTAATTTATATATGTGTTTATTGTGGAAAGTAGTAGGCTCAAAATTCAGTAATTTTTTGGAGTGATGGATCTTGATACTATTTTGTGACTATGACTAGAACGTTTGTGCTAATACAATGAGTACGCCCTTGAGGTTAGTACCTATCATTTTTTATGGAACCTTCTCATCGTCTAGATAACTAGATTTAACATCATTCATAGGATGTACAAGTAATTACCTCATCATACTCATTTTTAATTTTATCATTAAATGTGTCATTTACGTCACTTGATGTAAGTAACTATATTCATAAAGGATAATGTGATTTCTAGTTAAGTAAAACAATATACAATAATCATGGTCTATAATGAGTGATAGACTAGATTGTTCTTCATAATTTGATTGATTAGGGAAAATTTATGAAATATTTTACTCTTATGGTGCAATTTTTTAGGGATGTTTTCCCTAATGAATTATTTGTATTACCTTCCAAGAGATTGTTATGGTTTTCTATTAATCTGGTTATATGAGTACTACTAGTATCTATTCTATCTTACAGGGGGGACCCCAACAGGTCATTAGTAACTCAAGAGATAGTTAGAGGACCTGGAGGCTAAAGTGTTTATATGAACCAACATGTCATTGGGGTTCACCGGTACTATTCTCCATCAAATATAATTGTACCCTCAAGAATTGTGTTCATTAACAGAAACTGAACAAGATTTTAGTTAAAACCCAATATCCCTTACCTCATATATAAGGTCTCTTCAACAAGCTTCGAGGAGCTAGAGTTTTCTTGAAAAGTGATTTGAGGTTGGTATATAATCATGTTTGAGTTTTGCCCTCAAATATACAACGTACTAATAAATTATTTATGTCCATTATGTGTATTTGGTAATGTATTTCAGTCTCACAAATACACCGGTTATTTTCAAGGACCCAATTAATTAGGTTTTCCACCCATATATGGATTATCTTTTATCCATTTTCCTGGATAAAATGTTTGTATACTCATGGAATCAACATGATCCTGTCAAACACCATAATATTATGTTAATCACATTGATATACCATCTCTTATATTCCAATCTCACAAAATTCCACTTCTATATTGATAAAGATCATTTCCTGGGAACATTATCTCAATGGTAGGAATGTTTGTGGACCTAGAGAATGTGAGAGTCATAATTTCTGTTGAGACACCCAAGAATATTTTTGATATATAGTGTTTCTGGGGGATATCTTTATTTTATAGTATTTTTTCTAGTATTTATCACTCTATGAAGAAACTCTTACGAGATTGAAAAATATGGGTGTTAAATTATTACGGATTAAAGCATGTGAGAATTCCTTTCAATGATAAAGGTAATGATAGCCATTGGGCCGATCATGATTCTACCTAAAACCAGTAGTGGCTATATGATTCATTATATTACATCATGTATTAGGCTGGGAGAATTTATGATAAAAGGGAGAGCCATGTCATATATTTCTTTCCAGTCCTGACATTGTGAAAACATTTACCCGATGTATGTTATCGAGCTTGTTTTAGTGTCTTATACCTTTCATTATTGGAGGTGTTATATGTCGAGAGAGAATTTAATTTTATACATAGACTATATATTCCACAAATTCATATTAACTTTGTGTGTATTAAATAGTAGATAGTGAATATGGGTTGAATACTAGTAGTAGTATTACATTAATCTTACTTATACAATTTGGAAAGGCAATGTAGTGGCTCATTCTATACTGTTGAAAACTCAGACGTAAGAAGGTAAGGAGTCTAGTAGTGAATGAAAGTTAATAGATTTGTTTTTTGAGATGCATATAGAGATTCAAGAGTGTCATAGGAATCCCATTATTATATATTTTGCAGCGAACTCATCACTTATGAATCGAGTGAAGGGGAGAAAGATTTATGATCCAAAAGGGTTAGACCTAAATGAATGTGTTTCGGGTGAAGACTGAACACCTAGCTTGGTCATTGATGAGGATGATATCCTGTGTATTCATGGAAATTTCTAGGTCCCTAGAATCATGTAAGGGGATATTATCTGAGAATAATATACCTCAAATGGGGTGATACATCTTGAGATCACCAAGAGGATCCATGACATACATCACTAGTATTTGTGGGTTGGTAAAAACAAGAAGATAGTGGGTTTCGTTACTTAGTGTTCCACCTATTCATAGATGAAGGCAGAACAAAAGAGGCCTTTTGTATTTTTGAAGATATTACTCATCTAAATTGGAAATGACATGATGTCACTATGGATTTTTTTTTATAAGATTACTTTAGTCAACTTGATGTTGTGATGTCATAAAGGTAATCATGGATAGGTTGAAAAAGGAGACCCTCTTTTTTCCTATTTTTGATACCTTTTAAATCGATGAGAATAGAAGACTCTATGTATGAGAGATCATATTCCTCCATGGGTTCATTTATATTATTATATTATAAAGGGATGCCTAGTTTACTTCTTGGTTATGGAAAGGGTGGTATATGGTTATGGGTTCACACGTACTTCTATGTACCATATAAAACTCTTAGAATGATACTCATCCTTAGTATAAAATATAGATATTTTAGAACATTCTTGAAGCATTGATCCTTCATTTTGGTGGTTCTTAGGAGAAACCCTTACCTATTATTAAATTATCTTATAACAATAATTTCCAAGTGACTATAAATATGGCTCTATATGAGTCCCTATATGGTATTTCATTTTGATCCTACATGTGATAGTTTGAGGTAGAGGATCTAGTGCAACTAGGACCTCATCTCATTCAAGAGATATCAAAGTATGTCTATCTTATCATGATTTTTATAGTTATACCTTAGTCTATGAATAATTATTATACTGATATTTAACACCAATCGTTGGATTTTGATATGGGGGATTGCACTTTCTAGTGTGTTTCACAAAGATTAATACATTTAAAGATTCAGAGATTGGGTAAGCTATCACCTAGGATTTTCGGGCCTTTAAAAATCATGTGGAGAGTAAAGAAAATAACCAATCAGTTTGTTTATCCTCATAGCTACCGGTCCATGCATGATTTATCCTAGGTTTCTCATCTTTTTCATTATCATTCAAACCCATATCAAGTCAATAATTCTAATGAGGTTGAGTTGGATTATGATGATACTTTTAAGGAGTATCATTTTGTATTGTGAATATTAGTATAAAAATTATATACAAGTTAGGGAAATTCCTCTATTATGGGTATGTTGGGAGCATAGATATGTATAGGGAGATACCTAGCTGAGAGAGGTCGATGTATGTTTTATGTGGCTTTAATTATTATTATATGATGTACAACCACCCTCAGAGAAACTCAAGGAAGAGTTTTTTCAAGGATGGGAGGGTGTGTGATCTTATTTTTAAAGAGTTACTAATCATTTGAGATTCTATTTTAGCCTCTTGTTTTATCATTATTTTAAATCCTAATGGACTATAAAATAGATCAAATGTGTGTGGATTTTTCATATATCAGAGCTCCAATTTTTGGAGAAATAAATTGAAGTGCAAGGTTGGTGCACTATTTTTAGTAGTCATAGGGCTTAACTATGAAGCCTAAAATAGAAGATTGTGGTATATTTAACTATTTGGGATACGCCAAATTTCAATACTAAACATGCAATAAATTTTTGTGTATGTATATTTCATGGTTGGTTCATGGTTTCTCCTAATTGTGCACCTAGCCATATAGGGGGCATAAAGTTGGATAATGAGCATACACGAGCTAGTCCTTGTTTTTAATACCATGAACCTAGCCCTGTGAGGGGGTGTGACCTTGGGAATAATGTCTCCAATGTTAGTTCATGGTTTGTCCAATTTTTCATCCAAATAGTGTGACCCTTTAAAATGGGTAAAATAAAACCTTTTTATTAAATCCATATAATTTTTTTCACTCATTTATTCTCCTACTCATACACATCATTTCACTCATGGTTTTCTCATTTCTACCCTTATTTAATGATCCTTTTTACCCTTTATATCAATTTTTGGATTTAATAATTGTTCAATATGTTTAATATCCAAGGGAAATTTTTTGATTCCTCTTGTTTAGATTATCAATTAATCTCACTGTATTGAATTTTATTTCCATCTAAGCTATCATTGCCTATTTTCATGGAATTTTTCTTATTTATTTTATTTATCTCATTCCAACATGAACTTAATGTAGATATCAAATAAGGATTAATCCACTATTATGAGTTAGTTTTTCTAGATATTTTCATTTAAAATTTTTATGTCAACATAATGTGATGTCGTTCCACTTGTTATATGTTATCTGTGGAACCTCTTTAATATCACATTTATTAAATATATATATTTTCCATTATTTTAGTCAGTCGTTGTAAAATAATTTCATCATTTCAAGTGGTCTACCTCGACACAAGTCATCATTTTGGTGTAGCACATAATATTCCTACGAATGTTATGCCTTGAAATGAAACTAAAACATCTTTTGAGGTGTGTTGATTGGTCCCTCAAAAAAGAAATTATTAAATTTAAATTTGTGAAATTTAGATAATGGTTTGACACCTTTATGAGAGCCCAAGACTAGTTTTTATAATTTAACCACTAAGTTCTGTCGACTCACTTTTAAATTTGAGATGGAAAAAATTTTTAAATAAAATGTGGACAGTATAACCGTGTCACACAACCCTTTTTAATTATGAATCATTTTCATGGGTATTACCATCATTATGAGACTTCAATATATATTATATCATTCTATACTATGGTTAGAGACCAAAATAACTTTAATTGTGTGGAAAGCCCTGAGCAACACTTAGACTCCCATTATGGTTTATCTTGGATGATCTCATGGGAGGACAACATATTCATTGATTCACATGATAAGTGAAATAACACATTTGGATTAGGTCTTTATCTTATATTGGGAATGCACTAACATGGCACTGAGGGTTCACCTATAATTTCAGAAAATAATATTAATGCATTGGATGATTTTCCATGGATTCATCTTGATGTTATGGATCACCATGGAATATTACATGGCATCCATTTAAATATTTAACTAATTCTACCTTGGACATGACCCTAGGGATCAGTTTTCACTTCCCGTTAGGGTGAAATTCCATGGGTTTATCATTGTGTATTTTCCTAGATTTTAAAAAATAAATTCCATGGAAACATACAAAACCATAAATTATTATCACTGTATATTGACACCTTGATAGAATTCATCAAGTCCTTACCTAATAAATATAAATTTAAAATGTAATTTTTCAGAGACAATCTATCTTAGGCTGAAGTAGGTAGTATCAAAAGGGTTTCCTATATCATTAATTTATTCTATGTAATGATTTGAAATATATTTGGTAGTATTTTAGAATATAGGAGTTGAGATGACATGAGATTTTGTGGCATGCTGGTCCCTTTATAGATATTACAAAAATATTAAATGTATTAATATCACTTGTGTATAGTTTTCATAAAATGGTTGAATAACACCCAAAATAAGTCTTGGATTGAAAATATTATATCTTTGTTGAGTCTATAACATGGGCTCTACTATAGGATTGATATAATCATTGTTTGTTTCATTTTTTTCACTTGAGCACCATGATGTGAGAAATAATTAAATAATTTATTTAATTAATTTAATTTTTTAACTAAAGATAATAATATAAATACCTTCTATAAATATGTTATTATATCTAATTCACAGGGTTTTCCACTAAAACCTAATAATTTAGATAGTGTGGACAGAGATCTTCAGCAAACGGAAATGGATCGGAGGACCGCATCGATACAGCTTGGATTGTTTATGCCAACATAATTCATGGATTTAGATAATGACTATGGTACATGATAACTCTTTATCAGTGATCAATCTGAACTCAATGTAGGATGTTTTATTTATGTGGATTCATCCAGTTTTTATATCCTATGTCCAATTCATATCATTTACACTAACAAAAATTGTTTCACACATCGATAGTTTATTTATATTATGGTTGATTTTATGGTTGTTTATGTGGTTATTCATTTTTTATTGAAATGGAAATGAGTCAAGGAAAACTGAAACAACATCTGAGGCTTGTTTCTTATTTTTTTGGATTTTTTTCTCCACAAATTTTTTCATGTTTATCACAGGTAATTTATTTATCCCATTGTTTGATGAATACCCTATATTCGATCATTGTCTAAATTCTATTCAGCACAATATATCAATACTATAGGTACATTACCTGATGGATGATGTGACAAAGGTTTGATAATGAAGGAGGATAACTAGAGGTATATTAGATTGGTGTGGTGACTCCAATTATTCCTGGTTTCACTCTCAACAGAAGCACAGGCGATGAAGATACTTTCTTGATCGGTTTGGATTGATGGAATTAGATCTCCAATAATGGAAAGTCTCATAAAAATTATATATGTAACCCCTAGGTGATATTTTTGAAGAATTCTAAGGTGTAGGTGGTTCATAAGTACACATGAAGGAACTATGGGTTTCTATAAATCTCATGTTACATAATGCCTAATCCAAAGATACATGCCATCTGAACCCCATGGTTGTAGTGATATGGTTTCCATATAAAGTTAAGGACCACATGCCATATGACACATTTCATATATAGTGTGTCATGTCATTGGTGTCTCAGCATGTAATCTGGGAGTACCTATGAATTTACACATCCATCCACACAGACATAGCTGGAGTACAAGGGCTTATGCTAACACTCAGACATGGCTCAATTCATCTGCATGTCCATAGTACATGGGCATGACCCAAAGTACACTGGCATGGACAAGTGTGAACGGGTATGGGAAAGAAGAACAGTCAGTAGATGACCTCTACACACCCTGTACCAAGATGAGATATTCCATGTAATGTTGAATTAAATGTCATGTGAGATAGTAAGACACTATCAGTGAAGTTCCCATTCAAGCTCTAAGTATCACTGAGAGGGAGATGGGGTGAATCAGTGATAACTATTTTTTTATGTTTCTTTATTTTTGAAACAACCTTGACCTACTATTAAAGAGTTTCTTCCCGGATGAACACACACAACCACAGGAACAAACGATTTATAGGGTTTACTACTCAATAATATTAGATACGTCCTTATTATGGTACGGAAATAATACAGTACCACACAATCCACTAGAAAAAAATCCTCTGATGTGGAATACAACAAGTAGGATATACCCTTACTATCATGTAGAACTTTGGAAACAATCCACAACTGTATATGCACTCTCATGGAACAAATAAGGAATTATAGTATTTCAGTGCTTCTTTATAATTGAATAGGTGTATTCTTTGAAATACAAATCTTTACTTTCTTACCCAGAAGCCGGAAAGAACAATATTACGCACAATTGAGTACATTAAAAGTACCCAAATCTTTCACTCACTCTTTTTGGTGTCTTGCGTTCAACTTTTAAGTCATTATTGAAATATTTGACTTTTTTTGTGAAACACCTCTTGCACACAACTTCAATCTTGCGCACAACTCACTTCTTCCATGCAACTCTCTTTCTTCTGCACACTCACCTTTTCATAAAATTTTTTCCTGCCTCAGAGTAGGGGATTCCTCTATGTTTTGAGCATTACTATTTTGAGGGGGTCACCTTTTATTTATACACCTGGTCAACCCCCATGCGCAAAAACCCCAATGTGTCATACAAGATCATGACGCGTCACAGAGAACTCCATTTGACATCGCATTGGGTGTGTAAGTCTCATTTGCACCAACCTCATCTTTTGAACACTTCTCGAATATTTCATTCACTTCAAGGATTCACCATTTTTATTTATTCAAACCTTAAATCATGCCTTGCACGCAACATTACAAACCCCCTTAAATATTTCACGCAAAAACAAATCTTCCTCAAAAGCTTCTCCTTTTCCATATTTTGATGTTTTGATCATGGGACTCCACTTGGACATGACATACCAAGCCTTCTTCAAACATGTGTGTGTCATCCTTTTCCAAAATCAAATTTCTCTATCTTCTGATTTTTAGCCCCAAAAATATGGAAGACACTAGTAAATGGCACCACCATTAAATTTGTTTTGTCAAGAGCACCAATTCTAGTTTATTGTCATTTGGTGTATCCAACAAAAAATATGTTCATCACGAACCATATCTATCATTATATATAGTTTTTTATTAGACACCATAAGCATCATCAGGTTTTCAATAGGAAGTGTTGAAACTTCACAATCTTCAATCAGCATCATTCTTTCCAATCAAAATTGAATATGACTAGAATCACCTTTACTCCCCTATTCATTAATATGGATTGAATCATATGTTTTCTTAACTTATGATATTTTTGATATAAAAATCATCCAAGCATCATCTGATTTTCAAGTCCATTACAAAGTGAATTGATTTATCATCTTTGACAACAAAAGACAACACTCTGTAACAGAAAACTCTTCTAACATCCTTATCCATTCAACATGGTCCCAAAAATCATATCAGAGGATGGAGAGATATGTCATGTACCCCCATTACAGTCCCTATAATCCCTCATAGGGTGTTGGGAACCTGTATTTTCTTTAGTATAAACCAAATTTTGTTGAGTGTGATACGTTGGAATTTTCCTGTGAGGGTAAACAAATAAATTATATTCACTTCAAAGAATTTGAATACCTCATCAGGGTCTATATCAGATAGAGTTTGGTGTATCCCTCTATGAGAACAGGGTGAATCCCTATATCATTCCTTGGTGAGATTCATGGTATTTTAAAGACCCAAATGCATATGGTATTGCTCTTATATCTATTAAGATGATCTGATATGATATTTGGTGTCCCCTAGTGGCATTGGCGGTTATCCCATACCTATATGATGTTATATTATAAGACCCATAAACTGTGTATTGGTGAGTCTATATGAGAACAACCTCTCATATGAGTGTATTCTATGACATCATGGTCTGGGGAGAGATCCCTCCTTAGCGATAATTACTTATAATCATTGAGTAGAATTCTACGGTTGTTCGTGTTGGATGAGAATCATTGACACCAGTGGTCATTTATGAGTATATCTAGGATTATTATTTTTATTTCTCCTATCTTGATTACATATGTTGTCTTAACCTGACAAATATCGATGCTTTATCCTTAGTAATTTTGGGGTGTCCTACTAGGTACTATTATACTCACCCTTGTATGGAATTTTTCCATTCAGGTGATTTTTATGTAGACAATATTCCAATTAACCATGTACTAGGAGGATTAAGAGTATGAATACCCTAAATTGGGATAGGGAAACAAAGGTGGATTCTTGTTGTTCCATTTGACAGTATTCACCTCCTTATGAGCTACTTTGAATCCTTTTCAGTTTTTGTTTTGGATTATATTTTTCCCCTTTTTATCACTTTCTTGTACTTATTATCATACCTTAATGAGGAAGGAATTTTTTTCATGGATTTATGGTATCATTTGGTTTTACATTCTCAGTATTATATGGTCTTAGAGATGTGTGTGTGTGTGTGTGTATTTAGTCTTATCCCTCCCATGTGTGAGATATTCCTACTCTTCACTGGTCTCCATCCCCTCTTCTATTTGAGGCACTCATGGTGTAGTCACACTTGGATTATCTTTTTCCATGATATCCCTAGTGGGTTAGGTTGTGATAGAGTCGTAATAGATCATGCTTTTAACTTAGTACCAGAGTGTAGATTTTTGTCTGGTTGTGAGGTCGATTTGAGAATTATGGAAACACTGTTAAAATGTTTTTGAGTTTCACATTAGCCTCAGCCCAATTAGTGGAGAGTCTTTAAGTTCATCCACAATACCCAGGATAAAATTTAGTGGAGGGATATTTTAGGGTACTATAGAACTGTTGTCGAAGTTTTTGTAGTAGTTATTGTAGCAAGTACTGTTCAGTACTATAGTAGCTGAAACTATTCACCTTAAGACAATCAGTTTGATTATGAGTCCTCTGGGCCTTAAGGACACCAAGGCTTGTGGGTTAGTTAGGATTTAAAGACACCTTAGGGCATTTGGTCCACATCAAGGCCTTCGATCCACCGCAAGAACCTCAAGTCACCTAAAGGCCTTTGGGCCACATGATGTGTAGACCCAAACTAGATAGATTCTACAAGGGAAAAGCTTTAGAATAGGATTCAGAGCAAGAACATTCACCAAATCAGATCTATTGGATTTATAATAATGAGAGTGTATGGAATTTTTCCATGGTACCTTGCATGTGCATCTCTGCATAGGACAACTAGTTGAAGAGCCTTGTGAAGGTGGAGAGCTGATCACGATGAAGATTCTATGGAGGGGTAGTTTCTATTAGTCTTAGTCTACAATGTATTTCTTTATGAACATTGGGACATATATTGTCACAATTCTAATGGGTCTTTAAGGGTTCCCCTTCAACCCTTAAAAGGGGTATTATCAAAAAAATGAATAAAAATTTATGGCCTTCAGGTCATTCATGATGGTTAAAATGTTTCAAGTATGGATTTCATGAAAAGGATTCTAGTGTTGGTGTATATGGAAAAGTATACATTCCCAAGGACTCTAATAACAAACTTATTGACTTAGTACATGTAGACACTAGTTTTAGTAAAAAACATTGGTATACACATTATATAAGAATGTTTTGTGGTTTCGATATCCTTGAGTTAGATCCCCAAATATACTCATTATCCGTGGTGTGTCTTGTTTGATTCATGATGCCTCTAAAAATAAAACAATCCAATATTAAACTTTGGGATCATGAGGATAATCCACTAAGTGATGAGGATTCGTGTTAGGGTCCATTACAGGAGGTAGTACCTATATGTGGTTTTCCTGTTATTCCAACACACATTCAGAAATAGTTTGTACAGGTAGTACTGATTGAGGATGTGTATTGGATGACTGTCCTACATGTGTTTCAGAGGTTGAGTCCACTTGGATTTGGGGGAAAACCAGTCCCCCTGGCAGCTGAGGTCTAACAAGTGGTAGTCTCCCAACTTTTCCTCCTCATGAGGACACATACATATCATATGGTGGTTCATACAACATGTATTCTTCATGGATTCATTGGGTGATGGTGGAGTCTGGTGACTCTATCAAGAGATGATTATTGTGATCTATTAGGTATGGGGTGATATATATCTACATTACCATATATGATGGAGTTCTTGGGCCTGATATAGTATTATACATATTTCTGGATGAGTAGATGCTGAGAGTGGGTGCCAGTAGTGTGAACACAAGAGTTGATACCTCAGCAGTAGGAAGTCGATGGTATTCACAGGGGTCCAAGAATTCCATATCCTTCAATATAAGATCCCAGGATAGGGGATCGGTACTTCATGGATCTTAGGATAGATCAAATTAGTTTAGGGATAGGTGGTTCTTCTCATGTAATGGTTGGGGACATATCATCTAATATTTTCTAACCCATCATACAATTGATAGAGAGATAGTTAATGGACCACCAAGATATGGTTTCCAATAGGATATACGAGGTATGTAGGTTGAAGGATGTGTAAAAGTTGTAGGTAGGGATACCAAAGGTGGATACTGATATAACTTATTTCTACCACCACCCTTAGGTGGTCCATGCTAGGATTAGGTTGATGGTGGCCAATGATAAGGAAATATACAGGCAGTAGAGGCCTTCGACCCTATTGGTATCAGCATAGGCATAGGTACGATCTATGAATTCTCTACTTAAGATGTATTACTATTAGAAATGGGTGTCATCCACTCATTTATAACCAATTAATTGGTTTAAAACATTAATACTCTTATTGATCCATTAGCAAGACCCTTATGCATGAAGACTGTAAAAGGTGGTGATTTATCAATCAAACTATTTTGTGGATAATATGATCAAAATATTTAAGGAGATGGATTCATATAGGATCTAATAGTATCATTAATGAGTCATTGAAATTTAATCATATATATGGACTAGGTATCCCTAATTCATTCCTAGATTTTCTATTTTAGGTAGAGGATGTGATCTATCAGTATAGAAAAATCATGGTTTTCCTTTGCATGTGAGAATTAAACGCATGCAGAGTACTATGGGCTCATACATAGTAAGTTACACCTAATTAGCCACTAATTAGGTACTATTTTTCTTCAATTAGTGTATTCTATGGGACTTCAATTCCCTTTTGTGGTGCTGGAGTATGTAAATGTTTTTATTGATGATGTTTCAGGATTACCATCCCAGCAATAGATAGAATTATGTATTGAAATCCACCTAAGGATAGAAAAAATATCTATGCTAATATATCTGATGGGTCTCAAAGATCATTTATAGACAAGTGTGTATTTGGAGTACATATAGAAGAAAGTATTTTTGTCAAAAAATATATCTCCCTAGGAATATCCAATGTTGTTCACCAAGAAGGAAAATGGGGGTTTGAGGATGTGTGTTGATTATTGGAACCTAAATAAGGTGATTTTGAATTATAATTTTACACTACCAAGGATCTAAGACCTATTCAACCAATTATGGGTCACTATGGTTCATTAATGTTGGCCTTAAATTAGGTTATCACCAGCTTTGAGTACAATATAAGGATATATAGAAGACCGGATTCAGATTTCACTACAGTCATAATGTGTACTTGTTGATGCCTTTAAGCATGAAAAATTTCAAAAAAGTATTCATTGGACTCATTAACTAGATATTTTATAATTTCTTAGACCGGTTTTTTGTGGTATTCATTAATTACATCTTAGTGTATTCGGTATCTAAGGAGGAACAACCGAGACACTTGAGGATGGTCCTTGATATACATTTATACAACCATATTTAAGGAAAGATCGTGAAGTATTAGTTTATGATTCAATATGTTCAAAATTTATGTTATTTTATCTCAACAAATAGTGCAATAGTGGACCCAGAAAAGGTCTAGGAAGTATGAACATGGGCACCACCCAAGTGGATGATGGAGGTGTGGTGATTCCTTGGGATATCAGGCTAAAACACGATATTTTTTCGTATTTCTCGGAGATATAAAAACCATTGACTAAATTTACCAAGAAATATAATCCTTTCATTTGTATAAAAAGGTTCCAGTTATATTTTTAGAAGTTAAGGTTTCGTTATGTGGTGTTCAATGATACCTCAAGAATTGGAAATTATTTTGTAATGATGCAATGTTAGTATGTGATAGCCTGTGGGTATTTATAATGGAGATCAAATGAGTATAACTATGTGACCCATGATATTGGGATAAAAATTTTAGTCCTAACCTTGAATATATGGACACACTTTTTAAAGGTGAGATATCTATGATCTATATTGTCAAGAAGAGTCTCATATAAATCTTCTCATATAATAATCTTAACTAATATAGATATGATGGTTGTATTTACTCTAAAATGACATTTAAATATTCAATAATCTTAGGGAAGGTGAATGTGGTATAATATGATCTCATAGAGAAGTATTTCTTATAGTTATTGATTGAGGCTTTTGAGAAGTTAGCCTCATTGTAGTTTTTTTAATGGATAAGGATGGTGAATCATATCTAAAGTCAATGGTAATTTTCCCACCTGCTTTTATTGTTAGATAAAGAGGCTCAAAAGGAAGATACCTACTGTGAGACCTTATATACACATATATACTCTATACATGCTTCTGATTGATTTTTTAATGGTGGGTATTATGTCGTCTATTTTAGAGGAAACACTATGGTACCAGTAAAGTTGTAGGAAGAGGTGATGAGGGAGCTTCATAGATCGCATTTATAGGTAAATCCAAGTGTGTAAATGTATCTAGATCTCTAATATTAGTTATAGTGGCCAGGAATAAAATATTTGTACCATATTTTCTCTCTCAATGCCTCACATCCAAGTTGGTGAAGGTTGAGCACTAGGTTTCTTAAAGATTAGGTCAACCACCTAAGGTGTCATAATAGAAGTGGGATGGTATATCTATGGACTTTTTGATCCGAATACCCCATATTTATTGGGGAAATTATTCCATCTAGGTGATCATTGACTAATTCACCAAATCATCATGGTTCCAAGATATCCGATAACAAAAATTATAGAGGTCTTGGGTTCCTTTATAGGAATTAGATAATTTAGATTCAAAGAGTTCTCTTTATGATTATTTTAGATAATGATTCTCACTTCACTTCATGATTATAGAGAGGATTGCTGGAGGAATTTAGGACCCAGTTTCATTTGATCATGGAATTCCACCCCCAAACATATATCCAGATTGAGAAGAACATTCAGTATCTATAAGAAATTTTGTGATCTTGCATGTTACAATTTTTCCATAGTTGGGAGGATCATTTACCCTTGGTGGAGGTTTCATACAACATCTAACATTCCACCATGGGTATGGCATCATTGATGTTTTTTTATGGGTGACCCTATAGGTCACCACTATGTTGGACTAACCTAGGAAAGTCAACACATATGGTCTCAAAGTTATTGTGATTTAGAGAATGTTTATATCGCCCAAGAGTGGATAAAGACTATATAGATCTATTAAAAGTCTTATGTGGGATGAAAAGGGAGGCTTTTGGAGTTTATGTAGGTAGACCATGTGTTCGTCAAGGTCACACCATGATATAGATTTTATTGATTTGGATAGGGTATCAAGTTATCTTAGAGATTAATTATCCCTTTCTAGATGAAACATAGGGTTTCTGGGGTGGAATACCACTTGTCCCTACGAACACAATTATACTGGGTATATGATGTATTCTAAGTGTTTTACTTGAGGAGGTATCTTCACGAACCATTGAATGCTATCGACAAGGGAAAGCTAGATAATGATGAGAGAGATACCACTTCAAAGTGCCTAATAGAGGTAAAGGATCAAAATAATATCCTCAATAGTCAAGTGATTCCCTTTGTACATGTTTGGTGGTGGAATGAGAGTATTCTAGAGAGCATCTTGAAGTGGGATACCCATATGTGAACTCAGTACCCACAAATTTTTAAGTATTTTTTTTTATTTTTTGGATAAAAATATAATGTTGGGTGATGATAAGTTGTCAATTTTATCCATATGAATCATTGAAATATATCTATTAGTATTTTCAAATCAATTCACTAAGGTGGTATGAGATTCTGAGCCCTTGTTTTCCCAGTATGGATATTATAAAAATATTAAATATATTATTATCAAATACTTGTAGTTCTTAAAAAATAGTAAAATAACTCCCATAAGGAGTCTCATATTGGGAATCTAAGACCACCATTGATTCTAAAAAATGGGTTTTACTCTAGGAGAGATATAATCATTCTTAATGGTGGGTGTTCGGTTTGACTTTCATCTTGGACAAAATAAATTAATAAATATATAAAATAATTTATTTAATTGTTAAATAATATCCAAAAAAAATAAATATATTCTATAAATATGTTATTATGTCCAATTGATAGGGTAAGTTTCATAAAAATAAAAATTAATAGAGAGTATTGAATAAGATCATTGGTGGAAAATAATAGATCATAGGATCTGATCAATACCACAATGATCGTATATGCCATTGAAGTTCCTTGATTTTCCCAATGAATAATATATAGGATCGTTCTAAATCATTTATTGACCTGAAATTGAGGTTTGAAATTTAATTTATGTGGATTTATCATGTTTCTATATCCTATTTCAAATGTGAATCGATTCCACTAACAAGACTTGATTCACACTGAGATGGATGATTTATTTAATAGTTTATTTGATGGTAGTTTATTTACCTCTTCATCAATTATTCAAATAGAAATTAATTGAGGCCAACCCAAGAAATTTCCGACATTATTTCCTAATTTTTTATTTTATGGTATTCTCTCTCATTTCATCACATTCTCATCATGGGAAATTTTATTGGACCATAGTTTCATGAGTACCTAATATTTGATTGATGTGTGACCCTCCTTCAATGCAACATGTTAATACCATGGGTGTTTTTCATGATAAATGATGATATTAATGTGTGAAATTGATGGAGGATGATCGAAGGCTGACCGGATAGGTCTAGTGTTTTATGATATTCCCAAATTGACACTCAATGATGACACGGGTGACAATAATGGTTTACCAATTGATTTTGGGAGGCCATAATTAAATCTTGGATGATCATAAGGCTCTATCGGACAGGATCTAAAATCCTTGAGAGATATTTGTAGTAGATCCAAAGGTGAAGGAAGCATACGAATACACATGAAAGAAAAATGGGTTTACGTAATTCTCACATTACACGACATGTAATTTGGAGATACACATTGTGTATGACTCCCTTGGTATGACGCTAGGGTTTCCACTTAAAGATAAGGATCACATGCTATGTCAAACATGTCACACTCCATGAATCCAATGGAGAGAGTATTCATGTGTTCTATAAGAGTACATGGGTTTATATACAAACAAGAGCAGAGACATGGGTATTGTAAATGGGAAAGGCCTGGTACTCAGACATGGCCCAATTCATATCCATGACCATAGTACATAGAAATGACTAGAAGTACATGGGCATAGCCAGGTCTACACGAGTATGGGAAAATAGCATGGGTAGAGTGTCATATGACCTCTATACATCTTGTACATAAGGAGTACATGTCATGTATTTGGTAAATTGTATTGCATGAGAGAAAAAAATTCATAGGAAAACTGAGGGTAAGAAATACACATCATGTACCCCCAAGTATATGCGGTGTACTCCCTCAGTTTTTTGTAGCCCTATGTTTCACCAATATAGACTAGGTTTAGTTGATTTTGATACCTTGGTCCTTTCCCATGACGGTACATTATAACATTACATCCCCGTCCTAGGATTTATATTCACCATACGGGGTCAATATCAGATATAGTTTTGTGTATCCCTCGTTGACACCAAGGTGGAGTCCTATATCATTCATAGGTGAGGTTCATGGTATTGGAATGAAAACCATGAATAGGGAATAGATACCCTATATAAAAGTAAAATAACGTAGGGTTTTTGGTATCCTCTAGTGGCCTTAGGTGTGATCCCCTACCTAGAAGATGTTATATTCTATGATATAGTGAGTAAATCATGGTGAGGCTAGAATAGAACAACCTCTTATATGAGTGTCGTCTGTGAAAAGATTGATCAGGGAGTTATCCCTCCCAAATTATGATTACCCAGAATTCAGGAGGAGAAACTTATGGTTGGAACTATAGGTTGATACCCCTTGAGAATGGATGTTTCTTATGCATATATTGGGGTTTATTATAGCTATGTCTCTTGATGACATATCTTGGGTTGGTGTTACTACTCTTGATTATTCTTAGTTATTTTGGGGTGTCATACTAGGAAGTGTTATATTCATCATTTTATGGGATATTCCTAAACATTTCGTGTCTATGTTGAAAATAGGATATATGAAAGTTTCCTTAAAGGACTGGGAGAATGTGGAGCATATGTTGGTATAGATAGGACAATGTGTTTATTTAGAGTTATATGTGATAGTACTCCATTCATTCACAGTAGATTGGACTCCATTAAATTTTTGTGTTGGCATTTTTATTCACTTTTTATCACATTATATTATTTATTATCATACTATGATTTTGGATAGTTTTTGTGCATTCATTTATTGTATCTGTTATTTTTTATTTTGCAAAATTGTATGGGTTTAGAGATGTGTGAATTAGTATAGGTACATAGTAAAATACCTCTCGTGAGTGAGATATGCCTTCTCAGTCCTGGTCTCTATCCCCTTACCTATTGGAAGCATGCTTTGGGTAGTTACATCGAGCATATCACCAGCTAGGTGGGCCCCTGTGGGTTGGGTCATGACATATCTCATAGAGAACCTGGACTGACATGTTGTATTAATTTACCACATTTATTGATTATACCATCACACTACTCATTGTGTATTCAAATACAAGATAGAGTTATACATTTTTTTATGTTTAAATATTGTGATTTATTCCCACCGTATTCAGGCCTCTAATTGGTCCCCATAAGGACTTCATGGGTGTATGTAGGGACATGGGGAAGTGTCTAACTATGGATGCTTGGTTTTATGTACTAGGATGGAGTACGAGAGATGAGGATCGAGAAAATTCTCATGTTTCTATTATAGATATATTTTTATATATATTATATTTTTTAGAGTATGTGCTCTTGTATTCCTACTAAATATTTCCCTTACTCCTCATTTTATATTTCATCATGACATAACCATTTTTTGTATATGAAACATCCCACAATCATGTTGATTATTATTATGTTTTGATCATTCACTCTTCCTCTGTTCATTTATTATATCATTTATATTAATTTAATATTATTTTTATATAACTATTTGTTTAGCTATAGTTATGAGGTCATATTCTTCCAACCATACCACCTTAGACCCTCACTACTAGAAAAAATACTCCAATGTATGTTGAGGTTCACTAAAGGACATTTGGAAACTAGGTCAGGCCACTTATTAGTGGATCGGGCATGGTATTTAATAGAAATTATATGATATATATCTCCAAAATATTATTTATTTAGTTCTCCATGGTTTATTAATGGAAATTAAATTTTTGTATTTCATTTTACTCTCTCTAAGAGAACAAAATTATGAAATAATGTTTTTAAGTATAAACAACTTTGTTTCGTTATATAGTCATGAATCATTTTCATCCATGTCCATATGTTATTTAAAAAAATCAAGAATGTTTTTAATATACTCCAATTTTTTCAAAAAGTCATTTTTATCCATGTCAACTTTTTATGAAATTTTTTAAAAGGAATATTCATTAATTTTTCAAAAAAGTTAAGTTTACTAAAGGTTTGAATGAAATCATTCATTAATGTATATTGTAAGAAAAACATTTTCCACCATCATGAGTAATATTTTGTTTAATATTCCTTAAACATTTCTAGGTTTATATTCAAATAAAATGATATTCTGATCATGTTTGAAATTTTTAGACTTTAAATAAGTGATTCCAAGAAGAAAAGGGTATTTTCCCTGATAAATATTTCAATGATATTTTAAATATTTTTTTATTTTTGATAATAACACATACTGTTAATTATGTCTCATTGGGATATAATACTATGATAATATTATAAATATTTTTCTTAATTGATAATTATTATTATGACGGAATATTATTGAAACCATTTTTTTTTCATGGGTCTGGCTGTGATGAAATGATAAATGATTTCCTGATCTTGTGTCATAAATATGAATAGATTATGATTTTTTGATGGGTGTACCTCTTATATCCCCAAATTTTATTGGGTAAATATTAATTTTTTATGACATCAAAGGGTACACAGGAGGTTATACCAAAAAGTTACACAAGAAGATATCCAAATCCCAATGTAGTTAAACAGGTTATTTTCATAATCCTAACATGTGATGAATGTCTTGGTGGGTAGTCTTGACATACCATTTCAATGATTAGTTTTTTCCACACATTAAGAAACTCTTTTATTAAATGATGTTATACCAATTTTGTGACCTCATGGAGAAATTGTTTTGTTTCCTATATGTTTTAGGTCTTACAAACTGAATGATTTATTCAATGACTCATGATTATTGTCTCTGAATTATTAGGTATTATCTTAAAATGTTAAACTCATGTTCTCATAAACTTAAATACATGTTATTATAAATCATATTACTAATATATATATACCTTTCTACAATTATTGATCATCTAATCCCACCCTTTATTAGTTTTCTTTTTCAACAGGATATGAAAAAAGGTTTTAAGTATGATATGTCTAAGAATGGTGCTAGTTGTAAAGATATTAGTGAGAGATAATGTAAATATTTTATATAGTAGTATTTTGTGTATTCATGTTTCCAAAGATAGTAAGATTTTATATTTCTATTGTGGATTGAAAATATATGTAATTAATATTCATCCATTATAATTTAATATTTATGTATTAAATTCACAGATAACCTAAAAAATAATTCCACAAAAACTAATTTTCATCAATAGACAATTCATGTAGGTACCTTGCGACATCATCCCCATATCACTCTTAAAATAAGTCTAAAAATAAAACATACATATTGAATAACATACATGGATAATTCAAAAAACAATCCCTTACTTAATAAAATCATTGCCCATTCCATTGGTGAGAAATATCATGCTCATCCATCATCTTGAATAATTTAAAAGTACTACATCACATATAAAGCACCTATAAACATTCTTTTCTATAATATAATATAATTAATTATTTCATATTAAAAAAATATATAACCAATTATGGGATTTATGTAAAAATAATCATAAATATATTTTATCCTTCAAAATCCATTAAAGAAAAATTCTAAGAGGAATAGAAAAAAAGATATTATTTTGAATATCCATGAAAAATTTAAGACTAAGATTATTAATTAATAATATTTTTCCAGTTGGAATGTTTTTCTCTTGCGGAATTTTTTAAAAATACTTTCATTTCACACTTTTTAAAAAAAATTAAAAATAAGATATTTGGAAAATTTAAAAATAATTCAATTGAAACAATCATAAAAAATTAAAAACTAGTTTTAAAAGATATTAAAAATACATTCTAGTATAATAATAACATACTTAAAAAATTTATTAAATATATATATTATCTTTAATGAATCCTGATTATTTTATTAATATCATATATATCTATTAAATCCATCATATTTACCATTATTTTGAGGTAGTGATGAAAAATTATTCACATCGCTTTATGAAGGTGGTAATACACACATACACATGAGAGATTTTTTAATTTCCCAAATGATGGAAAATGAAATGAAAAATGGTCATACCATAACCATAATAACATTTATGAATGTGGAAGATACTCATGTTATTATTTTATAATTTTTATAGAATATTAATTAGAGGTAGAATAAGAAATAAACATGAAACACTCATCAAAGAATTAAAATTCTTCTTAAGAAAACCTCCCATGGATTACCCCTTAAGCCTCTAATGTTTGGTCCGTTTGGTAATACAAACACCTCTGGGACTTGGGTGGGGATATTGGGTAGACATTTCGGTTTGGATAGGCTGATATTTATTACATGAAATAGGTAAAGAAGATATGAGAGGAGGTTCTCTTTTATATGTGAGGGTAGTCGAAACTTATAATTTTTCTATGCTTCTAAATATTATAAATATTTTTCTCATTATAAAGTTGATTAATAGCTATAAAATATTGAATATAATCCGAGATGTTTCTAAATACCATCATCCAATGATATTTAAGAGTTAATTTTATGGCCTTATCAATAAAATATTTACCTTAATTTACATGATTTACCATTTACCATTGTAACACATATTTATCATGGTTACTATTCATAATGACCAAAAAATGAAATTGACTAATTTTATAAACATTCCCCTAAATATTAAATATATTGAATAAATTCTTTAATATTTTATTTTTTAGTAGCTGATGAAAATAATTTTTTTATAAGTGCATGAAATACAAAGAGATCCAAAATTTTATAAAATTGTGTTTTATCCCCAAAAACTAACTTATAAAAAATTTTACAATAATATCGTTTCATAAAAAATTATTTAGATTATGTTTAAATTTTTTTTCTTATGTTACATTAAAAAAATACCAAATTTAATGGGACATGGGAATTACATTATTTAAGGAAAATAAAATATTGTTTTGCATAAATCATCATTTTCACTCTTCACTCAAAAATCAATCATTTCTAAAAAATCCCACAAACTAACCCAGAATAATTTTTTTACAATGTTAAAAAAAAATTATTTTCCTTTCATAAAAATCAGTTTAAACAATTTATAAACTTAAATTTCAAAAAAGACAAAATAATACTTGTAATAATATTTAGAAAGATGAAAATTATTATTTTTGGATTGATAATTTTACTAAAATTATTATTGTGAATGTGACTTCATAAAATATAATAATTAATATTATTAAGAATTGAAAGTTATTTATAATTAACATTTCATTGAGTTTTACATTCTTCCCCTATTAAATAATTTTTTCCTCACAATTTTATTAACCATTTAAATATTTAGTTTTATATATCCTTCCTCGCCATTTCATGTTCTCATGTTGCTTTCTAATCATTTGAATCTTGGAAAAAAACTTAACTAAGTGAGTTACCTTATTCCATAACACCTAATCTTGATTATCATTATTTTTCACTGGATTTTCCTTATCATAAATATTATATTTTATCTATGTTTATTTAGAGCTTAAAATATGATATTCAATAGGTTTATGTTTCATAAATAACAAAACATGACCCACATCATGTGCCTGAGCTAAACATAGAGGTAAATCATCTCATAAAGAAAAAGATACCACATTTTCCAAAATTTTATACAAACCACTAATTTTCTTTATTAAATTTCTATTATTTATAAGGTAAATAACACATTTACAAGGAGATATTTTAAGTAAGACATGATCTGATAAACCAATATAAAGGTTTTTCCCCGTATTATTACTAACTATTATAACTTCTCTGAGCTACCCTCATGTGTTTTTGAAACATATTTTTGTTCACAACCATTTATTATAATGATGTCGGTCCCAAGAAATTTCATTCTCTAACTCATACCAACATGCTTGAGTGCAAAACTATTTTCATTCTAGTTCCTCAATAGGTTCCATTTTTGTACTTGAATAAAAATTATTGTTATAAAAAAATTATACTAAAGAGAGATGTTGATGCCAAATTCCATGGTAATTCAGCGATAAATCCTAAATCATAACCTCAAAATTATAAATCATTCAATATGGTAATACATATGATTGAGGATGGAATGTTATACTGAAATTTAATTCATTATTCCATAAAATTTAAATTTACTTTTATAAATTTTCTATAAAACTAGTGTCACTGTTAGATACAATAGATAGGGGGCTCCATTTAATATAAAAATCTAATTATGATATATTCTATTAAATTTATTCAAATAAATAGTATAAAAAAAAGAGAAAATACATATATTTAGTAAAATGATCACACAAAAAAACCAAATCACATTATTACCTTGAGATGCCATTGGAAATACCACCATGAAACCCATGGGTGTTACCCATTAATCCATGATAAATTAAAATGTTAGTGGACTTTTTAGGTCTTGGATAGTCTTCCACAACCTTTATTTTAGTAGGATCAACATTTATGCTATATTTAGAGACAATATTTTAAAGGAATTAAAACATTTTCAAAGAAAATTTACATTTTACAAATTTTACATACATGTTTTTTTCAATTATTCTAAATAGAAAAAACAATATATGTATTTCATGTTCCTTGTGTCATTTATAGTAAACCAAAATACAATCAATATACATAACAAAAAAATATATCCAATTACTCATGGAAAACTATATTAATAATTTCCATGAATAAAATTGTTTAATTAGTCTACATAAAGGGAATAAACACAAGCTCATAATGTACATACCTAGTATGAAACAATTTCATCAAAATATATTCTTCTATTAATAGAAAATAACCATATCCATACCTGATAATAATATTTTAAGAATAATGTCCACCCAAAATCTATTCAAACATTCCATCTATAAGAGGAAATAGATACATATTCTTAATATTAATGTTATTGACTTCTTTATAATCATAAAAATCATTATTAAACCATCATTATTTTAACAAAAAAATAATATAAAATGAAGGTGATGTTATAAGATGAATTAAATTATTTTCAATAAACTCTGGAAATCACTTTTTTAATTCCAAAACTCTAATAGAGTCATTTGATATGGGGGTTCTAAAATTGCATTTGCCTCTTGAACTAATTAAATAGTTAATCCAACCACCAGATCAAGAATGAAACTAGGAAAAAACTCAATAAATAAAACCAAATATTCATTTAATACTGGTACATTATAAATTTTAATAGATTACCTTTTTTAATTTTATGATAAAGGTAAATTTCTCTACTATATTTATTTAGTTTATCGACATCTTGATATGTTATCCTTTTAATGTAGTCATTATTATATAAAAATTCATACTCAATCATAAATTAGAATATAACATCCATAGATCTGAAATCTATCTTATAATTATAATCCAAAAAGTAATCCATACATAAAATAAAATCAGAATTAACATTTTCTATGAAAATAATATTTGTAAGAAAAATAATTCCATAGATAATCATAGTAATATTCCTAAAATATTTTTGTTTCCATAATAATTCCAATAATATGTTTTACTAAAATTTATTTATCCATTTATTGAGGTAATATTTTCATTTTAGTAGAAAATAAATCTTAAATAAATGAAATTTTAGACCCAAAATCAAATAATATGTTCGTATTATTTGATAAAATAAGTAATTTATACATCACCACATCATTTTATAGTAATTAATTTTCTAGGGTAGACACAAATAACTCTTACACAACCTTCATATTATAGTCTTTATGATTCCCATAATTCATTATTTTCATTAGACACTCAACAAGATAATGGATAATCCCATTGCATTTAAAACATCCCCCAATCATCTTATGATATTTGGTCTGACTATTTCAATGATAATTTTATTTGTAATAATGTGCCAAATATCCCAACATACAATATCTCTAACAATTTTCATATTAAATAAGGCATTCCATAGGATTATTCTTACCAAAATTATCACAATATTTTAGTTTTGACATCTTGCATTTGGATTTCTTCAATAGATACATTCCCATTTATTACCAACTGAATCACTTCTTTTCGTTTTTGCGGTAAACATAAAGTAACTCCATATCAACATTCTGATCACTTCATACAACTCTCTTATTTATTTGAAATTCACTTAAATACAAATATCATCAAAAACATAGTTTCAATCTAGTGTAAATATATTCAATTTTTTATCCGGATGAAGAATAAAATTTTGTGTACACCTATCCAATCAAATAAAATTTGTTTCATAGTTGATAGTTTTTTCATCCATGTATTAATATAGTTATAAAAAATATATGTCTATTAAAATTAATACCCCCTTTGTAAAATATTTATAAATGAAAATATATTTAGATTATGTCATCTCTATGGAGAAAATATAATATTTCTCTATGGTATTATTAATCAAATACCAACAATTATTGAATTCTCCTTCAAACTAATAAATTAAAATAATTAAAATTAGATATTAAAAGCAACCCAAAACCATTAATATCATTTCCATGCCATTGATCAATCATTTTAATTCCACTATATGTGAGGTTCCACCAAATATCATAGGTTTTTTATTTATAAAATGTTCCACTATAGAATAGATCATTTATGGAGAGTAAAATATCTATTTTGTATGGGTACCATTATTAATAAAATGTTTCAACTGAGTTAACACATAATAATTATTATGTTTTAATTCAAAACATTCTATATTTTTGATTAGTAAGGAAATTGTTATACTGATACCTTTCCACTTCATTTACTCTGTTTCTAATTAAAAACACACATTCTATGACATTCACATAATAAAATAAGAATCATGAAAACACACATAGTTTTATCATGATAATATACTATCTATATTAACATTCTTTAAATTAAATTTTTAATAACATAATACCCTATAAATTCATCTAAATCATTTCTTTGATACAAACTATAACATGTCATAACTTAAACAACCCTTAATTTATTTATTTATAGAAGAATTTTCACTTTATTAAAATTCAAGGATCTTTTTAGTTTAGAGTTTTATATAAATAGGTAAATTATTAAATATAAAGTAAATATAAAAAAAGAGGACACTTCCACTCAATATCATGATTTCCAAAAAAAATTGGTTACTTAAATTTAATTTTTTTTCATTAAAGACATGTTCTATTATTTAAATTTAACCCCTCATAGCTAAAGGTTTCACCTTGTTATAGTTTTCTACACATCCATAAAACCTATGGAAAAATTTTTAAAAATTTTGAGGAGTAAAAAATTATCATTAAGGGGTATAAAAATAATGAAACATGTTAGTCCGTTTTTAAAGAAAATAATCCCATAAGAAATTTTTCCATTTTTCTTAATAAACGTTAAGATCTAATATTCATTTTATTACACATGAAATGAGACTCATTGTAAAAGTATTTTCATAAAAAATATCCTAATATATATTATAGTAAAAAACATAATCATTTTGGTTTCTTGTAAAACATGGTAAATAATGAATACATTTACTTGGAAAACATACTTTTTACCCTTAAAAGAGGAATAATCATACTTGAAAACATAAGCTCATTAGCTAACAATATGAACTCAAAAGAAAATAAATCAAAATTAAATTGAAATAATTGAAAATTTACTTAGGTACCTTATGAAATATTTGTCATATCACTCTTCCAATCACTATTATGAGAACTCTTACAAATGGAACAACCTACTCGGTTATTTGAATCACAATTATATTAAGAAAATAACTATTACCCAACACATTTTAGAGTTATATCAAGCTCACCCATCATTATTTAAAATTTATAAGGATAATATAATACATTTCAAACATATAATATTTCATTCACAACATAAAATCTAAAAAATTATTATTTTAACACATTTTCATAAGCATATTCAGGATTCAAATAAAAATAACCATAAAAAACATTTATCTTCAAAAATTATTTAAATAAAATTTCTAAAAAGAGTGGTAAATAAGACATTATATTTAAAAAACCTAAAAAATATAGAGTATTCTTTTTAAAAATAACATTCATAAAAATGGTAAATTTTTCTCATGTTTTATATGTTTAAAAAATATTCCATTCACACTTTTGTAAACTTGTCAAAAAATAACTTGTCTGGAAAATGATAAAAAGAATTATTTTATTAATATCATAAAGATAGTAAAACATGTTTTAAAATTAATTTCAACATAATTTTTTTATTAATAACATACATAAAACATTTTAATGAACATGAATATGGAGGGAAATTTTAATAAAAACATTAAAACTTTTTAAATGAAATTTTAAGGAAAAATATCTTACCACTAGTCAGACTTTCTATGTACTTCAAATCATGAATAATAAAATTATATTGATATTATAATTTATTTATTGGATTTTTGATTTTATTCACTTATTATTATCTATTTTATTCAACTTATTATCATTACATATATAGTTATTAAATCCATTAAGTTCATGTGAGACATTTTGAGGATGTTCGGTTCATAATTCCCAAACAACTTTAGTAGGTGGTCCCTTGTAAAAGGAGTGATAGTTCCATGAAATCCAAAATATTAATAATGATATAATTAAAATTATTATACATTAAATTTAATTTTATAATCATCCATTAATGTTTACATGAAATAAATTACATCACTTTGTTGATGTGGTAGTCTGCACGTATGCATGGGTAATGTTATCATTTTCTGAAGAATTAAAGGTTAAGAAGTTCAGTAAAATATAATATTTAAAAAATAATAATAATTTCATGGACATCATCTATGTATATATGTGTGTGTTATTTTAGTACATCCAAATAACTATCCATTTTAGGTGGTGACTAAAAACAAAACACATAGCTTCTTAGAGGTGGTAATTCACACATATGCATGAGAGATGTTTTCATTTATCATAGGATTGAAAAAGGGATGAAAAGGGTTGTTCCCTAATCAATAAAAAATGTAGTATATTGAAGTTTTTTATTTTATTGTTTAATCTTGGTTAAATAATGTTTTAAATAGGTATAAAAAGAATTATTAGAAACACTCAATAATGAATTAGACTTCTTAGTTTGAAAACATCACTTGGATCATAACTTAATATATATTAGGATGTTATTTTGGTAATACCAAGAGCTATACGATGTTATGAGGAATTTTGGGAAGGTATTTATGGATTTATTGTTAAATTTATAAAGGATATAATAACAACTAAGAGGGGGGGTTAAATCAGTTTTTCACTTTTATAAGAATTAATATATTTAAAAACATAACCCATACTACCAATTAAAGATTATATACTGTTCTTGTTTTAGTAAACACACATTCATGAAAAATTAGTTAAGCGATTAAAGCACATGATATTTACAATGTTTCTCTCTGTGTGAGAACTTGCATCTTTTCGATATCAACCCCAGTGGGTCTATGGAAATTCACTATTATGAATAGGTGAATAAAAAATGTTCCAAATCCCATTATACACCTTATATATCCTAATAGGAATGATTATATAGACACACATTAGTTTAATAATATTTCTCACAAAGAATTTGAACCATAAATGATATTATCACGAAATTGTTTGGTCCACAAAACACTGTCTCAAACTTCATACTAATGGCCCAGGGTCCAATTACTTCTATTTGATTGTATCATTATGATGGACTCATTATGATGAAACCTTTTCTAGAAATCCACTTATCAGACTATTCTCAACTTATTTTTCTGATCATCCTAGGTCTGATGTGGCTTAGCCTAATGGACTCATTCAAAATGAATTCATATTAATGTAATCAGTATGATGAACCCATTTTAAGTTTTCATTACTCAAACTCTACCCAAATGATCATTCTGATCTTCATTATTCTAGAAAATAAAACATTTAGATGTCTGACCTTCTAGTGTGGTCTCAGTCCTAAAATATAACTTTAATAAGAAATTATACAGGGCTCCTCCTTTCCACTCACTTGAGAAAGTTGAAATGTAATAATGCAATTTTCTTCTATTTATATGCATCCCAGAAATAAGAGGTGTTGAAAATAAAAAACATTTCTTTCTTACTCAAATTCAAAAACTCTAAGATATAAGAATATTTTAATTTCATGTTTTTTCACTTAAACTCTTCACAAATCTTCATGAATATTCTTGAGTCTTCTCCATAATCAGTCCTCTTGGACTTCCTAGATTTTCATTAGTTCGATATAACTTCTAAATCTAATTATAATGGAACTTCCTTATATTAAGTCTAATGGAATCCTTATAAAAACATAATTCTCAATACGATTGAATACTGATTATGTTGTAATATCCACTTTTAAACTTTAAAATTCTTCAAACCTCATCAGCTATAACTCATTCAGACATCAAAAAAACTAATTCTGGTACATATTAATTAGATACAAACCATTCTAAGACTTTCAAAAACCTCAATTTATTAAAATATTGTATCATGATAATTTATCCAAATCTATGAGAACTCCATGACCAGTAACACATCGTCTAATTTTAGATTAGAATGTTTAAAAACTTCCTACCTTATGACATCATTGTCTTTATTCAACCTCTTCAACAACATTTTCATAGTCTAAATCAATAACATCAATCTTTCACAAATTACAATGAGGGAAAAATTCCATCAATAAGTAATTTCTAACTCTGATTCTTTTGGATTTGATGATCTCTATATTATATTTATTGGTCTAACTAAAAACCATCATTTTTATTTTCCCTAGTTTCTTCTCACTAATGTATTATTAACTATTCAAACATAAAATATTACTTTTATCTTGACTGTATCATGAAGTTGATAACCTTTTAGATCAAAATAACATATTTTCCTCAATGTTAGAAAGTGGAGAACATTATAACTCATGACTCTCCATTTTTAGAAATAATTATCATTATAATAGAATCTTTTACTGATTCTTTATTTTGATGGTCCTGAGTTAGATGATGAGTCTGATCAACAATATTAACATTATAATGATTTATATGATTTTTTTCTCATTTTTATTCTCTGTATCTAGTGCCTCTTAGCCTGATCCTCAGTGTCCAGAAAACAACTCTTCCTTAAAAATAATAAATTTCTCCCCCTTTATGGTTGGTTTCAAAAATTCAGAAACTCTGACTTATTTTTAAAAAATATTATTTTACAAAAGATTAGTTTTCGCAAATACATAACCATTTTAAAAACAAAACATCACACAAGTTCTTCAATCTTCTCCTTTCAATTTTTTGACAACACTCATTAATGACTTTTACAACATACCATTTTTCAAACACTAAGACTTTTTCCCACCTACATTTTTGAAACAAATCAATGTTTCCAAAATTTAACAAAACATATCACTTCTCAAAAGAGAGTTCCCTAAAATTGCACTATTGGATAATGTAATGTTTTTGATTTACTTCCAACTATCAGCAAATGGTCAATTTCACGACAATGTTAAATTAAACTCATTCTATCTTTTATATTTTAATCTCAACAATTTTATTATAACCACAAATTCATTTTCATTTATTAAATATTTGTAAAAAAATATTATATATTAAAAAGTCAATAATTTCTCTAACCCTTTGTCAACATAATCCGAAGAAAGTGTGACATCCTTATAATATTTAGTAAGTCATTGGAGGTGGCTGAAAATGAAGTTGCAGCCTAAACTCAACAAACCTTTCATTTGGAATTAGCTTTGTGAATATGTCAAAAAAATGACGCTTTTATGAGATATAATGCATTAAAAATCTACATCATCACTTTTTTCCTGAACCGAGTTGGGTCACCATCCTACCCGACGCCCGACCCAGTCCATGGTAAGGCTCGAAGGGCATTCCCAATCCCCACGGGCTAGCACATGTTCGTGGGTATCAAAAAAATAAGGGGAAATGATTTACACTAATTAATCATATTAAAATGGCCGAAACCTAAAAACTCAGATCTGAAAAATCATCTAAATGTGCCCTTAACAATTGCCATATTTTATTTTTACAAAACAAAACAATGCCAAAAGAGACGAATGAAAAAAAGGGAAAACCAGGACATCACCCCTAATCTTTGTGCAATGTGAGGAGCACATCCTCATACATACACTGCTAATATCCACAAAATGAGCCACAAGAATCCAAACTACCAATGCTTCATACCATTACATAACCTAAAACAAATAGATAGTGAGATATATATACACCCAAATCAGTATGCAGGGTGTGGTCCAGTTCCAATAAGATTCCACCCAGGTAAAAATTTTCCATTACAAAACATTTTAAATACAATCTAAAATGCTCATTTAAGTTAATTATTTTGAAACATTTATTGGAAATCATTTTTTCTTAAAAAAAATTGGAAAGAAAATACTTACAAATAAAACCCATAAAACCATATACTTAAATTAAAAAGGGATTCTAAAAGTATACACACACCCACACATGAGTTCTATCATAAGACAACAAATGGCACCCCAACATATAAGATATATCACCATGCGAAAATCCCTTGGGTCAAACTAGCTCATGTTGGATTTTAGAAACCTCACATCTCAGTGAAAATGTGGTATAAAAACAAAAAACCAATGTTCTCGTGAATGAACCACTAGTAAGGTACCTCCCTATAACCCTAGTGGTCTCCAATCACCATGAAAATATTTAGTTAGTGTTTTCATCATCAATCTGGCTAAGTTAAGTCGAGTTGTAGCTTCTTTAGAATAACTAGCTTGAAAGTCCTAGTTTGTCCACTTAGTTACCTAGGATTCTCTTTTTGGGCTCAGTCAAGTTTCACATTCACTTATCACACACATGACAACTTTTATAAACCCATGCCAAGCATTTATTGGAAATCATTAATTTTCATATAACATACTATTTTCAGTTTTACTGACACCAAAACCTATTTTTAATGCATTTATCATCACTTACATGGTTCATAGATTTCCCCTTTTTATAAAACATAATAAAAACACCCAATTAAAACTATCATATTTAATGTCCAATCCCCTAAATTTATCCCACACATACCATATGAACATTTTTTAAAAATATTGTTTTCATTTATTAAACAATTCAAAAATTCCATTCAAAAGCACACAATAAAGAGAAGATGCCCAAATGATCCAAGTTCCACTAATAATAAATTTTTTCATGCACACACACACACCAAAATCATTTCGATCTTGATTAAAATATCACACATAATTTAATAAATCATATAAATGTTTATAGAACATTTATAAATAGATCATTAAGGGTTTTCATAAGAAAAACACCGATTTTAACATATAAATTTCCTTTTAAAACTAAATTCATGTTTAATAATAAAAAATAAAACATTCACACTCTATATATAATTTAATAAATCCAATCTATAAAATCTATAAAACACTTCAAATTAGCAAAAAAGGGTTTACATCAAAAACCCAACCGATTTCATATAAAAATGCTAATTTAAAACCGATTATAAAACATAAGCATATAAAAACATGATTTGCATTATTTAAACAAGTATCAATTTAATTTCAATGGTTTTCAATAAGCTCAACATTCCATGGAAGCATACATTTATTAAAAACCTAATTTCCAACACATTTACACCTTAAGTGATTTTGAAAATAAGATTCGCGCCCAAAAACCAACCCATAAAATATTTTAATGAAACATAATGCTAAAAAAACACCCAAAACCCAATAATTTTTCTTTATAAAATCCACTCATACCACAAAAAAATTTCAAAAAATAAGAAAAACATTTTTCATAACTCAAACAATTAATTTAACACTTTGACTAATTTTTCATAATAAGGCATAAGAAGACACCAGAAAATTTTCTTTAAAGAAATATATTTTCAACACATATTCAGGTCAAATAATTTAAAAAACATGTTCACACCACCAAAATGAAATATAGATCATATAAAAACATATAATCAAACAAATTAAAATATCTAAAATTGTTGGGGAATGAAAGAACATACCTTGGGTAAAGTAATTGTCATAAAAAGCCACGAAACCAAACTTGTGCTTTAACCGCATCACAAAGTAGTCAAAAACAAACCCTATTCCAGAGGATCAAACCCAAACTTAAGATTAATCCCTAATAAAAAAGACTTAAATTGGAGAAACCCCAAAAAATAAAGAGTAAGACTTACCCCAGAGAAAAAGGCTGAATGTCTGACAGACGAAGGGAGGTGGTGCACAGGAAGATAGGATATGATCCATGGTTGTGGTTGTCAAGAGAATCAAAGACAATGAGGGGTGTTCCAAATAACTTCCATTCAGTAGGGGTAGGCACGTGCTATAGCAGGGTAGAATAGGGGCGCACGTAAGTGAGGATGGGGCGGTGTGAGGCAGTCAGGGTTGTGCGAGGGTGGTCATTGAATTAGGGTTCTAGCCAGTAAGAGTAAGAGGCTTCCAATGGGAAGTAGTCGAACATGGGTTTCACTCACTAGCAGGGAAATAAATTCAACAAGAGAGAGGAAGGAGAGGAAGGATGAAACAGGGGAAAAAGAAAATTACAGAAGAAATGGAAAAGGAAAAAAGAAAATTAACAGGATAATATAACCTAAAAATGTATAATTCCTAATAAATAATAATAATTATGTTAATAATTCCATAATAATTATAATATTAATGATATTAATAACAATAACTTAATTAAAATATTAACAATAATAATAATGACAATAGTATTCTTAAATTATATTATTATTATTATTATTAAAACAATTTTTAATTAATTTTCTTTTGTTTTCACTTTAATATTCATCTTATTAATTAATTAATCATTTTTTCAATGTTAGGTAGGATGTACGGTGACATGGTGAATCCGCATGGCTTCAAACGTGCCCTAACCATTTGTCGGTCACTGCCAATCCCATAACATTCATTTATCACAAAAAACGTAAAATTTCAATTGGACTCGGCCTGCACCTCAACAAAAAAAAATTCAAATCCAGATAATATAGTATAATATAATATAATTATTTTAGAAGCCTAGTTTTGACAATTCTTCCCACTATAATTCTCTCCTCCCTTGAAAATCCATCTCATGGTTGATTAAAAAGAAATAACTAGTACTCTGTTATAACAAAAGAAGATTCCCAAATGAACGACAAATTCAAAGATGACTAAAACACTTCCAGAAAGAAAATAGGTTCACAAATCAATCTTGGGAGTCTAAAATGGAGCTCCAACTACAATCCACCACCCCCAAGAGTCTAAACATATTTAGCTGATCAATCAATGGAAAGTGAACTTTTACCATGTTCAATCAAACATCTTGACATAGAACACCAAATGCATAACTAAACGAAACCCACGCCAATTTTTTGAAAAATCAATAATAGATTATCCATATCCCAATGTATACTCCCATAACCATAATTCTTCGAAAATATTAGGCATGATCCTATATCAACATTTAATCAGGGAATGGACTTGAAATGAGGAATCTCCAAACAAGACCACTCATTGTCAAGTCAACATCAGAACCATGATGGGATGACAAACACAGGTAGGACCATGGAGACTCCCCACCATAATAAATGTTCCAACGTCAATTCATTCTAGAATAATTTAAGTGAAACACATGGTGTGTATCCCACCGTAAGGACCAACTAGCTTAAATGGCCATCAAAGAATGATATGGGATACCTGACATGAGAAAAATTGGGAGCCTCCCAAACAACTTAACCCCCCCCCCCCACCATTAGGGATCATATTCACACTACTCCAAACCAAATATAAGGCAGTACACAGCTCAATACTTCCACAGGAATTTCCATTTTCAGATGAGTCCAAACAAAATGAATTTAAGACAGACTAAAAAGGTGGTTCATATGTGAACAAACACACAAGGTTCACATCCACAAGGGAAAAATAACTACGGTTTATGTAAATGAAACAACACCCCCCCCCCATATAACAAAGGAGAAACTCTCTCAACCATATTGATCACAACCTGGAAACGAGGTCCCCACACCTCATTCCAACAAATGAGACAATTAGAATGAACAACTGCACAAGGATTAAACTATATTTGTTTCCCATGTAGAAGGGAAATGTAAGACTATGATCCCTTACACCCCAGGGGGTTCCTGACTGCATTCAATCTTCAGTCCGAGACCTCAGGCTGGAGCTCTGGTGATTGAATCATCTCCTACCTTGCAGTCAGGTACCAAAATCCCCAAAATATGACATCTCCTACTAGTTCCATAAGGAACTATAACATGTCCTAGATATCAATAAAATACCACGACACACCTCTATACCCACATACCCCCAACAAAACATTCTCCGTAGAAGGGGCTTAAAATACGTATATGCATCATCCCTTTCACTCATAAAAAAGGAAACACAAAAAGGGGAACACAGAGAAGGAACCTTCACTTATAACCATGAAATTTAGAGATTCCTATAAGAAAACACCCTTATTTTTAAAAAAGAGATTCTCATATGCTTTCACAACCTTCACCCTTACAGTCAAGCTGCAAAGTGTCGCCAAACATGACACTTGCAACAGACATGTACATTATAAGGGGAGGGACCTTGAACTGAGTCCATAATTGTGTGAGATTACTGTAAGTTGCAATAACATCCTCTCACAACTAGATTTAGTGCACAAACAAAATAGAATGAACTCTTGATTAAATGAAACCAACAGAAGATCCAATGACATTTTTACTATACTGTCCAATACTATAACACCCCAAACATTTTATGGTATGTTCCTCTTAAATACTTTTTATTCATTAGATGGCCTATATTTCATGAAACACTAAGTATTTTTTGAATCAAAACATTATAGGACAAATTTATATGATATCCATTAAACAAAAATTTTCAACTTCTATGTTTTGAATTTTGAAAAACGATCATCATGATTTGTGACCATTAAGTCATTTGGAGTCTGACAGAACCAGCTAGATTTTTTTAGGAATATTAACATACCGTTATGAATAGTAATATGAATTGTAATATTACCTATATAAATAATAAATATAGATAATATTTTATTTTCTTTAGGTAATAAAATAATGACATCTTGGATAATTTTTCAATGAGATATAGAACTAATTATATCATTAAAATTGTTATTTTTTTGAATTAACTTGTTTTTATTTAAAAATTAAAATTAAAATACTTAGAAAATTATTTTCAAAAAATTGTGTTCATTTTTGAATTCTACATGTCGAAAAATGGTTAGGGTGAATTTTTGTGATATTTCTAAAATACTTGAATTATTCATGAATAGTAAAAATATATCTTTGACTTTTTAGTAGTTTAATGATATCATTATGATGTAATAATTAAATATAAATTAGTGGTATACTTTTTACAATAAACAATGACATGAGGTGTCCCAAGTGGCTAAATCCATGGTAAAATACCATGGGAAAGCCGATGGATTTACAAAAACCACTAATGAGGTGTCCCTTTTAATTAATATAATACTCTCTCTTAAATACTATGAATAACCAATCACCAACACCCTTAATTTTCATTCACTCCTAACTCAATATCCTTAAAGATCCAGTGGTATTACCTCTATATGAGTCATCCCATGGCGTCCTCAAACCCCCAAGGAATCAACCTTCATGTTTTAGGAGTTACTCTAGAAGTTAAGAGAATCAACCACCTTTCTCTTTTCATAAAGATTTCATTTTATGTTTTCTATTTTATTTTCAATTGGATTATGTGGAGATATTTCATTACATATTCCCCTTACATTACATATTATGTAATATTGATGAGTTAATCCCCTTTATCTTGTCAAACTATTTTATTAAATTTTAAGTGACATCGTTAGGCTGCAAAATTTTCGTAAGAGATTTCTCAATTTTTCCCTTATTTTGAGTTCATTTATTTTTTCTTATTTCCTCACCTCAATTCATTCAAAATTATATAATAATTCTAGTACCTTTCATGAACTGGAATTATATTATGCTAATGGTATATTTTATCATCATCTCCCTTTCCCCCTCCTCTTAAACGAAAAATGAAAATATCGTCCGAGATGTGTTAATTTATCACATTCAAGGACGATGGGTTCTTAATTTTCATTACCATATTCAATTCGGGTCATGAAAAAAAATTTATAGTTGAACTAGATCAGAATATATGTATTTCAACTCATTAAAGTTCTGTAATTCCTACACGCTCATGATATGGAATAATAATAAAAAACAAGTTCATTGTACGCAAAATCATCAAGCTAAATCCAAGTGTTTATCAATAACATTTAACTAATGGTTCATCCTCAAGTATATAACCCAAAATCATTATAAGGTCATTTATATCCCTTTAATTTCACTAATAAAATATATTAACAATTCTGGATGTTTTTCAACATTTCAAATGAACTTCTATTCGTGGATGCAAGTATGAATCATGAAAACCAAGAAAGAAAATGCTTCCAAAACAATAAAATTGAACCTATTAAACCCATTAAAAGGGCCATGAATGAACCTAATATGGTTATAATAAATCAATTACATATATATAAGGTTCTAGACTTATTAATTAATGAATCTAAATTTGATTATCCAGGTCATTAAAACAAACGAAGAATAGACTCGAGAAAAAGGTAAGAGGTTTCCCATCTCAGTTTCATTTTTGTGAGATTTCATTGTTCACCACTTATTTCTTGTATGTGGTAAATGTGTACGTCCATTTGATATATAATAACATGATTCTTTTTATATTCATTTTATTCAATGATTCATTTTAGGTTTATTAAATTATGGTCATATGATTTGACTGATTACATTGTGGTAAGAGACTTTGTCTCAACTACTATTTTTTGTGACTAACTTTGTATGGTGCACCAAATAATATTTATGTGGGGTACCTAGTTCCTATTTGAGATCACTTTGAAGTTGTAATTATATTTATATTAAATATCTAAAATCTCATTTCATGGATATGTTTTTTTCTAAACTGTATACCATTTTACATATAGTGTTTATTTGGAAAGTTATTTTAGTTATGGAAATATTGATGAATACATATACTATACTCTATACGGATATTGAAAAGGCATATTGATCTTATATTGAATCAATGTATTAATAATTATTTGTACATGCAGTGGTGATTAGTCCCACTATATCCCCTCAATTAATCAGTAGGTCTCATGAGACAAATTAGTTTGGCAACAAACCCTTCGAGTTTGTTTCCAAAAATCAGACAGCGTTTATACAAACAGAACTAAACCGTTTTAAACGGTACTATGGTATCATGTTCCAAATACATGATGTCCAGTTAATAATAATTCTCTTTATTCATTATCTGTTATTAATATCCATGAGTTTTTCACTATGACAAAATCTATCGATGTAGTTTCATTCTCTGTTTATTAGTGAAATGAGTTTTTCATTTATTCACCATGCTATGTTGATATGTCAAATTTTGTACAATTCAGTTATTGTTGATTCATTCTTACACAACTTTTAACCCTTACTAGGCATTTGATCTCACCCCTTTCAATTTTTACCTTCAATATGAGATGAAGAAGAGGTATTTTATTGAGTTCTTGGGGATGCAATATTTAGTTTTTGATATCTATTGTATTTTGTAACCTTTTTCAATGTAATTTGAGTTACATCTATGTATCTAGTTTATTTAAGACTATTAAACAAATAATTCCTTTGGGATTTTTATTCCTTCTAACCAGGACAATATAACAAGTAATTCACCGGCTCCGGTCTAGAGGGGTCGGGGTGTTATAGTTGATATTAGAGAAAGTTTAGTAGAAAACATGGGAACTATAGTTGTAAATGTATTGTAGGGAACAAAGCCCTAAGGTAGTATTTAAGGGTAAAAGTACATGAATATCCAAGTATTTTGTTAAGGAATGGATTATGTTGATCCTTATAGAATATGCATCCTTTTCTGGACACGAGTAGGTAGAGGTGGCTCTAGCACAGATGTTCCTAGGATTGAGTGCTCTGACAAAGAGTTTCAGGCATGACCTAGGGTATAATAGTACACGACAACGGGCCGTGCTGCACTCTTGGTTATGAGACTCTCGGGGGATATTCTGAGGATAATTTTTATTTTCTTTACAAGCCAATATGATGTTTTTAAATGTAAATTATTTTTAAAAGAAACCATTTTTTTGATTATGGGATTAGGCATGCGTTGGATCTCAATTTATACTAAGTATTTTGTTAAGTTAAGATTATACATTATGATTCAAACCCTAATATAGTGTGTGAAATTATTTATAAATGGTGTCTAATGGAAGAAATAGAATCAATACTCATGGTCAATGTAGGGATCTTCTCACTAAGCAAGTCAACACAGTCAATGTTGGAGCAGATCAGATCGTGACCATATTGGGACAACTTACATAGGTTGTTACAAATAACCATTACATGCCTATGTTGGATCATTTCATGTAGTAGAATCCCCCATATTTTAGCTGTACTAAAATCTAATGGTTGTTGAGCAATGGATCAAGTCCCTTGAAATGATATTCATGGCATTAAGATGCATTGGAAATGAAAAGGTAGTACTGGTAGTATATTTTCTCAAGGGCGACGCGGATCAATGGTGGTCCTTGATTCAGAATACCATAGAGGAAGAATAAATAGGATATATGGAATGGAGGACTTTTAAGTAAATATTCATTGAAAAATATTTCTCTCATTGTAAACAAACCAAAATGAAGAGGAAATTCCTTTTCTTAATGCAAAGGGAATATTACAGTGTTGTAGAGTATGAGGCTACCTTAACAAGTCTATCCAGGTATGCCATAGATTACATACATGACTTAGTAAACAAGATTGATCATTTCTTTGAAGGTATTTAGCCAAGTCATCGAAGGAAAGTGGATTCTAAAACATTTTCATCATATGATGAAATTGAATCAAGTGTTACCAAAATAGAGAAGGAATTTTATAGTTCAAATTTGTTCAATGGAAACCAAGATAAAAATTTGTACTCTGATAACCAAGCGAAAGGTGATGTTCCAAAGAAGAACAAGGGAACAAAGAAATTCACATTATCCAAGAACTATGGAATGAATCATCTCAGAAAATGATTGAAAGGCATGGGAGTCTACTATATGTGTGGAGAAATGGGTCATCTATCTCATGAATTCAAGGGGAAGAAACAATTTGATGATGTTCAATGCTATAATTGTAGAGATATGGGACACTATACAAATGAGTGTCCTAATATCCAAGGAAACATGCCTTAGAAAAATCCAAGAGAGTAAGGGAGAGAATTTGTGATTACAACTGTAGAAGTTGAAGTTCCTAAGGATGTGATGGAAGGTACTTTACCTGTTTCCTCAAACTTATCCAACACTTTATTTGATTCTAGATCATCGCATTAATTTAAATATTCCCAGTTTTCCAAGAAAATTATACTTGTCCAAATTTATTTAATAAAGGAGATATCTGTCAAAACTCCATGGGGATGCATCATTGCCACAAAGGCATGTCAACTAGTAACCCTCATGACACATAAATGTGCTTTAGTTGATAACCTTATCATCATACCAATGACTGACTTTGATATAATTCTCAGTATGAATTGGTTGTCAAACTATGATATGAATATTTACTACAAGAAAAAGGAAGTTACAAGTTTTGAAAATGGTGTATAATCTCTTATCTTTAGAGAAGATACCTCGCCGTCTGATTCTTATCTAGACCCACCCCCTGTAGATCTATTTAAATCAATTCTTAGAGAGGAATTGATCCCAATATCAATGGGTGAGGAAAGAAATATTCAAATTGAAGATGATCATATAGTGCAAGAATACATTGATGTGTTTCCAGAGGATTTACCTGGGCATCCTCCAGAGCAAAAAATTGATTTTTCCATTGACTTAATTACTGGGACAAGACCTATATCAAAGAACCCATATAGAATAGCCAATGTGGAGTTAGTGGAGCTAAAGTAGCAACTATAGGAGTTGAGTGGAAAAGGATTTATTTGACCTAGTTTTTCTTCATGGGGAGCCCCTGTCTTGTTTGTTAAAAAGAGATATGGATCCATGAGGCTATGCGTTGATTACAGGGAAATCAATGTTGTTACAATAAAGAATAAGTATCCTCTGCCCTAGATTGATCAACTTCATGGAGCTCAATACTTTTCAAAGATTAACCTTCAATCCAGATATCATCAACTATGTGGGACGAAGGAAGATATTCCGAATATAACATTTCAAACCAGGTATTGGAATTACGAGTTTATAGTGATTCCTTTAGGACTGAAAAATTCACCATCTGTTTTCATGGATTTGATGAATATATTTTTCAAGGAATATCTTGATAACTTTTTTTGTGGAATTCATCAATGATATCCTGGTATAATCAAATATCTTTGATGACCGTGTGGATCACTTGCGGATTATTCTGAAAACTCTTAGAAGAAACGAATTATTTTGGATGTTTAGAAAGTGCGAATTATGGCTCAAATCAGTTTCTTTTCTAGGTCATATTCTCTCTAAGGATTGAAACCTAGTTGATCCTATGTAGACAATGTCAATCCAAGGTTGGCCCACACCAACAGACATAACCAACGAAGATGGTTTTATTGGCTTAGCTGGTTACTATTGGTGTTTTGTTTAGAATTTCGCCTAACTGTATAACCCGCAAACCAAGCTCAATTATAAAGGTGTAATGTTTTTTTGGACAAAATAGTGTAAGTAATTCTTTGATGAATTGAAAATAACATTAGTGGATGCTCTAATTTGGAATCTTCTATCTGGAAGTGATGAATTTGTAATATACTTTGATGTATCAAAGAATGGTCTTGGTTGCGTCCTTATGGAAAATGGTAAATTTATTGCTTATGCATCAAGACAATTGAAGACTCATGAGAAAAATTATCCAACACATGATCTTGAGTAAGCAGCTATAATCTTTGATCTAAAGATATTGATACATTATCTTCACGGTGAGAAAAGTGAGATATACATAGATCACAAAAGTTTGAAATACATTTTAACACAAAAATAACTCAACATGAGGCAAATGAGATGGCTCGATTTACTCAAAGATTATGATTTTTCAATAAACTACCACTCAGGAAAGGCAAATAAGGTGGAAAATGCATTGTGTAGGAAATAACAATGACTTCTAACTCAAATGAGGATTGAGGGAGATCCTATATTCATCTATCTACTAAAGATGGATATGGTAATTTTTAATTAAGGGTAAACATCTTTACACTTTCAAATGATTTATAAAACATCTTTAATATAGAAGATAAAAATCCATCAATTATATGATGAAAATCTACACGAGAAAATTTTTGTTGTTAAGGATTGGATATTAGATGACATCATGTATGAGGAAGGAGTTATGATGTTTGGGAAGAGGTTATGTGTTCTATTAGTATCTGAGCTAAAAAGGGAACTATTTGAAGATGCTCATAGCTCAAATTTCTCTATACACCCAGGTAGCACATTGATGTATAGATATCTGAAGGAATATTTCTGTTGAGATAATATGAAGCGGTAAATAGCTGACTATGTGTCAAGGTGTCTAGTTCGTCAGAAATTGAAGGCAACGATACAAAATCCTATAGAAGTGAGGCTACCTCTACCTATTCCTATGTGGAAGTGGGATAACTTTATGATGGATTTTTTCACTGGACTACCGAGGACAACTAAAAAGAATGATGAAATATGGGTAATTGTTGATCGTCGCACAAAATCAGCACATTTTCATCCTATAAGAGATAATTTACCACTAGAGAGCTAGGAAGGACTTTATATTTATAAAGTTGTAAGACTTCATGGTGCACCTCTATCAATTGTGTCCTATCGAGATCCATAGTTTACATCAAAATTCTATAAAAGTCTCTATAAGGCTTTGAATACTAATCTTCGTATGAGTACTTCTTATCACCCCAAACTGACGGATAGACTGAACGGAATATTAAACTCTAGAAGACATGATGAGGTCATGATCTCTTGAGTTCCATGGTATGTGAGATCAATACATGCCTTTGGTGGATTTTCCATACAACAATAGTTTCTATTCTAGTATGCAAATGGATCTATATAAAGATTTATATGGAAAGAGAAGTCGAACTCCAACTTTTTGGGATGAAATTAGTGAGAGAAAACATATAGGCCCAGAACATATTGAAGAGACCATGGAAGGGGTGAAGACAATCCAAGCCCATAATAAAGCAACTCAAATTAGGCAGAAGAGTTATGCTAACTACAGAAGAAATTATTTGGGATTCCATGTGGGAGATCATGTCTTTCTAAAATTATCTCAATGGAAAGGTGTCTTAAGGTTCGATAAGAAAGTAAAATTGAGCCGTAGGTACATCAGACCATTTGAAATTCTAGAATGAATCAAAGATATAGCTTACCATTTAGCAATTCCTCCAAGTCTCTCCAAAGTACATGATGTGTTACATGTGTCACTATTGACAGAATACATGTCATACCCAATGCATGTACTTAACTATGAAGAAATAAAACTAGAAACTAATTTATCATATTATCAATAGCCTAATGGGATTCTTGACATAAGGGAGCAGGTAATGAGAAATCAGATGACTCGTCAAGTAAGGGTTCTTTGTAAAAATTAGAATATGGAGGAATCACCATGGGAAACTAAGGATGTTATAAAGAAGAACGAACCACATCTTTTTTGTGGGATTTATACATAAAATTTCGAGGATGAAATTTCTGAAGGGGTGAATAATATATCACCCCAAACATTTTATGGTATGTTCCTCTTAAATAATTTCTATTGGTTATATGGACTATATTTAATGAATCACTATGTATTCTTTGAATCAAAAAATTATAGGAGAAATTTATAAGAAATCCATTAAACATAAATTTTCCACTTCTATGTTTTTAATTTCGGAAAATGGTCATCTAGAATTGTGATAAGAAAGTAATTTGGAGTCTGATAAAACCAACTGGATTTTTTTTATGAATATTAACATACCCTTATGAATATTAATATGAATAGTAATATGACCCATATAAATATTAAATACTGATAATATTTTTATTATCTTATGGTTACAAAATAATGAGATCTTGGTTAATTTTTCAATGAGATATAAACCTAATTATATCATTAAAATTGTTATTTTTTAATTAACTTTTTATTTAGAAATTAAATTAAAAATACTTAAAAAAATTATTTTTCAAAAGAAGGAGTGCATTTTTCAATTCTACATGTTGAAAAATGGTTAAGGTTATTTTTTTGGATTTTTCTAAAATACTTCAATTTTTCAGGAATAGTAAAAATATAGTTTTGAGTTTTTGGTATTTTAATGACATCATGATGATGTAATAATTAAATATAAAAGGACGATCGATTTGTGTACAGTAACATATGACCTGAGGTGTCCCAAGTGGATAAATACATGGGAAAATACTATGTTGAAGCCCATGGTTTTTCCAAAATAACTAATGAGGTGTCCCTTTTAATTAATAAAAAACTCTATTTTAATTACTATAAATTCCCACTAACCCCCCCCCCCCCCACTTCTCATCAAAAAATTTTATTAATTTTTTTTAAAAAAACTCTCTCTTAATTACTATAAATACCCACTAATGAGGTTTCCATTTTTAGAGTTATTAGATACCCCCTTTTTTTCATCAAACTATCTTATTAAATTTTAGGTGACGTTGTTAGGCTGCCAAATTTTTGTAAGATATTTCTCAATTTTTCTCTTATTTTGAGTTCCTTTGTTTTATACTTCTTTCCTAACCTCACTCCATCCAAAATTATATGGTAATTCTAGTACCTTACAAGAATGGGAATTATATTATTCTAATGGAATATTTGATCATCATCTCCCTTTACCCCTCCTCTTATACTAAAAATGAAAACATTGTCCGAGATGTGTTAATTTATCACATTCAAGGACGACGATTTCTTAATTTTCATTAACATATTCAATAATAGTCATGAAACCATATTTATAGTTAAACCAGTTAGTAATATATGTATTTCATCTCATTAATATTCTGTAATTCTTACACACTTATAATATGGAATAAGAATACAAAACAAGTTCATCGTACACAAAACCGCCAAGCTAAATCCAAGCGTTTATCAATAACATTTAACTAATGATTCATCAAAAATTATATAAACCAGAATCATTATAAGATAATTTTTATCTCTTTAATGTCACTAATAATATATATTAACAATTCTGGATGTTTATCCACATTTCAAATGAACATCCATTCATGAATGCATATAAACAAATCATGAAACCCACGGAAGAAAATGCTTCCAAAACAATAAAATTGAACCACTTAAACCCATTAAAAGGGACATTAATGAAACCAATAAGGTTATACTAAATCAACTAAATTTAGAGAGGCTTAGTTACTTATTAATTAGTGAATATAAATTTGATTATTCAGGTCATTAAAAGAAATTAAGAACACACTTGAACAAAAGGTAAGGGGTTTCTCATCTAAAATTAATTTCTGTGAGATTTTCATTGTTCTCCACTTATTTCTTATATGTGGTATATGCGTACTTACATCTGATAAATAATAATAATATTCCTTTTATATTAATTTTATTCAATGATTCATTTCAGGGTTATTAAATTCTGGTCATATGACTTGTCTGATTACATTGTGGTAAGAGACTTTGTCTCAACAACTATTTTGTTGTGACTAAATTTGTATGGTGCACCAAATAATCCATATGTTGTGTAAATACCACCCATTTGAGATAAATTTTCATTTGAAATTATATTTATATTAAATATCCATAATATCATATCATGGATATGCTTGTTGTCTGAACCATATACCATTTTATATTCGCTGTTTATTTCGAAATTTATTTTAGTTATCGAAATATTGAGGAATCCATATACTCTACTCTATACAGATACTGAAAAGGAATATTTCTCATCTATTGAATCAATTTATAATGAATTATTTAGACATTCAGTGGTGGATGAGGGTTTCTGTATCCCCTTGATGCATTGGTAGGTCTCATGAGACAAATCATATTGGCGACAAACCCTTCGAGTTTGTTTCTAAAAATCAGATGGATTTCTATCCACAGAACTACACCATTTTAAACTGTACTATGGTATCATGTGCCAAATACATGACATCCAGTTAATAAAAATTCACTTTATTTATTATTAGTATTAATATCCATGTGGTTTTCACTATGACAAAATCTATGGATGCAGTTTCATTCTCAGTTTATTAATGGAGTATGTTTTTCATTTATTCACCATGTCATGTTGATTATGTCAAATTTTTTTACAATTCAGTTATTATTGATTCATTCTTCCACCACTTGAAGCCCTTACTGATCATTTGAGCTCACCCCATTCATTTTTTACCTTCAATAGGGGATGAAGAGTAGATTTTTTATTGAGTTCCTGGGGATGCAGTATTTAGTTTTTGATATGTATTGTATATTTTAACCTTTTCCAATGAAATTTAAGTTACATATATGTATCGCGTTTCTTCAAGACTACTAAACTAATCATTCCTTTAAGATTTTCATTCCTCCTAACCATTCCAATATAACAAGTAATGCACCGGCTCTGGTCTAGAGGGTTGGGGTGTAACATTTTGTATCAGAGGAAGTTTAGTGGAAAACATGGGAACTAGAGTACGAAATGAATAGTTGGGAACAAGTCCCTGTGGTAGTATTTGATGAAAAATGTACAATAATATCCTAGTATTTTGGTAAATAATATATTATGTGGATTCTTCTAGAAAATACATCCATGTCTGGATATGAGCATGTAGAGGTGGCTCTAGCACAGATGTACCTAGGATTGAATGCTCCGGCAATGTGTTCCGGGCTTGACCTGGGGTATCCTGGTACATGAAAACGGGATTTTCTGCCCTCTTGGTTACAAAACTCTTGGGGGATATGCTTAGGATAATTCATATTTTCATTACAATCCATTAGGAAGGTTGAAATGTAAATTATTCTTCAATTAAACCATTTTTCTGATTATGGGATTAGCCATGCCTTGTGTCTCAATTTATGCTAATTATTTTGTTAACATAATATTATACATTATGATTAATTCCCTATAGTGTGTGCCATTATTTAGAAATGGAGTTTAATGGAAGAAGGGAAATCAATACTTGTGGGAAAGGTAGGGTTCTTCCCACTGATCAATTCAACAAATTCAATGTTGGAGTAGGTTAGATAATGACCATATTTGGAAAAATTACTCAGGTTGAAATAAATAATCATTCCACACCTGTGTTGGATCTTTTAATGCGGCAGAAGCCCCCATAATTCAGTGGGACTACTAATCCTGTGGATTTTGAGAAATTAATCAAGTACCTTGAAAAGATATTCATGGAATTAAGATGCAATGAAAATGAAAAGGTAGTCCTGGATGTATATTGTCTTAAGGGCGATGCTGATCAACGATGGTCCTTGATTCAGAATACCATGGAAGAAGAATAAATAGAAAATATGTAATGGAGGAATTTTAAGGAAATATTATTCAAAAAATATTTCCCTCGTGAGAAATGAACCAAAATGAAAAGAAAATTCCTTAGCTTAAAGAAAAGGGAAGAATACAATTTTGCAGAGTATGAGGATACCTTCACAAGGCTAGCCAGGTATGTCATAGATTATGTAAGTGACTCAGAAAATAGGATTGATCATTTCTCTGAAGGCCTTAAGCCAATTATTTGAAGTGAACTGGCTTCTCAAACATTTTCATCATGAAATGAAATTCTATCAAGTGCCATCAAAATAGAGAAGAAATTTTTTAGATCAAATTTTTAAAGGGAAACAAAGATAAGAAGTGGTACTCAGATAACCAAGGGAAATGTGAAGTTCCAAATAAGAAAAATGGAAAAAATAAATTCCTATTATGAAAGAATTGTGGAATGAATCATCTCAGGAAATGATTGAAATCCACGGAAGTCTGCTATATGTGTGGAGAAACGGGTCATCCATCTCATGAATTCAAGGGGAAGAAATAATTTTATGATGTTAAATGATACAATTGTAGAGATATGGGACACTATGCAAATGAGTGTCCTAGGAACCAAGGAAACATGCCTCAAAAAATCCAATAAAGGGAGAGCTTATGCGATTACAACCACAAGAAGTTAAAGTTCCTAAGGATATGGTGCTAGGTACTTCAATTGTTTCTTCAAACATAACCCACACTTTATTAGATTATAGATAATCACATTCATTTATATCTTTTCAGTTTTCCACGAAAATTATACGTGTCCAATTTGATTTAATAAAGGAGTTATTAGTCAAAACTCCTAGGGGATGCATCACTACAACAAAGACATGTCAACTAGTTCCCCTCATGGAACATAAATGTGCTTTAGTTTCTAACCATATCATCAAACTAATGACTGAAATTGATATAATTATCAGTATAAATAGCCTATCAAACTATGACGTGAAGATTTATTGTAAGAAAAAGGATGTTATAATTTTTGAAAATGGTGCATAATCTCTTATCTTTAGAGAAGAGACCCTACTATATGATTCTTATCTATACCCACCCCCAATAGCTCCATTGAATGTAATTATTGGATAGGAATATATCCCAATATCTATGTTTGAGGAAAGAAACATTCAAATTTAAAATGTTAATATAGTGCAAGAATAAATTTTTTTTTTTTTTGAGAGGATTTACCTGGAAATCCTCCAGAGTGGGAAATTGTGTTCTCCATTGACTATATTCCTGATACAAGACCTATATTAAAATCCCCCTATAGAATGGCCACTATGAAGTTAGTGGAGCTAAAGAAACAACTGTAGGAGTTGAGTGAAAAAGATTTGTTTGACCAAGTGTTTCTCTATGGGGATCCCCGGTCTTGTTTGTCAAAATAATTATGGATCCATGAGGCTATGGTTTGATTACAGGTAAATCAATGATGTTACAATAATGAATAATTATCCTTTTCCTCAGATTGATGATTTATTTTATCAACTTCATGGAGCTCAATACTTTTCAAATATTGATCTTTAATTCTGATATCATCAACTACGTGTGAGGAAGGAAGATATTCCAAAGATAGCATTTCAAACTAGGTATGGGAATTATGAGTTTATAGTGATTCCTTTTGAACTAATGAATGCACCATCAGTTTTAATGGAATTAATGAATATAGTTTTCAAGGAATATCTTGAAAATTTTAATGAGGTATTCATTGTTGATATCCTGGTATAATAAAAAAGATATGAAGACCATGAAGATCACTTGTAGATTATTCTGAAAAATCCTAGAAGAAACGAATTGTATGGGATGTTTAGCAAGTGTGAATTCTAGCTCCAATCACTTTCGTTTCTAGGTTGTATTTTCTCTAAGGACTGAATCCTATTTGATCCTGTAATGATAAAGGCAATCCAAGATTTTCCCATGCGAACAAACATAACTGAGGTACATTGTTTTATTGGATTAGCAGGTTACTATCAGCGATTTTCTCAGAATTTCAGCCAACTAGATAACCCGCTTACCAAGGTCACTTGTAAAGGCGTTAAGTTTGTGTGGGCTGAATAATGTAAATATTGCTTCGAAAAATTAAAAATAAGATTAGTCAATGGTCAAATTTTGACTCTTCCATCTGGAAGTGATGGATTTGTAATATACAGTGAGTCCTTAAAGAATGGTATGGGTTTTATCATTATGAAAAATGGTAATGTTATTGCTTATGCATCAAGGCAATTGAGGACTCCTGAGAAAAATTATCCAACACATGATCTTGAGTTAGCAGCTGTAATATTTACTCTGAAGATATTTAGACATTATCTTTATGGTGAAAAATGTGAGATATACACAGATCACAAAAGTTTGAAATATATTTGCACACAAAAATATATCAACATGAGGCAAAGGTGATGGCTCGAGTTACTCAAAGATTATGATTTTTCAGTACACAACCACCCAGGGAGTGGAAATAAGGTGGTCGATGCATTAAGTAAGAAAGATCATGGACTTCTGACTCAAATAAGGATTGAGAGAGATCCACTATTCATGGATATACTAAATATGGATATGGGAATTGATAAGGAAGGGGAAATAAGGTGGTCTATGCTTTAACTAGGTATTTTCTAGTTATATTTCTAAGAGAGTGAAAATTACAGTGTCCTAGTCTCCTATGTTAGAGCCACGATTTTTTATGAAATACACTTAAGAATGAATCATTTTGAGAGGCTAAGGAATCTAAATTAACAGAATATTCATTCTCATTCCTTGATGCAGAAAATACTAATTCATCTTTAGAATTAATGATATTACGGGCAACATTTTTAAATTTAACATGATATCCATCATCACATAATTGTGATATACTGAGAAGATTATATTTTAAGCCATTAATAAAAAGTACTTTAGAAATTAAAATTGAATCATAGATACCAATATGGACAAAGACAATGACTTTTCCTTTGGCATTGTCACCAAATGTGACATGTCCTCCATCTACCTTTATCAGATTCTTGAAGAATGAGTAGTCTCCTGCCATGTGCCTTGAAAATCCACTATCTAAGTACCATAGATTCTTGCAGGAGCTATGTAAGCATCTTTCCTAAAACATGATCATAAAATGATAGATTTTGGTACCCATACTTTTTTGGGTCTAGTAACATTAGTAATAAGTGATTTAGGAACCCATATTTGTCTCATAGGTTTCCTATAAGCATTATGTAATGTATTTGAAAAATAAATTTTATTTGGTCCACAAAAATTTGAAACTATAGAATACGTATCATGACTTGAGCTAGTTGAGTTGTGTCCATAACTGGGAAAAAACCATATGTCCTAGATTTTGAAACAAAATTTGTTCTACCAAGGTTTCTTTTACTAGGTTGATAACCAATGCCAGTATTGTATTTAGGGGAAATTTTTTTTCCTATCATTTTTGTCAAGGTATTTTTCCCATTAGTAAAATTTTCTATGTCACTTTTTAATTGCTCATGAGACATTTTTAATTCATTGTTTTCATTGAGCAGATGATATTTTTTATTATTTTCAATAGTAAGTTCAGTTTTAATTTTTACAGTGAGAGCATGATGTTTCTTCAATGATACATATTTATCTTTTAATTCATTGCATATCTCTTCAAGCATGTTACAGTATTCAAACCATTCTTCATTAGTCATATTTTCAATGTCACTTTCCTCTTCATAGAAGTATGAATTATGTACCTAAGAGATCACTGTTACCTCAGATGTGTTTGTCATAAAACACATATTAGTTTTGTTTTCATGTTCATCATGTGATGTATCTGAGTCTCTTGAACTATCCTTAGAGGCACTCCAAGTTGCTTTCATTTCCTTTTTGTACTTGTCCTTGTCCTCATATTTCTTCTGATACTTGAGCTTTGGATAGTCAGACTTTATATGTCCTTTTTGCTTATATTCATAGCATACAATATCACTAGTTTTTTCACTTCTTTTCCAGTCCTTTTCTAGTTTCCTTTTAGATCATACTTTCCCTTGAAGTTAGGATTTCTGAAAACGTATTTCTTTTTGTAAAATCATTTTAATCTTTTGGATAGTTGATCCATCTCCTCATCACTGGTAGGTGGTGATTGTTTAGTGGTGGAAAGTTCCACATAAGCTTTCAGTTTTCCTTTGTCTTTGAGCTTCGAAAAGGTGGTCTTAAATGCTACAGATTTCCTCTTTGGTTCATCCTCCTCTTCTTTGTTGACTTTCAGATCTTCATCATACATCATCAGTTTCTGAATGGGTTCTTTTACAGGAAGCATGATGATGTCACACGATTCTCTAATTGAGACAGAGGTTACCCTCCATCTGTCTGGTAGACATCTAAGGATTTGCATGATCTGTTCTTTGGCAGTGACTTCTCTTCCTAGAGAAATCATTGTGTGGACAATCTCATTTAACCTGGGATACATGTCAGAAATATGATCATTTGGATTCATTTTAAAATTATCATATTTTATAGTATAAGTATTAATTCTCATTTCCTTTACACTAGATGTGCCTTCATGTGCAATAGACTAGGTATCCCAAATTTCCTGGGAAGTTTTACACGCAGAAATCCTATTAAATTCTTCATCTCCTAAGAAACAATACAAATAATTCATGTATATTCAATTGTTATTGAATTCAAGTTTGGTATGTTGATCCTAAGTAATTCTATCAGTAACAGGAAGTTTGTATTCGTCTATACTGGATGGCCAAATTTCAAATCTCATACTCTCTAGATGCATTTTCATTTTAATTGTCCATTGAGCATAATTTGTTCCATTAAAGAATGGTGGTCTGTCATTTTTAGTACCTTCCAATATATTTTCTATATTAACGAATTACTTTAAAAGAGGTATAAATTTAGAATTAACAGAAATTTACAGATCTTTAAAGTACAACTACAATCACAGTTGATTAAGATTACACATAGTCCTAATAAAGCAACCTCTGATACCAAATGTTGGTCGGAGTAGTTTACTCAAGAGGGGAGGGGTGAATTGAGTAACTACAAATTTTTTTTAAAAGAATATTATTTTCAAAGGAAAATATTTCCCCAAAAATAGATACAGCTAATTTAATCAAGGTTATATTGTTATAAGAGTTTTACTTTTTAAACAACTTCTTATATGATTGATTAATTCTCAGTAATATTAATTTTTATTATTAATATTACTTTTGAAGTTATCCTACTAAGACAAATCAGTTATAACATCTTTCCAAGACTAAATATCAAAGTGAAATTAGTGTTTTTATGGATTATGCAATAAAGCAGTAAAATAGATAATACTAAATTAAAATGGCATAGCGGATATGAAACAAGTGGTTTAGTCTCAAGCCAAGACCTAGTCAACTCCACTTGGTGATCACCTACCACCAAGCAGTTTATATAAATAAACTTTGATCCACACCCTGGATCAGGGTTAACAACAGTACACAGACTATCCAGGTTACACAGGGTCCCCTTTCACAATTTCCCTAGGTAAACAAAATAATAACCAGGCCACACAAGGACCTCTTCCACAAATTTCATGGGTAAACAAAAGTATAAAGAGTTTGGTGAAAGGATTTAAAAATCCTCCAGTTTAGCACAGGATTCAGTGTGTGTGGAATATACAGAGTACACACACTACTCAAAAATAAGTAAATGAATCACTAAGAGAGAATAAATATGAGTTTAGAATTCTCTAGTGATTTGAAGTGCAGCTCTGGACTCCTTTGATTAAACTGAAATGCTTCTGCATCCTTCTCTGGTTTTGGTCTTGAAAAACACAGTGTCGTGATTTAGCTTGTGTACTTGAAGAGCTTTGTTAATTTGAAGGTGTTCTCTGGATTCCAGTGTACTTCGTATTTTCTTCATCATCGTCGTATTACATGTATTAGACAATGCTTTCTTTGAAAATCTTGAAATGTGTTCTTCACGGTTGTGCTCAGGCCTATTTTTCATTCAGTATCGTGCTTGGTTTCTCTTGGGCATGCTTCACACTTTACCTTCAAATGCATGAGTTTTAGCTGATAGGATCCTTGTGCTTCGCACCTCGTACCTCGTACTATGTTTATAAAGAAACATTAATTATTTTAGTTCATTAAAGGAATCAAATATGACCGTTAGAAATTAAATTGAACGTCGACAAAAAAAGTTTATGAAACGGTGGCACAGTAAGTTATGAAAATGGTGTATCCTTCATGGTGTATAAGTGTCACGGTGTCTTGTTCATGGTGTCTGAGTTTCACAGTGTCTGAGTGTCACGGTGTCTTGCTCACAGTGTCTTCCTTCACAGAGTCTAGCTTACAGTGTCTGGATTCTGGGTGTCTGGCTTACGGTGTCTGGCTTATCGTGTCAGGCTTACAGTGTCAGGCTTACGGTGTCTGCTTATGGTGTTTGGTGTACAGTGTCATCTTACAGTGTCTAGCGTACGGTGTCTGCTTATAGTGTCTGGCTTATGGTGTCTGGATTACGGTGTCTAGCTTATGGTGTCTGGCTTACGGTGTCTGGGTTACAGTATCTTGTACTTAGGAAAATAACTGTATTCAGACTTAAATATTGATATGCATGAAATGGATTGAGCTTAACCATTATAAAGAATGAGTGAACATGAAACATAAATACACATTATTGTATATACTTTAGTATTTAACTTGATTTAATAATATAGGTGATATTTAATGATATTTCTGATCATTAATGAGATTTGTGATCATTAATAAAATTTGTGATCATTAAAACATGATTAATACATGATGAGTCCAACACTTAGGATAATTCATATTTTATTTACAATCCATTATGAAGGATTTAAATTTAAATTACTCTTAAATGAAACCATTTTTCTGATTATGGGATTAGCCATGTGTTGGATCTCAATTTATGTTAAGTATTTTGTTATGATCAGATTATAAATTATGATTCATATCCTAATCAAGTGTGTGCCATTATTTAGAAATGGCGTCTAATGGAAGAAGGGGAATCAATACTCATGAGTAAGGTAGGGATATTCCCACTGAGAAATTCAACACAGTCAATGTTAGAGAATATTAGATCATGACCATATTGGGATAACATACTTATGTCGAAACAACTAACCATTCTACACCTATGTTGGATCGTTTCATGTGGCGAATGCCCCTATATTTTAGCGCGACTACTAATCCAGTGGTTGATGAGCAATGGATCATGTCCCTTGAAAAGATATTCATGGAATTAAGATGCAATGAAAATGAAAAGGTAGTACAGGAAGAATTTTGTCTCAAGGGAGATGTTGATCAATGGTTTTCCTTGATTCAGAATACTACGGAGGAAGAAAAATAGAAGATATGGAATGGAGGAATTTTAAGGAAATATTCTTCAAAAAATATTTCCATCATGAGAAACGAATATTAATGAAGAAGAAATTCCGTGGCTTAAAGAAAATGGAAGAAGACAGTGTGGTAGAGTATGAGGCTACCCTCACAAGGCTATCCAAGTAAGCCATAGATTAAGTAGGTGACTCAGCACACAATATTAATCATTTCATTGAAGGTCTTCAGCAATGTCTTCTAAGGGCACTAGATTCTCAAAAAAAAACATGATATGATGAAATTGTATCAAGTTCCATCAAAACAAAGAATGAATTTTCTAGATCAAATTTACTCAAAGGAAACCAATATATAAAGAGGCACTCTGATAAAAAAGGGAAATGTGAGTTTCCAGATAAGAACAAGGGAACAAAGAAATTACCATTATGTAGGAACTGTGCAACGAATCATCTCGAAAAATGCTTGAAAGGATCGGGAGTCTGCTATATGTGTGGAGAAAAGGATCATCTATATCATGAATTCAAGGGGAAGAAAAAATTTGATAATGTTCAATGCTAAAATTGTAGAGAAATGGGACACTATGAAAATGAGTGTCCTAAGATCCAAGGAAACATGCCTCTGAAAAATCCAAGAGAGAAAGGGAGAGCTTATGCGATTACAACCGTAGAAGTTGAAGTTACTATATATGTGGTGGAAGGTACTTTAATTGTTTCCTCATACTTATCCAACACATTATTTGATTCTGGATCATCGCATTCATTTATATCTTCCCAGTTTTCCAAGAAAATTAGACATGTCCAATTTGATTAAATAAAGGTGTTATCAGTAAAAACTTCTTTATTGTATGTGATATATGTGTAAAGAAATTTGATATATAATAACATTTTTCTCTATATATTAATGTTATTAAATGATTCATTTAGGGTTATTAAATTCTGGTCATATGATTCGACCTATTATATTGTGGTAAGAGACATTGTCTCAACTACTATTTTGTTGTGACTAACTTTGTATGGTGCACCAAATAATCCTTATGTGGTGTAACTACTGCCCATTTGTGATCAATTTTCATTTGAAAATATATTTATATTAAATATTCATAATCTCATATCATGGATATATTTTTTGTCAAAATCGTATACCATTTTACATACATTATTTATTTGGAATATTATTTTAGTTAGGGAAATATTGATGAATCCTTATACTCTACTCTATACGGATATTGAAAAGGAATATTTATCTTTTATTGAAAATATTAATAAAGAATTATTTGGACATGAAGTGGTGAGTGGGGCCTGCTATAGCCCCTCGATACATTGGTGGGTCTCATGAGACAAATCAGTTAGGTGACAAACCCTTTGTGTTTGTTTCCAAAAATCAAACGGGTTTCTACCCACCAAACTAAACTGTTTTAAATGGTACTATGGTACCATGTTCCAAATACATGACATCTAGTTAATAAGATTTATATTTATTAATTATCAGTTATTAATATTTATGAGGTTTTCACTATGACCAAATCTATGGATGCAGTTTCATTCTCAGTTTATTAATGGTGTGAGAGTTTCATTTATTTACCATGACAGAATTATTGTGTAAAATTGTTTACAATTCAGTTATTATTTAATCTTGCATCTGCCATTTTTAACCCTTACTTATTATTTGAGCTCGCCCCTTTCATTGTTTACCTTCAACAAGGGATGAAGAGGAGATTTTTTATTGTGCTCCTGGGGATGCAGTATTTTGTTTTTGATATGTATTGTATTTTTTAACCTTTTCTAATGTAATTTGAGTTAAATCAATGTATCTAGTTTCTTCCAGACTACTAAACTAATCATCCATTCAGTATTTTTATTCCTTCTAACCATTCCAATATAACATGTAATTCACCGACTCCAGTCTAGAGGGGTCGGGGTGTTACAAATACCAACAACCCATACTGCTTTCTAATTTTACCACTAAAATTAACTCCATATCTCCAAGGATATATCTTCAGATTTAGTGTTGTAAAACGTCACCTTTGAACATCAAAAGACTTGAGGATTCTAAATCTTTATTCAACTCCGTTGAATCCTCTCTTCTACTGTAAGAGGATTCACTTAACCAAAAAAGGAGAGGTGGATTTTTTTCTGAAACATATAAGGAAATACCTTACATTAATCAACTGGAGGATATGCCAATGAAGAATCACTCTTGGATACACTTCATCCATGCATTAAAACTTTATTAGGGAGTGAAATATATAGAGAGGAAAAATATCCGGGACCCAATCAAACATTTCTATTGGAAAAAAAATTCCATAAACTAAAAGCAAACACACGAGCGGAGCCATGAAAATGGCTTCCTGAAAAACTTCCCAAAAGAGACTGTTGACCATTATATCAAACCAACTTATCCCTGATACACAAAGCAAAAACATATTTCAAATAAATGTTTTTAAACTAAATACACCCCACTACAACATTGTCAATAATAGAAGAAGACAATAGATGGTTCAAGAGGAAACCAATGTATACATGTGACCTGAACATATTGTTGGAGGCCATACACCAGTCACACCACCATTATTGATACTTTTCTAAGACTATGACCATGCCCCCGCATGGATTTTCATATCTACGAGCTCACTGAGACTAGTGATCCAACCATATTTTCATTTCCCAAATAATGAAAAACCACAAGTAAATACTTGAATAAAACCTGACTTCCCTGGTAACTTGAGTCCCTTTGTGAGTTGTGTTGGTCTAACACTGCACTCATGACCCAAACATTACGTCCTGACAATCCTAGATCATGTCTTCCAAAAAACTTCCCCAAAGAAAAATACTTAAATGATAATGATCTAATATGATACCATTTTTTCATGAGTTGAGTTTTGTCCCCACCCAATCCAGTACCCGATCTAGTACACAATAAGGCCCAAAGGGAATTCTTGATCCCCACAGGCTAGCATAAGTGCCTGAGTATCAAATAAAATAACAGAATGGTTTTCCTGAATTAATCATAATAAAATCTCCAAAAAAAATAAAAAATCATGTCTGAAAACCAATCAAAGATGACCTTAACAATTACTAGATTTTAAGTTTACAAACCAAAAAACTGAAAAAGGGACACTGAAAAAAAGGTAAAACCATGACATCAACCCAAGCCTCCATAAATTGTGAGCAGCACAAACTCAAGTGGGCACCACCATGATTCAAAACAAGATCTACAATAAACCCAAGATTCCAATGCTACATGCCTTCCATCAACCTGAAATAAATAGAAAACTATATCTACACACACCCAAAGGTGTATATAGGGTGTTGGTCAGAGTAGAACACACAATTGGGGGTCAAATGAGTTCCTATAAAAAAATGATTAAAAATTTATTCCAAAATCCCCAATTTCAAATCCATATAGCCTGGTTAACCAAAGTGAAATATTTATAAGATTTTTGATTATTTAATTAATTTTTCAAATGATTGATTAATTATCAGTTATAGTACTTTGACAGATTGATATAACTTTTGAATGTAATTTACTAAATCAAAGAAATTATAAACACTATTTAAGATTCTTTATCTAATTAAAATTCAGTTTTCTAAAATATGTGTAAAATCCAAGAAAACTATATTTGAAAAGCACGACGGATTAAAACAAGTTGTTCAAAATCAAGAAGATACTTAATAATATCTACTTAGTGATCACCTGAAACTAAGAATTTTATATTAATAAACTTGATCCACACCCTGTATCGGGGTTTACAATAGCAAACAAGGATGTATTGGTCAACTAAACCTCTACCACAGTTATTGGTGGAAAAAACCGAATTAGGTCACATAGGGACCTCTTACAAAGTATTACGTTGGAAAAAAATGATTCAGAAATATGGGTGAGTGAGGATATATTGTATCCTACATCATAGAATAGGAGAAAATGTGGGATTATACTACACACACACTACATGAAAAGTAGTAAAATTTTACAAAATAGAGAAGAAATAATTAGACATGTTATATAATAATCTGACCAATGTTCTTGATGCTTCAGGGCTCTTTGAGTAAAGAGGATGTGGAATTGGAGTCCTATTATAGAATCAAGAACCAAAACAGAGTGCCATATAATATTTATGTTTTGGTTTCTTGTAATAGATTAGATTTTATACGAAGGTTCTATTCACATGGGTTCTTTATGCTAAAATGCTGAGACTTTCGTTCTCAGCAAATCCTTCAGGTTCAGAGATTTAAATAACAATTTATTTGGGTTTTATTCTTTATTTCAGTTCACATTTTCACTTGATTTGTCACCAATACTTTTTTATCAAGTTATTTTTTTAAATTCTTTTAAAGGTCAACAATAGAAATATCCTTAACATAAGGTATTCCCTGTACCTCATATTGTTCTCTATCAATGTCTAAAAAACACACAAAGTCATTAATATTATAAGTATTAATCATTTTCATTAATATGTCCATTAGAATTAATTATGAATTTAAGAGTAAGGATAATTTTCTATGTATTTAACTATAGGTCATTCTGTTAGTGACTCCTTCTGTCGGTGACTCCTTCTATTGGTGAATCCATCTATTGGTGACTCCTTGTATCAGTTAATCATTATTTATGTGGGGTTCAAAAACTAATAGTGACTTGTTTTGATAGTGACGCAGATTATAGGTGACTCGGTATTATTTTAATTTGTGGGTATTTAGTTCATTCGGTGACTCATTTGTTCTTTCAATGATTCATTCTATCGATGAGTCATTTGTTCTGTCGGTGAGTCATTCTTTCGGTGAGTCATTTGTGTTCTCGATGAGTCATCTTTGATGTCAATGACCGAGTCTTATATTTTTTTTTTGATTCGTTCAATGACATAACTATCGGTGACTCATGCATAGACTTTTTTTCTCTTTACCTAAATTATAATATAAACATCAACAAAATTGTGTGAAAATTATAATTGAACATAGATAAACATAATTAAAAAAAATAACTTAACTAAACATGATTTTACAAAAATAAACATGATTGGAAATTATTTATGATTATTAATGCTAGAGAGGGAAAATATTCTCCCCCCTTTTGATGATCACAAATCATGGCATTATAAAGTACAACCAATTGGATCATAATGATCAAATTATGTATTCTACATACTATATCCATATTTAAACTAATGAATACTGCTAAAATTATTCTTCTTTTGTCCCCCTTTTGGGATTATCATAAGAGAGTAAATTTAATAAGTAATAATGATAAAGGAAGAAAATAAATAATCAGATAATGAAAATATAAAATATTTCAATAGATATGAAAATTAAATTAGACATTTAAGTTCAAAATAACAACAAATAAGACCTATCAAAAAAGTTATCCAAACTACATATACTTAATAAAATAGGGGTCTATCACTACCTTTACCTTATCAGATGCTACAGGGGTAGGATCAGTAGATATAGAGATAGTGGCTAGAGGTTCAGAATTAATTCTGAGAGATGGAAAATGAAATCCAATAAGGACTAAAGGGGAAAATTTTGGACTCGTAGAGTATGGAGGGATAGTAAGTTACCTAAAATGGTAGAACGAATCTGTATGAAATCTTGAGCAGGAGAGAGTTTCAAAGAAGACATGCTAGTTGAAGTGGCTCTATAAGGTTTCAGAGGTAGTTTGATAGGAGTGGTATGAGGGGAAACAATTGTGGTACTCATGACATATAGATATGTTTTGAGAAGGTTTATTAAATCCATAATTATCTCTCCAACACAATTCATAGCCTTTGTGAAATCCTCCTTATTTTCAATGAACAGTGCAATTTCAGGAGTAAACTCCTTAAGACGCTATACCAAATATCTATAGTCTTGGGTCATTGGAGGAATTCTTATGTTAGCTTGTAAAATTTAAAGTGGTTTTCTAACTTATTATTTGTGTATGTCCTTTTGAAGTAAATAATACACTTTCTTGGTGATTTATTCTTGGGAAGTTTTTGCCTAGTTGGAATAAAATCTGACCATATCATAGATAAGATCACTTTTCTACTTGATTTTTGATAGAATTTTTTGATCAGTTCCACCCATCGTGGTTCTATACACTTCTATAATGATAGTCTTGACCATCATTATGTATAGTGGTTGAGATATAGGAGTTGCATGGCAAGATTCCCCATGCACAATGTCTCTCACATATTTCTTTAGTTGGATCAAGCTTTCACTATCCAAACAGCCTATTACCAACTGAATTTATTCACTTACCAGAGTTCAAATCACCTTAATATCTAAAGACTGAACATGAGGAACATAGCGAGGTGGATCCATAGATAATGAGGATTTATTCCCTAGATCCTTTACTACTAGCTTTAGAAGGTGCAAATCAAGAGTTGGAGTAGAATCCCCAACAAAAGATTCTATATATATTCCATGACTTCGTAGATCTTAGTCTACAATGGATTTTTATTCTCCAAGAAGTTGGATAACAACAGCATCATGCTTGAATATTTCTTTAGAGACATTCAGAACAGTTTTCTGAATAGCTTCCAGAAGAGATACCAACTAAGGTTTGAGCTTGTAAATAACTCATTCAACAATCAAGTCTATATCATTTTCACTTAGTGGTGCTACAGGAGTTGGCTGATCTTGATAGATTGATCTCATAGCAGCTAACATTTACTCCTTAAATTATTCAAAGTTTGATTTGGTGACATAGTCACCTAGCACTGAAAACACTAAGGGTGTATAATTAGATGCAGATGCAACCGCTGGAGGTTCCTCAACTTCTGATCCCCTTGAAATAGATATCCTCTTCTCATCATCTGAATCTGGATAATCCAAATTGAGAGAAATATTACTAGGAAATTGTTCCCAATAAGATAACATAGAATTATCTATAGGAGTTAGTGTATCAACTCTCACTTATCTAGATTGAGTCTCTCCTTCATATTAAGTTCTCCATATTTGTTTCTCACCCCCAACTTGAGGCCTCTTTCTAACAAACACCAACTAAGGTACTCGGCATACTAGTTCTCTATCTACATTACCAACCTCAACAACTTCTTCTACCTCAATACTAGCTTCTGCAAGACCATCAGTTTTTATAAACTATTTATAGTTCTCAGTACCGGCTAGTTATATATAAGAACATTGATCATCACAAGGATAAACATAATCACTATCACTTTATTCACTTTTATCACTTTATTTCCTATGTTAATATTTTTCTTCCCCACTTTTAGTTCCACCGCCACTACCACTTTCTTGTCCTTTTATTACTTATTCTTCTTCTCTATATTCCACTTCTAAATCATTTGATCTACTTTCATATTCCATATTACTTGACTATTCAGTTTCATCATCATCACCATCAACCAAATTGAGTTCCTTGGATGGTAGAGCTAAAGGGGGACTTAGATGTCCAAAAGACATCCCCCTTGGACTTTCAACAATATCTTGGTCACTACAATCATCTGTATGAGACCATTATTCTCCATAAAATTCATATTCTTCTTCATCAGAATAAACAACCTCCTCATTTGGTCCAAGACTAAGATCATCCACATCTCTTGTCCTAGAAGGATTCTCTACAAGATAAGAAATTTTCTTATAGCTTAACATTATATTCAACCCACACCCTCTTCCATGGAATCTCTTTTATCTTCAATCTCTTGAAAATATACATAGGAAGATACCACTACAATTAGAAATTGTTTCTCTGTCCTCACATACACGTTCTTTTCCTTTTATAATTGAAGATATAATTATTGGATAGAACAAAAAATTAGTCTTATAATATTGCTCTATCATTTTGCTTATATGGACTGTCAAATACATAAACAAATTCACTTTAAGCCCTTTATTCTGAAAATATAAGAGATATACATACTCATATTTTAGTGAGGCATGGTCCCCTTTGCTGGGAAATAACTTGTGTTATATAAACATAAACAAATGTCCACTTTCTCCATCCAACCCAGGCCTTATATGTTCTTCATTACCATTTAGCACTCTCAAAGATGTATCATAGAAAAACAAATCACTAGTAGGTTCACTACTTCCCTGGTATTCATCAAAGACTCCTTCATGTGATACATTGAGTCATTCTACACAATGCCTTAAATAATTTTATAATACACATCCATTCAATAATATTTTGATCCAATAAATCTCACTACCTTCCAGGCTAAACACATCATGAAAATAAAATTCATGCAAAAGTTTAGGATAATATAGAATTTCATTACTTGAAAACCAATCTTGCCACTCTTGGGTTTGAAACACTCTTAACATAAGAGAATTACTAGATACTAATCATTCAATGATCCCTCCCTTCTCGAGAGTTACAAAATGATTTTTCAAGACCTAGATTGACATGCTTAGATATGCTTGAATCTCATTTATTCCTCTTAGAGGGCCTCAATTCAACATTATATCCTTAAAATATGTTATTCAAGCTAACCATTTTGAATGTTTGGTTGAAGGTATGAAGGTCAAATATCCAAGGATAAAGAGAAAAAGGTTTGGAGTGTATGAGTGGATGTTTGAGAGAAATAAATAGGAAGGATCAAATCAATTTTATTATTTTGGGATTTATATGTCGTAAATTGAGTAAACTGGGTTAATGTAAAATGAAATAGAAAACTATGTTGTTTTAGTAAAATAAAATAGATACAAATAGTGGGTTCGCATGGTGAGTGTCCATCAATGATACGTTAGTGTCAGTTTTGTAAAGATATTGTCGGTGCGACTCAGAAAATAGTTTCTGTGAGACATAGGTTTCGGTTTGAGTGAGACAATTTTCTATGAGACTCTATCAATTTCTTCCTGACATAGCAAGCCACTGTCAGTGTTGGAATTACATTTTCAACATGACTCTATCGATATCGGTGTGACATTGTCAATGATATACTGTCAGTGTCGGCATGACCTTGTCATTTTCTTATCAGTGAGACATTCACACTAATTTTTTACACCGTGTTATTGACAGTAGGTCCTTACAAATTAATCATCACTAATTAATTTCTTATGTAACTCATCCTATTAAAGTTAAATTACTTAGTGAATATATCAGCAAGATGATGTTCTATGAAAATAAATTCCAGAGTTACATCACCTTTTTGTTAATGATCTCTCGAAAAGTGATGTCTTATATCAATATGTTTTGTTGTAGAATATGAAACATGATTTTTTGAAACGTTAATAGAACTTTTATTAATGAAATTTATAGGGACATTTCTAAATTCATATACATAATCTAGTAAGGTGTTTTTCATCCCCAAAATTTGAGCACAACAACTACCATTAGTTATTTATTCACTTTCAGTAGAAGATAAGGAAAAAGAATTTTTCTTTTTAATACACCATGATACTATAGACATACCAAAAAAGTCACATGTTCTAGAGGTTTTCCTTCTATCTAACTTACAACCACCAAATTCAGCATCATAATAACCAAATAAATCAAAAGGATGTCATCTAGGATCGAACAATCCTAAGTTGGTTTTGTAATTGAAGTATTTGAAAATTCTTTTAACATTAACTAAATAAGATTCTTTAGGATTAGCTTAAAAACATGCACACAGACACACACTGAACATTATATTAGGACTACAAGAATTCAAGTAGAGTATAATTCCAATCACCCCTCCATAAGTGGTTTGATCAACTGATTTACCATTTTCAACAAGATCCAACTTACAAGTGGCACTTATTGCAGTACAACAATATTTTTTACTATCGAAGACAAACATTTTTAAATGATATTTAGAATAATAAATTTTATTAAATACAGTACCATATTTATTTTAAAAAAAATTAAATCCATGAAAGAATTTGACTTCTCCCATTAAGCTAATTTCAAATTCACTTCTAATTATTTTTTAAAATTCAGTACATAAATAATTCTTTGAAGATCCAAAAATAATATCTTCAAAATAGATTTTAACTAAAAAATATCTTTATAAATTCTTTTTATAAAGAGTGTATGATCATATATACCTTTTCTAAAACCATTAGAAATAATAAAAGTGTTGATCCTATCATTCTAGATCTTAGAACATATATTAAACCATATAAAGACTTTATTAACATTAAAAAATGATTTAGAAAACGAGGGTTTTTAAAACATGGGGATGTTCAAAAAAATCCTCAAATATAACCCCATTTTAGAATGCTCTTTTGACAACTATTTTGTTGACCTCAACTGTTTTGATAATCCCAACTATGCTTTCACATACCTTGAAAATCTAAATTAATGTTTATCTATATTCTATTTCGCTCGATCTATGACATTATATCCGATAATAATATTACAATAATACTTGAAATATGTTAACCAATGTTTATCTTTGTTTATATAAGTTTTGAATTAATTCTAACCCAATCGGATATGTTTTGCATAAAATAGATTAATTGTTAGTCACTGATCTGCGTATAGCTACTGATACAGAGCTAACAGTACTTAGTCAACCGATAGACTTAGTCTACCAATAGACAGAGTCACCAATAAGCTAAGGTCACCGATATGCAGAGCTACCGATATGTACAAGTCCACCAGTAATCATAGAACAAGGTCACCGATACAGATAGCTATCAATAGAACAAGTCTTCCGATAGTACAGAATAGAGCTAATGATATGCATAAGTCTACCGATACACATAATCACTGGAACTAAGCGAGCTACCGATATAGACAGTCACTGATACATAGAGCTACCGATAGACCAGAGCTACTGATAGGCCAAGACCTACTGATATATAGAGTCACGGATACAGAATGAAGCTACTGATACAAGGAAGAGCTACTGATAGATCAAGATCTACCGATAGAATGAAGTCACCGGTATATCAAGCTACTGATACCTAAAGTTACTGATACACAGAGTAAGAGATACTGATATCAGGAGCTACCGATACAAGTTCAAAGAGGTACCGATAGAGGGTCACTGCTACACAAATTCCACCGTGCACATCTACCAACAGAAGGATACTAATGATTGACCAACCAGTCAAACTATATACTCTCAATATTATTTATTTATTAAGATAACGGTTACATTTGATGTTTTTAATGCAGTTAATGTTATTGAATGATATATATTGGCATTTCCGGGAACCGTACCTAGTACCCATGCCAAAGGTAATCATTCTTTTTTTTCGGAGATGAAAGCTATAAAAGGGAAGATAAAGACCTAGAAAAAGAAGGATAATCAAGGAACTAAGAGGGCACACAATGGGGTAAATATAGTAAGATCATAGGAAAGAAACTAAGAAGGCACATGAAGAGTAGAGAAAGAGTTGAAAAGTGGTGCATTCGGAAATACTACATCCATACTCCAAGAACATTGGACACACACGAAGCAATTAATTTATAAAGGAGAACACATTATGCATCTTGAGTGAAGAACTACAACAAACACTTCATACACTCAGGCTGATAAACTGAACCTGAAAACCAAGGAAGAAAATGACACTCTATTTTTCAGACTAAAACCAGTGAAGGACTCAGAAGCTTTTGTGACCAATCAAATGAGTCCAGAGCTGCACTGCCAATCACTAAAGATTTTCTAAACTCATTCATACATACTCTAGTGATACTTTTATTTACATTTCGAGCAGTGTGTGTACCCTGTTTATTTTACACACACATTGTCTCCTAAGCTAAGATGGAGGATTCTTAAATCCTCATTCAAACTCTATAAATCCCTTGTATCCCACTGTGGATAGTGGTAGAGGTCGAGTAAAACTTGTACAGCTGTGAGCTGCTGTTTATTTTCCCACGTAGAACTGTGGTAGAGGTCTTTGAACATGGACAGTCTTTGCACTGTTGTTTACCCTGATACAGGAAGTGGATCAATTTAAATAAATTGTTTGAGAGGACTAAGTCTCGACTTGGGACTGAACCTCTTGGGTACATCTACTGTGCATTTTAGTTTAAGTCATAAGTATACTATATATTTCATATTCCACTGCTAACTACTTTGAAATATAATTTCTTTTAAAGTTACATTGATAGTTAAATTATAAAGTTTTTATACTTATTGTAAACTAGTAATTTAGCTTCAAAAGTTATTTTAATCGTCAGATTAAATTAACTGAGACCTAATAAATCTTTGAGAAACTAATTGAACATTTACAATCTATATAAATTCACTACAGTTTAACTTTGTTTTTAAATAAGGGTATTTTAAGAGAAATATTTTTAAGATAAATTTTTAATTGGAACTCATTTCACCCCCCTCATGAGTATCCACTCAGAATAATATTTGATATCAAAGGATTTTATACAAGTTTTCAAAACATTCTATTTTTCAACTGTGATTTTAGTTTCATTTTTAAAGATCTTAAATTTCTATTAGTTCTAATTTTTATCTCTTTAATATATTTTCTAAAATCTATTTATGGACAATAAACTAGAAGGTTCTAATACTAACAGGCCACCTTTATTTAATGGTACAAACTATGCCCAGTGGAAACTTAAGATGAAAATTCACTTAGGGAGTATGGGCTTAAATATTTGGACTTCTATAGAGTCTCAATATAAAATTCCAGAAACTGAAAGAACAACTTGCGATGAACCTACAAAGACAGCTTACAATAATAATTATAAAGCTATGAATGCCTTTTATTGTGCTTTATGAGATAAAGAGTTTAATATAATTTCTTCTTGTAAAACTGCTTATGAAATATGGGGACACTTTGGCTATTTCCCATGAAGTAACAACCAATGTTAAAGAAATGATATTGAATACATATACTATTAAATATAATAATTTAAAAATGAAATCTGATGAACCCATTTCTAACATTTATCTTAGGCTCAATGAGATTTTCCATACAATGATCTCTCTTGGAAAGGTTGTTCCCACAAAGGAACTAATTATGAGGATATTAAGATGTCTACCAGAAAGATGGAGAGGCACATCTGTTTCCATTAGAGAATCATGCGACATAAGTAAACTGCCTATTAAGGAATTAATAGGTAAGATTATGATGTATGAGGATGAACATAAAGTGATCAAAGAAGAACATGATGAACCCAAGTGAAAATCAGTGGATTTCAAGTCTACTTCTTTAAAGAGCAAAGACAAAGAGAAAATGCATGTACCTACTAAAAGTTCAACAAGTGAAAGTTCAGACTCTGACAGTGTTGAGGAAATGGCTCAAATAGCTAGGAGATTTACGAAGTTCTACGGGAAGGATAAATTCTTCATAAAATCAAACTACAAAGGTAAGTATGACAACAAAAGTCATTGGAAAAAGGATTGGAAGAAATCTGATAAGGAAGATGATATACTCTGCTATGAATGCAAGAGGAAAGGACACATCAAGGCTGAATTTCCAAAATTAAAATTCAAAAAGATATATAATTATAAAGACAATAACTACAAGAAATCCATGAAAGCAACCTGGAATGCTTTGGAAGATAGCATAAGTGAATTTGATGTTTTTGATTCTGGAAGGAATCATGACAACATGTGCTTCATGACAAACATATCTGAGGTACCTATTTCCCCTTTTCTAAATGATTATTATTCTGGAAATAACAATGATTTAGATAATGATGAAAATGTGTGTAAGGATGAACTGTTTGAATACTATAACATGTTGTAAGAAACATGTAATGAACTTAAGGACAAATATAATTCAATAAAGAAACAACATTCCCTCACTGCCAATGTTAAATCTCCCTTTGATATAGAAAATGAAAAGAATGCTCAACTATTGAAATAAAATACTAAACTGAAAATGTCTAATGAGAAACTTAGAAAGGACTTAGAAAAGTTAACAAAGGGAAAATATACACTTACTCAAATGTTAGGTAAGAAAATTGCACCAAAGTACACTACTGGTTTGGGATACCAACCTGGACAGAGACAGTTTACCAAAAATCAATTTATTCCTAAATATGGAAAAAATTATTCTTGTTCCAGTTCTGGAAATTCATATGCTTCAACTAGTTATTTATATGGTTATTGATCGAATATAGTTTATCATTCGAAATCTATTGATTCTATTGATTATATGAGTCCCATAAGACAAATTTTGGTACCTAAAGCTTTGATTGTTAACCTGTCTAGACCTAAGAAGATCTGGGTACCAAAATTATTTTTTGTTTAAACCTACTTTGTTGGAAACCCATTTGAAGAGTTCTCACAAAAAGGTATGGTACTTGGATAGTGTATGTTCAACTCACATGTCTAGAGATTACTGATGCTTTAAAAGCTTAATAACGGTTGATCTAGGATATGTCATATTTGGAGATAATTCTAAAGGAAAAATCATTGGCCTAGGCTAGATTGGTAACATTAATTTAGTTTTAATTTCTAAAGTTTTATTTGTTTATGGACTTAAATATAATCTGTTGATTATTTCACAATTATGTGATGATGGATTTAATGTTATGTTTGAAAATGATTCTTTTAATCTTTTTAACTCTAAAAATGTTTTAGTATTTTCTGTGTTGAGAAATGAAAATTTTTATGCTGTTGATTTAAAATCTTCATCCAAACAAAATGTTACTTGCCTAAATTCTTTTCATAAAGAATCTTGGCTTTGGCACAGAAGATTAGGAAACTGTAACATTCATTCACATAGAAAACTGACTAGGAAGAACTTAGTTAGAGACCTACTTAAACTTGAATTCCCAAATGAAAAACTTTGTAATCCCTATCAAAAGGGAAAGCAACATAAAGTTTCTTTTAAATCAAAGAAAGAAGTTTCAACTTTTCAACCTCTCGAGTTGGTTCACATGGACTTGTTTGTACCTTCTAGAGTTCCTAGTTTAAATGGGAATCACTATGTCTATGTCTTAGTAGATGACTTTTCTAGATATACTTGGTATACTTCTTAGCACATAGAATTGAACCTTTTTCTTACTTTATTAAATACTCCAAGTCTGTAGAAAACCTTAGTGTACTTAAGATTAAGACCCTGAGAAGTGATTATGGTCGTGAGTTTGAAAATAAAGATTTTAAATCTTATTTCTCACACAATGTCTATAGTCATAACTTTTCTGCTCCTAGAACACCTCAACAGAATTGTGTAGTAGAAAGAATAAACAGAACCCTTCAAGAAATTGCAAGAACCATGCTTAATGAGTATGATCTACCTATTTATTTTTGGGTTGAGGCTGTGAATACAGCTTGTTATATTATTAATAGAGTCTTGATTAGACCTGTTCTCAAGAAGAACCCATATGAACTATGGAATAATAGAAAACCCAAAGTTAGTTACTTTATAGTCTTTGGATGAAAAGTCTTTATCCTAAATACAAAGGATAATCTGGACATGTTTTCTTCTAAAAGTGATGAGGGAATCTTTCTAGGTTATTCCATATCCAGTAAATCTTATAGAGTCTTTAATAAGAGAACCAAGCGTGTGGAAGAATCTATTCACATCAAGTTTGATGAAACTGATCCACATGAACCTAAACCATCTCTTGAAGATCTTAAAGAAAATTTGTGTATTCTAGACCATTATGATAAAACTAAAGAACCTGCTGTGAAAACATCCAGTTCTGGACATATTCCAGAATCTGCTTCTATTGAACCCAAACCTATAGATGAACCTGAAATATCTAGTCATACCATTAATAGATCAAATGGGATTCTAAAGAATCATCGTTTAGATTTTTTTATAGGAAATCTTGATAGAGGTACATAGACTAGAGCTTCTCTAAGAAACTAGGTTAAACATTAAGCCTTCATTTCACAGCTAGAGCCTAAAAATGTCAATGATTCTATCAATGATGAATTTTGAGTAATGGCTATTCAAGAAGAGTTAAATCAATTTGAAAGAAACAAAGTCTTGGAATTAGTTGACATACCCAATGACACTTTGACCATAGGAACTAAATGGGTTTTTATAAACAACGTTGATGAATCTGGAAATATAGTTAGAAACAAATCTAGGATAGTTGCACAAGGATATAGTCAAGAGGAAGAAATAAAATATGAGGAAACCTTTTCCCCTGTAGCAATATTAGAATCCATTAGGATCTTACTTGCCTATGCTGCTCATGTGAATTCCAAGTTATATCAAATGGATGTCAAAAGTTCTTTTCTAAATGGTTTTATAATTGAAGATGTTTTTATTGAACAACCAACTGGATTTTCTAATCCTAATTTTCCAAATCGATTTTTTAAACATTCTAAAGCTTTATATGGTTTAAATCAAGCTCCAAGAGCTTGGTATGATAGACTTAGTAATTTTCTTATTTCAAAAATTTTTACTAAAGGGATTGTTGATCCAACTCTTCTTATTAAAATAATTTATAAAGATGTTTTAATAGTAAAAATCAATGTTGATGATATTATTTTTGGATCTTATAAACATTCCCTATGTACTGATTTTTCAAAGAGTATGCAAAATGAATTTGAAATGAGTTTAATGGGAGAACTCAAATATTTTCTTGGATTTCATGTTTTTCAAAATGAAAATGGTATTATCTTGAATCAAAGTAAATATACAAAGGATCACTTAAAACATTTTGGTTTGGATAGTATTAAGGAAAGTGATACTCCTATGAGTATAGTCTATAAATTGGATGCAGATGAAACTGGGAAACCGGTGGATCAAAGCAATTACAGAGGTATGATTAGAAGCTTACTTTACCTTACTTCTAGTCGACCAGATATTATGTTTAGTGTGTATATGTGCAAGATTTCAAGCTAATCCAAAAGAATCTCAATTACTTGTTATTAAAAGTATTTTTAAGTATCTTAAAAACATTGTAAACTTAGGTTTGTTTTACCCAAAAGGAAAATCCTTTGAGTTAATGAGTTATTCAGATGATGACTTTTCTGGTTGAAAGTTGGATAGAAAAAGCACATCTAGAACATGTCATCTATTGGGAAAATCCTTAGTATATGGGTGTAGTAAAAAAGTAGAATTTTTTAGCTTTTCCCACTGCTGAACAGAGTATATAGATGCTGGTAGTTTCTGTGCAGAAATTCTGTGGATGAAACACACTCTTTTGGATTATGGATATGATTTTAAGCATGTTTCTATCAACTGTGATAACACTAGTGCAATAAACATTTCACAGAACCCTGTATCTCACTCTAGGACCAAACACATTGATGTAAGGCACCATTTATTGAGATATCATTTCCAAAAGGGTGATATTACTATTGAATTTATCGGTACTGAACATCAATTAGCTGACATTTTCACCAAACCTTTATGTTCAGATAGGTTAATTTACATTAGGCATGAGTTGGGAATGATTAACCTTGATTGGTAGGTACCTCACTGATGTAACCTCACCGATGTAACCTCATCGATGTAACCTCACCGATGTAATCTCACCGATGTAACCTCACTGATGTAACCTCACCAATGTAACCTCACTGATGTAACCTCACCGATGTAACCTCACTGATGTAACATCACCAATGTAACCTCACTGATGGACCTCACTGATAGGAATTCTCATAGATAGGCCCTACCGATGAGTGTGCTATTTTAAACTTCTGTTTGCCGCCAGAATCTGAATTGTTTTTACATTATTTTATTTTATTTATTTTATGATTTCTAAATGATAAAACAAAGTCCTAGATACTTCTTAATCCACTAAGCCTTAAACCTTTTACCCTCAAACCTTAGCTCCCGAATCTCTTGAAAACCCTAAATCCTTCAAACAAGAGATGGAAAAAACTAAACTCCCTACCATCAGAGATGACACTGATGAGCCGAATGCAAATAAGTGAAAGTCTGAGCCAGAAGAAAGTGGTAATGTTGGTATAACTAGGTCGGTTTGTTGACTAGTGAACCCTCATTTGCAGAATAGAGTTATTGTGATTGAAAAAGAGCCCTGTTTGGAATGGTTGTTGCCTGTAAAATCGTTAGTGCTCGAAGTTATGGGAGATCAAAAGTGGGTAGATTGCTTTTCAAACAACAATTTCCCCTACTATCCAAAGCTAGTGAAACAATTTTATGAGTTTGTAAGCTTTGATAAATCAGAAGATGAGAACTGAGTGATTTATGTTGTTAATTGAAAGGATATGTCTTTTTTCATCTGTTGAGTGGGATGAATGCATGATGGTTCCACAAGAAGGTGTATCTGGATATGTCTCGAAATCTATAACACCTACAAGTGATATATTTGATTATGATACTTCCAGGAAGGAGCTCACCGGTGATGGAAATCAAAGACAAGTAGTGGCTGCTGAAATGGACGGAGAGAACAGATTGGTGTTCATGTTTGTTCAGCATGTCTTAATACCTAAGAGAGGAAACTTTGTGAATTTAAGATATCAGGATATCTATCTCCCTAATCTCTTGAGACATTGTGTAAAAGTGAATCTGTGTAGATTGCTGATGATTCAAATGGAAGACATGACAAGGCCAAAATCAAAGACTAATGCCCTATTCTTTTCCAAGTTGATTTCAGGGGTGATCAAAGTGAAAGGGGTAGCTGAGTCTCAATATGAGACAATGGTAGTAAGGAACAACTTCTGTATCACAAGCACAGTTTGAAAAAACATGAAGGTAAATTGGAACCCATGGAGAGGATAGTGGTTTAATGATGATAAGAAGGTATATTATAAATGCAATCCTGTGGATCATCCTTCAAGACCTAAGGATGTGAGGGATCCAGGTCTAGGACCTGATGAATAAGAACCTGAGTACAGTGATGAGACTGAAGAAGAAGAGACTTCTATGGATGGCAGAAGGGATCCGGACATACCTCCAAGTCCTGCTACTGGAATTGTATCTTCTAGAAAGGAAACTCTATTAGAAGAAGAGACACCTGCTGATAAGGAAGACTATCTAGCCCCTGAGCATGAACAAGAAAAAGAGAATGAATTTGAGGCCTCTAGTTTTGTCTGCTTAAGTTTGATTCCATTAATTGGAAGCTTAGTTGTGCCTACTAAGGATGTAGTAGGAGAAATGGATGAATTTGTTCCTAATCCAGAGGACCCTCTTGCTATTTTAGAGAAATAATTGATAGTAGAAGATTCTTATGAGGAAGAAAGACCTACTGAGAATGTTGTATCTATACATGGGAATGCACCCATTGAGGGGGAGCATCAAACCAAGTTTGGAAGTGTTTCAGTGGCTGTTGAGATTGAGGAATGGGAAGAAGACCCAGGTTTTGTGGTTTGTGTATTAGACTATACTGATTCTGATAATGAGGCATCTCTAAATAGACCAAATATCATTTATGATGTTGAGACTGAGTTCTTACCTGAAGATGTGGTCAGAATGCATGACCAGAATAATTTGAAGAAGAATATTAAGGTCGGTTTTGTGGAAGAGACAAGGAAGATGGAAGTTTCACTGGTGTCATCAATTCAATCGATTATGAATGACTCGGTGGCCAGTATATCATCTGAAATAGCACTTGTTGTAATTTATCTTGCTGATATGATCACATGGGATGACCTTGAATGCTTAAAGGATCAGCTGAAAGATTCCTTTAGTGCTTCTTTTGCTGAGTTGAAGCACTGTTTTGTTGAAGAGATGAACAATTCGGAAAATTCTTTTGAACTCTCTCTCAGTTGTAATATGTCAACCTTTGTGGTAGAAATAGTGGAAGAAGTTATAGCCTTCCAAACTCAAGTATCTATACTGGAAGAGGATGTTGAAGCTCTATGGAAATATGTTATCTCTTTATAATCTTACATGAGTTAAAAATCTCAAGCTGACAAGGACTTAGTCTATGTCAAAAGTGTTGTGAGCTAGATGGTATCTGTCTTTGAAGGTTTTAAAACCTCTATGAATGAACATGTCAGCACCCAATATTCCCAAGTAAAAAACCTTATTAGTGGATTGACCAAATACTTCAAGGAAACAGTAACCTTCTCTATTGGTTCTGTTGCTTCTAGACCTTCAGTGGATTTGAATCAGATTCGAGCTGTGATGAAGGAAGAGCTTGGTTAAGCATCAACCAGTGGCTCTGTGGACTCATTTGACCTGAGAAAAGTTGTGATTTCTACTAGATATTCAGCTAGAGAAATACTAAAGATAGTCCTAGACTATATTAGAGAAGTTTATGACTCTCAGAAAGAAGTGAAGGACAAGGTAGACTCCTATTTCCAAAAGGTTTACACCAAGCATCACCTCAACAATCACTTCAAACTTCTGTTGGAAAACCTGAAGTTACCTCCTGTCAATCAAGCCTTTAGAGAGAAATTCATAAATATAAGGTAATTGACTCCATCCTAGGAGAAATTCATTGAGAACAAGGATGATTTCATATCTTCTATGTGTTGGGACCACTTTGTATATGAAGATTGTATTTGTTGTCAACAGTTGTCAATGCTGGTCAAAATGAAGAAGGATATGAAGAAGAACTCCAAAGTTAATGGAGATCGGTTGAAGTGAAGTTGCATGGAGAATTGTTATGGAATCATAGCATTGGATTTCATAATTGAGCAATTCTCTTAGATGATCAATTCAGACGATTGTTGAGCTTATCCTAAGTTCAAAGAACATGTGTCAATGGTGACACATTGTTTACAATAATGAAGAATGGAGAAGTATCATCCATTTGAGGATGATTGGAGCAGAATGGTGAATTATCATCTATCTAAGGATGGTTGAAGAAGAATGAGGATTTGAAGAAGACAATGCAATGATTTATGATTGCATGTGAACCATGCAAGAGCTTACTTGAATAATAGAATCATATGATTTGAAGAATGATGGTTATGAAGAATGAAAATGTGGAAGGGCTTGACATTCTGAGGTAGACAGGCATTTCACATTGTATCTAAATCAGACGATGCTTTGCTGGTATGTATTTCACACAAATCATGAGTTAGTAGAACTTGTGATGCAAGCCTTATGAAGGAAAGGGGGAGAAATGATGATGCCAGTCATATAATGTTTTGATTGGAAGGAATGATGCTGCTGGAAGATAGGAAAGATTCAGTTCCCATTGCAACTCTGACGATGCTTAAGCTGATCTATCAAAGGATAAATATCACGATAGTGGGATTCGTGATAAGAGCAGAAGAGATAAAATGGCAAAGCAATAGACAATCTGGGATGGCAGAAAAGCACAGTTTAAGGTGGCGCCGTTTTCCAGTGTTTGCCAAATTTTAGGGCCTGAAAATCGGGAGATGAAGAAATGTGCTTGGCAATGGATGTTGCGCTGAAGATGGTTTATACGTGAAAAAGAGTTATTCAAGGTCAAAACTATGAAACATGACAAAGGAATGGAGTGCGCGGAAATTTAGGCACGTTTCGCGCAAAAATAAAGTGGTGCGCGCAATATCTGCGGGATGCGCGAAATAGTAGCGGGTTGCGCGAAAAATCTGCGGGTTGCGCGAAAGATTGGCATGGTGCGCGAAATTGGGGAATGAAGTTTTTCGCGCAAATGATGATTCGATATCAGAAGATCAAAAATTGGCAAAGGCATAAAATGCGCGAAATATTGGAGCAGTGCGCGAAATCTGATGTCGCAGGAAAGATTGGGTTTGCGCGCAATATGGAACGCGGTGCGGAATTTTGCGCGCAATTGGTGCTTCATGCTTAGAAGGATAAAAAATGACAAAGGCATGAGGTGCGCGAAATATTGAAGCATGGCGCGAAATATGAAGTTTCATAAAAGAGTTTTTACGCGCATGGAGGAGGTTTTACGCGCAGGAAGAGGTTTTTATGCGCAAGGTCAAAACTGCCTATAAATATGGGGTGAACCCCTCTCATTATGTGAGACTCGACACATAGACAAATCCCGAGCTCTGACGCGCGGAAAAATTCAAGTATAGAGTATTGCGCGAAAAGAAGAAGTGCTGCGCGAAAAAGAAGAGTTGCGCGAAAAAGGTTTTTCGCGCCAAAAGGTGTTTTTCCGCGCAAGGCTTGAATTTTATGCGCAAGTCGCCTAGAAGGGTGCGCGAAAAATTTGAGGGTACCGCAGGCCTTCGATAGGTGCATTTCACTCTCGAAGCAGCCTTGTGGAGGAAAAAGAACTGTGAACCATTCAGTTTCACAAATAGAAGTTGAACCGCACTCACATGACTGGTGTTTAACACTCTCGTTGTGCTTTGCGAAGTGAAGAAGAACTAGACGTGCAATTGAACTCATATCTGCACAAAGGAAGAATTCAGTATACCAATACACTTAGGTGTTGGTATTGAGAAGATAAGGTAGAGAAGAAGAAGAATAGAGTATGCCCAACTGAAGGCTGACAATTATTCAGGGTAGTTTAATTCAGATGATGCTTTGTGAGCAGATCTTCAGTGTTTGAATAATCACATTGGTGTATGTGATTCTAGCTAAAGAAAGAAGGTGATTAGTGCAGTCAGTTGTTGCACTAAGAGGAAGAAGGAAGAAGGACTAGTGCAGTTTGTCTTTGCACTAGAGATGAAGAGAAAGTAAGAAGAGAATTGCTTGCCTACTGCTTTGCAAGTAATCAAGTGAACAGCACTACAATAGATCAAGAGCAGAACCAACCTTTTCAAGAAGGAAGAAGACTGTCTCGATAGGCAGTATAAAGAACCAGCTAGAGGCTGTAAGTTGGACTTGGCTTTCACCAGTCCAGGGAAGAGGATTGTTTCCCACCCCCCTCCAAAGTGTAGGGACTCACACTGGCTAGAGGATTGTTTTCCTAGCCACTCCAGTGTAACAGCATTTTACTTTATAGTGGAGAATCCATGCAGTGGTCATACCCATGCATGGAAAGGACGTAGCTACTCTTATTGAGTGGTGAACCTTGTAAAAATATCGTGTGCACATTTTTACTGCTTTCTATTATTACATGCGATAGGGAAAAGAGAATAAGAGAATCAGGATCCTAACAGGTCTAGAGGTACAGGGATAAATGTTGGAATTTGTTTAAAAAGTCCCCAACACTGATTCACCCCCCCTCTCAGTGTTAGGTATATCCCAAACTGGTCCTTTCACTATGGATAGAGGAGGAGGAATAATCATGGATTTCAGAAATCCTTTGCTGCCTTTCCTGCATGTCGATGCAAGGCCAGTGATTGTACCTCCAGCTTTACTTACCTCTACCTCTACTGCTTCTCCTGTTCAGATGACTCCATCCCAATCCATTCGAATCCATACACCTATGATCACTCAAAGAACTCCTTAGTATAGGCCAGACACAGTTTCTTTTGATCATCCCCCTATGATCATTTCCATAATTCCTAAGCCTCCACCAACATCCACACAGTCTGAATCCGCTTCTGATCCAAAGGGTAAATCACACTTTGAGGATGCTGATTGAATAGGTGGATAAGATGTTGGATAGGAATACCTTGTATTTTGTTTTCTTTCTTTGTACCTTTTTGCAATATATAAAAAAATTGGCATTCTTTTCTTTCTCATTTTATTCCTCTTCTCTTTGTTGTTTCCCAATTTTTGATTATCACAAACGGGGAGAAATATTATCAACGTATCAAAGGGGGAGAAATATTCTCAAAGGGGGAGAAATATTATCTAAGGAAGAACTACCATGCTTCACCCCTCTGATATAATTGCATTTAATTATACCTCTGATACATTATGTTCTATAACATACAGTTTTCTCTAAGATAATTGAATTTGATGATATAATCCTCTGATACAACTACTCACTATTTTAAAACTATAATATCATAAGTTGTGATTATCAAAAAGGGGGATATTTTTTACCTCTCCTATTTTGATAACCCCAACTATGCTTTCACATACCATGAAAATCCCAATTAATGTTTATCTATACTCTAATTCGCTCTATCTATGACAGTCTATCTGATAATAATATTAAAATAATCCTTGAAATATGTTAAAAAATGTTTATCTTTGTTTATATAAGTTTTTAAGTAATTCTGACCCAATCGGATATGTTTTGCATAAAACAGATTAACTGTTAGTCACTAATCTGTGTATAGCTACTGATAAAGAGATACTGGTACTTAGTATACCGATAGACTTAGTCTACTGATAGACAGAGTCACTGATAAGCTAAGGTCACCAATACGCAGAGCTACCGATATGTACAAGTCCACCAGTAAGCATGGAACAAGGTCACTTATACATATAGCTACCAATAAAACAAGTCTTCTGATAGTAAAGAATGGAGCTACCAATATGCATAAGTCTACCGATACACATAATCACTGGAACTAAGCGAGCTACTGATACAGATAGTCACCGATACATAGAGCTACCGATAGACCAGAGCTACCAATGGACCAAGAGCTACCGATATACAGAGTCACTGATATAGAATGAAGCTACCGATACAAGGTAGATATACCAATAAATCAAGAGCTACTGATAGAATGAATTCACCGGTATATAAAGCTACTTATACCAAAATTTACTGATACACAGAGTAAGAACTACCAATATCAGGAGCTACCGATACAGGTTCAAAGATCTACCAATAGAAGGTCACTGCTACACAAAGTCCACCGTACACATCTACCAATAGAAGGATACTAATGATTGACCAACCAGGGAAACTCTATACTCTCAATATTATTTATTTATTAAGCTAACAATTACATTTGATGTTTTTAATACAGTTAATGTTATTTAATGATATATGTTGGCATGTCAGGGAACTATACCTAGTAACCATGCAAAAGGTAATCATTCTTTTTTGCCGGAGCTGAAAGCTATAAAAGGGATGATAAAGACCTATAAAAATAAGGATAATCAAGGAAATAAGAAGGCACACAAAGGGTTAAATACAGGATGATCATAGGAAAGAAACTAAGAAGGCGCTTGAAGAGTAGAGAAAGACCTGAAAAGTGGTGCATACGGAAAGACTACATCCATACTCCAAGAACACTAGATATACACGAAGCAATTAATTTCTAGAGGAGAACACAAGCTACATCTTGAGTGAATAACTACAACAAACACTTCATGCACTTAGGCCGATAAGCTGAACCTGAAAACCAAGGAAGAAAACGACACTCTGTTTTTTAGACAAAAAATAGAGAAGGACTCAGAAGCTTTTCTGACCAATCAAACGAGTCTAGAGTCGCACTTCCAATCACTAAAGATTTTCTAAACTCATTCATACTTACTCTAGTGATTCTTTTATTTACATTTCGATCAGTGTGTGTACCCTGTTTATTTTACACACACACTATCTCCTAAGCTAAGATGGTGGATTCTTAAATCCTCATTCGAACTCTATAACTCCCTTGTATCCCATTGTGGATAGTGGTAGAGGTCGTGTAAGACCTGGACAGCTGTGAGATGTTGTTTTTTTTCACGTAGAAATATAGTAGAGGTCTTTGAACCTGGACAGTCTTTGCACTGTTGTTTACCCTGATCCAGGGTGTGGATCAATTTATATAAATTGTTTGAGTGGACTAAGTCCCGGCTTGATACTGAACCTCTTTCTTACATCTGCTGTGCATTTTAGTTTAAGTCATAAGTATACTATATATTTCATATTCCGCTGCTAACTAATTTGATATATAATTTGTTTTAAAGGTACTTTGATAGATAAATTAGCAAGTGTTTATACTTATTGTAAACCAGTAAGTTAGCTTCAAAAGTTATTTTAATCTTCAGATTAAATTAACTGAGACCTAATCAATCTTTGAGAAACTAATTGAACATTTTCAATCTATATTAATTCAATACAGTTTATCTTTGTTTTTAAATAGGGGTATTTTAAGATAAATATTTTTAAAAGAAATTTTTTATTGGAACTCAATTCACCCCCCTCTTGAGTATCCACTCCATCCAACATATTTCATATTGTTTGAAATTTAGATGAGCTGCATATGATATAAATATTCAAATAGATTCAATTTTAACAACTGGTGATAAGGTTTCTTCATAGTCCATAACTTTTTCTAGACGATATCCTTGTGCAACCAATCTAGCCTTATTTCTCAAAACGGTGCCTACTTCATCCACTTTTTTTCTAAAGACCCATTTAGTGAAAATGGTCAAGGTGTCTTTAGGTCTATAGAATAATTCAAAAACATTATTTCTCTATAACTAGTTCAAATATTCCTGCATAGTCATCACTAAAAAATCATCCTTGATTTCATCATTAATGTTTTTTGGTTCAAGATGTGGTAAGAAGGATTGATGTCCAACCTGGTTCCTAAGATAATGATTAGTTTATGTTAGCTTATCTATGTCTCTAACTATATAATCTAAGGGATGGTTTTTAAGGGGTTTAACATATCAAGAAAAGATGGAATAGTTATTTCAGGTATATCTATAGGTTTAGTTTCACTTTGGTCAGATTTTGGAGATTTATCAGAACTGGGTGATTTAACAGACTACTTAACAGTATGGTCATGGAGTATAGTATATATGTTCAGATTGGAAGGATCATCCTCAATAGTTTCAAGAGGGGTTTTAGATTCATGTGGATCTATTTCATCAAATTTGGAATTCATACATTCTTCTACACATTTTGTTCTTTTTCTAAACACTCTATATGCTTCACTAGAGGTTGAGTAATATAGGGAAAAAAAATTATCACTTTTGGATGAAATTTTTTCAAGGTTGTACTTTGTATTAAGGATGTAATATTTGTAGCCAAAGACATTGAATTAACTAACATTGGGTTTTATATTTTTATATAACTCATATAGAGTTTTCTTAAGAATTGATCTTATTAAGAATCTGTTAATGATATAACAAGTTATATTTAATGCTTTATCCAAAAATAAATAGGTAAGTCATACCCATTAAGCGTTGTCTGGGATATTTCATGTATGGTTTTATTCCTTAATACTAAAACTCCATTTTTTAGGGTGTCCTAGGAGAAAAGAAGTTATAAATATATCCATTTTATGGGAAAAAATATTCAAACTCTTGGTTTTAAAACTCATGGCCATGGTCACTTCTTTAGGATTTAATTTTAAGACTACTTTGGTTCTAAACTATTCTAGCATACTTGATAAAATGAGAAAAATATTCACTTTTGTGAGAAAATAAAATTATCAATGTATATGTATAAAAGTTATCTATAAAAACATACACATAGGTCTTCCCATTAAGATGTGAAAATCTTGATGGTGTAAATAAATCCATGTGAACCAACATGAGAGGTTGAGAAGTTGAAACCTCCTTCTTTGGTTTGAATGATATTTTGTCTTTTTTTCCCTTTTAATAGGTTTGTAATCTTTATTTTTTGGATATTCTAGTTTGTGTAGATCCTTGAATAACAATTTCTTTGTAATATTTATATGATAGTGAGTGTTATAATGGAATAATCACCTATTCCAAAGTCAGTATTCTGTATGAAATACACTTGAGAAAAACAATTGGAGAAACTAATGGATCCACTTTTTAACCATAAACATTCTCAATTATAAAAGTAGTAAATATTAAATCATTGTTATAATTGAACACATTACATTTATCATTTTAAAATTTATCATCGAACCCTTCATCACATAACTGAGATATTTTAAGAATTTTTTATTTTAATCAATAAAAAAAGTAATTTGGAAATTAAAATTTAATTAGTTTTACCAATTTGGTCAAGGACAATTATTTTTCCTTTAGCATTGTCCCTAAATGTAACATTCCCATCATCAATAATTATAAGTTTCATGATCATTGATTATTCCCCTTTCATGTGTCTTGGACATCCACTATCCAAGTACCATAAGTTTTTACAATATATCTTTAAGCATGCTTCCTACAAATACAACTCAAAAAAGAAAAGATTTTGGTACCCCGACTTTCATGGGTCTAGTAATATTTGTAATTAATGCCTTGGAAACCCAAACATGTTTCATGGGTTTCTAAAAAATAGTTTGTAGAGTATATTAATATTAAACTCTATTTGGTCTGAAAAAACTAGAAGCACGAAAATATTTTCCACTATTGGAACTTGTAACATATTTCTTAAATCTAGGTAAAAATTTAATTTTCTTGATATTGACACATAATTATTATTTACAAAGTTTCTTTGTCTTGGTTGATATCTTATACCAGTTGCATATTTTGGTGCAACCTATTTACCATGGATTTGAGTAAGAGTGTTCTTTTCATTGGTAAAAATTTCTAGGTCCCTTTTTAACTACTCATTTGATAGTTTAAGCTTATTATTTTCTTTAAGTAATTGATAATTTTTCCCTTTCTCTTTAGTAAGCTTGGATTTAATAGTAGAGGTGATAGAATGTTGTTTCTTCAAAACATCTTATTTGTCTTTGAATTAATTGCATGTGTCATCAAGATTTTTTTAGTACTCAATAATTTCCTCATTGCTCTTGTTTTTAGTATCAGATTCATCTCCAGAATAGTAGTAATTTTGTACATGAGATTAAAGGGTTACCTTAGAAGTGATTTTCGTGAAGAACATGTTAGCTTTTTCACCTTTCTCATTATGTGATCAATCTGACTCACTAAAGCTATACTCATAAGCACTCTAATTTGATATCATTTCCTTTTTATAAATTTTATCCTTCTACTCATATTTCTTATTATACTTTAACTTAGGATAGTTACCCTTTACATGTCCTCTTCTCATACATTCATAATAGACTATCTCATTTGAGTTGTCACCTCTCTTCGAGTCATTTTTTTGTTTCCCTTATAAAAATACATTATTTTGTAGCTTGGATACCTAAAGAAATTCTTATTTCTATAAAAAAATAAACCTTATAGATAATTTAGCCACATTCTCATCACCATCAGATGATGATTTTTCACTGATTGAACTATCATAATGAGTTTGTTCCTTCTCATTTTCTTTGTTTTTAGAAGAAGTGGTCTTAGAATCCACTAACACACTCTTTGGTTCGTCATCATATTCTTTTTTTCTTTAAATTATTCTTCATTCATCATCATCTTACCAATTAGCTCCTTCACTATAAACTTACTGATATCACAAGAATCTCTTATTGACAATGAGTTTCCTCTCCATCTTTCTGGTAGACATATGGGAATTTTAATGATTTTTTATTTAAATATAACATCATTTCCCAATTATCTCATAGTATTTATAATTTCATTAAACCTGATATACATATCAGATATAGGTTCATAATTCTTCATTTTGAAGTTATCGTATTAAATTTTATATGTATTTTGTATCGTTTCCTTAACATTAGTGGTTCCTTCATGTGATACAACTAGAGTATCCGAAATTTCATTGGTTGTTCTGTATTCATAAATCCTATTTAATTCTTCATCTCTTAAAGAAAAATATAAAGAATTCATAAATTTTCTATTATTATTTTACGATACATTACTTGGGTCATCCCATGTATTTTAGAAAGTATTGGATATCTTAAATTGATCTACATTTAAAGACCAAATTTCAAAAACCATACTTTCTAAATGCATTTTCATCTTAATTTTTCACTGAGCATAATAAGTTCAATTGAAAAATGGAGTTCTATTGGTAGCATAACCATCCAATATATACTCTATAAAAAAGAATAGAGAATATGTTTTTAAAGAGATAAATATTTAGAACTAATAGTTTTTTATAGATCTTTAAAACAAAACTAAAATCACATTTGAAAAGATTTTAAAACAATATTTCAGAACTCTATAAAAGAATAATAAAAAACCTCTCATACCAAATGTTGGTCAAAGTAGGACACTCAAGTGGGGGTGACTTGAATTCCTATAAAAAATTATATTAAAAACGTTTTTTTAAAATCCCCAATTTCAAATCAAAACAACCCAGTTAACTGAAGTAGAAAATTTATAAATGTTTTTAATATTCAATTATTTTATAGAAAGATTGATTAATTCTCAGTTAAAACCATTTTAAATATTGATATAACTTTTGGATGTAATTTACTTAATAAAAAACAATTATAAACATTGTCTAATATTAATTATCAAAGTAAAGTTTTGTTTTTTAAATTTTTTGTAAAACCAGAGAAAACTAAATTTGAAAAACACATCAGAGTAAAAAAAGAGGTTCAGTCTCAAGTAGAGACTTAATCCTATAAACATAAAGATAACATGTCACCAAGAAGTTTATATTAATAAATATTATCCACATTCTAGACCAGGGTTTACAATATCACACAAGATTTTCCATGCTAACTAAAACTCTACTATAGTTAATCATGGGGAATAATACTATCAGGTTACATAGGTACTCCTCCACATTTATACATGGGAGAAAAGTGATGTAGAAAGTTTATTGAGTACGGATATATTATATCCTCGAGCTCAGCATAGGAGAGAGTGTGTGATTATACTACAGACACACACACTTCTTGAAAAGCAGTAAAATTATACACAGAATAGAATAAATGATGAGAGAGGGTTTAAAATTCTCTGAGTGATGTTCTTAAGGATTATAGACTCTTTGACTTGAGAAGATGTGGAATTAGAGTCCTCTTCTGAAAATAAACATCAAAATAGTGTGTCCGGGAAAATCTATGTTCTGGTTTCTCGGAAAAGATAAGATTGTATTCAAAGGTTCTCTTCACTAGGGTTTGTTACTACAAGAATGTTGAGACTTTGGTTCCCAGCCAATCCTTCCTATCCAAATTAAGAAAAAATTAGTGTTATTCATGTTTTATTATTAATTTCAAATTGCAGGTTCAATTGATATGTCACCACTTCTTTTTTTCTCGAGTAGTTTCTTTTTATATTCTTTCTGAGGATAACATTAGGCATAATCCTTAACATGAGGGCTTCCACGTACCTCTTAATGTTCTCTAAAAATTTCTGCAATATAAATACATGGTCATTAATATAATAATAAGTACATAGTTTCATTAATATGACTTTTAGATCTAATTTTGAATTTAGGAGTAAAGAAAATTTTCTAAGCATTGAATAGTATGACATTTTTTCTGTGACTCCTTATTTCGGTGAATCCTTCAATTCGTGACTCCTCTCAATGAATCCTTATATCAATGACTCCTTATATTAGTGACACAATGAATCAGTATTTCAGTGTATCAGTTTCACATAATATTGGGGACTTGTTCTCTTAGTGACTGAGAATATCTGTGACTTGGTCTTGTACATGTCGATGATTCATTAATTCTGTCAGTGACTTATTTGTTCGATCGGTGAGTTGTTCTATCAGTGAGTCATTTTTTCATTCAGTGATTCATTCTATCGGTGACTCATTTGTGTTGTTGATGTGTCATTTATGATGTCGGTTACACAATGTTTTATCTGTTGGTGATTCATTATGTGAATTAACTATTAGTGAATCGTAGTTAACCATTTTCTTATTTAACCGAAATATAGTATTAACATCAAAATAATTATATTATAATTATAATTGAACATAGATAAACATAATTCAAAATTTTTGAACATAACTAACCATGATTTGAAATAAATCAACATCATTGGACATGATTTGAGATTATTAAAACTAGAGAGGGCCAAAACAGGGTGTTAACCAATGTCCTGTAGGATGCCACCTCGGTAAAAATATTGCATACCAAAACATTTCAAAGATAATCTAACATTCTCATTTAAATTAATGATTTTAAAAAAAACTTATTGGATATAATTTGTGAGTAATCATTTTAATTAACGATTCTAAATAAAAAGAATACCAATAAAACCATCTGCTTAAAATAAAAAATGTCTTCTAAAAGTATACACACACACACACATATGCACCAGAGGACCATCATATGTAGATGAGTTCAATCGAAATATATAAATTAAAGCACTATAGTTAAATACATATGGTCAAACTAGCTTAAGTGGAATTCTAGGAAACTCGCATCATGGTGAAAATGTGGTATTGAAACCAAAACAAACCTCATTATCCTGAACTAGCCACTAGGGGGGACATCCTTGTAATGCTAGTGGTCTCCAATCATCATCGAAAAATTTAGTTATCTTTTTCAACCTCATCCCTTCTATGCGAAACCTGGTTGTATCCACTTCTTAGTCACTAACTAGGTAGTCCAAGTACATCAACCTAGTTACACAGGATTCCCTATTTGTGCTCAATGAAGTTTCACATTCACATATCACACACACCACCACATTCATAAACCAAATCAAATTATTTCAATGAAATTACCAATTTTTATAGAACATACCATTTTCAATTTTACTCATATTAAAACCTCTTTTTAATGCATTTATCATCACTTTCATATTTCATAGATTTCATCTTTTTTAAAAACATAAGATAAACCCAAAATTAAAACCATAAAATTTAATTTCCAAGACCATTTATTTATCCCACACATTCCCTAGGAACATTTTTATCAAGATTTTTATATATTAAACAATTAAAAAATTATATTCAAAAGCACACAATTTGGTGAAAATTCCAAAATGATCTAAGTTCCATTAAAATTACATTTTTCTATACAAATTCACACCAAATTCATTCTGAACATGTTTTGAATTTATCAAATAAATTAATAAATCATTTAAAAATTAAATAGAACATTTCTAAATAGCCCATATAGGGTTTGCATAAGAAAAAAGGCCCAATTTAACATTTAATTTTCCCATTAAAACTTAAAAAATGGTTAATCCGATCAAATACCAATTTATCACTCTGCATATAATTTAATAAATCCAATATATGTCATGACCCATCCTCACGACCCGTGTCGTGACTACTCCAAGCCCGATTTCCATAGGCTAGGGGCTGGCGACTAGCACCAAAGGCATAAATCCCAACAAAGGGGAAGGCATTGCCTTTATAAAGTAAACAAACACCACAGAGTAAGAAAGAAGAGGTAAACACTAAGTAAAACTGGGTACAATAGTAAGTGCAGAATGTAAGTGGGCCAGAATACAAAAACCCATACTGAATGTAAAGTACAACTGGAAAGAAAGTACAGCAACTGAAAGTAAAGCGGCAACGTCGAGCCGTCCACTGGAAGTCCCACCTGAAGGGTGGGAACAGATAGCCTCCTCAGCTCCTTGGGTCCAGCTGTCCGCTCCATGTATGTCCCGCCCAGTGGTCCACCTCCAGGTACCGACCTCCTCCACAAGCCTTAGCCACAATCAGCACTGTCCATCGTCTATATCCAACACAACGTAGTGCGGGTATAGCCCGTGCAGGGGTGAGTACACGCTACTCATTAGGGACCCCGAATCCCCCGAAGGTCTCCCAGAATCCAAAAAGGATAATCCACCAAGGAAAGATACAATCACGAAGTAACATCCAACACTACTTAGGTATATGCCCATACATATACCTAAGTCATCAATTCTAGTCACTACCACAAAACTGGGCAAGGCATGCGCCTGCCTTTATCAGCGCTAACGGAAAAGCGCTGATAAAGGGCCGGACCTTTATCAGCGCTAACAAAAGCACTGATAAAGGGTACCCCTTTATCAACGCTTTTGTTAGCGCTGATAAAGGTTGTATTTATCAGTGCTTTTCATTTTAGCATTGATAAAGGGTCCCGCGGATTTGTTAAAAACCCGTGGGTCCTCTTCCTCCTCCCTGCACACAATCAAGCTCTCGCGGAAGCCCTCGTCTGCGCCGCTGCTGCCGCTGCCGCCACCTCCTTCTCCTCCGCCGCGGCCGCCGCCTCCTCCTCTGCTTCTGCTCCTCCTCCTCCTCCTCCGGTGCCTCTGCCGCCTCCGCCCTACCTCAGCCATGCCTCCGCGCCGCTGCCGCCGGTGCCTCCTCCTCCACTGCGGCCTCCTCCTCCTCCGTCGGTGCCTCCTCCTCCTCCGTCGGTGCCTCCTCCTCCACCGCGGCCTCCTCCTCCACCGCGTCCTCCTCCTCCTCCGCTGGTGCCTCAGCGGCCTCCTCCTCCTCCGTGTCCTCCTCCTCCTCCATTGTGCGGTATACTATGACCAATAATTGTAATTTGCTTTGTTTTTTGTTTTTGTTCTATATTTCAACTATCATGATTTGTGTGAATCAATTTTATTTGAAGTGGGGGGTGTAGGTGCTGCGGGGGTGTAGTGGGTGGGGGGTGTTTAGGTGGGGGTGTTTAGGTGGGGGAGATGTGCAGTGGGTGAACATATAGGTGGGGCGTATAATGGGGGGTCCAAATACCGTATCTTCCTCGTCCTAAAAGGTGCGATCTTTTTCAATACCATTTTATTTCACTGTCCATAAAACATAGCATTTGCCCGTTTTCTCTTTTCCCATCCAACACTACCATATCCAGTACCATTACCTATAAAATAACACATTATGCATGTGTTCTTAAAAATATAATAAGCGAGTAGTAAAACTCCGCCGCCTCCTCCTCTGCTCCTGCTCCTCCTCCTCCTCCTCCACCGGCCTCATCCTCCTCCTCCTCTGCTGCCTCCGCCGATGCCTCCTCCTCCTCCGCCGGTGCCGTCGGTGCCTCTACGGCCTCCTCCTCCTCCGCTGGTGCCTCCGCGGCCTCCTCCTCCTCCGCTGTCACGCCGCGGTCAAGCCGCGGTCACGTCGCGGTCACGCTGTGGTCACGCCGCGGTCACGCCGCAGTCACGCCGCGGTCACTCCGCGATCACGCCGCGGTCACGCCATGGTCACGCCGCGGTCACGCCGGTGCCTCCGCGGTCATCGCCTCCTCCTCCGCCGCCGCGGCCGCCTCCTCCTCCTCTGCTCCTGCTCCTCCTCCTCCACCACCACCGACCTCATCCTCCTCCTCCTCCGCTGCCTCCGCTGCCTCTGCTGCCTCTGCTGCCTCCGCTGCCTCCGCCCTGCCTCCGCCCTACCTCTGCGTTGCCGTCGGTGCCTCCTCCTCCACCGCGGCCTCCTCCTCCTCCACTGCGGCCTCCTCCTCCTCCTCCGCTACCTCCGCTGCCTCCTCCTCCGCCGCCGCGGCCGCCGCCTCCTTCTCTGCTCCTACTCCTCCTCCCCTCCACCGGCCTCATCCTCCTCCTCCTCCGCTGCCTTCGCTGCCTCCGCCCTGCCTCTGCGCTGCCGTCGGTGCCTCCGGTGCCTCCTCCTCCACCGCGGCCTCCTCATCCTCCGTCGATGCCTCCTCCTCCTCCTCTGCTGGTGCCTCCGCGGCCGCCGCCTCCTCCTACTTCGCCGCGGCCACCGCCTCCTCCTCTGCTCCTGCTCCTCCTCCTCCTCCTCTACTGGCCTCATCCTCCTCCTCCTCTGCTGTCTTCGCTGCCTCCGCTGCCTCTGCCCTGCCTCCACCCTGCCTCTGCGCTGCCACGGGTGCCTCCTCCTCCACCGCGGCCTCCTCCTCCTCCGCCGATGCCTCCTCCTCCTCCACCGGTGCCTCTGGTGCCTCCGCGGCCGCCTCCTCCTCTGCGGTCACGTCGCGGTCACGCCGCGGTCACGCCGGTGCCTCTGCGGTCGCCGCCTCCTCCTCCTCCGCCGTGGTCGCCGCCTCCTCCTCTGCTCCTGCTCCTCCTCCTCCTCCTCCAACGGCCTCATCCTCCTCCTCCTCCGCTGCCTCCGCTGCCTCCGCCCTGCCTCCGCCCTGCCTCTACGCTGTCGTCGGTGCCTCCTCCTCCACCGCGGCCTCCTCCTCCTCCACCGTGGCCTCCTCCTCCTCCTTCGCTGCCTCCGCTGCCTCCTCCTCCTCCTCCGCGGCTGCCGCCTCCTCCTATGCTCCTGCTCCTCCTCCCCTCCACCGGCCTCATCCTCCTCCTCCTCCGCTGCCTCTGCCTCCTCTTCCTCCTCTGCTCCTCCTCCTCCTCCTCCTTCTCCTCCACCGCAGCCTCGTCCTCCTCCTCCTCCACCGGCACTTCCTCCTCCTCCTCCTAGTCCGCTGCCTCCTCCTCCTCCACCAGCACCTCCTCCTCCTCCTCCTATGCCTACTCTGCTGCCTCCTCCTCCACCGCGGTTTGAGAGGTGCCTCAAGTGATTTCACCATCTTCCTTACCATTTTATTCTTTATATTTAGTTTCTATTGATTTTTTATTTATCTAGAATAGGTTTTATGGGTGAATCAACTAGCGCACGGTTGTATCATATTGATGTGAGGCTTGGGGATTGTAGTGGTTCCCAATATATTTTTTATTTTAGTATTTATTTATTCCTTTATTTCCTTGAAGTATCTTGTTTTTTATCTAAATTATACTCATATTCCTTCTCCTTTAACCTATATACTTATCCTATGGATTTTAAATAGGATGAATATAAATAAAGAATGGAGAATTCCAATCGGTTGACAAAAGAGTATGAAGAAGGCATGAAAGAATTTATCAAGTTTGCAATAGATCATGCATGTGACTCTTCTCAAATCCTTTGTTCGTGTTTACGCTGTTGTTATTAAAAACAAATTAGTCCAGATGAGTTGGAAGAACACTTGATCTGTCATAGAATAGATCAAAGTTATACATGTTGGAATAAACACAGGGAAACAACGAATGTAGGTAGTGACTGGGGTGACACTGCGTTTTATGGATCATCTGATATGATTACAAACATGAAAAATGAAGATGACCGTATGGAGGATGTGATTACAGATGTGAATGATGATGAAGATCGTATTGAGAAAATGACAAGGACCTTCGAAGATGAACTTCGCGATTTCCCAAAATTGTTTGAGAAGTTAAAAAGTTGTGAAAAGATGCCATTGTATGATGGTTGCACTAAATATATAGCATTGTCAGCCGTACTGAAGCTGTATAATTTGAAAGCAGATAACAGTTGGAGTGATGGCAGTTTTACGAAACTACTTGCCCTCTTGAATGACATGCTCCCAGAAGACAATGAGCTCCTGAGCCGAACATACGATGCCAAACAAATTCTACGCTCTATGGGTATGATCTCTGAAAGAATACACGCCTACCCGAATGACTGTATACTATTTCGCAAGGACCACAAATCACTTAAAGAATGCCCAAAGTGTGGTGCTTCTCGATACAAGAAAGATGAATCCAGTCCTACTAAAGTTGTATGGTACTTTCCAATCATTCCAAGGTTTAGACGCCTATATGGAAGTGAGGAGACTGCAGAACAATTAACATGGCATGTAGATACAAGAATTAAAGATGGGATACTACGTCACCCGACAGACTCTCCTCGGTGGAAGAGAATCGATCATGAGTATCCTGAATTTCTAAACGAGTCGAGAAACCTTCGTCTTGCATTATCTACAGATGGAGTGAATCCTTTTGGTTTTCAAAGTAGCAGTCACAGTACATGGCCGGTTATGTTGATAAATTATAACTTACCACCGTGGTTATGCATGAAACGGAAATACATCATGTTATCTATGATTATATCAGGACAAAAACAACTGGGTAATGAAATTGATGTTTATTTAGCTCTATTGATCGACGATTTGAAATTATTGTGGGATTCAGGTGTTACATTGTATGATGCTTACAGAAAGGAAGATTTCACTTTGAGAGTCATGTTGTATGGGATGATAAATGACTTCCCAGCTTATGGAAATTTGTCAGGATATAGCATTAAAGGAACTCAAGGCTGTCTCGTTTGCGAAGAAGGTACACAATCAATTAGGTTGAAACATTCATTGAAAACCGTGTTTCTAGGACATCGCATATTTCTACCGCGACGACATAAGTACCGTTCTTGGAAGACATCATTCCATGGAAGTTAAGAAGAACGTACAACACCATCTTCACTAACAGGTGATCAATTGTTTGAGAAAGTTAAAAATTTGGACACTACTTTTGGTAAACCGGCTTCGAAAAACCTTACGAAAATCGGTTGGAAAAAGATATCAATTTTTTTTGAATTACAATACTGGAATTTTCTGTATGTAAGACATTTTATTGATGTTATGCATGTAGAAAAAAATGTATTTGACAGTGTTATCGGCACGTTGCTAAATACATCTGGAAAAACAAAATATGGAATTAAGGCTAGGTTGGACATGGTTGAGATGGGAATACGAGAAGAGTTGGCACCAGTAAAGGGTGAAAAACGAACATTTCTTCCTCCTTCTGCTTACACTCTTTCCAGGAAGGAGAGATATCAGTTTTGCAACTTCTTGAATGACGTAAAGGTTCCAGAGGGGTATTCGTCAAATATAAGTAACCTTGTGTCAATGAGAGACTTGAAGTTAAAAGGTCTGAAATCACATGACTGTCATGTTTTGATGCAAAATCTCATTACAATTGATTTACGATGCATTTTGCCCAAGAATGTCCGCCATACATTAACGAAACTGTGTTTATTCTTCAAATCTATATGCAGCAAAGTTATAGACCCAGCGAAATTGCCAGCTATGGAAAAAGAAATTTCCGTCATATTATGTGAATTAGAAATGTTCTTACCACCTTCATTTTTTGATATGATGGTTCATTTGATGGTCCACTTGGTGAGAGAGATTCGACTATGTGGTCATGTACATTACAGATGGATGTACCCCATTGAATGGTATATGAATATTTTGAAAGGGTATGTCAAAAATAGAAGTCGGCCAGAGGGTTGTATTGCAGAGCGATATATTGTTGAGGAAGCCGTTGAATTCTGTACCGAATACTTGTCTGGTGTGGAGAGCATTGGCTTACCGAAATCTCGTCACACTGGGCGGTTAGAGGGTGAAGGAATTTCTGGAAGAAAGGTTGTCACAATCAATATTACAGATCGGGAGCAGGCCCACCTTTATGTTTTGCATAACAGTTTGGACGTTGACCCATATGTTGAAATCCACAAAGAAATTCTTAGGCAATTGAATCCATCAAGGGCTGAAAAATGGATATCAAATACACATAATCGGTAGTTTATAGGATGGTTTCGAGATCATATTTTTAAGAAGTCAGATGAAAATCCAAAGTCTATTTCGGAATGACTTTGATGGCTAGCCGGAGGACCAAGTGTTTATGCATTATCTTACCATGCTTGTGTAGTTAATGGTTATACATTTTATACTAATGAACATGATGAAGACAGTACCATGCAGAATAGTGGGGTTACACTTGTGGCTGAAGCGATGCATGTTTCCGGTGCTAAGGACAGAAATCCAATTTATGCGAATATGTCATACTTTGGCATCATCAAACAAATATGGGAGTTGGATTATATGGAATTTCAAGTTCCGATATTTCAATGAAAGTTGGTTGATAACAGGAGTGCGGTTAAAATAAATGATTTGGGATTTGTGAAAGTTTATTTCAGTAAGGAAGGGGAGAAAGACGAACCATTTATAATGGAATCACAGGCAGTGCAAGTATTTTATGTTCCCGATCCCGCAAACTGAAACTGGTAAATTATTCTGTTATCGACCAAAACAGCTGAAGGGTCAGATGAAAATTCAACGGAAGATGATCCTTTCATTGGGATTTCTCAATCATTTCGCAGTGGTCCCAATGTAGACGAAGTTTTGTATGTCAAAGGAGACCACAATGAAGGGATATGGATAGTTGGTAGAGGGGTAAAATCCCTTCAGCCTTTTAAAAAAAGGGAGTTCAATAATCAGGTTATTGATTTTTATTGTAATATAGATTGTGTTACATTATGTTATTATCTGTTCGCTGCTGCTTTTATGTGATCTAACTTAAATTTTAAACTAGTTCTGCAGATAATGACTTCTTCACCTGCTGATGCACCCAATCCCGAGACATAACACGTCTCTCAACCTGTTGCAGTTGGTCCCATTACTGAGAGACAACAGGTCTCTCAACCTGTTGTAGCTGGTCCCACTGCTGACGTACAACAGGTCTCTCAACTTGTTGCAGCCGGTCCCACTGCTGAGAGACAACAGGTCTCTCAACCTGTTGCAGCTGGTCCCACTGCTAACGTACAACAGATCTCTCAACCTGTTGCAGCTGGTGTCAGTGTCGAAGCTAGTGCTTCGGAGAAACATAATGATGATGCATAAACTAAGGAAATGGTAGGCGATGAAACCCCAGCGACACAAAAAAAATAGGTGCGCCGTAGTTTGACAGTTTTAGCAAAAATCCTTAAGGCAAAAGCAAAAGGCATCAAATATGAGGTGGGATTGAATAAGCTAGGCCAGCATGTAAACCCCAACAAAGCCATGTTTAGTAGCTACATTGGAATCGTCACTCAACAACGCGTGCCGATTGACGTAGATTCGTGGCACCATGTTGTCAGCGGGTTGAAAACATTAATGTGGGAAGAGATTACGGTAACATTACGATATCATCTATTTAATTTATTAAAATAAAATAAAATATTGAAATATTGACTAACCCTTCATCATCTCTTGTAGAGTGCATTTATAGTAGATGTTTCGCACAAAGAATATGTTTTCAGACTGGCAGTAAGGATTCATAGAGGCTTTCACACCATTTTAACGAAAAATCATCTAAAAGATGCCGAAGGAAAAATCAAGCCGCACCCTCCTCCTCTTTATGCACCCTTGATTTCCCAAGGAACGTGGGATGCGTTTTGCAACCGTCGTGCGGAAAAGAATTTTCATGTATATTTTGTTTGGTTACACGTTGTGTAACGTTGCTTGTATTCATCACATTGATTGATAGGTTTTTATTTATGAAACAGCAATTGAGTGCTGAAAATAAAGAACGGGCAGCAAAACCAGCGTACCCCTACCGTAAAGTAAGGTTGGGGTACGCTTCAATTGAAAAACAATTGGTATGTATTTTAAAAGTACTGTAATAATTTTATGTGACATAAAACAACACTGTAACCATGTTTCTCTGTTTATAAGCAGATTGATGAAGCAAAATCTCAAGTCACTTCCATTCCACGCCATGTGCTATGGAAGGAGGCTCGTGTTAATAAAGAGGGGAAACTGATAGATGAAAACACACAAAAAGTGTGGGAAACATGTGTAAGTATGACATAATATAAACTTGTTTTGCTTTGAATCACTATTACATAACGATTCTTACTTATTTTTTCATATTTTCTATTTGACATAGTCACAGGAAACATCAACACCCGCACCGGATGCAGACATACTTTCAACGGCATTGAAACAGCCAGAACAGTATGGCCGCGTCAGAGGTGTGGGTTTTGGGGTATCACCAAAGACATATTTTAAAAAAAAAAAGAGGATGAAAAAACTAAAGAATTGCATGTAATGAGAGATAGAGTATCTAACCTTGAAGAACTAATCCAAACTCAGGAAGAGATGCTAAAGAGTTTGATGGAGGAGAGGTGAAGAGAAAAAACAACTCAAGAAAAACCTCCGCGAGAAGATCCACCCCTCACCATCTTTGAGGCGAGCCATTCCCCCCAAAGACCTGACTTAACTGAGGTAATCAATGTTATAATATTCGTTTTTGTGAGATTTGAATCACATAGACACTGATACCTTTCATTTAATGACATTCTTCAGGGTGAAAATGACTGTGATTTATATCTGTCAACTCCCACCCATCGCCTTGTAGCGAGGGCTACGGTGTTCAATATGCAGAATGACACGCTACACTCCAGACCACTTCCAACCGGTCATGTCAAAGTGTCGATTAACATAGCTCATGAGCCGAGCACCTAGCTACCCGTGCCAAATGACGATGATGACATTCATACGGTGGAAAAATCTATTGGAACATTCATTGCATGGCTGTCGAATCTTGTAAAAAAACACGTCGAGCAGGAGGTATTCATTTCCAGTTCATTTTTCAAGCAGAACCTTTAACATTAAATTAGAAAATGGCTAAACCGATGAATGTTATTACAAAAGGATAAAATGGAGAAGCTAAAACGAAAGAGCGGCTCCAATATTGGATCAACCAACCGATCAAAACGATCTACTGAGAGCACGTTCACCCCGCCCGTTCTATATCCACATTTAATATCATTGCAAGCTCATGTGGATACGAAAATGAAAGACGGAAAGAATCATAAAATTGTATGTGAAAAAGATATGTACGGAGAGGAAACAATAGATTTCGTTAGTGCAGACGCTGTTTCTGAGATCATCACATACGACTGGCTAGGCTCCTCAGTTATAAATGTATACATGAGGTATGTTTTCATGATTTGATTTTACAGAAGCTGATATAATTTGATAATTATGGATAAATACATCTCATATTTTTCACAGGCGTATATATGAAAAACAGTTTAAGGGATTTTCCCATGAATACAAATTTGGAATCGTTAGTCCTCACACCATTTCTACACAACGAACAGAAATAGATTCTAATTTTCAGGCTGAATTGATGTCAAATCTGCTCAGAACGTTTCAAAGAAGAATTACGACTGACAGGCTCTTTTTAATACCAACGATGCAAGGGTAAAACTCTACATTCTAATCATATCAATTATATTTTCATTTCTATCAGTACTTATTTCTTTTTGTGTTTTTAGGGAACATTGGATGCTCATTGCAGTCAATTTGGATACTCCAAAGATTTATTTTCTGGATTCACTGCATGGATATCCAACTAACCATCCACACATTATGGTGATTGTCAATTTTTAATACACTAGATCCAACATTTTAGAACTAAATATCTAGTTATATAATTTATATTATATTTTAATGAGGATTTTGTTATGATAGGGTGGTGTATGAATATCATCTAAAGGCTGGAATGAATCCAGGGCGTAAGGACGACAATGCTCACAAGATCTACAAATGGAGAATTATCTGGGTATATATAATTATATTTCACTATCCAAATACATATCAAAACAAATTACTTATTTTTCTCGATGTTTCTGCAGTGTCTGAAACAAACAAATGACAAGGACTGCGGTTATTATGTTTGTAAATTTATGAAAGAGATCGTATTTCATGGACAAACTAGCATCCCTGAAGAGGTATTTTTGAAAATAATTACTACTTTATTTAAAATAATTATTAATCCTTTGTGTATTTATATTTTTTCAGTACTACTATGACTATTTCAAAAACTCCTATTCAGAAGATGATATAAATGTCTTTAGAAACGAATGGGCAGCGTACCTGATCAAAGAATGTAAACAAATAGGACAATGAAGGTGAATTCCTAATACTTATGTTATCTTTATATAGTCATTGATATCTCCCTTTACACTTATTGAGCATCTATGATCTCCCTTTCTTATGTTTCATATCCTTAGATTAGTGAATTCCTACTACTTAGTTTGAAAATGACATAAACTTTGGAAAACAACACTAATGACATATGCCAAACCGAGCAAACGCGTTCGAATTGTTTGATACTTTAGGACAACGATCCACGAGTCATTTGTGACGCGTACGAATCGACCGCACCTCAATCTGACGCATGGTGTGACCGGTATGGCTAAAATTGTCTGATATCAGTTTGAAAGTGACATGAACTTTGGAAAACAACATCAATGACATACGTCAAACCGAGAAAACTCCTTTGGATTGTTTTGATACTTTAGGAAAATGATCCACGAGTCATTTGTGACATGTAAGAATCGACCGCACCTAAATCCGATGCACGGTGTGACTGGTATGGCTAAAAGTGTCTGATATCTTTGAAAATGAGATAAACTTTGGAAAACAACACCAATGACATACGCCAAACCGAGCAAACGCGTTCGGATTGTTTTGATACTTTAGTACAACGATCCACAAGTCATTTTTGACGTGTACGAATCGACCGCACCTCAATCCAACGCACGGTGTGACTGGTATGGCTAAAAGTGTCTGATATCAGTTTGAAAATGACATGAACTTTGGAAAACAACATCAAGGACATACGCCAAACCAAGAAAACGCATTCGGATTATTTTGATAATTTAGGACAACGATCCACGAGTCATTTGTGATGCGTACGAATCGATCGCACCTCAATCCGACGCATGGTGTGACCAGTATGGCTAAAAGTGTCTTATATCAGTTTCAAATTGAGATAAACTTTGGAAAACAACACCAATAACATATTCCAAACCGATCAAATGCCTTCGGATTGTTTTGATACTTTAGGACAATGATCCACGAGTCATTTGTGACGTGTACGAATCAACCGCACCTCAATCCGACCCACAGTGTGACCGGTATTGCTAAAAGTGTCTGATATTAGTTTCAAATTGAGATAAAATTTTGAAAACAACACCAATGACATACGCCAAACCGAGAAAACGCCTTCGGATTGTTTTGATACTTTAGTAAAACGATCCATGATTCATTTGTGACGTGTATGAATCGACCGCACCTCAATCTGATGCACGGTGTGACCAGTATGGCTAAAATTGTCTGATATCAGTTTGAAAATCAGATAAACTTTGGAAAACAACACCAATGACATACGCCAAACCGAGAAAACACCTTCAGATTGTTTTGATACTTTAGGAAAACGATCCACGAGTCATTTGTGACGTGTACGAATCGACCGCACCTCAATCCGACGCACGGTGTGACTGGTATGGCTAAAAGTGTCTGATATCAGTTTCAAATTGAGATAAACTTTGGAAAACAACACCAATGACATACGCCAAACCAAGAAAACGCCTTCAGATTGTTTTGATACTTTAGGAAAACGATCCACGAGTCATTTTTGACGTGTACGAATTGACCTCACCTCAATCCGACGCACGGTGTGACCAGTATGGCTAAAAGTGTCTGATATCAGTTTGAAAACGAGATAAACTTTGGAAAACAACACCAATGACATATGCCAAACCGATCAAACGCGTTCGGATTGTTTTGATACTTTAGGACAATGATCCACGAGTCATTTTTGACGCGTACGAATCGACCGCACCTCAATCTGACGCACGGTGTGACCAGTATGGCTAAAATTGTCTGATATCAGTTTGAAAATGACATGAACTTTGGAAAACAACACCAATGACAAATGCCAAACCGAGAAAACGCCTTCGGGTTGTTTTGATACTTTAGGACAACGATCCAAGAGTCATTTTTGACGTGTAAGAATCGACCGCACCTCAATCCGACGCACGGTGTGACCGATATGGCTAAAATTGTCTGATATCAGTTTGAAAATGACATGAACTTTGGAAAACAACACCAATGACATACTCCAAACCGAGAAAACGCATTCTGATTGTTTTTATACTTTAGAAAAACGATCCACGAGTCATTTGTGATGCGTACGAATCGACCGTACCTCAATCCGACGCACGGTGTGACCGGTATGGCTAAAATTGTCTGATATCAGTTTGAAAATGGCACGAACTTTGGAAAACAACACCAATGACATACGCAAAACTGATAAAACTCCTTCGGATTGTTTTGATACTTTAGGAAAACGATCCACGAGTCATTTGTGATGCGTATGAATCGACCGCACCTCAATCCGATGCACGGTGTGACCGGTATGGCTAAAAGTGTCTGATATCAGTTTCAAATTGAGATAAACTTTGGAAAACAACACCAATGACATACGCCAAACCGAGAAAAATCCTTCGGATTGTTTTGATACTTTAGGAAAAAGATCCACGAGTTATTTGTGACGCGTACGAATTGACCTCACCTCAATCCGATGCACGGTGTGACCGGTATGGCTAAAATTGTCTGATATCAGTTTGAAAATGACATGAACTTTGGAAAACAACAACAATGACATATGATAAACTGAGAAAACATGTTCGGATTGTTTTGATACTTTAGGACAATGATCCACGAGTCATTTGTGACGTGTACGAATTAATCGCACCTCAATCCGACACACGGTGTGACCAGTATGGCTAAAAGTGTCTGATATCAGTTTCAAATTGAGATAAACTTTGGAAAACAACACCAATGACATACACCAAACTGAGAAAACGCCTTCGGATTGTTTTGATACTTTAGTAAAATGATCGACGAGTCATTTGTGACGTGTAAGAATCGATCGCACCTCAATCCGACACACGGTGTGACCGGTATGGCTAAAAGTGTCTGATATCAGTTTGAAAATGAGATAAACTTTGGAAAACAACACCAATGACATACGCCAAACCGAGAAAACGCGTTCTAATTGTTTTGATACTTTGGGACAACGATCCACAAGTCATTTTTGATGCGTACGAATTGACCTCACCTCAATCTGACGCACGGTGTGACCGGTATGGCTAAAATTTTCTGATATCAGTTTGAAAATGACATGAACTTTGGAAAACAACACCAATGACATACACCAAACCAATCAAACGCCTTCGGATTGTTTTGATACTTTAGGAAAACGATCCACGAGTCATTTGTGACGTGTACGAATTGACCGCACCTCAATCCGACGCACGGTGTGACCGGTATGGCTAAAATTGTCTGATATCAGTTTGAAAATGACATGAACTTTGGAAAACAACACCAATGACATACTCCAAACCAAGTAAACGCGTTCGGATTGTTTTGATACTTTAGTAAAACGATCCACGAGTCATTTGTGATGCGTACGAATCGACCGCACCTCAATCCGACGCACGGTGTGACCGGTATGGCTAAAATTGTCTGATATCAGTTTGAAAATGACATGAACTTTGGAAAACAACACCAATGACATACGTCAAACTGAGCAAAATCCTTCGTATTGTTTTGATACTTTAGGACAACGATCCTCGAGTCATTTGTGACGCGTACGAATCGACCGCACCTCAATCCGATGCACAGTGTGACCGGTATGGCTAAAAGTGTCTGATATCAGTTTCAAATTGAGATAAACTTTGGAAAACAACACCAATGGCATACGCCAAACCAAGAAAAAGCCTTTGGATTGTTTTGATACTTTAGGAAAATGATCCACGAGTCATTTGTGACGCGTACGAATCGACCGCACCTCAATCTGATGCACGGTGTGACCGGTATGGCTAAAAGTGTCTGATATCAGTTTCAAATTGAAATAAACTTTGGAAAACAACACCAATGACATACGCCAAACCGAGAAAACACCTTCGGATTGTTTTGATACTTTAGTACAACGATCCACGAGTCATTTGTGATGCGTACGAATCGACCGCACCATAATCCGACGCACGGTGTGACCGGTATGGCTAAAATTGTCTGATATCAGTTTGAAAATGACATGAACTTTGGAAAACAACACCAATGACATACGCCAAACCAAGCAAACGCCTTCGGATTGTTTTGATACTTTAGGACAACGATCCATGAGTCATTTGTGACGTGTACGAATCGACCACACCTCAATCCAACGCACGGTGTGACCGGTATGGCTAAAATTGTCTGATATCAGTTTGAAAATGACATGAACTTTGGAAAACAACACCAATGACATACGCCAAACCGAGAAAACGCCTTCGGATTGTTTTGATACTTTAGGACAACGATCCAAGAGTCAATTGTGACGCGTACGAATCGACTGCACATCAATCCGACGCACGATGTGACCGGTAAAGATTTTCATTTGATAAAGAATCAGTATTTATTAAATGAGATAAATCAATCAAAAACATATTTATTTTACATTATTCCCTTTCATTATTATGAAAATGAAAACTTTTGAGTTTAAAATTTAATATTTTAGTTTCACATTTCCATATTAATGTATTATTTCATATTACTTTTTTAATTTCTTTCATTATTGCATTACTAAAATAATATTTGTTTTCTTATATAGGTGAATTTTTTTCCTTGAGTTCGGATGCTTTGTTCGGCAACAAATACCATCGAGAGCGGATCACGGATATCAAAGGATGAAACATGAATGTTTATAATTGTTGTTGAATAATTGTAAATGTAACCATGTAAAACAATGTTTGAAATGTATATAGCAATGCGTTTTTTTTTGTATTCATGATGTTAAGTAAATGTATATACCATTGCCGGTCAAAATATTGGGTGTGGGTGCTATGGTGTGCAGGTGTGCATGTGCTACTTTGTGCAGGTATTCTGGTGTGCAGGTGTGCATGTACTGTTTTTTAGGTGTAGGCGCTGGGGCCTTTATCAGCGCTTTTTTAGCGCTGATAAAGGACACCTTTAACAGCGCTAGAGGAGCGCTGATAAAGGGACCCTGTATCAGCGCTCCGAGAAGCGCTGATATAGTTGACGTTTATCAGTGCTCCACCATGCACTGATAAAGGACCCCTTTATCAGCGCTCCGAGAAGCGCCGATAAAGGGGACCCCCCCCCCCCCCCCCTTATCTATGCCGGAATTAACAGCGCTTTTCTAGCGCTGTTAATGCTGGTTTTTTAGCGCTGATAAAGGCGCAGGTTGTAGTAGTGAGTTTGGCTCCAACATCCGAGCCCAAGTTTGATCACGTCCACAGAGGAGTACAACCCAATCCACAAAGGATAACACAACTCAATCCACATAGGAATGCAAGTCAATCATATCGAAGATATTGATTGAAATTCAAGGATCAGCTCACACAGGTATACTTCTTCATAAGGTGATAGAGATGATCAGATATAGCCACTTCTTCATCTATGCTGGGACCCATGTAGGATACTAAAACTAGCTAAGCTGTCGAACCCACGGAGGATTTCAGTGCAATATTCATCGCTGCCAAACCCAAATAGGATTTCAGTGTAGTCTTCATCACCATTGAACCCACGGAGGATTTTAGTACGGTCTTCATCGCTGCCGAACCCACGGAGGATTTCAGCGCAGTCTTCATCGTCGTCGAACCCAGGAAGGATTTCCGTGCGGTATTCATCGTTGCCGAACCCACGAAGGATTTCAGTGCAATCTTCATTGTTGCCGAACCCACATAGGATTTCAGTGCAGTCTTCATCGCCTTCGAACCCATGGAGGATTTCAGTACGGTCTTCATCGATGCCGAACCCACATAGGATTTCAGTGTGGTCGTCACAGTCGCAATCGTAGCCAGCTCTAGGGTTCCCGCACACTGCATGCTCTTTTTTGGGAGGGTCTGCTCCACGAGCCAAAACGGGGGGTCGGTACATCAACTGACACGTAGTCTGGAGTTCATGTATCCCAAAGTTCCATCTCAACAAAAGGAACTCAACGTGACAAACGGCACGTCAATCGCATCACAATTTATGGTGCATCGTTGGGAGGTTCGTAGCTCAAGATATGCGAAAAGAACATACCTGTCTGGTTTTAGGGGGTTTTGTGCCCGGACCGACCCAGCCCGAGACCCCCTGGGTCAGCCTGAATCGGTTCGACCCGAACCGGGTGTGGGTCCGGCCCATTAGGGTGCAGCCGGGCCCGGCCTGGGCGGCCGGTTGGCCTGGCGCTGTGCGCGTGGCCCGTGTGACCAGCTCGGCCAGCGCCAAGCTGAGCGGAAAGGGGAGGCGGTTGCCCCCCTTGATTGAAGCTGTGGCCCATTGTGGGGGCCGATCCCTTGCTGGAGATGTGGCGCCGGGTACCGCGTCTTCCTTGGGTCCCACACAGCCATGGGACCAGTCTCCGGCCGCCGCGGTATAAGACGCGGTGGTCCCTCCTGGCGGCGCGCCGGGATGCCGCCGCCTCCGGCCGCCGGCATCGCCGCACCGATGACCCGCCCCGCCGGTGAAGTCCGCGGGCCACCAGAGCCGCTCCGATGGTCCGTTCTTGCTTCCGTATGCGCATAGGGTCATCTCGGGACCCGTAGATTACTGTGATGGCCTCCAATTGCTCAATGGTCCCGTTTCATCATCGCCCAATGTTCCACGCAACAAGCACAAAGAATGGTGGGTTCAGACTTCTTCGTTGGTCCGCACCCACCGCGTTAGTGGTTCAAACCACATCCAACAATTTAAACACATGTCAAGGATATAATCCACATAAATTAAATAAAACCAAACCCCATACCTGAAGCATTTTTGAACGAAGGTTCGTCACGGGAAAAAGGACGTCGCGGAAGAAGGCTCCGTAAGCGTCGTCGGCGTCGCGGTACACGGCGTCGCGGAGAAGAGGATTCATCGGTATCGCGGAGAAGAGGATCATTGGCATCGCGGTACATGACATAGCATCGTCGATCTTCTGGGAACTAGAGTTCTTCTTTGTCTTCCATCAGAGGTCGATGTTCTTCACTGTTCTTCGCGTTCTCCAACGAAGAAGATGAATATTCGAAGGCTTTGACCAAATCCTCTCCAATCCTTCTCGGACAACGAAACAACAAAAATAAAATAAGGCATTGCATTATTTTATTACTCATGTCATCCATTATTTTAAATTCAAAAATTAAAACACGATTTAATTAACGTGTGTTGACCAATTAATGAGGCGTTTAATAATACAAATAAACGCGATAGTTGACTTGGCATTAAAGCAGGGGGGGTGAGTTACCAAATTTAATGCACATGGGAGGTAAAAGCAAATAAAGGGGGTGGGGCTGGTGTGGGCCCCACCTCACTAATTTCCTAACTAGTGGAGTTAGGATATTAGTGGGTCCCACTACAACCACCAAGCATAGGTTATCATTACATAGAATAAAAATAAAATTGTAGCACCATATTTTATTTTTATTTTTCAGTTAACCCAATTAATTAATAACCTCACCCGAGAAAACGCAACTCCGGAAAAGGTGTTCTTAAGAAATTATCGGCGCTTCGATTCCATCAGTGCCCTCAGAATTTGATTCTGAGCACCAGTTCAAAAGTTAGTAATACCCACTCTTTCGTTCACTGAACGTATCCAAGCTTAACTTCGGAAATTGATTCCGGGCACACCGGGCCTCGGAATCAGGTGCCCTCAGAAACTACGTTCTTGTAAAATACCAAAGAAAATTAAAAAAAATTCCCTTGAATTTTACGGGTCTTTACATTACTCCCACATCAGGGCTTTACATCCCCATAAAGATACATCATAACTAGGGGAACAAATGAGGGTACTGAGCACGCATCTGAGCCTCCCGCTCCTAAGTGCTCTCCTGGAGGTTCATGTGCTGCCATCTGATGCGCACTAAAGGAATCGACCGCCCACATAGGATCCACTCCTATAGATCATCTATCTCCACTGAGACCTCCATAAAAGTCACCCCATCGTCAATGTCCAACTCCCCATGGTCGATGATATCCGTCGGGTCATGCACATATCTCCTCAGCTGAGATACGTGGAAGACGTCGTGCATCCAGTGTAACTGAGGTGGTAGAGCCTGGAGATAATCCACCTTGCCTATCCTACTGAGAACATGAAATGGTCCGATGATGTGCAGAGATAACTTTCCACCCCGACCAAATCACCATAATCCACGTCGAGGTGAGACCCGAAAGAAGGCGTAGTAGCCATCCTCGAACTCCAGTGGTCTCAGCCTCCTGTCACCATAAGACTTATGCCGGATCTACGCTGTCCATATCCGCTCCTGGATGACTTGGACATTCTCTGTCATGGCCGGGACCATCTATGGTCCCACAAGCGCTGACTCCCCAGGGTCTATCCAGCACAGAGGTGATCTTCAAGGTTGGTCATACAATGCCTCGTATGGTGCCATCCCGATGGTGGAGTGGTAGCTGTTGTTTTACACAAACTCTACCAAGGGTAGGTGGTCCTCCCAGATGCGACCAAAGTCGAGGACACATGCACGGAGCATGTCCTTAAGAGTATGAATGGTCCTCTCCATCTGACCATCCATCTGAGGGTGAAAGGCGGTTCTCAGACGTAGTTGTGTCCCGAATTCGTCCTGCAACCCCTTCCAAAGCTGGGAAGTAGAGTGAGCATCTCGATCGGAGACGATAGATGAGGGCACACCGTGAAGCCGTACAATCTCTTGAATGTAGAGACATCCCAAGCTCTCTACTGAGCCCTGATCTATGATGGGTAAGAAGTGGGCTGACTTGGTGAGTCGGTCGACAGTGACCCAAATGGCGTTGTGACCTCTGGAAGTACGTGGATGTCTAGTCACGAAATCTATATATATCCCATCCCACTTCCACACCGGGACCTGCAAGGGCTATACCAAGCCTGTTGGTACCTGGTACTTTGCCTTCACCTGCTGGCAGGTGAGGCTTCGAGAAACGAACTCAGCCACAACCTTCTTCATACCCGACCACCAGTGCTGTCATCTGAGATCATGGTACATCTTCGCCACTCCTGGATGTACCGCTAAAGCGGAAGTGTGAAACTCTCTCAGAACCTCCTCTTGTAAAGAAACTAGTACCATGTTACATCCTCTGAATAGGATGACGTGATCTCCTCCTATAGAGAATCCATCAGGTGTCTGTCCTAAGGATATCTGCGCACGCCGCGTTTCACGTTCATTGTCCCCACGTTGTGCCTCTCTAACCCACTGCAGTAGTGGAGGAGTGAATGTGAGTGACTGAAGAAATGATGCTCCATCTCTATCCACAAAGGATATCTGCAAAGTGGCTAGCTACTTTGTCTCCTCAACGAGTAGTTGAATGCCCATCCTCCTACTGAGGGCATCGGCTACCATGTACCCCTTTCCAGGAGTATAGACTATCTCAAAGTCATAATCCTGGAGGAACTCGAGCCATCGCCGCTGTCTCAGATTCATGTCCTTCTGCGAGAATATGTACCTGAGACTCTGGTGGTCAGAGTAGACTGTAAAGCACTAACCCATCAGATAGTGTCACCACATCTTCATAGCGAAGACCGCTGCTACTAACTCCAGGTCATGGGTAGCATAGTTCTGCTCATGCTACCTCAACTGACGTGATCCATAGGAAATCACGGCCCACTCCTGCATTAGGACACATACGATTCCGGTCCCTGATGCATCGCAGTAGACTACATACCCTACTCCCTCTTCTGGTAGCCTCAAGATAGGCGTGTTGGTCAATCTCTGTCTCAGCGCCTGGAAGCGCTACTGACATCTATCTGACCACACGAAGGGTTTCCCATTCTTCGTCAATTCTGAGAGTGGTGCCGCAACTCTGGAAATGTATGGCACCAATCTCCGGTAGTACCCAGCTAGACCCAAGAAACTCCGCACCTCCGTCACACACCTGGGTGGATCCCAAGCTAGCACTGCCTCGATCTTCGTAGGATCTACCACAACTCCCGCCTCAGAGATGACGTGTCCCAAGAAGTGGACCTCACGTAACCAGAACTGAAACTTCAAGAGATTTCCATAAATCTGGTTCTCTCAGAGTGTCTTTAGTACAACCCACAAGTTGTAGGTGTGCTCCTCCTCAGTGGTCGAGTATATCAATATGTCATCTATGAAGACCACAACAAATCGATTGAGGTATGTCTGAAAGATCCTGTTCATGAGACCCATGAACACTACTGGAGCGTTGGTTACACCGAAAGGCATAACCAAGAACTCATAGTGGCTATACTGACATCTGAAGGTCGTCTTCTACACGTCCTCGTCCCAAACTCTGAGCTTATGATATCCTGACCTGAGGTCTATCTTCGAGAACCACCGTGGCCCCTTGAGCTGATCGAAGAGGTCGACAATCCTCAGTAGTGGATACTTGTTCCTCACGGTCACCTGGTTCAGGCAACGATAGTCAACACACAGTCGCAAGCTCCCGTCCACCTTCTTGGTGAACAATATCGGGGAAGCCTAGGGTGAAACACTGGGTCAGATGAATCCCTTGCCCTGCAATTCCTCCAATTGTACCCATAGCTCTCGAAGCTCATTAGGGGCTATCCTATATGCGGGAGTGGATATTGGGGCTCTCCCGGGGTACAGGTCAATATAAAAGTCTACCTATCTGTGAAGAGGTATTCCTGGAATGTCGTCAGAGAAAACGTCCGCATACTGATCCACCACTACAGGAAAACTAGGATTATGCATGTCAACTGCACCTAGGATGAGGCTAGCCAACTGATGACTGATGGGATGTCCCCTCCTCTGTGTGAGTCCATCCTATGCTACAAAGGCTCCCTTCTCACTGGTGAAGGTGAACTTGCTCCCATCGGTGCGTACACACTGCACCTTGCACCTAATACTGTCAATCTGACCATGGATTGAAGATAACCAATCCATGACCAAGATGACGTCGTAAGGCCTTGATGCCGCAACAAGAAGATCCTAGCCAAAGCTCTCTCCTCCGAGAGTAAGCTCACACAGCCGGCATCAGTGCGTAATCGTCAATTCTCCTCTCGTAGGAGTCTCTAGCCGTAAGGATCGAGCCAACGGATCCGTCGGAATCTCTGAGCTCTGAACAAAGGCAGTGAGAATAAAAGAATGACTCTCTCTTGTGTCTATAAGAACTACAATAGGGGTGGAGTAGACACAGATAGTACCTCGAATCATCTCTGGTGCGCCGTGGTCATAGGCCTCTGCTGCCTGAAGCTGAGCCAGTCTCTGCCCGCTAGCTCTCTGTGGTCGGGGTGGACATCCTGGTGGTGGTGGTGGTGAAGCCTTAAAGCATCGCCCACCACCTACTGCTCGGCCAGCTCCCATGCCTCGCCCTCCTTCTCTCGACAGACCGCAACGGTCGACCCTATGCCTCTTCCTGGGTGGCCCCTCAACCTTCTACTGCTCCTCTGCACGGTGGGTCGGGCAGTCACGAGCCATGTGGTCCTGCCCATCGCATGTGTAGCACTGCCTTCTCCTTGGAAGGATGGCTCTATGCCATGTGCACTGCACCTATGAGCTAATGTCCTGAGGTCTTTTGCCTGATGGTCCAGTCCGCTTGGACCCCTGTGACATTCGTTGACTGCCAGCTGCTGATGACTCTGCTACGTGCCGCCCTGAGGTAGGTATCGCTGCTGGCGTAGGCTCAGCAAGACAGCTCTCTATGAGAAGATCTCTCTCCAGTACTCCTGCCTGTGTCAGAATGCTGAGGGAGATCATCGATGCCCTGATCTCATGCCTCAGTCCCTGCTCAAAGGTCCGAGCCTGGAAGAACGGGTCTCGTACCATGTCCGTCGAATAGCACGATAGATCGGTAAATCTCGCCGAGTACTGGACGACCGTCATGCTGCCCTGCCGTAGCTGTATAAGCTCCTGGATACGCATCGCACGGAGGGTGGCTGGGATGAACTCCGAGCGGAAGAGTCTCTCAAAGTCCGTCCAGAGTAGTGATGTCTCGTCGTGCACTTGGAGCATCAATCTCCACCATCTGCCTGCTGCCGCGTGCAGGAGGCTCGCTGTGAGGATCACCATGAGGTCAGCTGGTGTCCCCACTAACCTGAAAACTCAAACAACCGCCTCTAGCCAATCCTCAGCTGCCTGAGGGTCCGTCTCCCCGCAGAACTTGGGCAGTATCTGACACTGAAACTCGTGGAGTGCACTAAGGCGACGTGAACTATCAGCGGCTAGGGCTGGTAGCATCGGTGGCTCGGCGGGTAGAGGTACCGTCGGTGCCTCTGCTGTCAAAGTTCCCTACACCGAGTCCTCGTCGCTCGATGGGTTGTCGTCTCGCAAAAAGCTCGGAACCCTAGCTGGCTGCCGTCGTGGGGCCATCCTGAAAAGAAACAGGTGTGCCACAGTCAAGCAGTATACCTGGTGAGCTGACACAAAGTAATCACAAAGAAAACTTTTTAAATACACATGCAATCAATGTTTTAGTGAATTAAGTCAAAAATCAGATGTCAGGGTCCTGGTGTACGGATACGTCGGCCGCCGCACCAACAATGGACTCCCTGGACTGATAACCACACTCAATACCCTTAACATTACTGCTTCACATAGAAGAAATATCCGAGTCCAGAGTTCTGCGGTAGAACCGAACTCCTCTGATACCAATTTGTCATGACCCGTCCTCGGGACCTATGTCGTGACTACCCCAATCCCACCTTCCATAGGCCAGGGGCTGGCAACTAGCACCAAAGACTTAAATCCCAAAAAAGCGGAAGGAATTTCCGTTATAAAGTAAACAAACACCACATAGTAAGAAAGTAGAGGTAAACACTAAGTAAAACTGGGTACAATAGTAAGTGCAGAATGTAAGTGGGCCAGAATACAAACCCAAAGTGAAAGTAATGTACAACTGGAATGATAGTACAACAATTGAAAGTAAAGCAGCAACATTGAGCCGTCCACTAGAAGTCCCAGCTGAAGGGTGGGAATAGATAGCCTCTTTAGCTCCTTGGGTCCTACCATCTGCTCCATGTATGTCCCGCCGAGTGGTCCACCTCCAGTTACCGACCTTCTCCACAAGCCTCATCCACGATCAGTGTTGTCCGTCGTCTGCATCCAACACAACGTAGTGCGGGCATACCCGTGCAGGGGTGAGTACACGATACTCAGTAGGGACCCCGAGACCCCCTAAGGACTCCCCGAATACACAAAGGATAATCCAAAAAGCAAAGATACAATCACAAAGTAACATCCAATGCTACTTAGGTATATACCCATACATATACCTAAGTCATCAATTCCATTTTGGCTCCAACATCTGAGCCCAAGTTCGATCACGTCCACATAGGAGTACAACCCAATCCACACCGGATAACACAACTCAATCCACATAGGAAAGCAAGTCAATCATATCGAAGATATTGATTAAAATTCAAGACTCAGCTCACATAGGTATAATTCTTCATAAGTTGATAGATATGATCAGATATATCCGCTGATTCATCTAAGATGGGACCCACATAGGATACTAAAACCAGCTAAGCTGCTGAACCCACATAGGATTTCAGTGCAGTCTTCATCGCTGCCGAACCCACATAGGATTTCAGTGCAATCTTCATCGCCATCGAACCCACGGAGGATTTCAATGCGGTCTTTATCGCTACCAAACCCACGGAGGATTTTAGTGTCGTCTTCATCGTTGTCGAATCCACGGAGGATTTCAGTTCGGTCTTCATCGCTTCCGAACCCACATAGGATTTCAGTGCAGTCTTCATTGCTGCCGAACCCACATAGGATTTCAGTGCAGTCATCATCACTGTTGAACCCACGGAGGATTTCAGTACGGTCTTCATCACTGCCGAACCCACATAGGATTTTAGTGCAGTCGTCACAGTCGCAGTCGCAGCCACCTCTAGGGTCCCCGCACACCGCATGCTCTTTTCCTAGAGGGTCCTCTCCACAAACCAAAAAGGGGGTTTGATACATCAACTAACACGTAGTCCGAATTTGATTATCCCAAAGTTCTATTCCTACAAAAGGAACTCAATGCGATAGACGGCGCGTCAATCGGATGCACGGTCTGAGAGTTATTGTCTTTTTCGTTCTAGGGTCACGATTGGTTTTTAGGTAAAAACCAACTGGAATGCACTCCAACTGCATCCAAACCCCGACACGGGTAATCCCATGGGTTTTTCTTACTATGAGTAATCCAAAAAAGTCGATGACACGTCAATCGGACGTCCGGAGCTGAAGTTATAAGCGTTTCCGCTCTGAGGGCCCGGTTGGTATCGTGTTCGAACCAACTCGGATGTACATAAATTTCATCTAAACCCTGATTGTAATATTTCGAAACGACCGCCTCAATCCATCGATCACATCGCAACTGACGGTGCGTCGTTCGGAGGTCTGTAGCTCAAGATATGGGCAAACGAACGGACCTGTCCGGCTTTAGGGGGTTTTGGGCCCAGACCGACTCGGCCCGAGACCCCCTGGGTCGGCCCGAACTGGGTCCGGGTCCAGCCCATTAGGGCCGTCCCAGCCCGTTGGGTGTGGCCTGGCCCGGTCGGCGCAGCCCGGCCCGGCCCAGGTGGCCGGTTGGCCTGGCGCGCGCGCGCGACCCGCGTGGCCAGCTCGGTCAGCGCCGAGCTGAGTGGAAAGGGGGGGGGGCTGCACCCATTAATTGAAGTTGTGGCCCCTCATGGGGGGGCGCTCCCTTGCCACTGGACGCAGTTTTGGGCGCCACGTCTTCCCCGAGTCCCACACGGTCGCGGGACCGGTCGCCTACCGTCACGGCTTCAGCCGCGTCGGTCCTTCCCGGCGGCGCGCCGAGACGCCGCTGGTGATGTTCGCAAGCCACCAGAGCCGCTCTGGTGGTCCGTTCATGATCCCGTCTATGCCTGGGGTCATCTTGGGACCCGTAGATTACTTCAACAGCCTCCAATCACTCAACGGTCCCGTTTCATTGTCGCCCAACATTCTGCGCATCAAGAATAGAGAACGGTGGGTTCGGACTTGTTCGTTGGTCCGCACCCACCGCGTTAGTGGTTCAAATGACTTCAAACAATTTAAACTCATGTCAAAGATATAATCAACATAAATTAAATTAAACCAAACCCCCTACCTCAAGCGTTTCTGAACAATGGTTCGTCGTAGGAAAAAGTATGTCTAGGAAGAAGGCTCTGTAAGCGTCGCCGGCGTCGCGGTACACGACGTCGCGGAGAAGAGGATTCATCGGCGTCGCAGAGAAGAGAATCATTGGTGTTGCGGTACACGACGTCGCATCGTTGATCTCCGGGTAACTAGCGTTCTTTGTCATCTTTCGTCGGAGGCCGGCGTTCTTCACCGTTCTTCGGGTTCTCCAACGAAGAAGATGAAGATTCGAAGGCTTTGAGCAAATCCTCTCCAATCCTTCTCGCATAACGAAACAACAAAAATAAAATAATTTGTTTCCTTATTTTATTATTCATGTCAGACCTTATTTGAAATTCAAAAATTAAAACAAGATTTAATTAACGTGTGTTGACCAATTAATGAGGTGTTTAATAATCCAAATAAACGTGAGAGTTGACTTTCCATTAAAGAGGGGGGGTGAGTGAGTTACCAAATTAAATGCAGGTGGGAGGTAAAAGGAAATAAAAAGGGTGGGGATTGTGTGGTCCCCACCTCACTAATATCCTACCTAGTGGAGTTAGGATATTAGTGGGTCCCACTCCAACCACTAAGCATAGGTTATCATTACATTGAATAAAAATAAAATTGTAGCATAATATTTTATTTTTATTCTTTAGTTATCCCAACTAATTAATAACCTAGACCAAGCAAACGCAACTCCAGAAAAGGTGTTCCTAAGCAATTACCAGTGTTGTGATTCCATCGGTGCCCTCAGAATTCGATTCCGAGCACGAGTTCAAAAGTTAGGAAATCTCGCTCATTCGTTCAGTGAACGTACCCGAGCTAAACTTCGGAAATTTTTTCCAGGCACACCGGGCCTCAGAATCAGGTTCTGTCAGAAACTACGTTCTTGTAAAATCCCAAAGAAAATTAAAAAAAATCCATTGAATTTTATGGGTCTTTACATTACTCCCACCTCAGGACTTTACATCCCTGTAAAGATACATCATAACTGGGGGAAAAAATGAGGGTACTGAGCACGCATCTGAGCCTCCCGCTCCCAAGTGCTCTCCTGAAGGTTCCCGGGCTGCCATCTGATGCGCACTAAAGGAATCGACCGCCCATGTAGGACCTGCTCCTGTCGATACTCGATCTCCACTGGGACCTCCACAAAAGTCTCCCCATCATCAATTTCCAACTCTCCATGGTCGATGATATGCGTCGGTTCATGCACGTATCTCCACAACTGAGATACGTGGAAGACGTCATGAACCCGGTGCAACTGAGGTGGTAGAGTCAGGCAATAAGCCACCTCACCTATCCTGCTGAGAACCTGAAATGGTCCGATGAAGTGTGGAGATAACTTGCCGCCCCGACCAAATCTCCATAATCCACGTCGTGGTGAGACCCGAAAGAAGGCGTGGTCACCATCCTCGAACTCCAGTTGTCTCTGCCTTCTGTCAGCATAAGACTTCTTCCAGTTCTGAGCTGTCCTCATCCGCTCCTGGATTACCTGGACCTTCTCTATCGTGGCCTACACCATCTCTGGTCCCACAAGCGCTAACTCCACAGGGTCTGTCCAGCACATATGTGATCTGCAAGGTCAGCCATACAATGTGTCGTATGGTGCCATCCTTATGGTGGAGTGGTAGTTGTTGTTGTATGTGAACTCCACCAAGGGAAGGTGGTCCTCCCAGCTGTGACCAAAGTCGAGGACACATGCACGGAGCATGTCCTCGAGAGTCTAAATGGTCATCTCCGTCTGACCATCCATATGAGGGTGAAAAGAGGTGCTCAGACGTAGTTGTGTCCTGAATGCCACCTACAACCCCTTCTAAAGATGGTAAGTAAAGCAAGCATCTCGATCGGAGATGATAGATGATGGCACACCATGAAGCCGTACAATCTTCTGAATGTAGAGACGTCCCAAGCTCTCTACTGATCCCTGCTCTCTGATGGGTAAGAAGTGGGACGACTTGGTGAGTCGGTCGACAATCACCCAAATGGAGTAATGACCTATGGAAGTACATGGAAGTCCTGTCACGAAATCCATAGATATCTCATCCCACTTCCACTCCAGGACCTCCAAGGGTTGTATCAAGCCTTCTGGTACATGGTTCTCTGCCTTCACCAACTGGAAGGTGAGGCATTGAGAAACGAACTCAGCCACAGCCTTCTTCATACCCGGCCACTAGTGTTTTCGTCTGAGATCCTGGTACATCTTTTCCACTCCTGGATGTACTGCTAAAGGGGAAGTGTGAAACTCTCTCATCACCTCATCCTGTAAAGCAACTGATACCATGGTACGTCCTCTGAAAAGGACGATGTGCTCTCCTACTACAGAGAATCCATCAGGTGCATGTCCTAAGGATATCTACGCACAACGCGTATCACATTCAGTATCCCCACGCTGTGCCTCTCTGACACGTTGCGGTAGTAGAGGAGTGACTGTGAGTGACTGAAGAAAGGCTGCTCCATCTCTATCCACGAAGGATATCTGCAAAGCGGCTAGCTACTCCGTCGCCTCACCAAGTAGCTGAATTCTCATCCTCCTACTGAGGGAATCAGATACCACATTCCCCTTTTTGGGAGTATAGACTATCTCAAAGTAATAATCCTGGAGGAACTCGATCCATTGCCATTATCTCAGATTCAAGTCCTTCTATGAGAAGATGTACCTGAGACTCTGGTGGTCAGAGTTGACTGTAAAGCGCTCGCCCATCAAATAGTGTCGCCATATCTTCAGAGCGAAGACCACTGCTGCTAACTCCAGGTCATGGGTAGCATAGTTCTACTCATGATGCCTCAACTGATGTGATCCATAGGCAATCACATCCCGCTTCTGCATCAGGACACATCCGAGTCCGGTCCCTGATGCATTGCAGTAGACTACATACCCTACTCCCTCCTCCGGTAGCCTCAAGATAGGCGTGATGGTCAATCTCTGTCTCAGCACCTGGAAGATTTGATGACATCTGTCTGAACACACGAAGGGTTTCCCCTTCTTCGTCAAAGCTGAGAGTGGTGCCGCAACTCTGGAAAAGTCTGGCACAAATCTCCGGTAGTACCCAGCTAGCCCCAAGAAACTTTGCACCTCCGTCACGCTCCTGGGTGGCTCCCAAGCTAGCATTGCCTCGATATTCGCAGGATCCACCGCAACTCCCGCCTCAGTGATGACATGTCCCAAGAAGTGGACCACATGTAACCAGAACTGACACTTCGAGATCTTTCCATAAAGCTGGTGCTCTCAGAGTTTGTCTAGTACAACCCGCAAGTGGTAGGTGTGCTCCTCCTTAGTGGTCGAGTATATCAATATGTCGTCGATGAAGACCACGACAAATCGATCGAGGTATGGCTGAAAGATCCTGTTCATGAGACCCATGAACCCTGGTGGAGTGTTGGTTACACTGAAAGGCATAACCAAGAACTCATAGTGGCCATACCGACATCTGAAGACTGTCTTCTGCATGTCCTCGTCCCGAAATCTGAGCTGATGATAGCCTGACCTGAGGTCTATCTTCGAGAACCATCATGCCCCCATGAGCTGATTGAAGAGGCCACCAATCCTCGGTAGCGGATACTTGTTCCTCACGGTCACCTGGTTCAGGCGACGATAGTCGACACACAGTCGCAATCTCCCTTCCACCTTCTTGGCGAACAATATCAGGGAAGCCCATGGTGAAACACTGGGTCGGATGAATCCATTGCCCTGCATGTCCTCCAACTGTACCCGTAGCCCTCAAAGCTCAGCGGGGGCCATATGATATGTTGGAGTGGATATCAGGGCTATCCCGGGGTACAGGTCAATATAAAAGTCTACCTTTCTATGAGGAGGTAGTCCTGGAACGTCGTTAGGGAAAACGTCCGCATACTGATCCACCACTACCGGAAAACTAAGACTCTGCACGTCAACTACTCCTAGTATGAGGCTAACCAACTGATGATTGATGGGATTTCCCCTCCTCTACGTGATTCCATCCTGTGCTGAAAAGGCTCCCTTCTCACCAGTGAAGGTGAAACTGCTCCCGTCAGTGCATACACATCGCAACTTGCGCCAAATACAGTCACTCTGAGCATGGAATTTAGATAACCAATCCATGCCCAAGATGACATCGTAAGGCCTTGACGCTGCTACAAGAAGATCCCAGCCGAAACTCTCACCTCCTAGAGTAAGCTCACACTGTTGGCACCCATTCGTAATCGTCGAGTCTGCTCCCGTAGGAGTCTATAGCTGTTAGGATCGAGCCAACGCCTCTGTCGGAATCTCCGAGCTCCGAACAAGGGCAGCGGAAATAAAAGAATGACTCGCTTCTGTGTCTATAAGAACTGTAGAAAGGGTGTAGTAGACACATATAGTACCTCGAATCATCTCTGGCGCTCTATGGTCATAGGCCTCTTCTGCCTGAAGTTGAGCATGTCTCTGCCCGCCAGCTCCCTATGGTCGAGGTGGACCTCCTGTTGGTGGGGGTGGTAAAGTCTCAAAACGTCACCCACCACCTGCTGCTCAGCCTGCTCCCCTGTCTCGTCCGTCTACTCTCAGCGGACCTCCACGGTCGACCCTCTGCCTCTGTCTAGGTAGCCATTCAACCGTCTAATTCTCCTCTGCATGGCGGGTCAGGTAGTCACGAGCCATGTGGCCCTGCACGCCGCATGCGTCGCCCTGCCTGCTCCTCGAAAGGCTGGCTCCACGCCATGTGCCCCGCACCTCTGATCCAGTGTCCTAAGGTTGTCTACCTGATGGTCCAGTCTGCCTGGACCCCTATGACATCCGTCAACTGCCAGCTACAGATGACTCTGCTACGTGCCGCCCTACTGTAGGTCTCATTGCTGGCATAGACTCAACGAGAAATCTCTCTATGAGAGGAGCTCTCTCTAGTACTCCTGCATGTATCAGACTGGTGAGGGAGATCATCGACGCCCTGATCTCATGCCTCAGTCCCTGCTCGAAGGTCCAGGCCCGGAAGAACGGGTCATGCACCATGTTCGTCGAATATCATGAGAGATCGGTAAATCTCGCCGAGTATTGGGAGATCGTCATGCTGCCCTGTCGTAGCTTTAGAAACTCCTGGATGCACACTGCACGAAGGGTGGCTAGGACGAACTCTGAGTGGAAGAGTATCTTAATGTCCGTCCAGAGGAGTGATGCCTCATCGTGCACCTAGAGCATCAAGCTCCACCATCTGCCTGCTGCCGCGTGCAAGAGGCTCGCTGCGAGGAACGCCATTAGGTCAGCTGGTGTACCCACTAACTTGAAAACTCAAACAACCGCCTCCAGCCAATCCTCGGCGTCCTGAGGGTTTGTCTCCCCACAGAACCTGGGCGGTCTCTAACGCTGAAACTCGTGAAGTGCACTAAGGCGACGTGCACTATCAGCGGTCGGGGCTTGTAGCATTGGTGGCTCGGCGGGTAGAGGTACTGTCGGTGCCTCCGCTGTCAAAGGGCCCTGCACCGAAGCCTGGTCGCTCGGTGGGCTGTCGTCTCGCACAAAGCTTGGAACCCTAACTGGCTGCCGTCGTGGGGCCATCATGAAAAGAAACAGATGCGCCACGGTTAAGAAGTATATTTTGTGAGCTGACACAAAGTAATCACAAATAAAACTTTTGAAACACACATGCAATCAATGTTTTCATGCATTGAGTCGGAAATCAGAATTTAGGGTCCTGGTGTACGGATACGTCGGTCGCTGCACCAACAGTGGACTCCCAGAACTGATAACCACACTCAATACCCTTAACACTATTGCTTCACATAGAAGCATGATCAGAGTCCAGAGTTCTGTGGTAGAACCGAACTTCTCGGATTCAATTTGTCACGACCCGTCCTCGGGACCCGTGCCATGACTACCCCAAACCCGCCTTCCATAGACCAGAGGCTGGCGACTAGAACCAAAGGTGTAAATCCCAACAAAGGGGAAGGCATTGCCTTAATAAAGTAATCAAACAACACATAGTAAGCAAGCATAGGTAAACACTAAGTAAAAGTGGGTAAAATAGTAAGTGTGGAAAGTAATTGGGCCAGAATACAAACCCAAACTTAAAGTAAAGTACAACTGGAAATAAAGTACAAAAACAGAAAGTAAAGCAGCAACGTCGAGCCGTCCACTTGAAGTCCCACCTGAATGGTGGGAACAGATAGCATCCTCAGCTCCTCAGGTCCAGTCATCCGCTCCGTGTATGTGTCTCCCAGTGGTCCACCTCCAGATACTGACCTACTCCACAAGCCTCAACCACGATCAGCGTTGTCCGTCATTTGCATCCAACACAATGTAGTGCGGGCATAGCCCATGCAGGGGTGAGTACACGCTACTCAGTAGGGACCCCCGAAGGTCTCCCAGAATCCACAAAGGATAATCCACAAAGGAAAGATGCAATCATGAAGTAACATCCAACACTACTTAGGTATATGCCCATACATATACCAAAGTCATCAATTCTAGTTTGGCTCCAACATCCGAGCCCAAGTTCGATCACATCCACATAGGAGTACAACCCAATCCACACAGGATAACACAACTCAATCCACATAGGAAAGAATGTCAATCATATCGAAGATATTGATTGAATGTCAAGACTCATCTCACACAGGTATACTTCTTCGTAAGGTGATAGAGATGATCAGATATAGCCACTGATTCATCTAATCTGGGACCCACGTAGGATACTAAAACCAACTAACCTGCCGAACCCACATAGGATTTCAGTGCAGTCTTCATCACTGCCGAACCCACATAGGATTTCAGTGTAATCTTCATCACCATTGAACCCACTGAGGATTTCAGTACGGTCTTCATCGCTGCTGAACCCACGGAGGATTTCAGTGCAGTCTTCATCACCGTCGAACCCACGAAGGATTTCAGTACGGTCGTCATCGCTGCCGAACCCACGGAGGATTTCAGCGCAGTATTCATTGCTGCCGAAACCACATAGGATTTCAGTGCAGTCTTCATCGTCGTCGAACCCACGGAGGATTTCAGTACCGTCTTCATCACTGCCGAACCCACATAGGATTTCAGTGCATTCGTCACAGTCGTAGTCGCAGCCAGCTCTAGGGTTCCCGCACACTGCATGCTCTTTTCCGGGAGGGTCCGCTCCACGAGCCAAAAAGGGGGGTCGATACGTCAACTGAAATGTAGTCCAGAGTTGATGTTTCCCAAAGTTTTGTCTCAACAAAAGGAACTCCACACTACAGACGGCGCGTCAATCGGACGCCCGGTCTGAGAGTTATTGGCTTTTTCGTTCCAGGGGCCCGGTTGGTTTTTAAGTCAAAACCAACCTGAACACACTCCAACTGTGTCCAAACCTCAAGCGGAGTATTCCAAAAGTTCCTTCTTACTATGAGGAATCCAAAAAATTTGACGACACGTCAATCAGACGTCCAGATCTCAAGTTATAAGCGTTTCCGCTCCGAGGGCCCGGTTGGTTTTGTGTTCGAACCAACCCGGCCATACCCAAAGTTCTCCGAAACCTTGAGTGTAATATACCGAAATGACAATATCGATCCAAGGATCGCATCACAATTAATGGTGCATCATTGGGAGTTACGTAGCTCAAGATATGGGAAAAGAACATACCTATCTGGTTTTAGGGGGTTTTGGGCCCGGACCGACCCGGCCCGAGACCCACCGGTTCGGCCCGAACCGGGTGACCCGAACCAGGTCCGGGTCTGGCCCATTAGGGCGTGACCCAGCCTGGGTAGCTAGTTATCCTAGCACACACGCGCGGCCCGCATGGCCAGCTCGGCCAGCACCGAGCTGAGCGGAAAGGGGGGCGGCTGCCCCCCTTTATTGATGTTGCTGCCCCTCTTGGGGGGCCTCTCCCTTGCCAGCGGACGCGGCGCTGGATGCCGCATCTTCCTCGGGTCCCGCACGGCCGTGGGACCGGTCACCTGCCGCCGTGTCTTCCGCCGCGGTGGTCCCATCTGGTGGCGTGCCGGGACGCCACCGCCTCCGGGCGGCCAGCCGGTGTTGGGCGCCGCCTCCGGCCACCAGTGACTCGTGCCGCCGTTGAATTCCACGGGCTACCGGAGCCACTCTGGTGGTCTGTTCTTGCTCCCGTCTGCGCCTGGGGTCGTCTCAGGACCTGTAGATTACTGTGATGACCTCTAATCGCTCAACGGTCCCGTTTCATCATCACCCAACGTTTCGTGCATCAAGAACGGAGAAGGGTGGGTTCGGACTTGTTCATTTGTCCGCACCCACCGCGTTAGTGGTTCAAATGACTTCCAACAATTTAAACACATGTCAAGGATATAATCCACATAAATTAAATTAAACCAAACCCTCTACCTCAAGTGTTGTTGAATGAAGGTTCGTCGTGGGAAAAACGACGTCGTGGAAGAAGGCTCTGTAAGCATCGTCGGCGTCACGATACACGGCGTCGCGGAGAAGAGGATTCGTCGGCGTCGCAGAGAAGAGGATCGTTGGCATCGCGGTACCTGGTGTCACATCGTCAATCTCCGGGGAACTATCGTTCTTCGTCGTCTTCCGTCGGAGGCCGGCGTTCTTCGCCGTTCTTCGCATTCTCCAATGAAGAAGATGATGATTCGAAGGATTTGAGAAAATCCTCTCTAATCCTTCTCGCACAACAAAACAACAAACATAAAATAAGGTTTTTCCTTATTTTATTACTCATGTCATCCCTTATTTGAAATTCAAAAATTAAAACATGATTTAATTAATGTGTGTTGACCAATTAATGAGGCGTTTAATAATCCAAATAAACACGAGAGTTGACTTGGCATTAAAGGGGGGGTGAGTTACCAAATTAAATGCACATGGGAGGTAAAAGGAAATCAAGGGGGTGAGGATCGTTTGGGCCTCACCTCACTAATATCCTACCTAGTGGAGTTAGGATATTAGTGGGTCCCACTCCAACCACCAAGCATAGGTTATCATTACTTAGAATAAAAATAAAATTGTAGTACAATATTTTATTTTTATTTTTAGTTATCCCAGTTAATTAGTAACCTCACCCGAGCAAACGCAACTCCAGAAAAGGTGTTCTTAAGCAATTAAAAGCGCTGCGATTCCATCGGTGCCCTCGGAATTCGATTCCGAGCACCGGTTCAAAAGTTAGAAAAACCCGCTCGTTTTTTCACTAAACATACCCGAGCTAAACTTCTGAAATTGATTCCGGGCACACCAAGCCTCGGAATCGGGTGCCGTCAGAAACTGCATTCTTGTAAAATCCCAAAGAAAATTAAAAAAAATTACCTTGAATTTTATGGGTCTTTACAATATATCAATTTATGAGACACTTCAAATTACTACATAATGGTTTACACCAAAGACCCACATTATTTCATATAAAATGCTACTTTAAAACCAAATTTACAACATAAGAATATCAAAACAAGAATTCCATTATTCAATCAATTTTCAATTCAATTTAAATTGTTTTAAACTAGCTCAACATGACATGGAAAAATACATTTTATCAAGAAACTAATTTTTAACACATTCACACCTTAAGTTATTATGAAAACATGATTCACAGCCAACAAACGACCCATAAAACATTTTCATGAAACATCACGCTAAAAAAAACCAATAACCCAATCATTGTTTGTTATAAAATCCATTCACACCATATAAATATGAAAAAAACATAGAAAAACATTTCATATAATAGCTCAATAAATTAATGTATCACTTACACTAATTTTCCCAAATGGGGAATATATAGAAACATGACAATTTCCATAAAAATATATTTTAAACACATATTCATGTCAAATATTTTCCAAATCATGTTCCCAACACCAAAATAAAATATAGATCATGTGAAAATTAACTAAAGAAACTAATTAAATTATCTAAAAAATTTAGGTCATGGAACCACCTACCATAGGAGAATAAATTTCTAGTAAAAGTTGCAAAACCATAATTGTTTTATAACTACATCACAAAGAAGCTAGAAACAGACCATATTCATGAAGATTGAACACAAACTCAATATTAAACCCCAATAATAAATCAATAAAGATAAAAAAAACCTAAAACTGTGGAATACATACTCTGGGGGAATAGGCGGCCGTCAGAGTGAGGTGGTTCATTGAAATAGGGGTCCCTGGCTAGGGTCGCAGTTTCTAGAAGAGGCACTGGTAGTGAGGGGGAAAACCAGAGAACCGCCGGCCAGTAGGGGCAGTGCGTGAAGTATCAGAGTAGAAGAGTGGGGGTGCAACTGAGGTCAGGGTGGTGTGAGGTGGTCCGGGTGGTGTGAGGGTGGTCAATGGAGTATGGTTCCCTCCAATAATTAGAGGAGGCGGCCAAAGGGGAGGAGTAACACTAGGGTTGTGCGCACCAATAGTGAAGGAAACGTGATGTAGGAGATGAAGGATAGTAATAAAAATTGAAGGAAAAAAGATAATGATAAAAGGAATGGAATGGAAAGAAAATAAAGGGAAAATTAAACCTAAAAAACTAAAATATCAAATCAATAATAATAATGATGTTAATAATTTTATAATAATAACAACATTAATGATATTAATAATAACAACTTAATTAAAAAATTAAGAATAATAACAATAAAAAAACTTTCTTAAATGATATTATCATTAATAATATTATTAATAAAGCAATATTTAATTTATTTTATTGTGTTTTCACTTTACTATTCATCTTATTAATTAATAAAAAAAAATTGAATGCTGAGTAGGACGCACGATGACCTAGTGATGCCTCATGGCTTCGACCATGACCAGCTTGTGTGACAGATGCTATCATGATCAAAAAAATCATTTACCAGCAAAAAAAATAAATGTTCAATTAAGCTCGTCTAGCATATCGATAAAAAAAAATTGAATGATAGATAAAATAATAAAATTAAATTATATCAAAAGTCCGGGTGTGATAAATTTTCTCTTATATATAGTTAAAATTTATATCTATTTGTTTCGAAGTTTAATGTTAAACATGTTTTTTTGAAATATAAATAACACTATAATTATCACAAAGTATCTTAAATGGCTTAGAAACTTTTAATTTTATAACTTCTAGAAAAACATTCATCTAAAACATCTGATTGAAAGCCTGAGTAGCCGCAACATATTTTGATTCCAATATGCTCAAAGTTACTATAATTTTTTTCTTGTTATTCCAAATTACACAATATTCAACCAAGTAAAATTTTCCTCTTGTGGTTGATTTTTTTTTCCTTATAATCTCCAACCTAATTGATATCAGTATAACCATGAAACTTCATCTCATAAATTTTTTGTATAATAACACATGTAATGTTATTACCATGACATAGCTCACAATTCTCCTTGCTTCTAAAAAATGTGATTCTTTAAAATTTCTTTGATACCTGGAACATAAATTCACAGCATAAACTATATTAGGCCTCAAGGATATAAGATAAAGTATAATTCCTATCATCTTACAAAATTATTTATTATTCACGCTTTTACTTGACTCTTCTTTACTAAACTTCATCCCCACAGAGATAAGAGTAGAAAATTATATGGATCTTGTCATGCTAAACTTTTGAAAAAATTCCCTAAAATACTTTTTTTGGAAAATAAAAATGTATTTTTTCTTTGGTTAAACTTGTAATCCAAGAAATAATCTTAATTCTGTAAACATTTTCATCTCAATGTTATTTTTAATTTCATTATAATTTTTTTTTAAATCATCTTATTTATCGGTATCATAAATTATATATCCACATAAAAAATTACAATAAGTGTTTTTAAGTGAATATATTTTACATATAAGTTGTTATGAAGTATTCCTTTATATAAATCCCATATTCTGAAAGAATTTTCAAGATTATAATTCCATGAAGACGGAGCTTATTTATTCCCATACAAATATTTCTTCAATCTAATTTTTTTCATCCTCATAAAATTGAAACCCTTAAGGTTTCTCAATGAAACATTCTTCTTCAATTTATCCACTAAGAAATGATGACTTTAGATTAATATAATATAATTTGTAAATATTGTGATCATCCACTTATATCAACACTCTAATAGTTTCTATCCATGAAAAGGAGAAAAATGTTTTATCAAGATCCAAAACTTCCACATGTACATAGCCTTTACAAACAAGTATGGATTTATTTTTTGAAACTTCACCATGTTCATTCAATATGTTTTAATAAAAACACTTTTTTATGATATAATTTTTAATTTTAGGATATGGAAAATGTTTCCATGCTTCATTTTACACAATTTTATCTAACTCTTCCTTCATAGAATTCACCCATTCTTTGTGTGAAATAGTTTATAAAACTCATTTTAGTTATACTTTTGAGATGAGTAAAGTGTGATTTTATAATCTCAAAATTCTATTGGTCTGAACTGTAGCCTTATGATTCCTATGAATATTTCCTACCTTAGAAAGTTTTTAAAAGTAGTAAATTTAATAATTCCACTTCTTGACTCACTTTCCTTGTCACACGGTTCATCTGAATCATCAGGAAAATTACTTTTCTCAGTTTTGTTTTCATTGGAAACTTTCAGTTTTCTTCTTCAACATTCCTAGAAACTTTTGTTAAAAAATATGTATTCTTATTATCTTTCACAGCATATGAGTCCACCAAATTTTGTGAATATCTGTTCCTACAATTTTACCTTCATATATTAGGTGAATAACCCATAATTTTTCCTCCCTAGTTGTTTTCATCAAACATTACAAGATCTATATTTTTTTATTATAATTAAACGTGGACTTACAAAAAAATAGAAGTCCAGAAATTATGGTTTTTTGTTATACCAAATTTTATAAGAAGTAATATGGGATCCCAGTCTTAGCAAATATCTTTTTGGAATATGTATTTTTTTACTAATAGATTCGCTTCTATATAATTTTGAATGTTTTTATTCTTCTAAAATATTACTTCTTATTTTCACAAAACATAAATTATTTATTTATCTACAGCATTTTTAATTGGTCTTATGGAGAACTATATAGATTTTTGATACCATGGTTTCTTAAAATTATTTTAAAATTATTTTTTGGAATTTGTTAACATTTTCAATTCTATACTTATTTATATTAACCCCCATTTCTTTGCCTTCTTCTTTTTTAGAAAACCAGATCATTTCCAAAACCTCTAACTTATGATTCATAAACATGATGTTTTTAATCTAATTAAAATCCTCAATATAAGTGATATAGTGTTAATAACTTTTTTTATTGATGTCTCATTGGACTACATAAATTGGAATGAATAAATTCAGGGGGCCTGGTAGACTGAATCACAACATTATTATAATGTTTATTAGTCGTCTTCCCTTTTTGAAAAGTAACTAAAACTTGTCTATCTCTTTTTTCAATTCACAAAAATGTAATACAGTATCATCTTTAGAACATTTGTTTGTATTTTTCTTCCCAAGGTGGATATGTCCTTGGTTCCATAACTTATTCTCATCTTCATCACATAAGTAATAGGAGTTATAAAATTCTATTATTTGGAGGAGGATCCCAATGGTTCTTTCTCCTTTTCTAATAATTTTTCCTTCCCTCATACTTTTGATAATACAAGAATATTTTATGAATATCAACTATTTCTATCATAAAAAATTTGACTTACACTATGTATGTTATGTTTTATCCCATCAATAAATAAAACAGCCTTTTGTCTCAAATTTTTTCTTCAATCTCATCTATTCTTATTACTTTTATTTTTTAGGAACTATCATTCCCAAAGGTAAATTCCCATACATCATGATTTTTAACATGTTTTAAGATTTTTAAATCACCATTCATTTGTGAATAGTGATCAAAATCAAGTATTCATGGTTTCTTCATTTTACTTCCATTCAGGGAAGTATCAACAACAAAATAACTTATCTTAAATTTTTTACTTTCTAGTTTCCTTTATATTCTATATAATAAGAAAACATGTTCCAAAATGATTTTCTTCCAGATTTTGACACGACTACTTGATTGATCACATCTTCTACAAAATTTTTCCAAACATTCACAATTTTTTTGTTGGAAAGTTTCTATAATTTTGAGATTTTTCTTTTCTAGAATCATGTGTACTAAAAAAGTAGCTCATTATACTTTAATTATTTCTTAAACTCTGTTCAATACTTCTTCCAAGAAGTGATATTTTATTCCAAAATTTGAAGCTATCTGACCATAAATTACACATCACTAAAAAACCATCAATCATGGTTTTCTTTTGAAGTAAGATCTTTCCCAGTATAATTTTTTTATGTTTGATAAATTCTTTTTAAGATAAAAATATTTTTCTGTAGACCATCATTTCTCATAAGTGAGTTTTCATATTTTGTAGATGAAATATTTTTATCATGTTTTTTCCCACCCAATATTTCCCAACAATTTTTATGGAACATGAAAGTTTATAAAAAAAACATATCAAACATTATTTTGGTGGGTGAGGGTTTCAACTGATTCTTGAATTGGGCTCTCAACAACTTTAGAATAATATAATTTTACTTTAGATGCTTTTCTAGTGTTTTTAATTACCTTTATTATGGTATTTTAGCCCTAAAATATTTTTTATTAAGAATTGTAAAATTCTTATTATTTGTGTGCCAACTAATCATTGAGATCTTAAACCATTTGTCCATGTTCATTAATTATATTTTTTTAACATAAGATCTCCAAAATGTATTCTTCCTACTACTTGATAACATCATTTCTTCCTCCAAATACATGTCCACAATCTTTATTCAATTAAATAATTTATATTTTTAGAATTTTGTTTTCTTCAAGATATTCAACGAGTTATTTTCGTCATTGATACTCTCTATATTATTTTCACCACCTTCTTTACTATCGGAGGAGTATTTTTTTTTATAAAAATTTCCAATATATGTTCTTAATTTTAATTTACATTAATCTTCTAAATATTTATTTTTATTTGAGTCCAATTTATCTTTCTTAATCAACAAAATTATTTTTTTTCTACAAAAACTCATTTTATGTTTTTTGGATGACTTTTCTTCTTTAGAACTTTTGTTCCACTTCTTCCAACAAGTTTCTTCATCAGAATAATCTCAATACTCACCAAATTTCTTCTTTGGAAAATTCATAGATGTTTTTCTTATTCAACTACACTCAAATCATTTGAGAGAAATTTTTCCTCAATAATTTCCTCTTCTCATTTTATAGTTCTTAGTTATAAGATACATGGTTTTCCTATTAAAATCATCATCCTCTTTATCATCATATTCACAAGGATCAAAATCATTAACATCATGAATTTTCATTTTTCTCATGGCTTTAAAATCCATTTCATATTTGATCTTCTTTTGGAACATTGGATATTTTCTAATTTCATAAGCAGCGACAATGTTATGCAATTCATCAAGAGATAAATCATCCTTATCTTCTAAAGAGAAAAATTTATAATCAAACCTATCCAAAATGTTTCTCATAAGTTTCTTCACTAATATAGAATCTTATAAAGAATCTCCAAAATCTCTAATGTTAAAAAAAATAATTTACTCCAGTGTAGTATTAATCGATTTATTCTTCATCTTTCATTATTATTACTTCAATATTATTATTCTAGATTTGTAACTTAGATTCTATCACTTTAATAATCAATTCAAATATGCATTCTAGATTTTCCAATATACTCTTTAATTTTTTTGAGACATATCAACTTCATATATATATTTTTTGAGAAGGACATAAGGATATAATTTCTAGCCTTTTCCTAAACATATATATTTATCTTATTATAAAACATAGTACATTTATCTTTCCCAATAGGTGGAAAATCAATTATAGCATTATCCACCACTTCCAATCCATGAGATAGAAGATAAGGAATCATTCAATTTTTCTATCCATAATAATTTTTTGCATTAAATATAGGAATTCAAATACTATTGAAAAAACATAAACACTACACCTAGTAAATTTTTATATCCTTATCTTATTCTAGTAAATAATCATGAATTAAAAAGTAATAAACAATGTAAAGTGTATAAGATTTACAAGGTTCACCCTTAATGTGTGAACCCGCAACCTTGACATAGCCACTCTCATGGGTCCTTGAAAAATTAGTTTTATAAATAAGTGAATACAACTTGTACCAAATACCATTATACAACTTCTATCTCCAAATAAAAATGATTATATTGACTCCCTTAAATTTTCAATTTTTTCTTACAATAAATTTGTTCCACAAATTAAATGATCATAAAAAAAGTTTCTCCCCAATACTTTATTCAGAACATCAATTCAACGACTTTGGGTCCAATTTCATCGTCCCGATTTTCTCCTTACGATGGAATCATTACAATGAAAACTTTTCTAAAAATACACATATCAAACTCTTATAATCTGCTCAATTTTAACTTCCTGGTTCTAATGATTCTAGTCTGATGGACTTAGACCGATGAATTCAGTCTAATAGACTCTTTACGGTGAAGCCATTCTCAATTTTCAATACTCAAACGATACTCAAATTAGAATTCTCATCTTCATCAGTCCTTTAAAAAATAATTTCATATATTTTTCCTTATAAGGATGTCTCAATAAAAACTATAACATTAACACAAAATTCTATAGCGGTCCTCCTTTTCATCTCACATGAAAAGTTGCAAAGTACAAATTTATTGATGTTATAATTATTGGAATACTATAAATTTAAAAGTATAAAAATGAAAAACATTTTCAGCTTACTAAAATTAAAAACATTAATATATACAAATATTTGAATTTCATGTTTTATCACGTTAAATATTCACAAATATTGAAAAATATTCTTGAGTATTCTATATAATCAGGCATCTTGGACATACAAAAATTTCTTCAGTATGATAGAGCATCATCTGATCATTATGATTGAACTTCCAAATTTTTAATCTGACGTAGTCCTCATAATGAAATAATTATCATTATGATGGAAAACACACTATGAAACTTTGAAATTATTTAAACCTTTGCATCTATAACTCATTCAGACATCCAGAAACAAATGTGTCCCTTACTTCAAGATATGATAAAAAATATTCAGTGACCATTAATGGCCTCCATTGTTCAAATAATTTTATCATGAGACTTTATCATGATCTATCAGAACTCCATGAATAGAAATCTATCATTCTATTTTAGGTTTTATAGTTTAACAACATTCTTACTCCTCACATCACTATCATTATTCAACCTCAATAGTAAAATTTTGAATCTCTAGCTCTAAAACTTCTTTATTTATCTAATTACAATAAAGGAAAACTTCAAGAAATCAACAATTTTTTCCTATAATTATTTTTTATTTTATGATATTTATATTTGATTTATTGGTCTGACTGAAAACCATAATTTTAATCTTCTTAAGTTTCTTCGTACCGATGAATTGATAACTTTTAAAACCAAAAATATTGCATGTATCATGACTCTCTCGTGATTTTGATAACTATTGTGATCATCATATCTGTATCTAACATAAGGATAGAAAGTGGAGAATTTTATAACACATGAATTTAGATTTTAGTAACATTTTCAATCTAATATAAACTTTAAATGATTATTTATGTTGATGGACCTGATTTAGATTATGTGTCTTATCAACAACATTAACTTTCTAATGACTTCTACAACTTGTGTTACTCAGTTTGATACTCTATATCTGGTGTTTCTCAGTCCAATCCTATATATCCGGAAAACAACTTCCTTAAAAAAACACTTTTATCCCCATTTATGGTTGGGTTCAAACATTCAGCAGCATTCACTTGTCTTTCAAAAATATTATTTTACAAAATATTATTTTTTAACAAATAAAAAACCTTTTCAAAAAAACATCATAATGTTTTTCAGTTTTCCAATCCAAAATTCTCATATTATGTTAGGAAGAGAGGATAGGAGGATCCATTTTTTATATGATAGGAGGGTCACACTTGTAATTATTCTAAACATTTATATACTATAAATTTATTAATATTCGTCATGTTTATAAAAAACTGTGAAATTTATAATATATGGTTATACAGGTCAAAATTAAATCATCTAATAATATTAAAAATGAAATACTTTGTCCCTACCACAAAGTAATTATTTTAATTAACCAAATTAACACTATTATAGTAGAAGCAAAAAAAATTCATGGTTACTATTAATAATGTCACACCCCAGACCCGGATGCCACTTAATGGGTTCCCCATGCTCAGTGTACCACATGGCCTCAAGCGCATCTCCCCAAATGCGAGAGGTTTCTGACTAATAGTGAGGGCTTAGGGTGTGTACGTGGGGAGACTATGCCTTGATTACCAGTGTGTAGCAAGGATGATAAATATAAAAAGAGGTAAATGGTGAAAGAAATATTAGTAAACAGAAGGGGAAACATAAAATAAAGACAACAGTAACAGTAACTAAATCAACTAGAATAATATACAACAAATGATGATGATATGTCATGTTTCTAGTAAGCTGGAAATCATGGATACAAAGTATCAGGCATGCATGAAAACCCCAATGTATCAAAAAAGAATTACAAAAAGTATTCCAAGCATCCTAATCTCCACCTCGGTCATATGTGACATGCATCATTCTAATAAAAAAAGTTATCAAGTGTTTGAACATGCATGCTTCCCTTTTTCAAAACCTTTGTTCATGTAGTCTACATGGGTACCAAAGTCACCCAGATAGGTTGTCAGACAAATCTCAGTGGGCCACCACCAATGGTGTCTATAACATCCATCCAATGTATTGGAAATTTAATACAAAAAAGAAAACAAGGAAGACAATCATGCTCCTTATAAAATCAAATAAAAATTAAAGAGTACAATTACTGTTCAAAGAGACGGCCTGTAAAGGCAAGTATAAATCTCACCACGATAATTTTCCTGAAAAGGACTATTACAGAACTAAGTTAATACAAACGAACAACTATAAAACACCTATAAAATTTTCATCTTAGAGAGAGCATCCACAACTTGATTGGCCTCTCTATAGATGTGTAAAACTTCAAGTGAAAGCGACTCTGAGAGTCATAGACAATCAACCCATGCCGACAACATCGTCCATGGAACGTTCCCCGACTGATCCATAAGAATCCGAACTATAACATATGAGTCTGACTCAAGCCATAGGTCATTCCATCCATAGTGGAAAACATATCTGATTTCCTTTATCATCACCCAGATCTCCGCTTCAATTGTGAACCCATTTCCAATGAAGTGGAAGAAACAAGCTTTATCAAAACCTCTGTGAGTGCGGAAGAATCCACCACATCCGGAGGGACCCGGTGCGCCAAAAGCCACTCTATCAACATTAACCATCAACCATCTAGAGATAGGTGGAATCCATCGAACATATTTCAATATTAGAGGTTTTCTCGCCCTACCAATAACACCAAGGGTTCTCAACAATAAAATGTCATAAACATCAATACTCCTGGTTCTAGTGTGAATGTTGGAAGTAGTATGGACCCCACGATGAACAACAAAAATACCAGCATGAAACGAGGTTGAAATGCTGTTAAATATCAAGGAATTTTTTGCGTTCCATAATAAATACATCATGTTGGCCGTAGCTACCATGAGAAGACCATGAACCTGCTCGCTGCACTAGGTCTTGAAGATGGAGTGAAGCAACTCCTCAATAGAACCAGCGGGTAGACAATAGTGGAAATCATCCTGCACATAATCCCATAACATAAAACTAATTCTTTAGGAGATAAAAACATGAGAGATAGTTTCATCGACCTCCAATCAGAAGGAGATGGCCATAGCCAGGTGCAGTCCAGCTCTCTACAAAAGGGCCTTCATTGGTAGCCTCTATTTCAAGATTTTCCAAATGTGCAACGAAAAGGCTGAGGGATAAAGGGCTTATAAAATGATTTTACCCACACTGGAGGGTCCAATGAAACACCATAGTGAGACCTGTAGTAATCCTTGGTGGTGAACAAGCCATTAAAATTCTTCATCCATACCAAAGTGTCACAATCACCGTAAGAGTAGCGTGATATTTCAATGCCAATCTGACTACGAATCATGCCGCTATTTAAGATGGTATTCTGAAAATCAGCAATGGTTATCTCCTTTAAGGAAGGAGGGATAACAGTGGCATCACATATTGGCCGACATAACCAAGGAGTAGTCCAGAAATTAAAGAGGGATTGTTTGAAAACAACCCATTTCGAATAGGCCATCAATTCAGCATAATAATGCTTTAAAGCTGGCCAAATAGAAGAACAATGATATTAAGAATACCCAGTGGAGAGTTTTTCGGAAAACCAGGTTTTATGAATTTCTATGGATTCATAGGATTTTGAGATCAAATTCTAAGTGAACTTACTAATCAGGGCATCATTGAATAAGAGTATATCTGTGACACCTAGTCCACCCATGTTCACTGATTTCATGCATTCATTCCATGGAACGGTGACCATTTTCCTCTCATAGATCGAGCTGGTCCAAATAATGTATCCGACTTTAAAAATAAGATCATTAATAAGGGTTCTTGGACATATATACATAGAAAAAAAAATATGAACATCGATGTAATCACCAAATTAACCCAACAAATCCTCCCAGCCTGTGACATATTTATTCCTTTACAACCTATTAACTGGTTTTTGATTTTCAAGGAAATGTTTAACAGATGACATCTTTTAACTCTACCCTAGAAGAGAGGCACTCCAAGATAAGTGAATTGAAGTTATCCCCTTTTAACCCCAAGCTTCAGAGCAACTCTATTCTGCTTTGATGTTGTGATTCCTCCACCAAACATAACGAATGGATTTCCCCAATTAAAAACATTCCCAACAACCTATTCATAGTGTTAAAAACATGACTTTAATATAAGTGATAGTTCCTTAAATAGCCTGCCCAAAGAGCATAATATCATAAGCATAGAAGAGATGTGAGGGAGCACACAATTCTTTCCAAACTATCATCCTCCAATATCGGCCAAAATTTGCAAGATCCGTGATGCACCAGCTTAAGAAATCTTCCACAATAGAAAAAATCATACCGGAGAGAGGGTCTCCCTGCCTAACCCCTCGTGAACATTGAAAGAAGCCCGTAGGCAAACCATTGACCAGAATTGAGAGTCTGACACTTGGGAGAATGGATGTAATAAGGTCAATGAACTTCTATGAAAACCCATGAATCTTAAGGACGGTGAAGAGGAAGCTCCATCTGATGGTGTCAAAAGGTTTGGAGATGTCAATATTCCGAGCCATGTTACCATCCTCCGACCTTCTTTTTATGGAATTGACACACTCTGAGGTAGTGAAGAATTTTTTTTTATATTCTATCCTGACATGAAACCATATTGATTTTTCAAGAAAAGTTCCTTTGCAATACAGCCCAACCGATGAGTGATGATCTTACTAATCATCTTTGGAAATGTGTTACTAATAGCAACTAGTATGAAGTCCTTAAAATCAAGGGCATTATCTATCTTAGGAATCCAAGAAATAAAATTCGAGTTCATCCCAAAGGGAATAAAGGATGATCTAAAATAATCATTCACTGAATTTGTAACCTCAATGTGTACAATGTCCCAATAGAACATGAAAAATTTATTCGTGAATCCATCAAGACCTTACACACTATCAATATTCAAAGAGAAGAGATAATCATTATCTCCCTTTCCTTGGGAATTTCAACAAGCATTATGTTTTCATCATCCTTAATGGAGGGATCAAAACACCGAATAATTCTACCAGAGGTATCCTCATCATGATCTGAATAATGTTTCTCAAATTAATTTATAGTGTCATTAGCAATATCATTCTTAGATGAGAATAGATTAACCTAAATATTTAGTGCATGGAGACTTCTCTTGGACCTTTTTTCCATATTCATGCAGTGAAACAACCTTGAAATTCTGTCTCCATCTTTCAACCATCGAATATTTAACTGGTTCCGTTCCAAACATTCCTTCATGTCCAAAAGCATATCCAGGTTTGATGTAGCCTTAATAGTGTGTAGGCGTGAATATATATATAGTATATCATTACAATGTAACTAAATACCCATGTACCTTATTCATCCCTCAGCTGGTGTTTGAACATGTAACCAGTTCATTATTTGATTATAACCGGCTTATAAAACAATTCAGATGATATCCATAGTGAAGGTTCAAAGATGTAACAAGGAAACCAACAATGATATTTAACAATGAATTTCCAAGGTAATAGCTAGGGAAACATAGAGATCAAGGGTTTCCAACTTAGTAATGAGTATAGCCTGCCTATGGGTAAGAGTGTAATTCAAGGAGGATAGTCCAAGGCATTCCAAAACAAGATGCCAATGAAATCCAATGACTTAATCCATGTTAAAACAAGGTTAATAAATGACTGGGTTTGATGGGATATAACCATGGAACCTAATTTTTAATACTAAATCCAAGGATTGTATCCATGGAATCCTGAAATAATATTTAAGGGATCCTATAGTGTCATACGGGGCATCGAAAGTTAGACAATGATCAATTTTTAGGTGGTTCTCAACCAAATCAAGCAGCATCATTAAATAAGAATGGGATTCATGAGTGATCAAGGCATTCCCTATGGAATACAAGGAAATATCGAGTCAGGAAACTCTTTTTTTGATGATGAAATCACATATAATTAATAAGGTTCAATCTATTACCATTCATTAGTGTCACAAGGCTAATTAGAATGTGACCATTATTTTAATTCATTTAAGTAATTTTTAAGAGTCAAGGTTCACTCTGATACATTCTATTAACATTTTAATGGGTCCTACAGACATACAACCTATTATTCAATAAGCCCATCTGGTTCAATCCATTCATTTCATTAGTGACACAAGAAAAAGTTGAATTCAACCATTCATTTAATCCAATTATGGAAGTTTCAATATTCATTGTTCAATCTACTATCTTTCATTAATATGGTAAAGGGTGTTAAAAACATGAAACCTATTATTCAATTACATTTATAAATTCCAAGTCATATACATAGTATACATTTCAATTTCTATTTCACATTTAATTATAAAATTTAAGAACTTACATTAGGTGGGTCAAGTGGTCCGAATTAATAGTACATTCCACCATGAAACTCAAAAATTTAATCAATCTATTTAATAAAGAAAATATCACCCTTTTAAAGTTCAATCCAACCCACACCCAAACGGTCGCTCAAATGTGTCAAAACATTGAAATAGAAATTTTGGAAAATCAACCTATATGGGATGGAAAGAGTTTTGGGAATAACCACTAACAAATAATTACATATTTGGAATAATCATAACCATACAGTTCAAATGGTAATAATAATGTCAAATATTTTTAGTAAATGGCACCCGGTGAAATTGGAAAGCCCTACAAACCAATTCCAAAATCAACAAACTTGAGGGATGAGTTATAGACCACCCCTATAGGCTTGTAGAACCCTCCTCATCCAACATTAGCTTCTAATTTGGCATTAATAGAGTATATTTTAGAAAAAAGTAAAAAATATCACACCTTTATAACAAGTTAGAGAGGAAGAGAGATGAAGAATGTCTCAAACTAACTCGATTACTTATCATTGTGTATAAAACATGAAGAACAGAATTTCAAATGGGTTGTAGATGAAAGAGATCTCTTGATCCCTAGGTTGGGCATTCAAAAAGATCCAAAATAAGTTAAATGGAGGTTATTTCCACTGGAAATCAGATTAGAGAATATGGAATTATTAATTAGATCATTAATGGTAAAAATGTAAAATTACACTAAATTTAACCTATGCATGGTTTGGCCACATGATTTACCAAACCATGTGGCGACCATACTTGGGTACCAGGAGAAGAGGGGTTGCCCGCATGGTTAGCCCACATGGTTTGAGAAATCATGTGCCAACTGTGTGAGATGGATCGTCCTGAGAATACAAACCATTTTCATCATTAGGTATAATTGTTCGGCCTACCCTCATGGTTTCCTATAGCCATGTTAAAATCCCAGTTTTTGTAAAAATATGGTTTATGGGCTCAGGAAAATCCACGTAAACCATTGGGACCATCACTAACTCACTAGGAATCCATATTATCACCAAAATGAAGAACTAAACTGAAATTTAATGGATCTATACCATAGCGAAAAATTGGGTTCTTAGAGTACCCCCCCCCCATTAAAAGAACTCATCCCCGTGTTCACCTTCCAAGGGTGGTGAAACACTTTCTGAGAGTAACTCTAGCCATCGGGCACCAATGTCGGCCTCTCGCTTCTATATCTGTAAGAGTTGGTGTCCTGGAACCAATTTGTTATATATTGAATACATGAATATTTAAATATATTAAATATTCATGTACCCAAATCACAACTATTTGGTTATAGGACACAAACTCTTACATAATCCTACCTATACTAGAGCCAACTGCCTATGACATTCAGTCTTCTAGAGCTCACATGAAGATCATGATTCTTGTAAGTCAAGGTTTTAGTCAAGAGTTCCACCATATTTTCCTCCATGGAAATATTCCTCACTAAAAAATCACATATCTAAGAGAAATCCCTCAAGATGTAATATTTCTAAAGTAAGTGATTTGTCTGCTGATGTGACCTTGGATTTTTTGAGAGAGCCACTGCTACATTATTATCATAATACAGTGTGATGGGATATTTACTGCTAGTTATCACATTCATCTCCATAATGAATCTTCACATCTGGGATTCTTCTGTAGCTACCTCATAAGCTGTGATATACTAGGACTCTACTATATAATCTACAACCACAAACTTCATTGATCTCTTTCATCTCATTACACCTCCATTCAAAGTGAATATGTATCTTGTTTTTGACATCATGAAATCTTGATCAGTTTGGAAACTAGAATTTTTATATCCTCTAATGACTAGTTCCTCGTCTCCTCTATAAACCAGGAACATATCTTTATTACACCTCATATACTTTAAGACAGTCTTGACTTCCATCCAATTGCGGTCAGCTTGATATCTGCCTGCTGCACTCAATGCGTAGGCGATATCCAACCTTGTACATAGCATGGCATACATGAATGACCCAATCACTGATGTGTATGGAGTAATTTACATTATATTTAATTCCTCATGTGTCTGAGGGCACATTTTCTTAGAAAGATGAATACCATGTGATACTGGAAACAATCCCCTCTTGGATTGTTCTATACCGAATCTCTTTAGTATCTTATCAATCTATGTACTTTGACTTAGTCCCAGCAACCTCCTAGATCTATCACAATGGATCTTAATCCCATGAATATATATTTCCTCTCCCAATTCCTTTATAGAGAAGCATTGATTCAACCATTCCCTAATAGACTATAATACTGGTGTATCATTTGCAATAAGTAATATATCATTAACATATACTATTAGGAAAACTAATTCACTCCTACTAAATCATTTGTAGAAACGAGGCTCAAATTCATTCTGGATAAAACCAAATTCGGTTATGGCTTCATCAAAACAAATGTTACATGACATAGATGCTTGATTTAATCCATAAATAGATTTTTATAACTTTAATACATTATATTTATCCTTTGGAGTCATAAACCACTACGGTTGTGTCATGTAGACATCTTCATGAAGGTTCCCATTAAGGTTATTTTGACATCCATTTTTCAATTATCATATTCATTATAAACTGAAATGGCCATTAGAATTTTCAAGGAATTCAACATTGCAACTGGTGAAAATATTTCCTCATAGTCAATGCCATGATGATTCATGAACCCTTTTGCAACCTATCAATCCCTATAGGTATTAACATTTCCTTCTGTGTGCAGTTTCTTCTAGAATAACCATTTTAAACCAATATGATTTACATCAACTGGAGGATCTACAAAAATCTAGACTTGGTTTTGTTAATGTAATCCATTACAATATTCATAGATTCATTCCACTTTGTAATTCCTATTCCACTTACTGCTTCCTTGTAGGTTAGATGATAATTATTATCCACTAAAACTGAGTCACCATCCTAGTTAACTAGAAAATTGTACCATTCTAGTTCTCTAACCTCTATTTTACTCTTACATAGTTCTTGTGTCTCTGGAAGAGTTCTTTCTTCCTTCTGGATTTGTGGAATCTGTTCCTGTACAAACTCTTATGTGCCTTAAGCATTAACTTCCTCGATGTCTATCTCACTCCCACAATATCTTTTAGAGGTATTCTTCCTCTCAATGAATATTGAATTTCTTACAACTATACCCTTTTTTTAGAGTTCCTATAGGTAATATCCACTTATTTCCTTGGGGAATCATATAAAGGTACACTTTGTGCCTCAGAGTGTATGTTTGTCACATGAATAAGCCTTAATAAACACATCGCTTCCCAACACATGTAAATTTGATAACATGGATTTATTCCCACTCCATAACTCCTATAGAATATTATTTATCGATTTAGTTGGTACTTGGTTTATTATTTGTGTCATTGTATGTAATGAATATCCCCAAAATTATAATGGAAAACTCAAATGACTCGTAATTGATATCACTATGTCCAACAAGGTGTGGTTCCTCCTTCTGATCAAACAAATCCACTGGGGTGTATAAGGAGGAGTGAGTTGGGATAGGATCCCATACACCCGTAAGTAGTCAATGGTGTCTTGATTAAGATATTCCCCACCTTGGTCTGAGTGGAGTTTCTTAATATTCTTACCAAACTGGTTCTCAAATTCATTCTTTTATTCTTGAAACGTATCAAACTAATCAGACTTATACCTTATTAAGTTGATATATCCATATCTACTAAAATTATTATTAAATGTTATGATGTATGAGTACCCTACCCTTGATTCAAGAAGAAATGGTCCACACACATCAGTATGAACCAATTAACGAAGCTATTTAGCCCTTTAACCTTTCCCACTAAATGGGGACTTGGAAATTTTTCCTTGTAAACATGCATGACATATGCCAAGTGGTTTTAATTTGAAAGAGTCTAAATATCCATCTTGATGTAAATTTCTCAAGCATTTCACATTTACATGGCCGATATGGTGGTTCCAAAGTTGGGTGTGGTATAAGTCATGTGAAGTATCTTTATTATCGATTCCCATTACTTGGTTTGTGTAATCCAAAATGTAAAGAACATTTTATAAATGAGACCTACAAAAACAAATTATATCTTTGTAAAAGAAGCAACATTCATTTCCAAACTAAAAAACAAAACCATATGTATCTATTTTGGATATATAGATAATGTTTTTAGAATAAAAAGGTACATAATAAAAACCCTTTAATACCATTATCATCATAGTTGGAAACATTAGGTGGTTTTCCCCGACAGATACAACAAGAAGTCTGGATCTATTGGAATCTCATCAAACTACCTCCCCTCGGTCAATCTTCCAGAATATACTTGGTTCCAATATATGGATAGATATTTTAGCACCAAAAGATGTATCTAATACCAAATTTGTAGTAACAGGTAGATCACATTTGATAAAAAAATACACCTGAAGCTTCCCCTTTCTTCTTATGTTGGGTCCAGTTCTTCTTCCAGTGGCCCTTCTTACCACATGTGAAACAAAGATCTTCATGTTTCATTTCCTGCCCTTAGAACTTCATTTTCATGGAAGGGCATGAAGATGTTTTGGGCTTAAATCACTTCACCTTCACTTTCCACTTATTCACATTAGGACAGAAGGTGTTTTTTGCTTCATATCATTGTCCACATGGAGATTGAGGATAATAAGATCAGATAGATAATTCTCAATGTTATTCATATTAAAATTAACAAAAAAGTTGTACAATCTGTTAGTGAGTGATGCAATAATGATATTGATACCCAGGACTTTGGGGATTTTAAACCCTAGAACCTCTAAGTTCTCAATGTAGCCAATGAGATTGAATACATGAGGCCCATCTGGGGAACACTCTCCATAATTACTCTGAAATATTGCCTTGGATATCTCAAATCATTCCAGTCTTTCACTTTCTTGGTAAAGACCGCAGAGGTTCTTGATATTTCTATAGAAATCCATGTTTTCCTGAGACTTTATTAGATCATTTGACATTAATGATAGCCTCAAAAATTGATTATCTACTACGTTATTCATATGTTTCACATAGATCAAGAAATCGTCACCACTCGCCTCTTGGGAAAGATGATCAGCTATTGCAAACTCGAGCACACAGGACTTCTCTTCATGGAATAAAATAACCTGAAGGAGTCTAAACCATTCCGAGAAGTTATTGCTAGTGATTATGTTGTAATTATCTAAAATTGATCACTGGGATAGTGTGGATGAATAATTTTTCATTTTATTCTACAATTAAAAGAGATGATCATTATTACTTTGTTGATTACATTTTGTGAGAAATAAAAAAATTAATTTTATTAATCATCCCACTATTTTATCAAGTCCAAATGGGTGAAACCATTGAACTCAGAATGTTTTGTTTCCATGAAATTATATTAGAAATAATATATATTTCCCTTCGTATAACCCCAACAAGGTTTGTTCAAGTTATTTGAAGTTATTTGGAAAGGATGTTCTTTGACAACTATAGGCTTGCAGATCCTTGATATGTTGAGTGGACTCCCAAATCCTAAAAACCATGCTTTAGATTTCCTCAACTATTTCCTCAAATATTACTACAAGTCTACCAAGGGATACTCCGCTTAATGTAATGTGGTTAAGTCAACCCAAAACATTTCATAAGGGATTCCTGTATAAAAGTATGTGTCCCAACAAGGGTTGGTCAAACACATAGTATTATTTATTTTTTCCCTTAATCAAGTAACAGAAGGTTTGGTATGACTTAATATTTTCTTTGATGGATTTTTTATCTCTTATTCGTGAATTAATTATTATAATTATCACATTCTTGTAAATATTAAGAAGAACTTACTTATGTGATTAAATATATCTTAATAGTATTTATGCATAATCTTTGTTTATTTTAGCTCCATCATGCATGATTTTCTAATTCATTAAATATGTTATAGAGGAAACACATCTATAATTATGTACCGTGCAAATGAAAAATATAAAATAGAGAAAAAGAAATAATTATGAGATTTTCATATGGTTATTTTATATAGTGGTTGAAAAAATAAACCTAAAATAAGATAGAAACACCTTGAATATTTTGGGTTCATGTTCACAGATTTCCACTTGTCCACCTCAGTATCTCCTATTAGTGGTTTCATCTCGGCTCCAACATGAACCACCTCCGCTAGCTCGAGAGTTCCATCCATTACATATGTCTTTTTTAACTCACGTGTAGGTGAGGGGTTAGAAGGGGGTTTACGTAAAAGAAACAATGGGCATACAGGTCATAAATATTAATGAGGAGAGATGGATCACAATCCAATAATTAATTTAATAAAAAAATAAAAGGAAACCAATCACATACAAAGGTGTTGGTGTAGATCATGATCATCCACATATAGGAAATGTGTTACATATTTAATAAAAAATATTATTCAATTATTTAATAATTCTTATTATGATAAATTGTTCTTGAATCGATTAATTATTATCTTTAATTAATCAATTCTTTTCTCTTAATCATTTTCTTGAAATTCATTGAGATTATCATCATTGTATGTAAGTGAAAAATGGATGTTAGCTGGTGATTACCCATTCGAATCTAACCAACATGTAGTATATTCGTGTACTTTTTTAATCTTCTGAAATATGGAATACATGATGATTTAATGAACATAGTAACAACTTGTAGTATGATTTATACATGATAAGAAATTATAAACATTACACAATAATTTAAGTTTTAACTATGTGTAATCTAGTAAAGTACCTAGCGTGTAGTTCCAACAACACGGTGTGTACTACCTTTACCATCTGTCCCGAAGTACAAGCCCAGGGACTCATCATGTAAAGCATACTTCAAAAATTTCTGATTACACAACATGTACAGTAGGATACATGTCATATTATATCCCAATTTCATTTTTACTGGTCTTCTTAGCTGTGTATGGGATACATTGTTGGGCCCCCGGACCCGAAGGGACTTCACACCGTGTGTAGTGGGCCATATGGTGTGTAATTTGGAAAGTGTGTGCATATCTGTCCTAGTCAACACACAGTGTAGAATTAACTACACCATGTGCAATAAATGCACATGGCTTGAGTAATTTCCAAATTACTTTTGATGCACTGAACATGATGAGACGACATATATGGTAGAGAACGTGTCATATAAGTTTGATCATACGGAGTGTACTTTTGTGTCACCTAGGTAGAATCATCGACACCTCCTGATGAGTTATCCCTTTTAATTGTAATTAAAAAAATCATTTATTTCTGTGAAATCTGCAATAAATGAAAAGAGGGATAACATATCTCAAAATCCATATTACATGAACAATTAACCTTGAATTGAAAAACTAAATTATTAAATTGTAAATCATCAAAGAATTATTTAAAGAATTATAAACTATGATGTAATCCCTAGGATACCTGTTTTTCTAACTAGTTAAATAATTATTTACTTATTTTTCTCAAAATATTCATTGATCATGGTAAAAATTAATGTTTGGTGCTTTTCCAACCGCGTTTCCACTACACCGGAAGAACTTATAAATGCATCGGGTGTGTAGTCACTAGTGGCATGTTATTAACGGATAACTTTTGAAAGGATTTGTCCCTTCCATTTATGGAATTTTATATCTCATCCCTTTGATTAAAATAGAACCATAGCGTGAAATTCCCCGGCCACAGTGAAACGATGAGCTTATTTCAGGTAGTCAAATAGCGACATATCAAGAACAAATGTTGATGAAAATATCATGAAATATAATTGATGCAATATTGAGACAGAGGGGTTGTATTACACAGTGAATGTTTGTTTGTGAATGTCATTGTTAAAACATTAATTTCTTTCTCTTGGGTTCCTTGACCTGTTTCTAGATAGTACTCTTGGACATTAGCCAAACCCTCCTAGTGCCAATGAGAAAGAACCCTAGAGGGTCACACACTAATTATTTATAGTGTTCTCGATTAAATTATATTTGAATTTAATTAATGGAATAAATATTATTCTCAAGATAGTGGAATAATTTTATTCAAGCTAAAATGATTGCATAAATTAAACAAATATTTTTTCACTAGATTGTGGGTAAAATATACTAATGTATTTTATTGAACATTTAATATATATTTATTTACAAGTTTGTAAATAAAATATTTATTTATTTGTTTTGGTGTTCAATAAATTTATGTGGATTTCGAATGGGCAAAGACTGGTGTTGTAGTAAAATAATTATTCGCAAGATGGTAAATAATAATTTAACTAGTTGACATGTGTTAAAATAATAATAACGCTGATATTATTTTGTTATGTAGAATTTTATTTATAATAATATTTTTCACTAGTATTTTCACCCTATATAATGACATAGTATTATTATTAAAATCATGGGTTTTCTCTAAGTTTATGTATTTAATTTCAATTATGAAATTAAATATTGTAATAGAAGCCCCATATCGATAAATTGGCATGTACATCTATTATGCAATGTACCAAACAGCATGCCCAATGAATTGAATATTTTTGAGCTAAATTATTTCTCCCTATAATCCTCTTCCCACTCCTCCCAAGAACGAGGATTTTCTTCAAGACTCAAGAACAAAATATCAAGAAATAATGACACAAGACACTCGAATTTTCACGCTAGCACCCAGAGAATGAGTGGTGTCGATCAGAGGGCATCAAGGAACATGTATATCACCACTAGAGGTATTCTAGTTTGGATCCTATCAAGTGTAAAAAGATAATTTAGAAGGGTCCTTATGGATAATCAATATCATCAACAAATAAAGTATCAAAGATCATGCTACTCTTTTCTATATGATATTAATTAAATTAATTATAAACATGATTTGCAAGATCCACTCTAAAGGTTTCAGGCCTCATAATTCTTTATCTAAATCATTTATTCTATTCCATTGATACTAGAGTTCGTCATCATATTATTCCTGGAATAATAATTTATCATGGTAAAAATTAAAGTTGGGTGTCGTTCCAACTATGCTTCCACAGTGCTAGAAACCATCAAGTGGCATCAAAGAGGTTAAATCACAATTTATAATTATTTAAATAATTTTATCATGATTTACAGTTTAATAATTAACTTTATAAATTCAATTTTAATCATTATTATAATCACGATTTGAAGGTATATTCTCCCGCTTTTCATTTCTCGTAGATTTCATAGAAAAAAATGATTTTTAAATTAAAATTAAAATGGAGAACTCGTCAGGAGGCACTGACGATTCAGCCCATGTGACATGAAAGTACACACTGTGTGTTCAGACTTACACTATGTGTTCTCTACAATACACATTTTGTATTCCGAACTATAGATCATGTAGTCATGTACAGTGCATCAGGAGTAATTTGGAAATTTCTCATGCCCTGTTCATTTATTATAGGCGGTAGAGTTAATTCAACACCATGTGTTGACCAAGACAGATAGGAACACAGATACCTAATTACATGCCATGTGGACCATTGTACATGGCATGTATTCTCCACTAGGTCTTGGTTAGTTTATCAACTTCTAGATATACTAACCATTAGAAAATCTCATTATCATTCCCTTTTCATTAATTTATTTCTATTAGTTTCATGGTTTATCATTATGGATGTGTTGTCGTGATCACATAATTAATGAATTAAACAAGTATGCAAGATGGAACTAAAATAAAACAGGCTTTTGTGTAAATATTATCAAGACATGGTTAATCACTTAAGTAACTTCAAATTAATATTTAAGATCATGTGATAATGATAATAAGAAATTCACAGATAAGAAATAAAAATACCTCAAATAAAATATTAATTCAGACCAAGCCTTTCATTACATGATTAAGGAAAAAACTCAATAAATTATGTGTCCGAACAACCCTTATTGGGACACTTAATTTTATATAGGAATCCCTTATTAAAGGTTTTGGGTTGACACAACCATATTATATCAAGAGGAGTAGCCCTTGGTAGTCATGATGTAATATTAGAGGCAAGAGTTGAGGAAATCCAATGTCAGGATTTTAGGATTGGGGATTCCATTCAACAGATCAAGGAGTTTCAATCCCTCAGTTGGGAAAAAACTTCCTACCTAAATACCTTTAAATAATGTGACCAACCATTGTTGAAGTTATCTAAAATTAAATAAGGATCCTTTCCACTATAATTTCATGGTAACTAGACATTCCTATTTAAATGGTGAGGGCCATCAGGACTTGATGAAATAATGGAAGACTTAATAAAATAAATATATTCGTTCTCATAAAATAGAATCAAGAATGTACTAATAATAAGCTATTTTTATTGTATAATAAAAATGTAAAGATCTTCAACCACACTATCCCTGTGATAAATTATCAATAAAGATATCATCCAAATCGGTAGTAACTTCCTCGAATGGTTTATAAGCCTTTGGGTTATCCTATTCCATGAATAGTAGTCTTACATGTTGGAGTCAGCGTCACCTGATCCACCTTCAATGAGGTGAGTGTAGAGGATTTCCTGGTCTGTGAGAAACATATGAGTGATGTGGTCGACGTTCAATGTTTGATGCTACCATAAATGTCTAGTGAGCTCATGAAGTCTCACGAAAACATGGATGCTTATAGCATGCGCGATCATATCTGTGGTCTTTATCAAGAAAGAGATATACAAAAACGGTTTGAGATATCCAAGGTAATGTTTTAGAGTATGATTAGGGAGAGTGTCCTAGTTGGGCCTCGTGTATTCAAACTCATTGGCTATATTCAGAACATGGAGGTTCTAACATTTAAAATCCCTTAAGAATTGTGCACTGATCTCATTATTGCATCACTCCCTTAGATATTATCTAGCATTGTTATTAGTTTTAATATCCACAACATTGAGAAGACTCTATCTAATCATCTTATCTTCATTATCCAAGTGGAAACAGATATGAATATAAAAAATCCTTTCATCCTTATGGTGAATCATAGGAAAGGGAAGGAAAATATATTTAATCCAAAATTCTCTTCATGCCCTTCCATGAAAAATAATATCAAATGGGAGTCAAGTCAATAAGAATTTATTTGTTTCACTTGTGGTAAGAAGAGCCACTGATAGAGAAACTACACCCAGCCTAAGAAGCAGTGGGACGCTTCAAGTGAGTTTTTTATCGAATATAATCTATTAGTTCTTATAAGGTGGGTATTAAATACAGATTTCGGTGCTCAAATATGTATCCAAATACAAGAACCAAGTAGATTATATAAGATTGACTAAGTGGAGGTAGATCTACGAGTAGCCAAGGGAGACAGAGTTTTTTTTGTAACTGTCGGGGACTACCACCTCACTAGGATGATCTTAGTGTTAAAGGGTTGTTATTATGTGTCGTTTTTTACTAAAAATATTATCTTTGTATCCAAATTAGATACTGATAAATTTTATTCGTGTTTGGAAATGAATTTTTCTTATTATAAAAACATAGAATTTGTTTTGTTAGGGCGCAATTATTCAATGGTATTTACAAGTTGGATTACATAAACGAAGTAATGAAAATTGATTACAAATATACTTCCCATGACTCATACCACAACCAAACAAGGCATCACCATCTTGGTCCAGTAAACAAAAAATGATTGAAAATTTTACATCAAGATGGATATTTAGATTCCTTCGAACTAAAACCACTTAGTGTATTTCATGCATGTTTATAAGGAAAAATGACCAAAGCCCCATTTAGTGGAAAATGTGAAAGGGATAAAGAGCTTCTTGAATTGGTTCATACCAATGTTTTTGGATGATCTCCAATTGAATTAAGGTGAGGGTACTCAAACTTTATAAATTTTAAAAATGATTTTAGTAGATATGAATATATCTACTAAAAGAGGTATAAGTCAGATTCATTTGACAAGTTCAGAGAATACAAGAATGAAGTTGAGAACCATCATGGTTGATGATTAAGAAACTCCTCTCATATAAAGATGGAGAGTATCGTAATAAAGACATCATTGATTAATTATGGGATTTTTGGATCATATCCCAACTCGCTCCTCCTTACACACCCTAGTGAAATGGTGTGAGTGACAGGAGAAACCACACCTTGTTGGACATGGTAAGATCAATAAAGAGTCATGCGAGTCTTCCATTATCCTTTTGGGTATATGCATTCAGAATAGTGTAACACAAACTAAACCAAGTACTAACTAAATCGATAAATGCATTCCATGTGAGTTCTGGAGTGGAAGGAAATCCATGTTATCGAATTTACATGGGTGTGGAAGTAAAACATTTGTTAAGGCCTCTTCATGTAATATACTTCCACCCTGAGGCAAAAATTATACCTTTATAAGATATCCCAAGGAAACAAGAAGATATAACCTATAAAACCCCTTAGAGAAAAAGTTTATAGTGGAAATTCACTCCATATTCCTTTAGAGGGAGCACATCTCTGAAATATATAGTGGGAGAGAGATAGACTTCGATGAAGTCAAGGCTCAAGGTACACAAGATTTGGAACACAAATAGATTCCAGAAATCCCTATGGAAGAAAGAATTATTCTAGAGAAATTGGCACTTTGTAGGTGTACAAGATGGGTTGGAGAAGAGGAATGGTATATTTTTCTAGTTACTAAGGTTATTGACTCATTTTTTGTAGATAATAATGATCCTCTAACCTAAAAGAAATCATTAAGTGGAGAAGACATTGCCAAGTGGAAAAAATCTGTAAATTATGAAATGGAATCCATGTACTAAAACCAAGTTTTGATTTTGGTATATCCTCCAGTTGATGTATGTCCAATTGGTAGAAAATGGGTATTCAATAAGAAACAAGACATGGATAGGCAAGTCAGTACCTATAAGGAACGACTGGTTGAAAACGGGTTCTAGCATCATTAAGGAATTGACTATGAAAAAAACCTATTCACCAGCTACAATGTTGAAATACAAAATAATTGTATATGCCATTAATGATTACCATTACTATGAGATTTGAAAAAGGGATATCAAAACGTCCTTCCATAACAGGAACCTTTAGGAAGATGTCTATATGACACAACTAGAGTGGTTTATGTCTCCAAAGGATTCCAAAAAGGTATGAAAGTTACATAAATCCATGTATTTATTAAATTAAGCATCTGGGTTATAGAACAATCATTTTGATGAATCAATAACATAATTTGGTTTCATCAATAATGAATGTGATCCTTGTGTCTACAAATTATTTTGTGGGAGTGCATTCATTTTCCTAATAGTATATGTTGATGAAATATTATTTATAGGAAACGACATACCAGTCTAATAGTCTATTAATTCATGGTTTAATCAATGTTTCTCAAAGATTAAATTAGGAGAGTAATCATATATTCTTGGTATTAAGATTCATCATGATAGATCCAATAGATTTCTAGGCCTAAGTTAAAGAAAATACATTGACATGATACTGATGAGAATCAGTATGGAACAATCCAAGAGGGGATTTTTTCCAGTATCACATGGACTTCATCATTCTAAGAAAATGTGGCTCATACACATGAGGAAAGAAATAGAATGGAAAGGACTCCATATGAATCAATGATATAGTCAGTCATGTATGTCATGCATAGTACTTGGCTGGATGTCGCCTACGCATTGAGTATAGTTTGCAGATATCAAGCTGACCCTAGTGACTACCATTGTATGATAGTCCAAACTATCCTAAAGTATCTGAGGCAAACTAAGGATATGTTCATAGTTTATGGAAGAGATGAGGAAAAATTCATCAGAGGATATAAACAATCTAGTTTTTAGATTGATCAGGATGACATGAAGTCACAAATGGGATGCATCTTCACTTTGAATAGAGGTTTTGTGAGCTAGAAGAGCTCAAAGAAGAGTGTGGTAACAGATTCTATTGCAGTGTCTAAGTATTTCATGGATTTTTAGGTAGCTTAATAAGTAGTTTTGATGTGAAGAGTCATCCATGAGATGGATTTGGTACCTAGTAGTAAAGATCCCATCACACTCTATTGAGATAATACTACAGTGGTGGCTCTTACAAAATATCCAAGGTCATATAAGTGGATGAAATAAATAATTCAGAAGTATCAACTCTTGAGGGATTTTTCTCAAAGAGTTGAAGTTACAGTGAGATGTATTTTCACAGATGATAATGTGGCAGACCCTTTGAATAAATCTTTGAGACACCAGAAACATGACCATTATGGGAGGTCTAGCGGACTGAATGTCATAGGAAGTTGGCTCTAGTCCATGTGGGATTTTGTTAGAGTTGGTGTCCTAGAACCAACTATTTTTACTTTGATTACATGGATATTTAATTTATTTAAATATTAAACATCTTATTACATAATTTTCATGGTTCTTAATGACTATGATGTAATAATGTTCTAGAGTATTTGTTTCATTGATAAGGTCATGGAAGTTCCCCGCTTTGATGAGAACCGTGAAATTCTATAAAAATATTCTTAAATATAGATCTATAATTGGATGACATACTATGATGGGACAAAAAGTATATAGACTGTCATGTGAAATTACTCATAAGAAGATGAGACTTCCTCTCATGAGGTTCATACTTGGTAATTTCCAATGATGAGAGATTATGATAATAGACCCACCAGTAGGAATTCATCTTATTTTGGTGTCATCAGATATTCTTATCTACAAGTGTGTGTAATAGTCCATAGACTTTAGTATTATCATTAATATGTGCCACGACTCACACACTTTTATTTAATGATGAAAATCATCACACCACATGTTGGCAGGAAGTAGGGTACGTTGGGTGTGTCATGAGTGGCATGTTATTAAGGGATAAGTTGAGGAAGGAATTTTCCCTTCCATATATGGATGTTGATATCTTGGACCTTTAATTATAATATAACCATCGCATGAAATTCCATGTATATGGTGCAATGACAAGTTTATTTTAGGTAGTTAGAGAACGATGTATCAATCATAAAGGTTGATGGCACTATCATGAAACCTACTTGATGAGAAATTGATATAGAGGGATTATATTACACTATGAGTGTTCATATGTGTATGTCATTGTTTCACCTTCAAGTTCTTTCTTTTGGGTTCTTTGACACATTTCTAGATAGTACTGTTGGAATTTAGGAAAGCCGACCTGATGCTAATGAGAAAGAATACTAGAATGGAACAAACAAAGCGTTTCTGGTGGTCTTAGTTAAATTCAATTTGAATTTAATTAATTGAATAAATATTATTCTCAAGACAGTGGAATAATTTTATTCATGATAAAATTATTTCATAAATTAAAGAAATATTTATTCATTATAATGTTGGAAAAATATATTTATTTAGTTTACTGAACATTTAATAAATATTTATTATATATTTTTTAAATAAAATATTTATTTAAGAGAATAAATTATATATTAATCTATTTGGTTGTTCAATAAATGAAAGTGGAGTTCAAGAAGGCTATGGTCAGTCTAATAGTAAAATAATTATTTGCATGATGATAAATAATTATTTAACTAGTTGGCCCATGTTAAAATAATAATAACTCTACTATTATTTTGTTACATGGAATTTTAATTATAATTATGTCTTGTGCAAGTTAGAACACTATAAATAATGACATGACATTATTATTAAAAGAAAGGGTTTTCTCTAAGGTTTTGAATGTATTTTATTTCTATTATGGAATTAAATATTTTAACCAAAGTCCCTTGTTGAAAAATAGACATGTATGTCTATTGTTCAATGTACCTAAGTGAACTCCTGGTGAATCTAGAATTGTTGAGCTCAAATATTTCTATCTCAAATCCTCTTCCCACCCCTCTGTGGTTGGATGACATACTATGAAGGGACACATAGTATAAAAACCGGCAGGTGCGAGTACTTATAATAATATGAGACTTCCTCTAATGAAGTTCAAACACGGTAATATCTATGATGGAAAATTATGAGAACAGACCCAACAGTAGGAATTCTGCATGTTTTGGTGTCATCAGATATTCCAATTTTAGAGCATGTGTAATGGTCCATATACTTTAATATTATCATTAATATGTTTCATGACTTGTGCACTTTTATTTACTAAAGAAAACTGTCATTCCATATTTTGGTGGGATGTAGGGTACGTTAGGTGCGTCAAATGTTTCATGTTATTAGTGGATAAGTCGAGGAAGGATTTTTCCCTTCCATTTTTGGAAGTTGATATCTCATCCCTTTGATTGAAATAGAACAGTCACATGAAATTCCATGTCCATGGTGTAATGGTGAGTTTTTTTAGGAAGTCAAAGAGCGATGTATCAAGCACAATGGTTGATGACACTCATGAAACCTATGTGATTAGATATTAAGACAAAGGTATTATATTAAACCATGAGCATTCGTATTTGGATGTTGTTTTTGCAACTTTAAGTTCATTCTATTGGGTTCCTTAACCTGTTTCTAGACATTACTCTTGGACATTAGGGAAACCCACCTAATTCCAATAATAAATAATCCTAGGAGTCACACACTAAGTGTTTCTGGCGGTCTCAGTTAAATTTTATTTGAATTTAATTAATGAAGTAAGTATTATTCTCAAGATAGTGGAATAATTTTATTCTTGTAAAAACTTATTGAATAAATTAAATAAATGTTTATTCACTGAATTATGGGAAAAATATATATTTTTATTTTATTTAACATTTAATAAATATTTATTAACTATTTTGTAAATAAAATATTTATATTAGAGAATAATTTATTTATTTATACAATCAGGTGTTATGTAAATGGAAGTGAATTTAGCGTGGTCCAAATCCAGTTCATTATTAAAATAATTATTTGTAAGATGTTGAATAATTATTTAACTATATAGTGTAAGTTAAAACAATAATAACGCTTCTATTATTTTTTGACGTGGAATATTATTTATAATTCCATTTTGCGCAAGTTGGTGCACCATAAATAATTACACGATATTATTATTAAACACATGGGTTTTCTCTAAGGTTATGAATGTATTTAATAGTTTTTTCCCAATTAAATATTATAACTGAAGCCCCATGTCGATAAAAAGACACGTACATCTATTGTTAAATGAACCAAATTGCATGACTGGTGAATTGTGAATTATTGAGCTAAATGATTTCTATCTCGAATAATTTTTCCGCCCCTCTCAAAAATGAGAGATGTTCTTCATGACCGAAGAACAAGCGATCAAGAACGGCCGACAAAAGACACTAGCTTCTCCACACAATCACCTGGAGAACGAGTGGTGTCGATCGGAGGCCATCGGAGCACATGTTGGTCACCGATAGAGGGATTCTTGTTGGGATCCTCTCATGTGCACAGAAAAAATCTGGAAGGGTCGTTCTAGATGATCAACATCATCAATAAAGAATGTGCTGAAGATCCAGGTATTCTTTTCTTTATTAAATTAATTAAATTAATTATAAACATGATGTAAAATATCATCTATAAAGGTTTTGGGCCTCTTCCTTATTTATCTAAAACATTGATTCCATTCTGTGGATACTGGTGTTAATCGTAGTATTGATCATGGAATAATCATTGACCATGGTGAAAATAAAGGTTGGGTGCTAGCCCAACCGTGCTTCTACTGCGCCCAGAACATAAAAACTCTTGTCTTGCACACGGTTATGATACCATAGCACCCATATTAGAGGGAAATACCGACCTCGGAGAGCCTTCGTGATCCGGTCAATAATGCACATAGGATACTTCTCAAAGGTAGAATCAACCTCTAACTCAACTTCCTCGGGATCAAAAGTATGTGAATTATCGACATGATACTGTCAAAGCGGTGAAACGTGGAATTCTTCATGTAACGCCCCGACTCCAGTTACCTAGAGTCAGTGCATTATTACATAACATTGGCATGATCACAAGAAAGATAAAATCTCGAAAGACCGATTGGTTTAGTAGCCTTGGAAACACTAGATATATTCATAAGTTTTACATTACATCATAAAATGAAAAACTACTACAACAACATAATGTCTCCACATTCCACACTATTATCCCCTCATAATATCCCTGCAGGTCATTCATAACTTACTTCTTCACATCCTGGGGGAAAATAAAACATAGAAAAGGGGTGAGCTCAAATGCCCAGTAAGGATAACAATATAGCGGAACATTCAAAATAAGCATAAACATTTAAGGCAATGCATTACTAAAACAAAAGCCTTTTAAACTTGAACTTCAACATAGTATGGCAAAAGTAAAATGAAATAATGCCATTTACTTATTCACATGGATATTCTACTAATCGAATAATCACATGCAAAATCAATAACCACTTTCATAATGATGGAATTCATAATGCTAAACTTTAATTTCTTTTCAAGGCCTCGTCCCAAGACCTTGGAGATAACTGTAACCGGAACCCAACCCGGAGTGCCTCTAATAACCGGACACCAACCCGGAGTGCCTCTAATAACCGGACACCAACCCGGAGTGCCTCTAATAACCGGAGACCAAACCGGAGGGCTTACTGTTACCAGTCCCTAACCTAGAGGGCTTACATTTACCAGTCCCCAACCTGGAGGGCTTACTTTAACCAGTCCCCAACCTGGAACATACTTGTCCAACACATTCATATGAAGTAAAGGTTGAAATATAACATAAACATTCTTATTGGAACTAGCATACGAAATGTCAATACTTTACTCATAAACCATGAATGCTATATAAATGAAACATCTACAGTCAAACATATCACAAAACATCATTACAATATGGAAGTTTTAAATCATAATAAATCAACTTCAAATAATCTTAAAATCCATCAAAGGATGTTGACATAGATGAAAATGTTTTTTTTTAATTATTGAGAGAAATATCCCTTTTTCATGAAAACATTTTAATGTTACACAATTTAGAAAGTAAGGCATTTAAATACATTTTTGAATCAAAGTGTCCCATACCACTTTGAAACTTTTGAATGGAATTAACACTTTTAAAACATTCATTTTCATATAAATAAATTCTTACAAACCATTTTGAAAACGTGGACATAAATGAGGATGATTTAGAAGAATAAATATTTAAAACATTTAAAATGATGTTTTAGTAAAAGTTCCCTTAGAAATAATCCCTTTGAAAACTCTTTTATGAAATATGGACATGGATAGTAAATATGTCCCTGTAGATACTTACGTAAAGACAACCTCAGATATTAAAGAGATTGTGAAGTAAACCCTTATCAATTTGGTAACTTATGAAACATACAACCCATGAAAGAGGTATCATACAATGAAAATGTAAATACACATAAGGTAAAGTGTATTACACAAAGAATACAGTTATGGGCAGTACATACACCACACAAAAGATAATAGTGGAAATATGGCATGAATCTCACGGAAATAAAGAGTGAGATGAAAACCCCTTACCACGTTAATCAACTGAGTCGTATGGCCAAAAGTTAATAACCACCAAATTATTTACAGAATAACATGAATATAAAGAGAATCATGATAATATATATCAAATGGCAGTACACAATACACCACTTTCAATAATTTAGTGGTGAACAATGGAAATCTCACGGAATTGAAAGTGAGATAAGAAAATCCCTTACCTTGTACTTTTCCTTGGTTGGGGTAGGTTAACCTCCTGTATAATGGTGAAATAATTTTTATTAAATTATACAATAATCATATAAATTAACATGATATCATATATGATCTTTTAATATTGATTTAATAATAATATCTTAGTATTATCGTTGTTTCGGGTGTTAACTTACTTGTTTTCTTTTATATGTTTTGTTACATAAGAAAAGTTTGTAAAGGATAGGTTTTATATTATTCATATCCAGAATGATATCAAGTCCTTAAACATCATTTTTTAAATCATCAAATGATAATTATACTTGAATGGATATGATGGAGAATGAATCTCATCGCGTTCGTGGAGACGGTAGTCCGTACGTACGCACGAGCGACAATATCATTCTTTTGATATTAAAATAATATATAAATGAATGGTATATAATATATACAGAATCAATAACATGTTATATTTATTATTTACATGAGTTACACATCATTATTATACCCATCCAAATAATAATATATTGAATAACAATTACACCACAACGTGGAGACGGTAAGCCGTACGTACGCACGTATGGTGACATGTTATTCAAAGGGTGGATAGAATAATGAATATGGTTGTACCATATTTATAATAACATCACAGTATATATATGATACTGGAGTTATTATTTTAGAATGTTAACAACAATGTAAGAAGAAGTGGAAGAAGAAATGAACTTGGAAAAAGGGTGGTGAAATCATTACCTCTTCTTCGGGTTCTTCCTTTTGATTTGATCAAAAGGGCTCCTTAGGTTGGATTTCTGATCAAACTAAGGCCTCTAGGTTGTAGTGAGGGAAGTTGGGAGAGTATTTGGGCAGATTTTGTCCGAACCAAAAGGCTTTGAAGGTGTGAATAAATGAGAAGTAGGAGTGCCCTTTTATAAGAGGGGTGAGGGGCACCTTTGGAAAAGCTAGAGATATTAGTTTATAATAAATTCATAATCAGTTTCCAATGGATCCAAAGTTGACTATTCAAAGGTTAAGGTGCGTATGGGTCGAAAACAACTCAACCAATAGAATTTAGACAGGTTTGGGTACTTATATTAACCTTATCTTTAAGTATTAACTCTAGGTTGATTAGTTTCACTTTTACAATGTCTATTTGTATTTTTATATAATATGGTTAATAAACGTACTATATACATCCAAGCGACCCCCAAGTGGTCCATTAATGATGAAAATATCATTATATAAGTCTCTTGGCAGAACCTTATATTTTTAGGAATTTAATATCAATTAATAATATAATATTTGTTTTAAGAACTCTTTTATGTCAATTTTGACACTATTCAATAGTTGATTTTTTTGAAACTCATAACAGATTGATTACTTCAAACAAAGTAAATTAAATCAATCCTAATATATCATATTATCCTAGAAAATTAGTTTAATTCATTAAAAGTTTCATATTATATTTATTTGGGTATTTATAATATCAATTATTTTAATTTTTCACTATTTTAGTAATTAATGCATCATCATTGTGTCATAAATAAAATAAATTATTTAATGTCTAAAAATTATAAATAAAATATCATTTTGTAGGAAATATTGTTATCTTTCTAATGAATATTTATAATCTAAAATCCAACATATATAACCCTATGTAATAATTGTTTTTCTAAAAGATATATGCTTGTGTCATTTTTGTATTCATTTTAACTTAATTAAAATAAAGTGTCATTATCACTTACAAGTGGATCCATGGGGTCCCAAAATCGACCCAAAGATGGCCATGGTCGACCATGTATCAACCAATAGGGTTAATACACGTTTTAGGGTAATTTAGTATTATTATAATATTATTTTTTAACCCTTATTTACCGGATTTACCCTTAACCATGGTAAATAAAATATTTACCGCAGTAATTATTCAAAATGTCTAAAAATAAAAGTTACCTATTTACACAATTTGGACATCCTGATTCCAAATATGGAATCCATTTTTCTAAATTCAAAACACAGAAGTGGCAGAAATTAATTTAAAATTAATTCCCGCTGTCAAAACAAAAAGCGTGTTTTTAAGAGATAATAACTATTAAAAGATTGACACTTGTTTATGTTCGGTTTAATTGTAAAATTATGTCCAATAACCAAAATTATATTAAATTGTAAAAATATATTCTAAATATACTTTAAAACTACTCAAATTCATAATTTATCACTATTAATTATTTTGATTAAAAAAGTTGTTTTTAATTAAAATTTAGTAATTTTCACTATTCATCAAAATATTAAAGTTATCCAAAAAGTACCAAAATTTCACCTTAGGCTAAATTCGATATTTCGAATCCAAAAATGAAGTCCATTCTAAAATATAATATATATATAATTTCAAAAATTAGGTATTACTATTCATAACGGCTAGTTTGATTGGTTGTGGTGTGTGTTAAAACTCAAGGTTGCATACAACACACGCTACTGTATTATTCAAAGAAAGCGTACCGTGGAAGCTTGGGATGTTTCATTTTAAATTTTTGATGTCCCCATTTAGTCAAAAAGTTTAAAATATTGTATTTAAAAAGGGTTCACTATTAAAAGTTGATAAAAGTGCAATACTGAAAATGAATTTATTCTTGCATTATGTCTAAGATACTCATAATATGGAAAAATTATAAGGATTATATAAAGTTTAAAATTTAGTTAATACTATTCATAACATCTTTTGAATGGATTTTTGGTAAGTCATGGTGCAAGTGAACTTGGTGTTGCGTGTAGTGCAAGTTATTGAATTATTTTGAAGAAATAACACATTATGAATTCTTGGGGTGTTACATTCTCCCCTCCTTCAATAAATTGTGTCCTCGAAATTTAAAATTGTTCTTCAAAAATAAAAGGTTGAAAGTAGAAAATATATTTGTGGGAAAACCCACATCGAAAATTGGGTTACTAAAATTTAGTCTTAATATGAGGAAAAGAGAAATCAAAGGGTCACCACCAAATTATGATCTCGATTAGGAGAACATTGGTGGAAATTAGAGACATATAATTGGAGGAAAAATGTAAATATTTATAGGTAGTGATTGAGGTCATCAATCACAAACAAGTGTAAAATTGATGTCCTTAAATTCATCAATCTATGATGATTTGAAATACCATCGGTTCAACAACACATAGGGTATTGGGATAACACATTTTTGACGTTTCAAAATATCTTAGTTGAAATACCACATCGAAAAATGAATTAATGAGGCCTATATTTAAAACAAAGAGTGGAAAGTATGAAGATTACCGAAAATAACACATACTAGGGTTCCATGTAGGAAAATATGGATATGGAAGAGAAATCTGACCATCAATTATCTGATGGAGAGTGGTAGAGAACATGGCTATGAAAAGGCCAAAAATCCCAAAGCCATAAATTAGTGATGATTTAAGGTACCATCTAGGACAACATTTTTGTTCTAAGTTCCTTTTATTAATGTTGAGGAATTTATTTGTGAGATTGGATAAGATCATAAGGAGATATACTTACTTTATAATTAGAGTTTTATCCATTAATAAATTTCTACCACAAACTCATCTTTCACTCTAAAAGATAATAGAAGGTAATTTTTTTTCTATTTATACTATTCGTACAGGGTTCCAAAATAAATAAATTTATAATTCATCTACCAGATCTTTTAAAAAAAATACATTATTTAATCCAGGACATCTCATGGGTCAGTGGTAGGTGATACACCCTTGTCGCCCTTCAGTTGCGGGTTCAAGTCTCGCAGCCTTGTCGGACGCGGCGGGTTGCCGCCCGACCTCCGGGTTGTCATTTTATGGCAATCTAAAATAATCCAAATTAGAACTATCCAAAATACTTCTGTCCAAACTCACAGTCCAACATTTATAAGGAAGGTAAACATATTGTAGATCCTTTTTACCCCGTAATAGCATATGAATACCTTCATCATGTATTCTTTTAATACACAGAAACATCCTGATTTACCATAATCTTTGTTGATTACATTCATTCTCCCTTATTCCATATATAATTCTAGATATACTTCATCAATCCAAAAAAAAATTAAACCCTAACAATGATGGAATAGACAAATCATTAATCAGCTTCAAGGTAGTCAAGAATATCCAATATAATTTATCCAAATCAATCATGTATTATTCTAAAATCACTACCTCGGTATCAGAACCATATTATGGTTTATCTTTCTCTCAACCATATATTTTCCAAAAATTTAACCTTCTATTGAGTCACTTTTCTTTGTTCCACACAATCTCAATTCCTTAATGAAATAGTACTGCAGTACAATCCTTATATACTCCATAATTATTATAACAAGTACATTGTTGATACAACACTCAATTGACATAATCAACATAAGAACTCTAATCATTCCTCTTCATCTGTGGTAGTATCATAACTTTATTATTATCCAATAGCATCATTTGAGGCATAGTCTGATGACTGGGACATAAGTTCGCGTAGTGTCCAAACTCCTTGCAAATGAAGCATTGTACATTTGAAACCATTTTCTTACCCTTGCAGTCACGTACTTTGTGCCCTTTTCCTCCACACTTATAACAAACTCCCATTCCTTTCAGGCAAGTTCCAGGGTGTTTCTTTCCACAGTTACCACATATGGGAAAATTCTTCTTTTCCCTCTTCTCTTTATCCATCTTTCTCTCTTCCATCCTTTTCTTCTCTTGCTTCCCTTCAAAGCCATAGGAATCAGTAAACTCTTTTCTTATCTTATCAACACATGATATTATTTCTGCATATGATGATAATACATGGGAGACTATTTCTCTTATAAATTCTATCTTAAGACCATGAAAGATATGATCCTTCCTTCTCTTTGGATCATGTGCATTTCTGGAGTTCTCATTCCTTCTACTGGGCGCCATTTCTAAACAATGGCATACACTAGATCAGTTTATGAATCAAAATACATAATCCCATACTTATAAAACACTTAACATAAATTGAACTATTTATGGATATAATCCATAATCATAAAAATGTTTTATTTGGGGAATTATATACTCATAAACCCTTCATAATGATTTGTAAAGAAAATGAGAGTTATCCTAAGAATATCCCCCGGGAGTGTCGTAACCAAGAGTGCAGCAAGGCCCGTTGTCGTGCACCAGTTCCCGTTCGAGTCTAGCTCAAAGCGGTGTTTTCAGGTTTTACCCCTAGGTACATCTGTGCCAGAGCCGCCTCTACCTGCTCGTATCCAGACAGGGATGTATTGCTCGGAAAACTCACAAAATCTCTACAATACCAGAATTCTAGGAAGTTCTTCTATACTAATCCTCAAAGTTCATCTTAGGTCTACGTGCTCTAATCAGAGTTTATCTAAATCTAGCTTCCAAGGTTTGTACTAAACTTCCTCTGATACCAACTGTAACGCCCCGACCCTAGTTACCTAGAGTCGGTGCATTATTACATAACATTGGCATGATCACAAGAAAGATAAAATCTCGAAAGACCGATTGGTTTAGTATCCTTGGAAACACTAGATATATTCATAAGTTTTACATTACATCATAAAATGAAAAACTACTACAACAACATAATGTCTCCACAGTCCACACTATTATCCCCTCATAATATCCCTGCATGTCATTCATAACTTACTTCTTCACATCCTGGGGGAAAATAAAACATAGAAAAGGGGTGAGCTCAAATGCCCAGTAAGGATAACAATATAGAGGAACATTCAAAATAAGCATAAACATTAAAGGCAATGCATTACTAAAACAAAAGCCTTTTAAACTTAAACTTCAACATAGTATGGCAAAAGTAAAATGAAATAATGCCATTTACTTATTCACATGGATATTCTACTAATCGAATAATCACATGCAAAATCAATAACCACTTTCATAATGATGGAATGCATAATGCTAAACTTTAATTTCTTTTCAAGGCCTCGTCCCAAGACCTTGGGGCTAACTGTAACCGGAACCCAACCCGGAGTGCCTCTAATAACCGGACACCAACCCGGAGTGTCTCTAATAACCGGACACCAACCCGGAGTGCCTCTAATAACCGGAGACCAAACCGGAGGGCTTACTTTTACCAGTCCCTAACCTGGAGGGCTTACTTTTACCAGTCCCCAACCTGGAGGGCTTACTTTAACCAGTCCCCAACCTGGAACATACTTGTCCAACACATTCATATGAAGTAAAGGTTGAAATATAACATAAACATTCTTATTGGAACTAGCATACGAAATGTCAATACTTTACTCATAAACCATGAATGCTATATAAATGACACATCTACAGTCAAACATATCACAAAACATCATTACAATATGGAAGTTTTAAATCATAATAAATCAACTTCAAATAATCTTAAAATCCATCAAAGGATGTTGACATAGATGAAAATGTTTTTTAAAAAATTATTGAGAGAAATATCCCTTTTTCATGAAAACATTTTAATGTTACACAATTTAGAAAGTAAGGCATTTAAATACATTTTTGAATCAAAGTGTCCCATACCACTTTGAAACTTTTTAATGGAATTAACACTTTTAAAACATTCATTTTCATATAAATAAATCCTTACAAACCATTTTGAAAACGTGGACATAAATGAGGATGATTTAGAAGAATAAATATTTAAAACATTTAAAATGATGTTTTAGTAAAAGTTCCCCTAGAAATAATCCCTTTGAAAACTCTTTTATGAAATATGGACATGGATAGTAAATATGTCCCTGTAGATACTTACGTAAAGACAACCTCAAATATTAAAGAGATTGTGAAGTAAACCCTTATCAATTTGGTAACTTATGAAACATACAACCCATGAAAGAGGTATCATACAATGAAAATGTAAATACACATAAGGTAAAGTGTATTACACAAAGAATACAATTATGGGTAGTACATACACCACACAAAAGATAATAGTGGAAATATGGCATGAATCTCACGGAAATAAAGAGTGAGATGAAAACCCCTTACCACGTTAATCAACTGAGTCGTATGGACAAAAGTTAATAACCACCAAATGATTTACAGAATAACATGAATATAAAGAGAATCATGATAATATATATCAAATGGCAGTACACAATACACCACTTTCAATAATTTAGTGGCGAACAATGGAAATCTCACGGAATTGAAAGTGAGATAAGAAAATCCCTTACCTTGTACTTTTCCTTGGTTGGGGTAGGTTAACCTTCTGTATAATGGTGAAACAATTGTTATTAAATTATACAATAATCATATACATTAAGATGATATCATATATGATCTTTTAATATTGATTTGATAATAATATCTTAGTATTATCGTTGTTTCGGGTGTTAACTTACTTGTTTTCTTTTATATGTTTTGTTACGTAAGACATGTTTGTAAAGGATAGGTTTTATATTATTCATATCCAGAATGATATCAAGTCCTTAAACATCATTTTTTAAATCATCAAATGATAATTATACTTGAATGGATACGATGGAGAATGAATCTCATCGCGTTCGTGGAGACGGTAGTCCGTACGTACGCACGAGCGACAATATCATTCTTTTGATATTAAAATAATATATAAATGAATGGTATATCATATATACAGAATCACTAACATGTTATATTTATTATTTACATGAGTTGCACATCATTATTATACCCATCCAAATAATAATATATTGAATAACAATTACACCACAACGTGGAGACGGTAAGCCGTACGTACGCACGTATGGTGACATGTTATTCAAAGGGTGGATCGAATAATGAATATGGTTGTACCATATTTATAATAACATGACAGTATATATATGATACTGTAGTTATTATTTTAGAATGGTAACAACAAAGTAAGAAGAAGTGGAAGAAGAAATGAACTTGGAAAAAGGGTGGTGAAATCATTACCTCTTCTTCGGGTTCTTCCTTTTTATTTGATCAAAAGGGCTCCTTAGGTTGGATTTCTGATCAAACTAAGGCCTCTAGGTTGTAGTGAGGGAAGTTGGGAGAGTATTTGGGCAGAGTTTGGCAGAACCAAAAGGCTTTGAAGGTGTGAAGAAATGAGAAGGAGGAGTGCCCTTTTATAAGAGGGGTGAGGGGCACCTTTGGAAAAGCTAGAGATATTAGTTTATAATAAATTAATAATCGGTTTCCAATGGATCCAAAGTTTACTATTCAAAGGTTAAGGTGGGTATGGGTCGAAAACAACTCAACCAATATAATTTAGACAGGTTTGGATACTTATATTAACCTTATCTTTAAGTATTAACTCTAGGTTAATTAGTTTCACTTTTACAATGTCTCTTTGTATTTTTATATAATATAGTTAATAAAATTACTATATACATCCAAGCGACCCCCAAGTGGTCCATTAATGATGAACCTATCATTATATAAGTCTCTTGGCCGAACCTTAGATTTTTAGGAATTTAATATCAATTAATAATATAATATTTGTTTTAAGAACTCTTTTATGTCAATTTTGACACTATTCAATAGTTGATTTTTTTGAAACTCATAACAGATTGATTACTTCAAACAAATTAAATTAAATCAATTATAATATATCATATTATCCTAGAAAATTAGTTTAATTCATTAAAAGTTTCATATTATATTTATTTGGGTATTTATAATATCAATTATTTTAATTTTTCACTATTTTAGTAATTAATGCATCATCATTGTGTCATAAATAAAATAAATTATTTAATGTCTAAAAATTATAAATAAAATATCATTTTGTAGGAAATATTGTTATATTTCTAATGAATATTTATAATATAAAATCCAACATATATAACCCTATCTAATAATTGTTTTTCTAAAAGATATATGCTTGTGTCATTTTTGTATTCATTTTAACTTAATTAAAATAAAGTGTCATTATCACTTACAAGTGGATCCATGGGGTCCCAAAATCGACCCAAAGATGCCCATGGTCGACCATGTATCAACCAATAGGGTTAATACACGTTTTAGGGTAATTTAGTATTATTATAATATTATTTTTTAACCCTTATTTACCGGATTTACCCTTAACCATGGAAAATAAAATATTTACCGCAGTAATTATTCAAAATGTCTAAAAATAAAAGTTACCTATTTACACAATTTGGACATCCTGATTCCAAATATGGAATCCATTTTTCTAAATTCAAAACACAGAAGTGGCAGAAATTAATTTAAAATTAATTCCCGCTGTCAAAACAAAAAGCGTGTTTTTAAGAGATAATAATTATTAAAAGATTGACACTTGTTTATGTTCGGTTTAATTGTAAAATTATGTCCAATAACCAACATTATATTAAATTGTAAAAATATATTCTAAATATACTTTAAAACTACTCAAATTCATAATTTATCACTATTAATTATTTTGATTAAAAAAGTTTTTTTTAATTAAAATTTAGTAATTTTCACTATTCATCAAAATATTAAAGTTATCCGAAAAGTACCAAAATTTCACCTTAGGATAAATTCGATATTCCGAATCCAAAAATGAATTCCATTCTAAAATATAAAATATATATAATTTCAAAAAGTAGGTATTATTATTCATAACGGCTAGTTTGATTGGTTGTGGTGTGTGTTAAAACTCAAGGTTGCGTACAACACACGCTATTGTATTATTCAAAGAAAGCGTACCGTGGAAGCTTGGGATGTTTAATTTTAAATTTTTGATGTCCCCATTTAGTCAAAAAGTTTAAAATATTTTATTTAAAAATGGGTTCACTATTAAAATTTGATAAAAGTGCAATACTGAAAATGAATTTGTTCTTGCATTATGTCTAAGATACTCATAATATGGAAAAATTATAAGGATTATATAAATTTTAAAATTTAGTTAATACTATTCATAACCTCTTTTGAATGGATTTTTTGTATGTCATGGTGCAAGTGAACTTGGTTTTGCGTGTAGTGCAAGTTATTGAATTATTTTGAAGAAATAACACATTATGAATTCTTGGGGTGTTACACTTCATGCATGGTATGGTACCTTTGAGGTAGTAACAACCAATAGTATACCAGCCCAACTTTCTCCAAAATCAAAAATGGAACAACATAATGAGGTAATAGCTCCCCTAGACTCAATATATGTCTATTCATTATCTCATGTGATACCCACAAGAATACACGATTCCCAACCTCAATCTCTATACGCCCTCAGTGGTGATTGGAATATGATTTCTCTATAGACTGAATAGCAGTCATATGCTTCCTGATCATCTAAACCTGCACAGAATTATATTGGATGATATCAGGACCTAGTAGGTATGCTTCTCCTTCCTCTATCTAGTGTAGGGTTTAATGACACAACCTACCATATAAGGCCTCAAAAGGATACATCTGAATTGTCGATTGAAAGATATTATTGTAGGTGGACTCAAAAGTAGTGATATTCTTCTCCCCAGAACCAGAAAAATCTAGTACACATTCTCCAAGCATTTTGTATAATACTTGTATCATCTATTCCAATTATACATAAGTATGAGGGTGAAAATCTATGCCTAGAATCACCTGTGTGCCCGTAGTCTTTTACAACCCCTGCCAGAAACATGAAGTGAAATGAGAATCCCTATCGAAAATGATAGTGCGATGAACCTTGTATAATCGTTTGATCTCACAGAAATATTGTCTTCCCTACTCATCATGCAAGAACGTCTCCTTAATAGGAGTAAATTGAGCCAATTTCGTTAGTATGTCAGTGACATCCCATACAACGTCTCTACCTCTAGTCGAACTAGGAAAAATGACTAGAAAGTATATGGAAACATCTTCTTATTTTGTTTTCATGATATAAAGTGTCTATAATAACATTTTATGTCTCTGGTGATCCACCTTCACCTACTAATATGTAGAACACCTAGTGATAATGCTTACAATCAGATGTTTCATCCCAAGCAACCAATACTAGTGTCACATATCTCAATACATTATAGTGATTAATGGATGAACTGACCCTTGATAAGTGTGGGACTCTTGAATCAAATCCTCTCCCATATCTATGAGAGCTCAGACACATCCATGAAAAAACAGGATGTTGTCTTTGTCTATAGACCAATCTGGAGGTTGGTTATCTCCTGATATAGTCTCATGGAGAACCAAAACCTTAGGATCTAAAAATTGTCAATCCTTCCCCTTCTCAAGATGGAAGAGGTAATTGTGAAGGATGAGAGGTAAGACTATTTTTGACTATAATGAAACTCTAGATATAGATCATAAATGAGATCCATTAACTTCCATTAATAATTTGATTTTTATACGACATGTACTTGAGTTTTCTACCTTATCACATTTTCAACAACATTTCCCCTTCCAGGTATATAAGAAAGATCAAAATCAATGTAATAATGATATTAGACCCATATTGGCTATCTGAGATTCAAGTCACACTATAAAAACATATATTTGAGCCTCTTGTGGTCTGTTTATACTACAGATCCCTCAGCCAAATGATAGTGTGTCCAGCAACATATGGCATGGACAACTGCTACTAGCTCAATTTCTTTGTCATGTAGTTTCTCTTATGAGACCTCAAATACTGAGCTATATACAAAAAAAATCTATCCTCCAACATAATTACTACTCCCAAGATGATTCCTGGTGCATTATAGAAGATTATATAACCTTTTACAGGATCTAGAAGAATCAGAATATGTTTGGAGACAAGCCTCTATTTTATCTCCCAAAAGGTGTTATCACACTTTCTAGACCGTAGAACCTGACACCCTTCTTTGTAAGACCACCGAGAGGTGAAGCATGGAATGAGAAGTGTTTTATAAAACACCTGAAAAATCTTACAACACCAAGAAATTCCATATATCAAACACGTTCTTAGGTTCATCCCAAGAAACCACAACACCCACCTTCTCTACATTAACAGAGACTCTGGATTCTGAGATAATATGACCTATGAAGTGAAAATTGTTGATCTGTAATTGGAACTTATCAATATTATCAGAAATATGATTCTCTCTTAGTATACTTATAATGATATAGGTGTTTAGGATGGTAGTTACGAGTTTGATAATACTAAGTGATGATTTCCAAAAAACCCACTACAACGGAATTGAGACAGGGATGGAAAACCCTGTTCATTATTGCCATGAAAATAGTTGGTGCATTCGTAAGACTGAATGGAATAACAAGGTACTCATATAGACCATACCTACTATAGGAGGTTGTACGATGTATGTTTATTGACCTTACTCACACTTGGTGATATCCTGACCTTAGGTCGATCATAGAGAATACCCTAGATCCTTATATCTAGTTGAAGATATCTTGTATTTGAGGTAGTGGATTTCGATTCTTAATTGTCATCAAGTTCAACATTATGTAATCAATTCATAAACATAATGGTCGATCTACCTTGTTGGATAAAATCATAGGAAAACCCAAAAAGGATATATTGGGACTTATAAAACCGTTGGCCTCAAAATTCTCTAACATCTACTGGAGCTCTTGAAAATATTTAGGTGACATCCAGTATGGTGGAATAAAAATTAGAGATCCTGGAACATGATCAATCATAAACTCTACCTCTCTCTATGGAGGTAAGCTAGAAAAAACTTTAGGAAAGACATACCTAAAATGATGCACTAATATACGGAAATCATCTTGACATAAATATTAATAATTAATGAATATATTTTCAATCTGGGCCATCACTCCACCTAGCCCATTATTCTCTAGACCTGCTCTACCTGCCTGGACATCCCACTAACCCATATGTAGATAACTACTACCATCTAGTGATATAAAAGACACTGTGTGGTGATAGAATTCTAAAAACCATGATACTGAACAAACCAATCCATCCCAAGAATGAAATTGAATCCTATCATCTCCAGAATTAAGAGGTTCAATAAGGAAGTGTGACTTCCTACCACAAGGGGATGGTCCCTACATTGGAATATTCCCACTGTCGAAACTCCTAATGTGGTATCTATAGTCATTACACCACAGTGAAACTATATCTTCAATCCAAAACTCTCTACAATAGATACATAGATAAAAATACATTGAAGAAATTGTATCATATAAATAAAATACGATAGTGGAGGCCACTATCATAGTATCTTATATTGTACATGGTCCCACAGCCTAATACTTGGGTATTAGTTATAGTGCATGAAACTGACATGGTCTGTGCACCTATACATCAAATCGACTACCATGATAAAAACTGATATGCTGGTGATGCTAGTGATTAAGATTCTGATGACCACAACTTTTTTTTAATCCTTGGTTATTATTGTCAATGTTATTCCAATTCTTTTCCTAACAAGGTACCAATGAACCCACTTATGAAGGTGGAGCTAGTGTGGATCCTTTTCCAAACGAATCTAGTGGAATGGTCCAACGGAATCTATGAATATTCCCCATACAGCTGCTAGCCCGATACACTAATGGGTCTCTATCACACTATGTCTTTATTTTCCCCCACTTTACATAGAGATGACACACCACGGAGTTATCAAAATGGGTACTCTGGTTTTCACTACCCATACGAAAAACCATAAGTGAATGTTTCCTTCCACCATGAGAACTAATTTCCTTCCAAGACACTGATCTGCTATGCCCGATAATATTTTGTCTCTCAATTTTCACTCAATTATAAGAGTTTGATTGACTATTTCAAAAAAAGGCAGGAAAAAGACATTCACTTACATATGGATGTTGTATAAAATCCCATCCTTAAAGTGTATAGCATGCAAAATCTCATCACAAGATGGAAGTGGTGAAATGTGTTGTATCTCAGTTAAATGTGGTGAATATTACTTAACTGACATAGAAACCATCTCGAGATTCATGAAATATCTCGATCAGTTATCTCTCAGAGTCTAAGGAATGAATTGAACATAGAAGGCAGCCTGGAAATCAACCCATGGCATGCCCTAATGACGACCATCCTAGGAGATCATATCCCACCAACGCTTGTCTGAATCTGGAAGCATTTAAATTGAAATTTTGACCCTTTTCTATGGACGCATCTATTTATTCTCAAAGATAGATAGGGTGTCATTTATCCCATACTTAGTATCCTATAGACCACAATCCCCTAAAATGGTGGATGGATGTTGTAACTAGAACACACAAGTCAGATCGTCCATCGAAGATATAGCTCATGGATCACCATGAATGGACTTCATCATTTGTAGGAAACTATTTTGATCCTAAGCATCAGTTCCCAGATCATGTACAGTAGGCAATGCATCGAGTGTCTATCTTGGAGGTAAAACTGGTGGTACAGGGACCACCACATATGGAGCATGGTTATCTCCACTATCTTGGCATATGATATGAGGATGTAATGGTGTTATTGATCTAAAAATTCCAAGCATATAACTCCTAAAAGATTTAAGTAGGTAGAAAACATCACTAGAATAATATGAACATAAGAAAACTCACTACCCACAGAATACTACCCCAACTACCCTCTTAGATGGTCGGGTATCAGTAAGTGCTCAAGTATAACATTAATTTCATTTTACATTTAATTACCATGTTTATTCATTTACCTTTAATAAACATGACAAGGTGGGATAAGGATGTGAAAATTCTTCTTTTTAGATGTCACTTTTCTCCTTTTAATGGATATCCATTCATATTGAATCACTTTTGATACAACTTATCACTAAAAATTTTACCCACTTATTTACAGCATAATGCATCGACTCGGTAAATTACTCATCCCATCCCACGAGAGTCTATACATCTCATGAATTGAGACAAGCAATCACTGAATAGAAACTAATAGTAATACAAGCATAAGATAACTATCACATCATCACTCAACAATCATAGGAACATCAAGCAATGTAATTTGTGAAATTCACATATATGGCATGGAAATATACATGACAAGAAAATTCTAGGTGACTATAATGATATATGTAAAAATGATACTTGACCACATATCATCAGGAAAAGGATGAAAGAAATAATCAAATAGAGTAATAATGATAACTTCAACATAACATGTGCATCACCCAAATTTGAAATTATATTAACTGTAATAACAAAAGTAGAACATCTATTATATTTCAGGTAACTCAGATTTAACCCTGAAAATGGGTTTGCAATGCCCAAGAATGACTTATGACCAAGTTTCAGACATTATTAATCTCCAATATATTATATCCAAATTATAAAGGAAGAAAATAACCCCTTGTATACCACATTGTGATGTCTCTGACCTGGATGCCTCTTAATAGGTTTATGAGCCCGGTGGGCCACATGGAATCATGCACATCTCCCCAAACACCAGAGGTAGTCGACTAGCAGTGATGGTTTTGGGTGTGTCCATGGAGATACTATTCCCTCATTAATAGAGTGTATCACAGTGGATAAATATAAATATAGGTATATAGCTAAGGAAAAATTAGTAAACAGAATGCACAGTTTAAAATTGAGACAATAGTAATAATAACTAAACCAACTAAAATAACATACAACAACTGATCATGATATGTCATGTATCAACTATGCTGGAAAAGATGGATACAAAGTCACAGGCATACCTAAAAAATCTAATGTATAAAAAAGTAAATATATAAACTATTTCAAGCATCTCAAGCACCAGCTCAGTCATCTATCACCAGTTTACAAGCATGTATATATAAAGTAAAGCAGTGAAATGTAACTAAATACCCATATACCTACTTCATCCCTCAGCTGGTGTCTGAACATGTTATGAGTTCGTTATTTGATTATTACCAGTTTATAAAAAAAATCCACTTGATATCCACAGTGAAGGTACCACGATGTAACAAGGAATCCAAGAAAGATATTTAATAATAAAGTTCCAAGATAATAACCAAGTCAATGTAGAACTCAAGGGTTTTTAACTCAGTTGTGATTATATCCTATCTATGTGTAAGAGTGTAATACAAGGATCATAGTCCAAGTAATCCCATAATAACATGAATATCGAGTTCAAGGAGTTCATCAAAGGTAAAATGGTTCTAAGCAATGATTGGTCCCAATGGGATTTAACCATGGAACCTACTTGTCAATGTTGGATCCATGGAGTGTATCCAAGGAATCCTGTAATAATTTTGAAGGGATCCTGTGGTGTCATATCAGGCATCCAAATTTAGAAAAGGATCAGGTTTCAGGTGGGTATCAACCAAAGCACGCCACATCCTTGAATCTGAATGGGGTTACCAAGTGCTCACAACATTACCTTTGGAATCTGAGGCGAGTTCAATTCATGACCATACAATTTTGATAATGATGTCACATATAATTTATAAGGTTCAAACCATTACCTTTTATAAGTTTTAAAAGTCTAATTAGAATAAAGATATTCATTTAATCCATTTAAATCATTTTCATTTGTCAAGGTTCACTCCACTACCTTCCATAGTGAGGGGTTCTAAGGACGTGAAACCTATTATTCAAAAAGTCTATTTGGTTCAATAGTTTCATATAGTTAGTGTGACAAGGAAATGTAGCTTTCAAACATCCATTTAATCCATTTAAGGAATTTTAAAGAGTAAAGGTTCACCCACATAACTTTTATTAACATGGTAAGTGGTGCGATGGGCATGCCACCTATTATTCAATGACATTTAAAAAGTCAAATTCATATACTTCGTATAATTTCCATTTTCTATTTTTCATTTAATTATAAAAATGGATAACATACCTTCGCCGAGTCAAGTGGTGAGAATACATGGTACATTCCATCATGCAATTCACAAATTAAATCATCCAATTTAATATAGAAAATCTCACCCACTGTAAGGTCAATACAAGGCACACCCTAACGATGTCGTAATCATGTCGAAACACTAAAATGAAAATTATGAAAAAACATACTACATGGTATGTACAGAGTTATGGGTGTAACCCCAATCAATTAATGACAGATTTTGAAAGAGAACAACAATACGGTTCTAATGATAATAATCATGGCATATAAATTCAGTAAATGGAACCTAATTAAATCAGTGGCCTCACACACCAATTAAAAAAACAAAAAACATGAGGGATGAGTTATAGAACAACCACCAAATAATTTATGACTCTCCTTTCCTAATATTTGCCTCTAATTTGTCTTGTAATGGAGTAGATCTGAGAAAAAGTTAAAAACACTCACACCTCGATAACTTGTTTGGGAGTAAGTGAGAAGAAGAACAGATCAAATGAACTTCAGTACATAATATTACGCATCCAACGTGATGAAAAGAAGTTATAACATATCCCAGATGAATGATATACCATGATAACTAGGTTAGGCCTTCAAAAATCTATAAAATAGGAGAAATTTAGTATTTTCCATGGGAAATCAGATTAGAAAATAAGGAAGGCTTAATTAGATCATTAAGGGTAAAAATGTAAAATTACTGAAAATTTTTGTTATAAATGGTTTGCCCGCATGATTTTCCAAACCGTGAGACAACCATGAAAAGGTACCTAGAGAATAGGGGGAACCCACATGGTTAGGCTGTATATTTTTGAGAAACAATGTTCCAACCATGTGAGATGGTTATGCCTGAATATGCATACTATCTGAATGGTAAGATCAAACTGTGTGGCCTACCTGCACAGTTCCCTCTAACTATGAGACTTCCTAATTTTTCCCAAAATATGGGTTCTAGGATCTAAATAATCCCTATACACCCTTGGGACCCTCCCTAACTCACTAGGCATCCATATTATGTCCAAAATAATGAATTATACCTAAATATAAAGGACCCATACCTGAGTGGAAAACTGGGCTTACACATTATGACCAAAAAATAAAATTGAACTCATTATTGAATGTAAACCAATTGATTAAAAATATTTAATCCATTCTTACATAATTTATTTTTTTATGTGGTCTAAATTTCATTTAAAATAAGTCCACAAAAATTATGAGAAATAGTTTTTTTTTAATTTTGTTGCAGGAGTGAAAATGGTCTTATAAGAAATTCAAATATAATGCCAATTCCTATAGATTTATTTATATTAGTCTTAAAAAAAATATTATGTTAATTAAAGAAATTTGAATATATAATTGTACTTTTAAATAACTATATTTAATGAAAAGAAATGATAATTTTCTATAAATCTCTATTTTCACTATTCACTAAAAAATCAATATTTGGGGAAAAATTCAAAAAATTCACCAAAATATATATTTTAAATGGTGATATAGAAAATTAATTAAATTTTAAACAATTAAATTTTAAAAGAAATTAAAATTTTACTATTAAATAAAACCATATAATATACTAAAACACCATAGTTATAATACAAAAATTCCTTTTCAATTAAAAATATACATACAATTATTATAGTTAATATAACCTCATAAAATATAAAAATTAATATTACTAAGAAATAAAATTGTTTTATTATTAAAATTAATAATGTCTTCACAACACATTTGATGCACATTCTTCTAAACCATGCGGCCAAACCATGGACATTCAGTAACCCTTTAAAATTGTTTATGATGATCCCATTTTGTTTCCATGTTATTTGGATTGTGATTGTTTACTATTTAGAGTGAATTAAATGGATTTATTATGATTTATTTAGGTCATTTGACTATATTTTAGTTATAATTTGTTTTTGAAAAACATTGTTTTAATGGAAAAGTTTAAGTTTTGATGTTAACAAACATTTCTTGAAAATTGAGTTGAAATGAGATCATTTTTTTTCGAGGATTCAAAAAATGATTTCAGTGATGATCCTATGAATTTAGTAATTAATTTAGAAAAAAAATAATGATTTGGAAAAGTTAAAAAATATCTAAATAATTTATTTCTATGATTTTATGAGTGTTTTTTATAATTTAAATTTTAATGTATTTACATTTGACATGTGAATTATATATTTGAAGTGTGTTGAAATATTGAGTGGTTCTAATAGAGTATCATGATTTTAAATATTATTACTCCCAAAAAAATCTATTTTGATAATAAGAAGTCCATATTGTGGAATGTTTCCCAAGTTATAATCTTTCAAAGATTAAATGTATCTTATCTATTTGTTGGCTTGACCCAAACTCTAGAAAGAGTGGTAGACCTAAATAATTTTACATGTTTTCTCAATTTCATGGAAATAATTGTCCTCAAGAGTATTAATTTTATTAAAAATATTGATTAAATACTCACTTCTCTTGTAACTCTTAAATCTTAGAGAGTGATATCAATATCATGCTTGTTTAAAAAATGATTCGGGAATGGGGGGAGACCAGTTTTTTCAAATCTAGAATGGTATGAATTTGGAATTCATTATGACTAAGTTAATTTAGTGAAACTTCCCTAGAACGTTGATGGTAAAGAAAATAATTGATCTCGTAAGTATCTAGTAAGGTGATTAAATTATGAATTATTATGTTAACTATTTCACTAATTTGATTTCTTTCTATACTAAGTTATTATTCAATAACTCATTGAATGCTGGATTAATTAAAATATATCTCCATTCTAACCTCATTACTTTAGTGTTAACATCTAATGTGACTTTTTTGAATGTGGTTAGTAATCCCCTAATAGTGGAATTTACTTCTAGGTGGTAGCCCAAGATTGGTGGTGACCCTATAACTATTAGCAAAAGTAAGGGTTCACTATTTGGTGGGAAGTGAAAGTTAGATGAATCTAAAATGGTAAGTTAAGATGATTTAGAAGGATTTTCTCATTCAATTATTATTTCCATGACGGGGAAGTGATCCCTATTATTTGGTGGGATATGTTTTATAAATGTTCTGAAGACTATTCGTCATTATTATTAGTTGATTAATCTTCCTAAATTTTGTAAAATGAGTTATTGGAAAGAATTAGACCCCTATATCAACCTCAATATAGATGATTGACTGGTGAAACTTTTTCATGTTATCATATTCATTCTTTCCCTTCTCTTTCATTTAAATTATATTCATTTGGTTGTTTATACCCTAGATTTATGGTTTTTAGTACCTTTTGGTTTTTTTTAGCTTACAAAAATTTAGCAGAAGCCTTAAATGGTGGGGTGACACAATATTTGTCTTAGTATTTTGATCATTTCATTAGGATTATTAGGTAAAATTTATAAATTTTGGTAATGTGATTTAACAAATAGATTCCATTAGTATTATAATCATTTTATAATAATATTATTGGTATTTATTCACTTACCCTATCAATATTTCATTGTATTATATACAATAATGGTCATGTATTTCTTTAAAAGTTTAATGACTTTCTAGAGAAAACAAGTAATATTGTGTAGATAATTTTCAACCCCATAGTTCTATTTTCTGGTAAAAATTTTATTATTTTTTTATATATATTTTTAATGAATGTTTTTTGTCATATATCATATTTTTTTTTGGATTTTGTACCCAATTAAGGTTTTGAGGTTGCTGTTCTAAGATTGGAATCATTTTTTAGGGGTTTTACAGAGATCGATACTGGAATTCTATTATTAGAAGAATTTTAAAGGTGTTTTCAATTTTTATTATTCTCTAGTTTTGGTCTATCTCAAATTAATGTCAGGGAAAATAATAACTATTAAGAAATGGTTGAAGTTAATAGTCATGGATTAAAGAATTCATTTCATGGTAAATGGGGATCATGAAATGATGGGTGTACTTGAAATTTAAATATGGATAATTCCTCGTACATAGTAGTACTTTGATGACCATTCCTTAGGGTTAGTCAAATTTTGAAAATTTTCTATATCCCCATACATATGGGTACTTTGATAACCATGCATAAGAGTTAGATTAGGTTTGGTAAATCAACTACTTATCGATGTATAAGGGTCTCACTTTATACAAACGTTTTACCCAATGATATGAAATTAGATAAGTGTAAGAAGGCCTTGTATATGTATGGGTGACTTTTTTGGGTTTCTAGTTCTAGTTTAGAAATATGGAAAATTTTTAGAAACTAAGGGATAAGTCTTGGATACCATGTAATGCATAATAATTACTGGTGTTGGTGAAAATATAGTTAACTATGGGAAGACCTATGATACATAAGGTTTATTTTTCAGATTCACGAGTGTCTAGAAAATTGGTTGTGTCCTTTTATAAAGGTTCATAGGGGTATTATATTATGGGTTATTATTATGGGTTTCAAATATTAGTAGGTTTGGTAGTGATGGACTAGTTATGTCATGACACCTTGATTCACAACATGATGATTTCTTGAGGGAGTGAATATTATGTTAAGAGGGTGAATACCACATTTTAAAAGCATATCCATGAGTGTTTTAGTATATTAAAAAATAAGTGTTCTATTCTATGAACATATGAGTCATTCTGTAATAAGTTCCAAAAGGGGAATGTAATTTTGTGGTGAGATCTTATATGGAATGCCACACTACGATGTCCTAACGAAAGGGGTTCTTGCTTCTACCTATAAGATGTGCACCAATCTAGGATTAAAGAGGGTCATGTACTGGTGAACCTAGATAGTGGATTCATTTTGTAAAGGTGGAGTCAAGTCATGAGGTTTTTATACATGGATTTTTAATATGGTGATTTTAATTTTATACCAATATCATACTAAATCCACATTAATCCTTCAACTTTTCCCATCGGAATGTCCTAAATAAATAAATTTAATTGGTGAATCTTCTACCATCGTCCATGAATTGTTGGTCTTTTATTTGATTCAATGTGAATTTATTCAAGGTTGGAAATTTTTCTCTCCTATTATTCACTTCATTCACTTCTATCCATAAATTTATTTATCATTTTATCTTCATTTTACTATGGTGGTCAAACCCTAGGTTAATATTTCGTCTAAGCATTGTGGTTATTGGTGTCTAGGGTGTGTAGGTTTCTTCTTGGTTCCTCAACTCACTGAATTTAAGGGTCTTATGTCATCTACATATGATTATGGTAAGTACATCCATGTGATTCCTTTTTCTTAACAAACAATATGATTCATTTCTGTTTAAATCTATTTACCTTTAAATTTTTCTTTTTTTAAACTTATTTAATTAATAAATTATTTTTTAGATTTTATGATTTCATCGACTAATATAAAAGCGGATTCATGGATTATTAATCTTATAATTTTCTATTTAGGAGTAATTAAAACTATGTGTTTCCAAAAATACCATTGAGGCTCATCCTAATTATTTGGGGATTAAAATGGTTGTTTGAACATAAAAATGAGTTTTCAATGATTTCACATGGGTTTTTCAGAGGATTAATGGATTTATTGATTACAATATTATTTTTAGTAATACTTTATTATTTTATATAATGTGTTTTTATGCTACATACAAGTGACATATTTTTATGATATTGTTTATATTTCATAATGATGTTCTGTTTATATATATTTGAAATATATTGTACTTTTTTGGATTTTGTTTTTCGTTTGTATTTATTTTAAATAAATTTTCTAATTAAAACTTTGTTTCAAAATATTTTTCAAATGGATTTTAATTTGTTTACTATTTATTAAAAATAAAGGCCATATTACCACCATGAATAATATGTTTTTCATGTAATAAGATAAATCCATAATTTCGGCCTAATTATAATGTTTTATATGGTACTTTGGAACATGACAGATTAATTTTATTATTATATCATGTTTATGAATGTAAAAAAATATGGTTTAATAAAAAATGGTGTATGGAGGTGGGATGAGTAAAAGATGTTATGTTGATTTTATGTAATATTTGTTATTGATATGTGATTGATGTGTTATAAAACATTGTCTCACCTCTAGTAGAAAATCATTGATCCCACTTGAGGATGATGTTGTATTTGTTTTCTGTAAATATAATTGACATGTTAAGAATTATTTTTAGATGAATATTAGTGGTTAGATATACCTTGATAAGGGTGTAAATTTGTATAAGATGGTATAGAAAGTTTTATAATTATGTGTTAAGGTTAATATTTGGATAGGTCCACCATTTGTAAAAGTAATTTTATCCCAATGTAAAATAAATATTTATGTGTGTTCAAGTAATTTCATGGGGAAGGAATACATATGAATCTTTTTGAAGAAAATTCTTTATAATTTTGGAAACTACATTGAATTTAAGGGTCATTTCCAAAAAATTTAAAATTCAATAACTTAACCAAAATATGAGGTTTTAAAAAGATCAATGGGAATATTCGAATATTAATATTTAAAATCTATATAGAATTTATATAATGAGTATTTAGATGATTTAAATGTGATGATGCTAATAATTTTCTTCAAGTTTCAAAAATCATGATTCTAATTTTGATTTTTCATTGTTTAATAATATATGAGTTAAGTGATGATAGTTAAGAAAAGAATACCATCCAAATTTGGCTCTATGTTTAGATATGTTTCTGAATAATGAAGTTAATTTTTAAAGGCTTATAAAATATAAAATACAATTAATAGTTTTTATATATGATTCTATAAGGCTTGGTGATGTTGAAATGATATCAAAGAAGTTTCTCTAGTCATGTTGTTGAACATGGTGAATGTGAAATGAGAAAATGATAGAGGATAATACATTATATAAATCATTTTATTTGAGACTTTTTCTTATGTTAAAAAAACCATGATTATTCAATATTTCACATACATAATGGTGCTTTAGTTTTGTAGAGAGTTTATAGAGTTCAATTTAAAAAAAATCAAGAATAAAATTTTAGGGATATTTGAAATTCCATAAATGAAGGGTTTTCATATTAAATATATAAAAACCTTCTCTAATAAAATTTTTGAGAACAAAAATAAAGAAAATGGGAAGTAGATTAGTGTTTTTATGACACTATAAATATTTTGAATAAATATATAGAGTGGTGAACATCCCATGTGGATCATCGTTCAAGAAGTGAAGGAAGAAGATTAAAATCAAATTATCCCATTTCCAGATCACACGACCCAATAGTTCTTTTTTATTAACAATTTTTTTCCACTAAAAATATTTTTACTTTTTATTAAATGGATATTCTAGTCCATATCATAAAAAATTAATTATAATGAATTAATAATATATTTTAATTAATAGATTAATGAATATAAAAGAATCATTCTATGGTAATTAATAAACATATATTTTGAAATGATAGGTATATTAATTGTTAATATTTCCCCAATAAATAAATGCAATACTTCCCAATATTTTCCTCACTCGAAATAACCTCATATATATTAATTATTATATTGTTAAGTAAATTATTTCCAAAAATAAATCTATATATGGGTGTCTAGGTGAATTCCCTTCAATCAAAGGAATAAAAAAATAGGGTATTGAGAAATGAAAATCATTAGAAGAAAAAACATTCCAATAAATAGTGGATATTTGGAATGAAAAAACAAATAATTAATTAAAAATAGTTTAAACCCCCAAAATAAAAAACTAAGAGATGATTTATAAGGTAATACTTGAAACATAACTCGTATGTAATTAAATTCCTTTTAACACAGATAGGAAAATGGAAGCAACAACATAATAGATTGATTATAAATAAATTTTCAATGATATAGAAAGGGAAAGTTATGAGTCTCTTTAAAAATTAATTTCATAAATGGTGATGTATCTTTTTTTAGAACATTTTCATTTATGTATAGTCATTAATAATAAATCCTTAAAAATACTTGTTGGTTTTCCAGAGTAAATGTGGAGTGGAAGATTAAAAAACTGATTGAGGAGGGAAAAAATATAATACTTCCAAAGACCATTATTTAAACCCACATAATAAAAAGGGATAATAATAAATCCATTTGAAAATGGGTAAAAGGAAATATGATGTTCATTTTAGATGACACATAATTAAGTTACCAAAAATAAATTTGATCATTGGTAGTAAGAGAAAATGTAGTCATGAATGAAAAAAAATATATATATATGAGAGGATGGGAATTATTTTTAATATCTTTGATGATTATGAAAATAATTTAAGACATCAAATAATTAATTTTGAATTAAAATGTGATTTACCCAGATGAGTGATTTATAATTCCCAAAAGCCTCCATTTTTGAGATTTCCTCTGAGAAAATGTTCAAATTCTTAAATTGAGTACTAGTCACTTCTTTACATTTTTATTCCCCATAATTGAACTCCAAATTTATTTTATCTATTATAATATAATAAAATTATTATTATTAGTCTATTAAAATTTATTATGGTAATGGTATATCCATTATATACACTTTTCACCTAGAAAAATAATAATGTTTTTTGCGTGTACCTGTGGACAACAGCCACCATGAAGAGTCATGTTTCATTTTTCATAACCATGTTATATGTATGGTTATAAAATAATATTTAAGAATGAATATATTTTCTATAAAAATTCTAATATTCTAAAAATATAAAACATTTTTCATCTTCCTCACATTTAATGAAAAAGGGAAGATGCCTCCAATGTGCATGTGTAGACTACCACCTCTAAGAAGCGTTATCATTAATTTTTCATCACTACCTTACATGGAAGGTTCTAAAAAAATTTATGAATATATATGATATTAAATATTACTATTTTTCATGAATAAAGATATTTATGGGCAACATAGAAATTAACAATACTTATAAAGTAACTCATTGATATCAGTAAACTACCAAAAATAATATCTAATTGGATTCCATTTTCAAAAACTAATCCCATTAAATTCATGGAATGAGGATATGAATTAATAAATCAATGAATCAAAAATATAAAAATATCTTGAAATTTTTTTGAGTGATTAACTTTGTATCAATGAATGGGGTTTGATATCTTCACAAAAAAACACATGTGAATCACTCAAAATTAAAAACATCTGACGATGCAAATAAAAATTAAATAATTAATATATGTTTATATAATTCCTATAGTTGAATAATATTTAAAGAAATAAATATTAATAAGATTCTAAAATAATTGATTAATAGGGTTATTTTTATTATAAATGAGGCTAAATACCTTTTATGAAATTTTTGTGTAAAAGGTAATGGATTTTCTTGCCTCAATTTTTATTTTTTGATACATATTAAATATTTATCACTTGATTTATTGTTTTTGTGGTGTATATAATAAATTATGGATTCTATTTCAACAAATTTCATTAATTTTAAAAAATTTAAACAACTACTCAATTTATTTTTTTAAATGAATTCCAATTCAAAAGTAACCAAATCTTTAACGGTTTATTTTCCAGTATTATTTATTTTTAGTCGATAATGTTTCACCTCTATATCCATACTCTTATAACCATAAATTTTATCCATTATTATTTATAAATAAAAATATTTATTATTTTTATAACAATCATATTTCTCAATAACTATTTTAAAAATAAATTTTTATTACTCTTGAAATGATGTGGGTTTCAATAAATATATTTTGAAAAATTAATTATGTTCATTTCATTTAATTTATTTTCTAATCCACATTTAAATATTTAAACATTATTTCTTTTCAAAATTCCATTTTACAGGATTCCACTTTTGAAATAATTTTTTAAAAATTATTTAAGTAATCTTTTTGAAAATGATATTTAAATGTAACTCATGGATTTATTATTTATTAATTTTTAATATATTTATAAAATGTAAAATTAATATTCTTTAAAATGATATTCTCAATAATCCATGTTCCTACCATGATTTTTGGTTTTATTTAAGAAAATTCCTCCTTATGTTTTCAAGGATTTTCAATGGAATTTATATTACCTTTATATTATAAAATATATTCTAAAGTGTATCAAAATTTTAAAGGGTATTTATTATTATTTCACCAAGTTAATTTTTAATACTCCTATAAAGGAATTTTTCATCTATGTCTACATACTTTGATTTTTCTCATATTTAACTATGAATATACTCTAAAGATACCATCTGTATTCTCTCTCTATATGGCTTATTATTATGTCATTCCATTAGTAATTTGGGAAAATTAATGAACTTTAATATTCTTATTCTTTAATATGGATGATTATTACTAAGTATTAATGACTATTTGTTTTACTGCTTATTCATTCCTTTCATATGATGAATGTATTAGAATTATTATATGAGGTTTTGGCACTTAATATCCCCTAAACGTATCGGTGTGTCTCATGAGAGAAGTTGTCTTGTATATTTGGTGTATTCCTTACTTATTAATATATGATGTATTTTTATGAAGCCATCATGATAGGATTATGATGTCTTAAATTTTAAATTATATCATTATAAAACCAATTATTATTTCTATTATTTTTTAATTCATAGATATATTATTATTCTATGGTATTAGGTAAATGGAACATTTGATTGTTGATTATCTCTTCCATATCATAAATTCCTTAGTTATTCTATGATAGATTATATTTTAAGTTTTCTCTTACATAAAATTATATATCTAAATTTATTTATTCATATCCCGAGGGTACATAGAAGTAAACTTTGATTAATTTTATGGATATAATATAAGAAATAACAATTTTATCACTAGAATTTTAATTAATATTTCATGATTTAAAATTTAATATGAGAATAATATATGTATCTAGTCTTACAATATTTCTAAACATTGTGATACTTAGTTATGTGATCACTTGTGTCTTCTGCTAATGTAATAAAGTGACCACAATTTCTAGGATGTTGGATTCAAGGTTGTTACAGTTGGAATCAAAGCAGGTTTAGTAGAAACCGCAGGATATAGATTTAAAAAAAGATATATTAGAAAATATAACCATGTGATAGACCCCAGTGATAATCCCATGTCTAAGAAAACATAATAAATTTTGTTAAGTATACAGTGTTAGGATTCCAATCAATGAAGTTCATTTCTAGTACAAAAACAATTTAAAAAAACTCTAGCATAGATGCACCAGGGTATAGTAACCTTGAAACTGATGGTTGGGTAATATCTCAATCTTTACCTAGTGAATATAAAAGTGACCTAACTACACACTTGGTTTGACACGCTTGAGGGATATTTTCTGGTTTAGTCACATGTTAAATGTGAACCGTTAAGTTTTATTTGAAAATATTTTTATGATTTTATGATATTTCCAAATACACTAAGCTTATGATTTTGATATTACTATTTTTATAATTCCTCGATTTATGTTATGGGTTTCTTATAATTAAAAATTATATACTATGATTTAATATTAATAGTGTCATTAATGAACTTATTATTTGTATTCCAGTATTTATATGTGAAATATAGTGGAAGGAATAGAAACTACATCAATACGTTGTGCCTTAATTGAATTTACATTTTTTAATAATGATAAGAGGTTTTTTTATTTTTTCATAACATTATATTTTTTTGAGTATTGTAAATTTTTGGATTTTCCATAATTTATAGTATCTATTGAAGAAAATATGAAATTTTAGATGATTAAAATCATTAATGAATCTATAACACTATAAAAAGTGGAAACAAGAGTGGATGTAACATTCTTGAGATCATCAAAATAATGAGAATAATTTCAAGATATAAAATATCAATATAAATTACTATTCATGGTTATAAATACATTCAACACCAAGAATATGTTTTTAAAATTAAATCTATCAATTCTTTGAAGCCCTAAAGATTTTACCCCACTTTTTAATCCATAAATAAAGGAAGATCTAGACTCTTAAGAACAATATATTATGAGTTAATCAATGAAACCTCCAGAACAACTTGAAAGTTCAAGATTGGCTCTCTTAAAAAGGACCATAATCCCATACATTCAAGGTAGTGTAACTAATGTCATGAAAGGGGTTGATCTGTATATTTTTTATGCACCTAACTTGTATGGGGGATGAGAATTTTTACCGAGTTTCATTTTTTCAATCATTCCTTTTATTTCCTCAATGGCCATAAATTCCCAACATTCCATTATGCCTCTAAATAGGTTTGAATTGAATTGAAGCCTAATTTAACTTGTGTTTCTATTAATTTAATGTAATTCATTCCAATTATCATTTATTTAAATTCAGTTTTTTCTTATCATGCATTCTCCATTAAATTTATTCTCTTCGCCTACCATAGAATCCACTCCCCCATGCAATAATAGTTTTATTAGGTTAGGTAATTGAAAGTAAGGGGATAAATTGATAACGAATAATTAATCTAATAATGGTAATTTTAATTTTATGGGAATAATTTTGGTGAATCAGTCAAATCATATTCTTTTTCGTGAGCTTTATCTTGGGAATTGCATATGAGGAATCCCAATCTAATTAATATGGTTAAGTTATAAACAATAGATTTCATTTTTCTTCCACTTAATTATTTTCTCTAAATGAACCTATTTTGGTAACTATAACTAGACAAAAGAATATTTATTGGTTTATGTTGAGTAAAATAATTTAACCCAAGTAAATTGATGGCCTTTGAAAAAAAAAACTACCATTCTATTAACACATGATTAGATTAATGTAGTCTTATAAATAAATCCCTTTAAATTGATTCTAAATCCATTATAATTCAATTTTAGTTTAGTAAAGTCATTTAGTTTAATCCTATTTACACAAATAATTGTGAATATTCAACTCCATAAAACCACATTTAATGTATAATCAATATTGTTTCCCCTCTATGGGATAGACCATGTGCTCCCACTATATATGGAATATTCTTAGTAGTGTTAGATTGAGTGATGTATAAATTTATAAATTGGTCAATCAAATGGGGGAGATAACGACACCATGTGACCATGTAAAATTTTTTGTACCATTTATTAAGAGGTATAGTGACCTTAGGACTTGAACCTAGGACAACAATTCTTTTTTCATTTCCCATTTATTTGTCTATTTTTCTCATGTGAAGGGTTTATGGTTTTTCTTTCTGAAATTGTTAGTCCACAATGAAGGTTCCCATGACTCATTCTAGAAGCCTAAACCCTATATATCCACATGATTTAAACCCTAAAATAAAGAGGTACTTATCACCTAAATGGTGCCTGTCTATGAATGAACACAACAACCTCACTACTCACAATTCCCATATGGATCAATTCAAACAGCAAGAGTGGAACATAGAATGATCGGTGTCACCAATATGACCCATTATAGATTATGGCTTTTCATCCATAAATAGTGTGGATTATGAGAATCATTCACCATATTATTTAGTTGAACACATTTGACATTAAGGCTACTATAATTCAAATGATCCAAAATATGGTCTGATTCCATGGACATCAATGCAATGATCCGTATGGACACCTCTATTATTGCATAAAGTTATGTGACACATTAAAATGTCAATTGGTTACCTCAAATGAGACATGATTGTGGTTTTATCCATTTTTAATGAAAATATATATATCCTGGTAGTGGAATAAAATTAATAGATCAATTATCACATTACATTATCTTGAAATGAAATTTATTGGAAAATATTTCCCACTAGTCAGAATATGGAAGCTAAAAAGTTACATTTAAATATTTACATAATTAGATGGAGAATATACTTGGGAGGCGTGGGATATATTCCAAGAAATGTAAATGAAATTCCAAAACTAAAAACTCAAATTTTGGATATAACTGAAAAGTTTTACTATGGATTGTAGGTTTTTGTAAGAGGCATAGTTGAAGCATCAGCAAATGGAATCCTAAAGATGTGGAAGTTATAGGTCGGGAGAGTCCTTATCAATTAACAGTCATAAAACATTGATCTATAGAAGAGTGATAGAGGACCACCTAGGTTTTTAATGAGTCTTTTTAAATAAATCACAATCCTTTCCTCAAAGGTAGAGTCCATAATAAAGAAGCTAGAAAACATCCAATTCATCATTCAGTGAAAAACAACCCAAATGTCTTACACGATGGGGGTAAAATACTATAATATGTGTCATGGTTGATGTGGTTATCAATAAATATAAATGGTATAAGATGAAAATAAATTCATGGCCTCTAATTACATAAGTTATAATCATTGTTAGTAGCAATTAAAGTGAGTTTATTTATGGCATTTTCCCCATTATGTTAAATACCCTGAGATGGGGTTAAATCAGGTTTTGGTGAATCAAAAAACTACCCCTAATTTTTTTTTAAAAAGATATATTCTCTCTTCTTATCTAAATAATATATTATTATATAATGAAATCATTTGAGTGACATGACAATTTTACATTGTTCACACAAATGGGTCTACTCGATGATCGTACAAATTCATTTGGTGATGTACTAGAATACACTATAACACACTATTATTACAATATTAAGAATGGATTCACTATCCCCCTAGTTTATAACTAATCGCATGTTAGAATTCACAACTCTTTCAACTAGAGTGAACACACTACTCCTCTTGATGATTAATCTATTTTTAAAAATTGGTTCAAATTTAGTTCAATCATATTTTAATGTTTCTAAAAACTCGATTTTAATCATATAGATGAAATAAACATTACCTTGTGACTTTATCTCTAAGTAAAATTCATTATACAACTATTTATTCCACATTAAGTTCTTTTAAATTACAGAGTAACTCCATAAACCCCCTTCGTGCTTCATGAACAACAGTCAAAAACTCCTCTATAGGTTGTCCTCTGAACTTAGTTCACTTCTCTTAGTTGAATTATCATAGTCTTGTTTCCTTAGTCCAACTATATTATTTATATTTTCTTAGTCTACTTCACATATTTTACATTGTGTATTATATTTCACTCAGTTTACTTCTCTTATTCCACTTCACTAAGTTCACTTTTCTTAGTGACCATCTCTTAGTTCACCCCCCTTAATTAACATTGCTTACTACTGATCTTTGAGTTCACATCACATAGTAATCTATGATAAATCTTTTCCAACTCTCTAAATCTTCAACAATGACCTCCTGAGTTAATATTTACACTCTAAATAGAATGAACTACTCAAGGGTTCATTATAAAATAACCCCATCACATTTTTTTACTCCATTGTTCTTATCATCATTTACCCCCATGGATATGCATAATTCCTATGTGATCTAAAAATATATCATGTGAAAAAACATCCTTTTCAAATTTTACATGGATCTGTGTTCTTCCGGCCTGATCCACAAATATACCATGTAATCCATATACCTTAAAAATAGATCCTCTTAATTGTTATGTGATCTACATACTTTAATAATTGATCATCATACTTGAGAAGTAATCTTTATACTTTACTAAGAAATCAACATCCTTTATATTCAAAAAAACCATTAGCCAAAAAATTTCTTCATATATATACCAAAATATTCTTGAACCACTTTGGAAATATTATTTTTCCACAGACACATTAAAACATTGTAAATTGGATAATTCAACAAACATAAAAACCCAAAAACTTCAAAACATCACCTTGACATATTTTTTCTTAAAAATACATCACTTAAGATTTTTTAATAACTCCTAAAACCACTATAAACTCTCTTTTCACAACACTAACACAACTTTCACAAAAAAAACACCATTCAAACTCTACAGATTTAAATAGTTTTCAATGATTTACTCATCATGTAATCTATTAATAAATGACCCAGGCTTGGCATGATAACCAAGTATAGAATGAAAATTACATCAATGAGATACATTATCCTTGATACCAACCATTGAAATGTTCTACATATAAACTGTTGAACTACACTAGGTCCAAGATACCACTTCTTTATCCACTTAGGGAAACTTCCTACATAAGGAACCAAATCTAAGGGTCACTACTTTCATTGTTTTTATTTATTAATAAAATAGTTTTAGTATCTTTATATTTTAAACTCCATTTTTTCCTTTCTACCATGATTCTTCATTAATCATCTCTCCCCCTTCCAACAACTTTCCTACCTTCATTAACATGATTTATACATTTTTTTCAATTAACCCAAAGCTGACTCTTTTGCTGACTTTAATATGGAAAAAAACTCATATTAGACTGACAATAAAAACACATAATACCTCAAGTAGTGGGATTACCACATCCACACTAATCAAGTGTGGGGAGTCTACCAAAATCCTATATCTTTAAAATATTTTTAAAATTATTCTTCATCTAAACAATTTGTCAATATTTCAATAACTTTTAGTTTTTTTTCATAGACTCCAACATTACCTAACCCATGATCGACGTTATCTTTGATAAAATGATACTTGATTTCAATGTGCTTCATTTTTTAGTTAAGAGTATGGTTGTTTCTTATATATATATATGACATCAATTATCATAATTGATTCAAATAAAATACTTCATTTAAATTTACATTTCTTCAAGTTATAGCTTCTTTGTTGGATATTTCATTTAGGTTTTAGTGGATATAATATATTCAACTTTTTTACTTCTTATATAAATGAAATATTGATTCTTTCTCAACCAAGAAATACTTATTCAAAAAATATAAAATGCACTACATGATGTTAGATTTCAATCATCTGTTGAACTAGACCAATCATCATATGTTCATAACAATAAATCACTTTTGATGTTTTATTTTAAGTAAACAAAAATATATATTTACTTTGATATATCATTTTATTTTTTTCAATTCAATAATATAGATTTATTTTGGATTACACTGATTTCTTACTACCTAGAATGTGGGAAAAAAATTCAGGACATTTCACAATTAAGTATCACAAGTAGCAAATTTTTTTTCTATATTTTAGGATAATGACCTTTTTCCATCATCACCACCTAAAAATATAATCTGAGTGGAAAAAAAGTTTTTATCACATTTAAGTTCTTCATTCCATACCTTTTCCAAAAATATTCAGAAAATTTATATTGAGAAATAAATGTGTTGTTCCTTCCTTGTTTTTCCTATAAACAAAGCTAAAATCTCATCTTCTGAATAAATGACATTTTGAACTCACATGTCATGAATTTTTCAAACTATTTTCAATGTGCTTAATTTGATCCACCAAAAATTTTATCATCAAAAAACACCAAAACCATTATCCTTTTATTACTCTGATTATAAACTTGTATATTGTAATAAACTCACCCATGTTGGAAATTCCACTTCTTTTTGTGTTGATTGTGTCATGAATAAAATACTCTTGATCCTTATTTCAACCCATAAAATGCCTTATTAATCTAAAAACCATTATTCTCATATTCATGAATGAGAAAACAATTTAGTTTTTTGATTTAGACCTCATATTCTATAAATATGTTTATAAATTATAATTTTACATCTATCTTGAGAGCATTGAATTTAATTTTCATTGTTATGGACAATGTAATAGTATAAAAATTTAGTTTCAAAGAATACAATGCTTGATAGATTTCATCGCACACAATATCAAGTTTAAATTAATCGTGATATATTACAACCATGTTTTTAAATTATAAGTGTGAATAGAAATTACAAAATTGATAAAAATATCTATAAATGTTTTATATAATTAAAATTTATTGATTAATACATAATAAATAAGTACTCAATTTTCAGTAAAGTCATTTTATGCTATAAAAATATATCATATTTATAAGTTGTGTTCATTAAATTTTTTGTATGAATATTATAATCAATTTTTTCCATTTTTTAGACATTTTATTTGATAATATATATTCTCTTTGAAATCATCTTGTTACACCCCGAGATTTTATGAAAAATATTCTTTTTAATTTCATTAATGTCTTGTGTTGTACGCTACACCAAAAGGAACTTTCACAACACGTATCCCTGACATGTCTTGCATTACATGCAATCGTGACCTTCCACGATATCATGTGTTGTACGCAATACCGAGTTTCGCTAAACAACGATATGTTATATAAACTAGCCACTATGAATATTAATACCAACTTTTTGAAATTTTATAAAATTTATATTTCAAAATGGACTTCATTTTTGGATTCAGAATTTTGAAATTAGCTTACGGTGAAATTTTGGTACTTTTCGGATAACTTTAATATTTTGATGAATAGTGAAAATTACTAAATTTTAATTAAAAACAACTTTTTTAATCGAAATAATTAATAGTGATAAATTATTAATTTGATTGGTTTTAAAGTATATTTAGAATATATTTTTACCATTTAATACAATTTTGTTCATTGGATGTAATTTCACATTTAAACCAGACATAAACAAGTGTCAATCTTTTGATAGTTATTATCTCTTAAAAACACGCTATTTGTTTTGACGATGAGAATTAATTTTTTAAAATAATTAATGCAACTGATAGGTTTTGAATTTTTTAAAATAGACCTCATTTTTTAATTCATAATATCAAATATAGGTTAGGCCTAATTTTTGGTATTTTTCTGGAAACATCCATTTTTTGATGAATAGTGAAACCACTAAGTGGTAGTTAAAAAACTAAATTTTTCATAAAACTTAATTTTACCGCTTCTGTGAGTGTAATTTCAAAACTCCGAGAGACATGGTTGATGTTAGTAAGTAAAATGTGGTTCAATGAGATAAAAATAATTTTTGGTGAATAATAACTTTTTACTTTTATTTACCACAATTAAAAGTAAGTAGGGTAATTAAGGGTAAAAATGATATTATTATTACCCTAACACATGTCCTAATTCTATTGGATAAGTTTAATTCGACCCAAAACAACCTTAAGAATAAAATATGACCATTTAGGACCACTTGGATTAGATTAGGACATTTAATATTAATTTATTTAAAGAAGGGTTAAAATAGGTAAAAATCAATGTTTAATGAGTAAATTATTTTTAATATAGGGTTATACATAAGATAAATTTGACTATAAATATGAATTACAAATCTAAAACTATTTACTACATAATGGTATTTTATTTGTAATTTCTAGACTTAAAATAATTTAATTTAATTATGACACAATAATGATGCAGTAATTATCTTATTAATGAAATATTGACATAATTGATGTTATATATACCCAAATAAATGAAATTTGATACTTTTTATGAATTAAAATAATTTTCTATATTAATATAACATGTTAGTATTGATTTAGTTAACTTTTTTCGAACTAATCATTCAGTTATGATTTTCAGAAAAATCAATTACCAAATAGTATCAAAATTGACATAAAATATTTTTTAAAACAAATATTATATTATTAATTGTTATTATATTCCTAAAAATATAAGGTTCGTCCAAGATACTTATATCATGATAGTTGTATCATTAATGGACCAATTGGGGGTCGTTTGGATGTATATGGTAAGTTTATTAACTATATAATATAAAAATACAAAGTGAAATGGTAAATGTCAACCTAATTAACTAAGAGTTAAAACTAAAAGTTAAGGTTAATATAATGACCAAACCCTGTTTAAATTCTATTGGATGAGAGGATTTAGACCCATACCCACCTTAGCTTTTAAATAAATCAATTTTTAGATATTAAAAACCGAATATGACTTTATAATAAAATACTATTTTTAGTTATTCCAAAGGTACCCCTCTCCTCCCTTATAAAAGGGAACCTCCTCCCTCTCTTCCTCACACCACTTTGAGCCTTCATGATCGGCAAAAGCCTGAAAAATTCTCTTCTCCAATTCCCTAGAAACATCCTAGAGGTCATGGTCTTCCTCAAAGTCCAATTTTAGTGCCCTAAAAAGAGGTCTCAAAGAGGCGCTTTAAATAAGAGGTAATGTCTGTTACCGATTCTTTCAACTTTATTTCTTCTTCCACTTATTCTTCTTTAGTTGTTTCATTATGAATTAATAACATCCGTATCACTCATATAATGATATGTTATTATAAGTATGAAACAACCCTATTTCACCATCTATCCATCCTACAGAAAACGAAATCACCGTGTGTGCGTACGTAAACGGAATACCGTCTCCACGCCGTAGTGTAATCTATTTTCCACCACCACCTTACTTGGATGGGTATAATGGTGAAAATAAATAACTATATATGATTATTTTAAATTATTATTTATTTTTTAATAGTATACATACACTTCAATAAAATTCCATGATCATGGGAACGATATCATCGCTCGTGCATACGTACGGAATGCCGTCTCCACGACGCGATGAGATTCATTCTCAATGATTAACCATTCATAAATGATTATAAAGTATATATAATAATTAATCATGAAATATATGACATAATAATGATACTGGATTTATGTATATATATATATGTATTTCATCCAATTAATTCCATTCAATTCAATGAGGAAACGAAAACAACGTTCATGTGTACGTACGGCCTACCGTCTCCATGAACGGTGTATTTCTTTCCATTTATCGATCTATTATATATATCTAAATTATAAATAAATATTATATATAAATCATGTTTTATATTCTGGAATTAAGTAATCGTGATCTAAGTAATCATATGAATAATTACAAGTCAAAACAAGGACGACCAATGAAATGATTTTACCCAAAATGCTCTTTAACATGTAATTTACAAAAGAACGAGTAATATAAAGTCATAAGTGAAACATATATGATATCATAACAATGAATATGATTATTTAATAAGTAAATGACATTATTTAAATCATTATATAGAAGGTTCAGATACGTACGAAGCATATCGGACCAAAGGAAAGGGATAACTATTCCAATCTCGTTCTTATCCGAGATTGTTTTTTCGTAAGTATTTACTGGGGTTATTGTTATCATCCATGCCCATGTTTCCAAAAAATGGTTTCATATATGTTTAAATTCCTTTTTACCCATTTTTACTTTTACCCAATAGTATGGAAGGAATATTTCTTTTATTTACCCTACAAGGTACTTTTTGACTTTTCCGACAAAAGTACGAGAAGAATGTTTTTTTAACGTATACAGCATGGAAAGATTTTTAAGGTTTTATAAAGTCTTGTATTCATGAATATTCCTCCAAAATATTTCATGACTATTTTCAACAAAATCCTTTTATTTTAAAATTTCACGACATTTTGTGAAAAGAAAATGCTTTTGAAGAAAAAAGGATATTTTCCTCAGGAATTCATTTCAAGTGTTTTATCAAAACCATTTTTCTTCTAAGATGACATTATTTCATATGTGTATGTCTCAAGTACAATGTATCTATGATTTACATGGTGTCACTTATCTTATTATGAAATTATATCCATTTCTTTTATATAGATTATGTGATGATGGGATGATGATTATGAAACTCATTTTATTTATTTGGTTTTTATGAATGATGTATGTTTATTTTGTGGAACAAGTAAGAATGATTTCATTATGAGTTGGGTGGGACCTATATCTCCCTCAAATTCATTGGGTAAAGATTTATATCTCATGATATAGGCATTGCTAGAACGGTAAGTTAATCTAGTTCAGTGTTACAGGACTGAAACGAGGAGTGAACTCGATTCAGAAAGGGACTTTGTCCACTACGATAGTCTTGGCAGCAATGCCTTGGCTACTCTGGAAATCATAACAAGTGATGAATGGTTGCCACAATTACATGTTTTATTCCCATGATATTTTATCATGATTGATGTTCCCTTATGATATATGTCTTACTTACTTCCAAGATTCATGTCTTTGCTCAAGATTTTGATGTTTAGATTTTATGTTCAAGTTTTTGCATTCAAATTTTTACGGATTGTTTTATATTCTCTATGTTTACCCTTACTGGACATTTGAGCTCACCACTTTTATATTTTCTTTTACCCGGGATATAAAGAAAGGTTTTAGGTAAGAAAAAAAGGGGAAGATCTTTATGGGAGATGTTGATGATCTTTCACCATGATTAGAAGATTATATTCCGAGTTTCCAAAGACACTAAACTATTACGGTCCTTGTGTGTCTGTTTTTGTTATGTACTAAGTATTCCAAAAAAGTAATATAATGTCCATGTACGTCAAGATTCGGGTCTCTACAATTGGTATCAGAGGAAAGTTTTAGTCAACCTTTGGAAACTAGAATTCGAGAACTTTAGTGAGATCCCTAGAGATATTTCTAAAGTATGTCTAGAGATGTCCCTAAGGGTAAGTATAAGTATAGGTTATAGTCCTAGAATTATGGTAACGATATTATATTAAACCTAAGATGTTAGATATTGAAGTTACTCCCCCTTTATTATGATTTTTTCCTCTCACACTATTCTTTTTGGGTTTTAGAAAATGGATGGAAACAAGATGATTCACGATAATGGAGGATATGATGGACAATGGAATGATATTCTTCATGAGCAACCAAATGAAATGGGATTTGGAAGTCCAAACATCATTATTATGACAAATTAGAAATCTCATAATATGATCAATAAACTCAAATTTGGAAAGTTTCTTGACTCAGCTAATAAGAAAAAGATGGAGTTTCATGATGATCATAAAGGAAAGAAAGTTCAATTTCCCCTATGTAAATCATGTGGGAAGAGGCATCAAGGAGATTGTTTCAAAGGAACTGGAAGATGCTTAGGGTGTGGAAAAGAAGGACATAAAGCCAGTAAGTGCAAAGGAAAAGGTTCGGTTAACACCATGGATGAGGATAATGGTATTGCTATGACATCAACAATGGTTAAATGTTTTAAATGTGGAATGTTCGGGCATTATGCAAACCAATGCCCTAAGGGAATGTCTCATGAAGAGAATCAGTATGGTTATATGGGTAATATTTATGTTCATGATGATGAAGAGACTACAAATGATATGTGAGATGAAATAATTGTTGAAGCTCAGTCAATGGTTTAAGAAGGTAGTGGAATGATTACATGTTTATCAAGTGTAATGTTGTATAAGTAATCTCATGGTACTATGGAATAAAGAGACATCTAAGGGTTGTTACACTGTTGTCTTTCCTTAAGTTTTGAAAGTGTGTGATGAATGGTACCAGTATTTTTGGAAAGTAGATGATATGCGCATAATGAAGGGATAAGGATAAAATGAAATGTTTGATAGTATTCATTAGCTCATGACTGATATAAGGAGAAGGTTATATCATGGTTTGAGTATATAAAATTTTTGGATTTTGGTATGTGGAAAGAGTTAACTTTTGATAGCATTCATGTTTTCACTAAGGTTTAATGGGTATTAATTTTTCAAGAGAATACATGATTAAGGTATTCACATGATTAGAATGTGACCAACAAGATAATGGGGGATAAATGATGGTTTGTTGATGAAATTTCAAGTAATCGTTTTCTTTATACTATGAGCTTAGACCGAAGTATTTTAGATAAATATTGGAATGGATTATATTTTATATAAGATAGTATTGTTTAAGGATAGAACTGTTTTCGATATTATTGATGGGATGTTATAGTAATGTAGTTTTAAAAAAAAAGGACAACCTGTAGGACGGGAGACATCCCATCATGTCGGCCAAGGCTGTGGGAATCGAACCCACAACCGAAGTGCGATTGGCCTTTATCGCCAACCACTGGCCTACAGGAAGTCCCTGTTTGGTAGAAACTAGTTTTATTATATTAAGCAGTATGATATATGAAGTATAGGTCCATTTTAGGAACCATATATGATTAATCTCACTATAGACCGACTTATGTATATTTAATAACTTTTTCTAACCTTTTGTTTGTGACAGAGGGAATGACCCGTCATTCTATCACATGATTTGCTAACACTTCACGAATAACAAATTCAACTTCATTTCTTTAAGAGATGAAGTGGAAATTATTCAAAGCATGAATAATAGTGAGATTGTACCAAAATCAAGCAAGTATTTCTTCTAATTCAAAATTTTCAACTTTAGGGAAATGATATTGAAAACCAAAAATGTTTTCCTAGTGCTCTTATATCCGATGAATCAGATGGTACCTTAGATAATCACAAATTTATGGCTTTGTGATTGATGGCTTTTTCATATCCATGTTCTCTACCACTCTCCATCAGAACATGATGGTTAGATTTCTCTTCCATATCCATATTTTCACCTATGTTCTCCTATGTGGAAACCCAGTGATTAATTTATTTGGGTAACCGTTACGTTTCATACTTTAGTTTTTTAAGGCATTTTTTGGTATTCCTTTTTATGATGTGGGTTTCTATTAATGAAACTTTCGGATAGTAGACCATTTATAACCCTGATGAATTTCGAGGGTGAAATTCATTTTAAGGGGGGTAGAATGTAACACCCCAAGAATTTATGAAAAATATTCTTTTTAATTTCATTAATGTCTTGTGTTGTATGCTAAACCAAAAGGATCTTCCACAACACTTATCCCTGACTTGGCTTGCATTACATGCAATCGTGACCTTCCACGATAGCGTGTGTTGTACGCAATACCGAGTTTCGCTAAACAACGATATGTTATATAAACTAGTCATTATTAATATTAATACCAACTTTTTGAAATTTTATAAAATTTATCATTCAAAATGGACTTCATTTTTGGATTCGGAATATTGAAATCAGCTTAGGGTGAAATTTTGGTACTTTTCGGATAACTTTCATATTCTGATGAATAGTGAACATTACTAAATTTTAATTAAAAACAACTTTTTTAATTGAAATAATTAATAGTGATAAATTATTAATTTGAGTGGTTTTAAATTATATTTAGAATATATTTTTACCATTTAATACAATGTTGGTCATTGGATGTAATTTCACATTTAAACCAGACATAAACAAGTGTCAATCTTTTGATAGTTATTATCCCTTAAAAACACGCTATTTGTTTTGACGATGAGAATTAATTTTTTAAATTAATTAATGCAACTGATATGGTTTGAATTTGGTAAAATAGAAATCATTTTTGAATTCATAATATCAAATATATCTTAGGCATAATATTTGGTATTTTTCTGGAAACATTCATTTTTTTGATGAATAGTGAAACCACTAAGTGGTAGTTAAAAAACTGAATTTTTCATAAAACATAATTTTACCACTTATGTGAGTGGAATTTCGAAAATCCGAGAGACACAGTTGATGTTAGTAAGTAAAATGTGGTTCAATGAGATATAAATAATTTTTGGTGAATAGTTACATTTTACTTTTATTTACCACGGTTAAAAGTAAATAGGGTAATTAAGGGTAAAAATGATATTATTATTACCCTAAAACATGTCCTAATTATATTGGATAAATTTAATTCGACCAAAATAACCTTAAGAATAAAATATGACCATTTAGGCCCACTTGGATTAGATTAGGACATTTAATAATAATTTATTTAAAGAAGGGTTAAAATAGTTAAAAATCAATGTTTAATAAGTAAATCATTTTTAATATAGGGTTATACATTAGATAAATTAAACTATAAATATGAATTAAAAATATAAAAATATTTCCTACATAATGGTATTTTATTTGTAATTTTTAGACTTAAATTAATTTAATTTATTTATGACACAATGATGATGGAGTAATTATCTTATTAATAAAATATTGACATAATTGATGTTATTAATACCCACATAAATGTAATTTGAGACTTTTTATGAATTCCAATAATTTTATATGTTAATATAACATGTTATTATTGATTTAATTAACTCTTTTTGAACCAATCATTCTGTTATGATTTTCACAAAAAACAATTACCAAATAGTGTCAAAATTGACATAAAATAGTTTTTAAAACAAATATTATATTATTAATTGTTATTATATTCCTAAAAATCTAAGGTTAGGCCAAGATACTTATATCATGATATGTGTATCATTAATGGACTACTTGGGGGTCTCTTGGATGTATATGGTATGTTTATTAACTATATAATATAAAAATACAAAGTGACATGGTAAATGTCAACCTAATTAACTAAGAGTTAAATCTAAAAGTTAAGGTTAATATAATGACATAAACCTGTCTAAATTATATTGGATGAGATGATTTCGACCCATACCTGCCTTATCTTATAAATAAATCAATTTGGAGCTATTAAAAACTGAATATGACTTTATAATAAAATAATATTTTTAGTTATTCCAAAGGTGTACCTCTCCTCCCTTATAAAATGGCACCTCCTCCCTCTCTGTCTCACACCACTTTTAGCCTTCATGCTCGGCCAAACCCTGCCAAATCCTATTATCCACTTCCCTAGAAACATCCTAGAGGTCCTGGTTTTCTTCAAAGACCAATTTTAGTGCCCTAAAAGGAGGTCTCTAAGAGGCGCTTCAAATAAGAGGTAATGTCCGTTACTGATTCTTTCAACTTTATTTCTTATTCCACTTCTTCTTTATTAGTTGTTTCATTATTAATTAATAACATCAGTATCACTCATATACTGATATGTTATTATAAGTATGAAACAGCGCTATTTCACCATCTATCCATCCTACAGAAAATGAAATCACCGCGCGTGCGTACGTACGGAATACCGTCTCCATGCCGTGGTGTAATCTATTTTCCACCACCACCTTACTTGTATGGGTATAATGGAGAAACTAAATAACTATATATGATTATTGTGAATTATTATTGATTTTATAATAGTATACATACACTCCAATAAAATTCCACGATCAAGGGAATGATATCATCGCTCGTGCGTACGTACGGAATATCGTCTCCACGACGCAATGAGATTCATTCTCAATGATTAAATATTCATAAATGATTATAAAATATATATAATAAGTAATCATGAAATATATGACATATTAATGATACTGGATTTATTTATTTATATATATGTATGTCATCCAATTAATTCCATTCAATTCAATAAGGAAATGAAAACAACGTTCATGCGTACGTACGGCCTACCGTCACCATGAATGGTGTATTTCATTCCATTTATAGATCTATTATATATATGTATATTCTGAATATATATTATATATAAATCATGTTTTATATTCTGGAATTATGTAATCATGATCTAAGTAATCATATAAATAATTACAAGTCAAAACACGGACGACAAATGAAACGATTTTACCCAAAACGCTCTTTAACATGGAATTTACAAAAGAACGGGTAATATAAAGTCATAAGTGAAACATATATGATATAATAACAATGAATATGATTCTGTAATAATTCAATGACATTATTTAAATCATTATACAGGAGGTTCGGATACGTACGAAGCATATCGGACCTAAGGTAAGGGATAACTATTCCAATCTCGTTCTTATCCGAGATTGTTTATTCGTAAGTATTTACTGGGGTTATTGTTATCATCCATGAACATGTTTCCAAAAAATGGTTTCATGTATGTTTAAAGTCCTTTTTACCCATTTTGACTTTTACCCAATGGTATGGAAGGAATCTTTTTTTTATTTACCCAACAAGGTACTTTCTGGCTTTTCCGACAAAAGTATGAGAAGAATGTTTTTTAACGTATACGGTGTGAAAGGGTTTTTACAGTTTTATAAAGCCTTGTTTTCATGAAGCTTCCTCCAAAATATTTAATGACTATTTTCAACAAAATCCTTTTCTTTTAAAATTTCATGAAATTTTGTGAAAAGAAAATGATTTTGAAGAAAAAAGGATATTTTCCCCAAGAATTCATTTCAAGTGTTTTATCAAAACCATTTTTCATCCAAGATGACATTATTTCATATGTGTATGTTTCAAGTAAAATGCCTCTATGATTTACACGGCTTAACTTCCCTTATTATTAAATGATATAGATTTATTTTATATGGATTATGTGACGATGGGATGATTTTTATGAAACCCATTTTATTTATTGGGTTTTTATGAATGATGTGTGTTTATTTTGTGGCATAAGTAAGAATGATTTCATTATGAGATGGGTGGTACCTATATCTCCCCACAATGAATTGGGTAAAGATTTATATATCATGAGATAGACATGGATGGAACGGTAAGTTAATCCAGTTCAGTGTTACAGGACTGAAACGAGGAGTGAACTCGATTCAGAAAGGGACTTTGTCCACTAAGATGGTCTTGGCAGCAATGCCTTGGATACTATGGAAATCATAAAAAGTGTTGTATAGTTTCCACAATTACATGTTTTATTCCCCGGATATTTTATCATGATTGATGTTCCGTTATGATATATGCCTTACGTACTTCCAATATTCATGACTTTGCTCAAGATTTTGATGTTTAGATTTTAGGTTCATGTTTTTGCATTCAAATGTTTATGGATTGTTTTATGTTCTCTATGTTTACCCTTACTGGGCATTTCAGCTCACCCCTTTTATGTTTTCTTTTCCCCAGGATATAAAGAAAGGTTTTAGGTAAGAAAAAAAGGGGAAGATCTTTATGAGAGATGTTGAAGATCTTTCACCACGATTAGAAGATTATATTCCATGTTTCCAAAGACACTAAACTATTACGGTCCTTGTGTGTCTTTTTTTGTTATGTACTAAGTATTCCACAAAAGTAATGTAATGTCTATGTACGTCAAGCTTCGGGTCTCTACACATCTTTTCAATATTATCATCGGGTAAATTTTTCGTATTTTTCTAAAAAAATTATTATTTTATAAATTGTGAAAAATACTTACTTCTATAAAACTATCATTTCTTTTATTTAAATAAAGTAATTTAAAATATCTGATATATTTCGGATTTGGTTTAAAATTAATATAAGATACATTTTAATAATAATAAAATAAATAATACCAAAGAAGACAATATTATAATTTATTTTAATATAATATTATTTTAATGATTAAATATACAATTTTCTAAAAAAAATCATTGCATTTATGAATTTATAATAAAATAGAATTTTTAATCATATATAACATTAATATTAAAAAAATTATATTAAATATTTTTAATTAGAAGGTTCGTATATTTTATTAGGTTCCTTTTATTTTTTTTCAATATTAATATTAATCGTGGCATATATTTGTCACCTTGGTATGGTTACAACTGCATTAAAACTTTGGCATAAGGATTAAAAATTACCCCAAAACATGCCTTAATTTTATTTTATGAGATTAATTATACCATAGTTATCCTAATTTCAAGTAAATTTTATTTTGGTTTTATATTATATTGATAATTACATTTATATTGTTTTATGTTAAGAAAATTAAAAAATCTCTCTCTTTATTTTAATATATATAATATATTTCTATTTGGATAAAAATAAATTATGAAATCATATAAAACTTTTTTTAACATAAATAATTTTTTCAATGTTATTAATTTATTTTTATATTTTAATAATTATATAATTACCCTAAACTCTTAAAAAATGTTGATATAGTGCTTGTGTAGGGAGTAGAAAAATCATTGTAAATAATTTCAACAATAAATAAATTAACATTTTTTTGGATGAATTGTTGCATTACATAAATTTTATAATTAATTGTAAATTATAAATTCTGTTAAATGTCATTATACTTTAATTCAATTATTTTATTGATATCTATAAAGTATAATTAAATGAATAGTTCCAAAAAAGGCTTTAATAATATTTTATGAAGACAATATTTTATTAAATAATTTAAAAATATAAAAAAATATTCAAATATGATAAGATTTATTAGAAATTGTTTAAATTTTCATAAGTAGACCATATTTTATCCAATTATTTTCTAAGAAAAAAATTTATGACACTTAAATGTAAAAAAATTATACCATAGTTAAGGTTCAAAAATGGTTAACGATGGTGTTAAAACAAAAGATACAGTATAAAATTAAACAGAAGTAAGTCCAAATTTTATTATTTAAAGGTATTTAAACCATATTATTTCCTAACTTTAAAATTATTTCATTTTATAGTGACTTGGTATGTGTATGATTATATTATATTTATATCAGTTAAGTAATTCTTAGTGTATCTTTTCCCTCATTTATAAAAGGGAACCTAATACTATCCTTTAAATTAAAATGTTTCAGAATTTTTTCTCAGAAATTAACTTCCATAATTACATTATAGATTCCATAAAGTCATCCTAGATATATTATTCTACCCTGAAGTCCATCCAATGAAGGATTGTGTTTTATCCTAATGGAGTCCCCCCAAAAAGAGGTAATAGTCTTAACTGAATCTTTTAATGTTTATTTCTTCTTTTACATCCTTTAAATATGTGGTCTCCATATAAAAATAATGAATTAATAATATTAAATATAATGAAATTTTATTATTATTATTATTGATATTAAATTATCACCCCTCTTTCCATCAAATGGGAAATGAATGTATCACCCATGCGTATGTGTGGACTACCGCATCCATGTGGTGATATGATTCATTTTCTATCACCATATCAAATTGATCTATATAATTTCATATTTAATAAATATATATTCTAATTATGATATAATTATTATTCTATAACGATAAAATATTTTTAATTTTTTCCCTTCTTTTTTTAGAAAATGAAAATATCATTCATACGTATGTATGAACTTCCATCTCCAAGAACGGGTTAATTCATTTTATTCTATTTCAATATTTTATAGATAGTTATAAATATGTGTATACTGCATATATATGATATTTATATCATGAATAATATTATTTAGCTGATGAAATTGGGAACGAGATTAGAGGAACATAAATTTCAAAAGAAAACATATATAGGAAGCGAAGCAAATTAACACCTAAAATGACGATATTGATAGAAAATTTTGAATAAATGGGTGATAAGATATTATAATAGTATAATTTATAATATTATATGTATTTTTCGGTTTTTTATTATAATATAATAAATATAAATTCATTATACATGAGTTTATAGTTCTTCAAATCAATTTGTACATAGGAAAAGGGTTCTTCATCTCAATATTTTTTGGTTGAGAAAACATGTTTGAGTTTATTCACCTAATTATGTTTATGATGTGTTTATAAAACCTATTTGATATGTTATATCATGTATAATTATTAATTGATTTTATTTAATGTTTTAAATTAAATTATATTATCCACGGGGTTTTGACACAAAAGTTAACGAGGTGGTAAGGGTTTCCCATATAACTTCTGTTTCTTGTGAGAATTATACCATATTAACCACTTATTTATATAATTTGGTTTATATAATACCAAATTTATTTTTTTATCATGAATATTTTTATATTCATGGTATTTTATGTTTCAATTTTTTTTTTGTGGGTTGTGATTCAAAAATTACCAAAGAGGTAAGGGTTTTATGTTACTATCTCATTATTTGTCGAGATAGTTTACGATTAAATTTTTTTGATGATGAAATTATATGATATATATATATATATATATATATATTCTCCTCCACATTAGTTTTTTTTTAATATAAAAAGGCTTCATTTCCATTACCTCTTGATCTAAGTACATAAATTTCTAGAAGAATATTTTTAAGGAAACACAACATTAATATTCTTTTCTATCACGAATCATTTCATTCAAGTCCATATTTTCATTAAAAAAATCAAAAATGTTTTTATTATCATTAAAATATTTAATGAATTAATTTTTAAACATGTTATAATATTTATAAATTTAATTGAAAGGATTTATTTTAATATCTTGAATGATATACTTTTTTCAAATGGTGCGAATAGAATCATTATTTTAACATATACCATATGAACATATTTATATTCTATCATGACTACTCTCTGAATAAAATATTACTTTATATATTTACATAGTTATTAAAAATGAAATTTTATTATTAATATTTTGTAAATATTTATATTTTAAATAATCTTTTTTAAAATGAAAAATGTATTTTCCTCCCAAACAAATTCTAGTAATCTTTTAAAGAAATTTTTTATATATTATAAAATAATTCGATGTTGTTTATGATTACCTAGAGATATGATCCTATTATAATTTCATTACTCCTTCACATGATGTTTTATTATTATTATGATAAAATATTTATGATACCTATTTGATTTTCCATGAGTTAGGCTATAATGAAATGATAAAATTTTTCATGTTCTTATAGAATACACATGAATGTATTATGAATATGTGATGGGAGTGTTTGTTATAGACCACCAATTAATTAGGTAAATATTAATATTTAAGATATCAAAGGATATACATTAGTTTATATGAATCCCAAAAAGGTTACAAAAGAGGTTATCCATATCCCAAATTAAGTAAAAAATTGGTTTTCCAAATCCTAATTTTTTATGAATGATAGGATGGGTAACCATAAATAAATATTTCTATGATTATAATTATTTCACACTTAATAAAACTCTTTTATAACATGATATTATTAATTTTTTTTACCATAGATCATTTTATTATATTCCTTATTGATTAATTCCATATACACTGCCATATTTTATACGATGACTCATGATTTTGATCTACAAATTTCTATGTATAATTTTCAAATATTAATTTCATGTTCTCAAAACCTTCTGATTGTTTTATGACTAAAAATTATTATTGATTAATATCTGCCTTGATTAACCTTATTGAGTATCTAATATCACCCTTTATTATTTTTTTTATTCTCATAGTATATAAATAATGTTTTAGGTATTATAAATTTAATAAGGTTTTTAGTTATAAGATAATTACTTTGAGACAATGTAAATCATTTACATACCAGTGTTTTTTATCCTAGTTTCCAATGATAATAAACCTTTAAAGTTATAACATGGATCAAAATAATATATAATGAATACACATCTAATAAGAAGTAATATTAATCTACGTAAAGTTTGGTTCAACTCGGTAGGTATATGTAACACCATGAAATTTTTTAAAATATTTTTATCAATAAAATTTAATATTTTTAATATTTTTCATAATAAAAAATATTTATTTTACCTTAAATTATAAGAAACACTGATTTTGGAATGGGTTACAAGTAAAACTGGGTTTTTCTTACATTCTATGCAATAATGAGTTTAAATGAAACATGATATATTACTAAAATATTATTATTTTATATGATAGTGATCACTAAGCTATTAGAATAGTTATTATCAATAGGATTTAATAAATTATAAATATATATGTTCTTAAAATTTATATATATTGAATTATTTTCTATCCAATTAATTAAAAATAAACAAATACTATTTGAAAATAATTAAAATCTTTTTATAAATAATTGCTTTTTAAAAACAATAATGTTTTACCTCAACAAATCAAAAAACACAATTTTGGAGAATTATTTTAGTGATATTTATATATTAAATATTTAATAATATTTTTAACATTTATAATATTTTTTTCTATACAATACATAAGAATAAATCTAATTCTATTTTTAAAAACTATATTTTTCTAACAATCATTTTTCTGAAATTTTTGCACACTTGTAATAAAATTATTTTTTGAATCTTCTAGAAATTTAATTTGATAAAATAGAATTCAAATTTTAAATCATAAATTAGAAATTATCTTGGGTTAATTTTAGATATTTTCAATGTAGTTTCATTTTTTGATAAAGAGTGAAAAATACTAAATTTTAATTGATGGCTGCATTTTCATTTAATTTATTTATAGAGTAAATTTATATTATAATTTTATTTTAAAGTAAAATTATTTAAATTATAAATCCATTTAACCCTTTTTGGTAATTTAAATAAATTTAATATTGAATTTGGATATAAAATTGATGTCAACTTTTGAACATTTTACCTTTAAAACCCCGTTTCCTCATCGTGTCTGAGAGATTAATTTTAAATTAAATTTTTTCAATTATATGAATGGAATTTTAAAAAAAATATTCTATATTTTGAATAATAATAATTTATGTTATCTAATAGATTAATATTTTTTTATCCAAAATTAATAGTAAAAATAGTAAATAATATTTATTGTAGTTAAGGTAAAAATTTGTTTACATAGGGGTTAAACTAAAAAGATACGGGTTAAAAAATAACAAAACACATTTAAAAACTCGTTTTCTTCCATATATAGACCTTATGATGTACATGGTTATAATTTTAGCCATTTTGGATCCTTTTTTATTCTGAAAAATGTGGGTACACTTTTTTCTTTCAAAAAAGTTCAATTATTCCACTCACCTCACCTATAAAAGGCCACCCACTCTTCAATTCACTTCAAACCTTCAAACACTTTTTTTTAATATAGTTTCCCAAATAAATTAAAAAATTCCATCATATCATCCTATAAGACTTATTTTTTATGAAAAATATTACATAGGAATGGTTTTGATGCAAAACTAAAAAAGGATACCTGATGAAGAGGTAATGTTCATCAATGAGCAGTTTTTGTTTTGTTTCTTCCTACACCTCCATAAAATAATATAATAACATTATAATATAAAAAAAATAGTATGTAACATATAAATATATTTTTTTATGTTAATTTCATAACCTACAACCATCTTCACTGCCATCAAATATGTTACAAAATCACCATTCTTGTGTACGGTAGACTACCGTCTCACGAACTAATGTAATTCATTTTTTCATTAGCACTTACCGTATTTGGACATAAAAATGGATATATTGTTATTATTTATGATTTAATTATTATTCATAAATTATTATATCAAACTTACCTTCATTTTGTTCCTTTTTTTGGGAATATCATCATGTTTCTCGTGTGTAAACTGGTCTACAGCCCCACGAAGCAATGTGATTCATTCACACTTTACATAAAAGGTAATATGAAAGTATTTAATTAAAATATATTATATATATGAAATAAAAATTATTTAATAATGATAATATATCATTTACATTTATTTCATCCAATCTTATTTTAAAATGGAAACAACATTCATGCGTACGTTTGGATTACCGTCTCAACAAATAGTGTATTCCATTTTCTTTCACAAAATTTTATGGATTTATCTAAATTTATATATAATGAATATATATATAATATTTATAACATGGTAAAAATTCCTCATATTATGAAATAAAAATCAAATTATTTAGAAAAAAAATTGCAATTGAAAACATATACAAAAAATAAGGAGTTTATTACCTGAAACCTATCTTTAATATGGAATTATTAATAAAAATGTAATAAGTGTCATAATAGAATAATATATGGCTTTATATATGTACATAATTTTATTTAATAGATTTATAATAAACTTATACTTATTATAAATTTTTTTATTATGTACGTTTGAATTCAAGACTTTCGTAAGGTATTTTCAGGTCACTTTTATTTTCGGTGAGACAAATATCATATTCACCATGTGTTAATTTTATGTGTTGTATGTAATTACCATTAATGTATTTTTTATTATTATCCAGAAAATTATGGTGATTTTATACATACATTTTATGTTCTCTATTTCAAATGGTTTACAGTTTAAAGGTTATCAATGTGTAAGTGATATTTTCCCATTTATTCCTTCATCGAGACATACATTATTGTATAAACCTATATTTTTCACTTGGAGTATATATAGAATCATTGACATGTCATTCCAGGAATATATTTATCCTCAGAATAATTTATGTTCCATTATATTTTATTTCTTCTTGGTTATTCTCATTCAAAGATAACAAAGTGGTAATGATTTTAGGTTATAATCTAATCATTTATCGGGATTCCTTATGATTATATTTCTGATAATAAAATATTATGATCCCACAATTAAAAAATGAATTAATTTCATTATACTCTAGTTACTCATGATATTTTCAATTAATAGTACCATTTTTCCACTCTTTGGTACATAAAATAATTGATAAATATTTTTTAAGAAAATACGACTTTATTTCTCTTTTCAGTCAGAAATTTGTTTTCTCCTAAAATCATGATTTCGAAAAAATGTTTTTAGTTTTTTTATTGTTTTCCTATTTTTGTTTAATGTAAATTATATCCAATGTTTTAATTTTTACAAAATAAAAAAAATAAATGAATCCCCATTTCATTTTCCAAAAAAAATCACATTAGTATTTTTATAAAAATGCGATATAATATTTGTTTTTTAAAATGCATGGAAGGAAAAGTATTTCCCACTGTCATGACATCTCAATGTTTTAAATATTCCCTTGAACTTTTTAAAATATTCTTTCAATGAAATTTTTCCATTAATATTTTAATATTTTTTATATTTTATATAAACAATTTCTAATTGAAATGGATTTTGAAAAGGTTATGTGTTATGAAAAGTGATTTTCAAATTGAAAATGAAATTTTACTCAATAAATGTTTTAAATGATTCTAAAATATTACATTAAAATCATTCATTTTTATTTTCAAAAAAAATTATCTTACTCAATAAATGTTCCAATTTATCATTCAAGATAATTATCCGTCTAAAATGTCATCCTTGGATAATAAATATTCTTTACTCGGGATAGGATCCAAAGATACCATTCTTATTATTATATATGAGGATTATGTTTTTGATGAAAAAATGTTTACGGAAACCAATTATCTTCAACATGTTGTATCATGATAAAATGATTATGAATCCCAATTATTTTCCTGGGTTACACTATAATGAAATGATGAAATGATTATGAAACCAATACCTTTTGTAATGTGTATGATATAATGAAATTTTTATAAAAACTATTTCATTTCATGGGTTATGATCTGTAAAATGATTATGATATTTTGGAATAGATATATATATGGTTTCAATTATTATAAGTGTGGGAACTATATATCCCTCAAATGCATTGGGTAATAATAAATGTTATATGAGCACAAAGGGTGCACAACAGGTCAGAGAAATATGGAAAAAGGATACATGGGAGGTCATACAAATCCCTAATAAGGTGTGTGAGTTGTTATCCTAAGAATAACATGTTATGAATGTCCTAGTTGTTATCCATGAAATAAGTTTTTCGATTCTTATATGTATGACACTGATTTATGTCTCATGAAAATTTAATGCTCTCATGGGTCATGTTATTTTATTCTCTTATGACTAATTTCTTATTAACTACCTATATGTATTCCTGAACTCATGATTATTATCTTTGATATGAAGGGTATAGTTTTCAATAGTTATACCCACGTTCTCCTACCCTTATATTCATGTTATTCTTATGTGTTTTCCTTTTTTTCCTTGAATGGTCATCTGAGGTCACCCTTTATTATGTTTCCCTTCCCCTGGTTATGAAGAAAAGTTTTAAGTAGGGTATGTCTATAAAGAGTACTTAATGGGAAGATATTTATGGAAGAAATTAAATATCTTTCTATAATTAATTATATTTTGTTCCATGTTTCCAAAGATACTAAAATTTTATGGACCAAGGGAATGTTTTGGGTAATTTAATGAATATTTATCGAAAATGACATAATATCTATGTATGAGAAGCTTGGGTCACAATAGTTGATATATGATGAATGTTTTAGATATCCATTGGAATGTAGGATGAGAAAAAATTAGTGATATACCTAGGGATATTTCTAAGGATATGGCTATGGATTTATCTAAGGATAAGTCTAAGGATGAGTTAAAGTATAGGAAAATGTCCATGAATTTTGGTAAACGATAGAGTAAGGGGTTTATAATGAATTATGTCCCTCTTTGGAGACTATAAGTTTATGTGGATCTAGAAAAAAGGTTCCTAGGGGTAATAACATTGAAAAGGGAACATTAAAATGGCCTTGATTGTCACCTAGTACACACCAGTGGGCCTTACAGAACATCTGGTTTTACACTCCCAAGGGATATTCTTTGTAAATTCATGAACTCCTTATAAAATATCAGGATGGATTTAAATATATGATTACTATGAATGACATATAATAAAACTAATATGTCATAGCTTAAAAATAAGGACTCATATATTATAAATCCAATAAGTAATTTTTTTTGGTTATGTGGTTTTCCCAGTATGATTATATTTTCTCAAAATATGCATTTTTATTTTATTAAGTGTTCTGAATCAAATAAATCATGTTACCATTAAATCTGATGGAAAATATGGTTACTTTGAGAAAAAAAATTACATGATGACTAGAGAGATTGACATTATGATTATGCTGAATCAGTTATCATGATATATTATTAACTACATGAACATATGTGAGATTACTAAAGCATTAAATGATATGAATATTAACTTTTATTAATGTTCATATGGTAATGAACATATAGGAAAAAATATTCATCTTCCTAAATTTTACAAAGTGGCGAATAAGAACCTAGAATAATATCTCAAAGGGTGGGGATAATGTAATCTATGTGGAAAATAATTTCATAGAATGAAAAATTTATCAAAGAGTTAAATATCTTATATGTGGGGAATATGAGCATTATCCAACTCAACTCCTTAAACAAAGAATTAACATCTTGAACATGGAAGTACTAACTCTATGCTAATAATTTTTTTGGAAGTATTGATTTATATATTTATGGTTATTTAATAATTATGTTGTGTAATTATTTTCTCCATGGTATTTGGTCTGTAAGAACCATTAAACATCTAAGGATTTTTTTGGAAAGCATATATGACTCCAAATAATATTAACTTAAGACTTACATATTCTATCATGGGTTTATAATTTTTAGTTTGATCAAATGTTCAAATTCATAGACACCCTACAAGATGTTTTAGGTGATGGATTTTATCAAAATTAAGGACATACTAGGAGGAATTTATGGTAATACAAACATTTGGTTTTGAGGATTAATTAACTTTTATAGAAATATGATAAAATGTATTTTTAAAAGTTATGTTTTATATTACCAATGATGTTAATTTAATTTTGGTTTATTTATATTTCAGAATTTTTTATTAACATAGTTCAAAAAATGATAACCCTCAAGCAGGACGACAACCTATTGCATCCGAAGACGCCATGGGTCTTGAACCCACAATTGAATGCTGACAAGGGTATCATTCCTACCATAGATCTATATGAAAAAAAATTATGTTGGGACAATATAAAGAGAGATATTCTTGAGTACATATCTTCATGATTAGTAATTCCTTAGGTAAATGTTAAGAGAAAAAGGTCTAAAAGTGTGTTATGTCCCTTATCGATACCAAAAAGGAAATGGGAAGACATCACCATGGGTTTTTTTCATCAGAATCCCCAAAACATCTAATGGAAATAATCCTACGTGGGATATAATCGATCATCATACAAATTCTTCACTCTTCATCTATATCATGAAATATTTGTCTTGGGATATGTTTTATATGATGTATAATAATGAAGTGGTAATGTTTCATGGAGTACCACATTCAATTGTATCTTCTTAGGATCTGAAGTTTACCTCAATGTTTTGATGATGTCTTCTAAAATATATTGATATATAGTTGAGTTTCAGCATGGTGTATCATATTTTGACATATGGTTAGTCTTAGAGAACAACTCAAACCCTAGAAGATATGATAAGATATTTTATATGGATTTTATGGTGGATGGAATAGCACCTTCCTCAAGTTTAGTTTTCTTAAAAAAATAAATTTCACTCGAGAATTAAGATGGATCCTTAGAAACACATTAACAAAATAAGTGTAGAACATCCACATACTAGATTTATGTTTATGAAAGAAATCTATTACGACCTAATAAAGATAATGGAATAATATAGAAGGTTAGATCCGTAAAAGACATGTGAGGATAGATAAATGATTACTAAAAGTTTATGAGGATAATCATTGATGCGGTCTAGAATTTGATGATGGTGAAAATGTATTTCTATGAATTTCTCTATAAAATAATTATGGGAATTCTTCAACATAAGTAAATCATTACCTTTAAAATACTTGATCGTAATTGGACAGAAGGTTATTGTTTGGCGCTTCAACCAAACCACTATTAGGTTCATGATTTATTCCATGTATAAATCTAGAGAAGTACATACCTTCTCCATCACATGTACTAAAATCAGAGGTTGTTCTATTGTATCAAGATATTTATTATGAAGAACAACTGATGGAGATTCTATATTGACTAAGAAATGTTCTATGAAACAATACCACTCACCTAACGATCTTTTTATGGTAAAACTAACATCTAGAGGAAGCTATGTTGAAAAATGAAGATGTGATGTGGTAGAAGTTTACACATTTGTTGGTATCAAAGTAACAAATTTAGAGATTGGAATTTATTTTAATTGGGGTAGAATGTAACACCATGAGATTTTGTGAAATATTTTTTTCAATTAAATTTAATCATTTATATATTTTTCATTAAATTTAATATCGAGTTTATATTTCATTACATGAGACACAAAGATTTTATTTGATTACATGTAACACAAAACATATCATGTTTTACATGAAACATTGAGTTTAAATGAAATGTATATTATTAAAATACTATTATTTAGTAAGATAATTATCAGCTAGCTATTATAATGGTGGGTTTGAATAATATTAAATTAATTATGAAAATATAAGATTTAAACATGAATATATAATGAATTATTTTTAAACCAATTAATTAAAAATTTAAATTAAAACTATTTTTTAAAATAAAGGAAATTATTTTCTAATACAATTTATAGAAAAGAAAAAATTTTACCTAAATAAATTAAATAAAACACTTTTTGTAAATTATTTTAACAAAATTTATAGATTATATATTCAATAAAATAATTAACATTCATCATATATTTTTTATATATAAGAGACAATAATAAATCTAATTTTATGCTTGAAATTTGTGTTTTTAATAAAAATAATTTTTCCATATATTGTGAAAAAAAAATTAATTTCAAAAGTATTAGAAAATAATAATAAATTAAATTAACTTTTTTAAATGAGGATTTTAAAATTATCTTATGCTATACGTTTTTTATTTTTATGATAAGTTTCATTTTTGATGAATAGAGAAAAATATTAAATATTAATTGAAAACTGCATTTTTATTTAATTTATTTGTAAGTTAAATAATATTTTCAATTGGTATTAATGTAAAATTAGTTCAATTGTACATAAATTAATCCAAATTATTTAATTGGAAACAATTTCATATTAATTTTGATAAAAAACACTTTGTGAACTTTTGAGCATTTTCTCTTTCAGAACATGCCTTTTAATTGTGTCTACGGGATAATTTTTAAATGAATATTTACCACTTATGTGAATGGAATTTTAATAAATGTATTAAATATTTGTAATCATAATAAATTATATTATAAAATAATTTCAATTTAATTTTTGGAAAAAATTAATTGTAATAATATTAAAAAAACCTACGGTTAATGAAAAAACAAGTTACCGGGGGATAAACAAAAAACGCTAAATGTTAAAAATAAATCAAATTTATAACAACACCAATTTTATGGACATATTTCATCCTTAAAATTTATATATATTTTAGTTAAGACGTTTTAATCCTTTTCTCATGTGAAAAACATTGGTACACTTTTTTCATTCAAAATATTACAAGTGTGACCCTCACCTACCATATAAAAGGCCACCCCCTCTCTTATTATATTAAAAACATAAAATACATTTTTTAGGAAAACATATTATATAATAACATCCAATAATCCCACCTAGAATCTTATTATCCTTATTTTGAACATAAATCCAACCCAAGAAGGCTTTTGGTGCAAAGCTTAGGAGGATACACGAAGAAGAGTTAATGTTCATCAAAAAACGTTTTTGTTAGTGTCTCCCTCCACCTATTCCAATTATTATTACACCATATAAAATAATATACTTGTTATCTCTCATATATTCATATGTTTTTATGTTAAGGTCATTACTTTTAACCACCTGTACTTCCATCAAATGGGTTACAAAATCTTCATTTGTGTGTACGACAGACTACCGCCTCGTGAACCGATGTCATTTTTTTCCATTACCTCCTCTCAGATCTAGACATAATGATGGATTATTATTCATATTTATGATATTATTATTCTTCTATAATTATTATATCTAATATATCTTAATTCATTACATTTTTTTGGAATATGATAACATCGCCTGTGTATTTGGTGTACTGCAATCTCACGAAGCAATGTGATTCATTCACACTTTAAATAGAAGGTAATTAGGATGGGTTTAAGGAAAATATTTAATATATATGAAATTAATATTACTATTTAATTAAAATATATAAATTAAATTTCTTTCTATGAAATAAAATTTAAAATGTAAACAATGTTCATCCGTACGTACGATCTACCTTCTCCATGAACGGTGTTTTTCATTTTTTACCACTAAATATTATGGATTACTATAAATACATATATAAAAAAATAAAATATTAATATAATGACTAAAATTATGGATATTATGAAATCATTATCAAATTAATAAGACCAAAAAATAACTAATCAAAATATTTATGAAAAATAAGGAGGTTATTAATCGAAACATAACTTTAACAGAGAATTACTAATATACATATAATAGAATGTCATAGAAAAATTATATAAGGTATAATATATATAAATATTAATTTTTAATGAATTTATAATAAACTTATATTTATTATACATGAGGTTGGAATGTGTATGTTAGAAGTTAATTCTTGAGGTAAGGGATTTCTATCTCACTTTTATTTTCATTGTGGAAAATTTCATATTCAACACATGTTAATTTTATGTGGTGTGTATAATGACCATGAACTTATTTTATTACACTAATTTTTAATATTATGGTTATTCATAAATCTATTTGAGTGTATCTATTTCATGGGGTTTACTATTTCAATGTTACCAATGCGGTAAGGTATTTTTGTCTCAATTTCCCTTTTTGAGGTATAAATTACATTATGAACCTATTTTAATTCATAAGGTGTATATACAGCAACTTTTACATGTGATATCATGGATATATCTATCATCCTGGTATTTTTTATTCCATTATATGTTATTCTTTCGTGGTTCTCATGATTTGAAGATACTAAAGTGTATATATTTTATGTTATAATATCATCATTTATTGTGATTGTTTATGGTTATGTTTTTTATGATAATATATTATCATCCGCAACTCAATAGACTCGTGAATTTTCTTATATTATATTCAACCACGATATTTTCAATTAATATGACCATTTTACCAATCATTGGTAGTAAAATTAATTTCTTAAATATTTTAATAAAATCTAACTTTATTTTTCTCTTCGGTCAAAAATGCATTTACTTCCAAAACCGTGTTTTATATATATGTTTTTAAAATTTTTTTGTTATTATACTATGATTTTTAAAATAAATTATTTCCCATTTTTTCAATTTTAAAAATAATTATTAATTGAATCTTCATTTTTTTTCAAAAAAATCTCATTTGGATTTTTCTAAAAATGTGAAAAGAATATTTTTATTTTAACATGAATAGAGTAAATAATATTTCCAAATATCGTGACCACTTATTTATTTCAATATTCCCTTCCATGTTTTCAAAGAAGTTTTCAAATAAAATTTTTTCTTTAATATTTGTGAATTTTTTTGATTTTAAATAAATTATTTCATAGTGAAAAGTATTTTTAATATTTTTTATGAATTAAAAGGTTTTATAAATGAGGAAATGATATTTTTCTAATTAAATATTTTAAATAATTTATAAAACATCCTTAATAATTTTTCATGTTTATGTTTAAATAAATTTAATTCCACAATGTTTCGTGTCTTAAAAAGTGAATTTCAATATAATTTTATATTCCTCAAGAAAAGTTCTAAATAATCATTCAAAATCATTATCTAGATAAGATGACATCATTTGATGTTAATTAATCTTTAACAAGGACACTACTATAAAATAAGACTTTAATAGTGATAAAATGACCTTTATCAGAGCTAGAAAAGAACTGACTACTAGAGAGTGATTAAAAGTTATTGTCTTTTATCAATGTTTTTTATCACTGATAAAGGACCACTTTATCAGCACTTTTATTTAACACTGATAAAGGATTCCTTTATCAAGTTTTTTCAATGTGATGATAAAGGAAACGTTTACTAATGCTTTCAAAAGTTATAATATTGTTGGAATTTATGAGTGCTTTAAAGAGTGCTGATAAAGGTTCCATTTATCGGTGCTTTTAAAAGAGTTGATAAAAGGGAATATTATAGTGTGTTATACCATAACACTGTAGCGCCATTGCAATGAGTTGTAATAGAAAATTGTAACACCAAAAACACCACCTGATATCAACAAAATCAAAAACAAATACCTAATTTAAATGAAATAAAATATAGAAATACAAATACCTGAAAAAACATTATTACAGGCATTTACTATGTTGGTTTCTACAATTATGTTAGTAAAAATTATTGCATACAATCCAATACATCAATGTTTATTTATCTTTTGATCATGAACCCGACTCTTGTTATTTCTGAACAAACCACCCCTTATGTGTAAAATAACTCACATGTGAAGTAAAATAATTCTTATGTTAGAAATAATATAGAGAAATAAATTAACAAATAGTATTAATTTTAAACTAATATTTGATTCATTCTAAGAAAATTGTGTGTTGGATTGATTTGTGGTTGATTATTGCATGTCACACAATTTATTATTCATATTAAATCATTGTCTTTGGGAAAATTAAATAAGTAATATAAGAAAAATCCTCATGGGTGCAGCCTAGTGGTTGCGTGAGTGACACTTTTTGAAATAAAATGTCAACTTTAAACTCATAATAAACACATTGTGTCATTTTGGGAACATCATGTAATATATTGATATGAGTATGAATCAGACACCTCAAAAATTACTTATAGATAAATTCTATAAAGTATCATAAAAATTCTGAATGCATCTCATTGGTTTTGAGTAAGTTAGTTGTCCATTTTACTAAAATTGATGTCAATTTGAAATAAAAAGATGCATGTTGAGTCATACCAGTCACACCAAGTATCAAATTGAGTTTTAGATGATTCCTACTCATCTAAAATTACTTAAGGATCATTTTACTAAATTTTGAAAACAATATGAATGGGTATTCTCAATTTTGATTACGTCACATGTCTTTTTTACAAAAAAAGCCATTTTAAACTAAAAACCTGCAATTTGACTCATACAGATCACATCATGTATCGGTTTAACATGATTCTAATTCATAAATGACACAACTGACCATTGAATAGTTTTCCCAATTTATCTAGAAAATTTGAGTGTGTTTGATTGGTTTTTAGTGAGTGAAACATTTTGAACTAAAATGTTTATTTTAAACTAATAATGGACAATTTGATTCATGTCTGGAAAATCATGTATTGGATTGAGGTGATCCCAATACCTACACATCACAAATTACTTATGGATCATTTTGGTAAGGTATAAAAAAACATGAGTGTGTTTTATCAGTTTTGAGTAGGTCAGCTGTCCATTTTACTAAAATTGATGTCAATTTTATAAAAAAAAGATGCATTTTGAATCATACCAGCAACACCATGAATCAGATTGAGGTTTTATTGATTTTTACTTATTTAAAAGGACTTATTGATAATTTTACAAATGTATCAAAACAATATGAATGTTGTTTCTCAATTTTGGGTATGTCACTTGTCTTTTTTACTAAAATGGTATTTTAAAATAGAAATACATATTTTACTCATACGGATTAGGTATTATATCTTTTTTATGTGAGAAAAATTCATATATGTCACAAATGTCTTATGGACAATTTTACTAAACTATTAAGAAAATATGATTCTTTTTATTGGTTTTTTGTGAGTGACACCTTTTTAAACTAAAATGTCATTTATAAACTGAAAACTAACACATTGAGTCATACTGGGCACATCGTGTATTTGATTGAGATTCAACTGATTCAAACATGTCCAAAATAAATTATGGAACATTTTCAAAAATTATTAAAAAACCATATGAATGCAGTTTCTATGTTTTGAGTAGGTCAATTTTCTATTTTACTAAAATTGATATCAGTTTTATATAAACAGATGTTCATGGAGTCATATTAGTCACACCATATATAGGATTGAGGTGTGGATGATTCCTACATATCACAATTGAATTATAGATCTGTTTACCAATGTATAAAAATAATCTGAATATGTTTTCTTATTTTTTACTCTGTTGTGTTTTCTTTTTATTAATATATCATTTTAAACAAAAAACATGTACCTTTACTCAAAATCATCACATAAGGAACCAGTTTGATATGAGATCGATTCCTAAAATCAAAAATGACATATTAAAATCATTACTAAATTACCAAGAAAATATGAGCATGCTTGATTAGTGTTTAGTAGGTGGAACTTTTTGACCTAAAATTCCTATTTTAAATTGATAGTGAAAACTTTGAGTCAAACCGAGAACATCATATATCGGATTGAGGTGAATCTTATTATTTTAAGTCAAAAATAATTATTATTTGTTTCCATAAAGTATCAAAATAATTTGAATTTTTTTCTTAGTTTTGAGTTGGTTATTTGTCCATTTTACTAAAATGGATGTCAATTTTAAATCAAAAATGTACTTGGAGTCGTACCTATCAAACCGTATGTCGGATTAATGTATGGTTGATTCCTAAAAATATAAAATGATTTGTGCATCTTTTTAATAAATTATGAAAACTATATGAATTTATTTTCTCGTTTTTTAGTATGTCACTTTTATTTTTTTACAAAAATTTCATTTCAAATTGGAAACACATACTTTTACTCTTACTGATCACGTCGTGTATCTTATTGAGGTTAGACGGATTCCAAAATTTCACAAATTAAATTTGAATTTTTTTCCTAAATTGTAAATAAAATATGATTTCATTTGATAAGTTTTTAGTGAGTGGCACTCTTGCACTAAAATGTCGATTTTAAACTGATAACAGGCACTTTAAGTTATATGAGGCACATCATGTATCGAAATAAAGTGAGGCTGATTCGTACATGTCAAAAATGAATTATGGATCATTTTCTTAAAATATCAAAATAATATGAATATTTTTCCCATTATTGATTATATCAACTCTCTTTTTTACTAAAATTAGTGACAATTTTAAATAAAAATTATCCCTTGGAGAAATGTGGGTCACACTGTGTGTCAGATTGAAGTGAGGTTTATTCCTACACATCCCAAAGTCTCAAAAAAAATATTAACTACCAATTTTAAAACAATTTACATTGTATTTATCTGTCTAAATTCCAACACTATATATTTACTTAATGTTCTATTCTAAAAAACATTTCTCATTGTTGAAATCCAAAAGAGTATAGGAAGATCAAGTACCCATTATATCATGAGAAGTCACCACAATATCTACATTATATACTTATACACTTATTTATTTCAATAAGAGGTTTTTCTTCTAAGAAAATCAAGTAAATATGACATCACAAAATATTAATGAAAAAATCAATAACCATTATATAAAAATGATAATACAATTAACCTAAAAATAGTAGATAAATCAATGAAAAAATAATTTAAATTAGTAGTTGGGATTCAAAATTTCATGATTTTTATATGAATTATTGTTAAATTTCCTCGTTTTAATTATCTTAGTTTCTTGATTGATTTCCATTATCTCTCAATCATGATAAACTTCGAACAAATCACCCTAAATCGAACAAATTAATCTCAATGAATAAGAAAACAATAATTATATGAGTAATACCGAAGATAAATAAATAAAACATTAATATGAAATAATAGATTTATTCTATAGAAAATTATTTTGTTGTACACACATAAAAATTACCTTTGTGTTTGTGAAGTGGGGGAACTTGAATGAATGTTATAAATTCAGACACTATAGGGGTGAAAAAGGTTTTGTGGGATAAGAAGTTGGTAGAATTTTTTGTGATGAAAGGCATGAAATATGGATAGACCACCCCAAATCGAATTTAATAATCCACCTGTAAATGAAAAAAAAATATTATATGAGTAATACAAAAAAGAAATAAAATAAAAAAATATATGAAACAATACATTAATTCTATGGACACTGATTTTTTGGTCAAAACAATAAGATTGCATATGTGATTGAGCATATACGACATCATTTCTCAACCAACAATGGCATGAAGGATGGATAGAAATATTTTAAGGTAAATTAACAATACAAGGAATAATGAAAATAAAATCAATATTCCATTAGATAAGTTTTCGATAAAATACAGAAAATATATCATAACATTTACTTTATATCTTCCTAAAGGGTTTCCTTCGTTATAGTTTGTTCTTCTGAGGGACGGGTAACATCCTCATGTGCAGAATAAGTTCCATTCATGAGTATTCAAAAATGTAATTTTTATTATGTTAATATAGTAGTTATCATATAATATTATGAGTAAAAACATTGTATATTAAAAAATAATTATACATTATAATTTAATTATCATTCTTCTTTAAAAGGTTTTATAGATTTTGTTCCTATATTAAGAATATAAATCCTTTTTTATGGTCCCCTCTAATGTACCACACATTTTCTATATCATGTATGACATGAACTTATTGTGATCTCCCAATGAATGGGTCATCCTCGATTAGATTTTAATCAGACCCGACATTTTTTTTAGTCACTAGCAGGGAAATTGGACAACTCATTTTTATTGAATATGAGACATAAAATACATACATTGCTTACGATTCCATTATGAATGGATTATCGTTTTCCCATTCCACAAAAAAATTCACCTTTACAAATCATGTTTCATCAAATTTCACAACACAAATATTGTCACCCATTTGCAATGGAAAATTGGCACTTGAAATGTTTTATAATCCAACTCATATATCTGTTTGATAATGCGAAAATATGAAATATCTACATAAATTGGATTTCTATCCATGGAACCATTTATGTGCATCACTTCCTTCACAACTATAATACCCATATTTTGAATTATACTACAGTCATCTTATAATTTTTAATAAAACATATAACCATTCATTAGAAACCCAATATAAGATATAACATTTACATTTAGTGCCCTGGCTTGCCATTGAAGTTGTTCAGCAATTAAATTCATATTTTCAGATAACTCCTTATAAATTTGATCTCAAAACCATCTTATAAAATATTGATTATATGTATTTGATATCAATCCTTCATACCTTAATGGATTCATATATGTAATAAATATATGGGGGATTCAATTTATTGATCAACATCTTCACTATTATGTAAAAAATAAATATTTCCTTTCTTCCACTATGTCTAGGTAATTGTAACAACATTTCTTTCTGAAACCCCTTCACCTATAATATATCCATTATGAAAAGACTTTGGGAGACATATTCTATTAACATTTGACTGGTAATCAGTACATAATTCAATCATTTATTCAACAATATATTGTTATTCAACAAATACTTCTATGTGACTTAGATTCTTTACAAACCCTTTCAAAATATAAATATATTTTCCATGGGGTACATCCATCTATAAGGGATAGGACCACATTGTTGAAATTCTCTAAAAAAGTGAACTATCATGTGGACGATTATATCAAAAAATGATGGTGGTAATAACATCCATAATTTACATAATATGACTAGAAAATATTTATTGATGATTGAAAACTTCACCGAATACTTCTATGTGACTTAGATTCTTTACAAACCCTTTCAAAATATAAATATATTTTCCAATTGGGTACGTCCATCTATAAGGGATAGGACCACATTGTTGAACTTCTCTAAAAAAGTGAACTATCATGTGGACGATTATATCAAAGAATAATGGTGGTAATAACATCCATAATTTACATAATATGACTGGAAAATATTTATTGATGATTGAAAACTTCACTGAGTATATAAATTTAATACATATGTCTTTAAAAAATAATGATATTCTGGTTAATGTATGCTACAAATTTTTAGTCAAAATGTAACAGAAAGAAACATGCATCAAATCTTGTATCAAAAAATGACCGTAATTTGGTTTTAGTCCTTGTAAATTTAAATTAATCATTGAAATGACATTATTAATATTTGATTGAAACCCATATGGACCTTTTAAACTATTAAGGAAAAGAAAAATTTACAATTTTTTCTATTTGGATAGAGTGTAATCCGTTGGAGGAAGAAAATTCAACTTTTTACCCTTCACAGGTGCAAACTCTCCCCTTATCCCCATTTCTATCAACAACAACCTAGACTTAATGCCATATTTTGTTTTCTTCAATAAAATTTAGTAATGTTCTAATAACACTATCAAATACATAGTTTTCTATATTAATGAAATCAAATAAATTTCTATCATATAAACAATTCCAATATAGTAATTCAATGAAAATTGATCTCTTATTCTAACCTTATCTTTTAAGGTTTTTAGAAACTGGTTTACTGAAAACATTGTCAATGTAATTTACTTTATTGTGTAGTTGATCACCAATTACTTGGGAGGGTGTTGTGCCTTGTTTGATATTCCCATATAATGTTTTCATCTAAGATCGGTATTTATTTCATCGAAGTAAAAATTTTATGATATCATAAAAACATAGTATTCAAGGAATGTTTCTACTAAATTGAGTATGTGTGTTTTTCATAATTGGAACACCTCAAAATCATTTAATTCTATACATGTATAAATTTCCATAAGTGGGAATGTTATTTATATTCTTATACAACATGACCCCCAACGTGAATTCATCACTTCTATGAGCATCATATATTATAACACATATATCCCACATCAATTCCAAATATTCAATAAATGGATCTAAGTATACATCAATATCATTATTGAGTTTATTTGGTCCAAATATAAATAGAGACTACATAAGGACTTTTTGCTTCATGCATAACCATGGAGGAAAGTTATAATTTACCAAAATAATGGGCCATATACAGTGAGTATTTCTATCCACACGGAAAGTATTTATTCTATCTATAGATAATTAAAAAGGAAATTTTCCCATCTCATTTCCAAATTCAGGATACTCTTAATCAATTTTCTTCTAATGAAAAATAATCTGTTGGATGACTTAGGTTCCCAAATTTAATTATTTTATCTCTATGTCATTTACATTTTATCAAGGTTTCTTAACATCCATTAAGTCTTACAAATCTTTTAATGAGATTAAATTACATTACATATTTCAAAGTACTTGATTAATTTTTCTTATATTCATCTATTCCATATTTAGGGTGTTTTATGAGTGATTCATGGTACTTTTTAAATAATATGAAATCATTTTGACAGTGATGTTTTTTAGAGATCATCCCATTGAATGTAGTGTTCGCTTAGCATCATATACTGGACATGGTAGTTAATTTTCTTTGGGTATCATATCATTCAGGAGGCCATGTAGTTCTTTAAAGATGGTTTCACTCCAACGGTTGTAGATTAAAAATTATATAACGCCAATATATTTGATGGTGTTGTGTATTCTGAACAAATGGTATATAATGTTCTCCCAAAATAGCTATCTAACACCTAAAAAACATTGGGAAATCATGAAGTTCATCATAAATTTCCATTATCATTTCTTCCATGTGATATCTATAATTATTTACACTGGTATTCATATTTAATGAACCAAAAATTGTAGTATCCTCACAATCAGTGTATACATTTACTTTTTCCCATGTTTAGTCCAACATTTATAGCATTGATTTATTATATGACAAATAAAATGTTCTTATAACTCTCCCAACCTAATTTCTCTTAAATAATGACTACACAAACACAAACAAAGAATTTGAGAAGTTTTGTATGCTTAATCTCTTGAAAACATGATGAACTCTTTATCTACATATTCATACTATTTTTAAAATGATTATTGTGTATCCATTCTTGATTCATATCCATCCTATTAGGTTCATAAGATAATTTTTTTATAATAATTAAACAAATACACATAATATATTCTTTATCTAAATGAAAGATATAGATAATTCTAATAAAGAAACCCAATATTTAATTATTTCAATGAATTTTTTTATGCTTGGAAGAATATTATTAATTGAATTTAAGTAAATATTTTATACACAATGTAAGGTTTTATTCTATTAATTCAGTCACAGAAGAAAGTTATAGAATATTTTCATGCTCATTAGCTCATCTCCTGAACATTTTTCATATCATTTTATTGTTTGACACTCATCCTTCATCTCTTGTAGACATGAAACTATGTAGCTTGAAATACTCTACAATATAGAAATAAATGGGATGAATACTGCTCAGATTAGTACAAGAAACATAAAATAGATGATGGATGAGTCTCAAGAAGCAAAATGAAATAACTATTTCGGAGATGAAGCTTATGAGGATGACAGTTGTCTATAAAAGATTTGAGGGATCAGTCCTAGGAAAAAAATTCAATAATAACTATTGTTTGAAACACACCAAGTCATTATTAAATCCCCTAAACAAATTAAAATATAATATAAGAAATTAAGGAGTAATAAGAAACCTAAATATTATAAACAAGAATAATAAACTCTCATTCAATCAACTAGAAGATATAAATTTTTTTTAATAAAACATTTTAATAAAGAAATATTTATTTCGTATACATGGATTTTAATCAGAGATTCCTAGGGTTGAAACCCAATCCTGTAGACATACCAAAAATTTCAATCCATGAGCAAAGCTCTTTACTATTTGTACAATGAGAAAATAAAATGATAATAAGAACACATGAGAACATACAGGGTCAAACAAAGACAAAATACCCCATCAAGAAACCTAGCTTAATTTTGTTAAAAATAAATATCATTATCATAGCCAAAGTCAGAGTCATCATCAATTTCCCACTCCAATTTTGAGTTATCTTGATTGAGAATCCTAAGAATAGCCGACTTGGACCATTCATGCTCTCGGGTGGGAATGAACTTTAATGTTTTGGAGGATGATCTAGTGGAAACCTTCCTTGGTAGAGAGGAATAATCCTTCAATTTCCATCTTTTTGAATTATCTATATTTGACTCTTCATTTCCACTAAACATTACCTTTACATTTTTGACAGAATCCTAGATGTAAACAGCTCCACTACTTCCAATAGGTCAAGTGGTGTCCAATAAAATCATCATCTACTCTTTATCACCTTGATCATTTGAGATGTTACCACATTTAGCAATTTTTTCAGAACTGGAATATTTCCAGAAATCCTTAATGGATTTTTGGAAATATAAAACATCAGACTAATTTTGTAAGACCACACCTTTACTATCATGTTGAGGATTCAATACAGTACTAAAATCAATATCAATAGGATCATCAGAAGAAAAAATGACATGCTCTTGACTGATTCTTTCTGCCACCTATTCCACCTAACACAAACTGAGCAGTATAGTAGAATCCTTAGTCATATTTGAAATCCCCATAAAACCTAATCCATACTAGATATTACAAAACACATCCATCCATAATAACATCAAATCCCATATGATATAATTTTATGTAAACTCTAATTTCATCCAATCCTATAGAAGGAGTATCACAACCATTATAAAGTGTTACATCCTATGGAAGATCTACCCAAACATCATAGGGTCCACCATTTACTCCATACAGGGATTTCTCATTCACCAACCACCCCGTAAACTTCAATTTAAGCATATAAGTATTGGATTTTTTTAGAGGCCTTCACATTACACCCTTTGGTAAAGTGCCTTCTAGGAATATTTCCATCCGGAGAAACAAGTTTTCACACTGAAACATCCTTCAATTATGGATTCTTGTGATAATGAGTAGTTGGTTGACCCTTCATTCCACACATCTCACAAGATACTTTCCTATAGAATAAGTCTATCGAGTGTCCAATATCCAAAAAATCAATACAAAATAGAGGTTTTCTCTCATATTCAACATCATTCGAGATGTAATCAGTGGGAGTAGAAAAATTTACCTTATCAATAGTTGTGGAGTTGAGATAAATATCCACTAACATCCTAGAAAAGTTCCCACACCGCACATACTCAATTTCCCAATCAAGAAGGATGGGAATCCTAAGTAGTGCCAATATCATGCAGAACCCTCAGGTGCCAAAGGACCCAATTGAGTTGTATCTCCACACCAACCCATCCCAAGGATTCTAGAGAGGTTATCACATCAAATCTACCCATATAAAGGACTCTAGGGAGGTCATATAATACACATTGACCCATCTATAAGGTTCTAGGGAGGTCCATAATAAATTTGGCATAATGAAATTATACACATCAACAAGATATATCACAAAAAGGGAGAAAACACACCAACCCTTGAAATATCTATACCATACACTCTAGAATCTACTAAGACGGAACAAATCCCATGAGGTCACAATTTCTAAGTGGACTACCCTTACTTAACTCATAAATTAATGTGTAATCACAAAATTAATAGATATATTAAATATTGCACTCCATCTAATGTTTCTACTGCGCCAATATAAAAATAACTAGTCAGTTTAATATGCTAGGAAGTAGTCGCATAGGCTACTAAACCATCATCCTGGAAATTGATACATAAAATATTATATAGATGATGTAAAATGTGATGGGAATTCTAAAATATGGATAATTCCACTATTTATCCATTGAAAATAAATTAGGATTCATCCACACTTTCACATAAATAAAAGATTAGCTCACAAATACCCTAAATTAATTCACATCTATAATTGATAAGGAGATGCTCGTACGGCCTGGGAGAAAATAAGGGAATTCTCATAGTATAGGTTTATTATACTCTAAAAATTCCAAGCATAAAAATGGATGATTTCCATGGACAAATATCCAAATGGCTAACTCATCACACCCAGAGTTACAAAATAGCTTCCACTATGGCCAGAACCATTAATGTTTTGCACCCTGAGTTCCCCAAGAGAATGTATATAAAGACTTACATTTGAGAGAACATAAAGAAAGACATACATTAGATCCTTGGATTAATTTGACCTTTGAATCATTCGATCCTTGGATTTGAGAATTTGAATTTTTTTAGCCTTGATGAGAGATTCGATTCACCAAGGAGGAGCATGGGCAGTAGGTGGCTTTCACAAAGAGCTTCAAATATGAAGATCTATTTTACAATGGTTAGTGTTCTTAAAATATATTTTCAATTAGCACTTCTATAATAGTGTTGATAATGATACATTTTATCAGTTCCCAAGTAAAAGGTGTTGATAAAATCAATTTTTATCATCACTAAAGTTTTATCTCTAATATATATAACTTTTGTGAGGGCTAAAAAATGATGATAAAGATGTATTTTGTCTCTGCTTATTACTTAAGCACTGATAAAGAATTTATATTTATAATTTTGAATAAATTTTTTTCGTAAATATATATATATATATATTTAATAAATATATTTAAATATAAATATAGTAAATATATTCCTTATTTAAAATTATTTATTATAATGTAACAATTATTTAAATGTATAAATAATTTTTTATAATTATATAAATATTTTTAAAAATAATAATTATATAATTATATATATTAATATAATTATATATATATAATAAAATTAAATAAATATAAATATAATAAATGTATTCATTATTTAAATAAATTTATCATAAATATAATAGTTATTTAAATATATATATTTTTATTCATAATTATAAAAAATAATTTAATATATATATATATATATGTATATATATATCTTTATTTATAAATATAAATATATAAATGCATAAATATAGTAAATGTACATTTATAAATATTTTTTTCAAATGTATTTTTAACATTATTAATGAATATTTAATCTTAATTGCATGCATGTTACAAATATTTGAAATTGCATTAATTAAAAACAAGTACACTTTAACAATATTAAAAAATGGATTAGTTTTGTGTTTGTACATTGTATATAAAAATGAATTAACTACATATATGTGAAATCAATATATCATATTTTTGATCTATGTTAAATTGAAAAATTAGACGACATTCATTTATGTCTATTAATCTATGCCATTAGTCATTATTTTTAATTCATATTAATTTTTAATAATAAACCATTGTTCAATAAATATATGACTATTTAATGTAAAAGAATAAATATTTTTTATTATAAAAATCATATTTATATACCTACATATATATCTATATATTTAATATATACTATTTATTAACATTATCAATAATTATTTACATAATGAAATGTTTAATATTTTTCTCAATTTACTTATTTTTAATTTTTATTTGTCTAGTTTTCATTTAGCATACATATCTATACATTTAATATATACTATTTATTAGTATTTATAATTTATATATATAAAAATAAATTCATTCATTTTTATCAATAATTATTTAATTAATAAAAAATTTAATATTCATTTTTCATAAACTCATTTTTTATTTTTTATTTATTTAATAATTTAATTTTATTCGGACCATTATCAATTCCCAAAAAACATTGATAAAGGACCCCTTTATAAGCGCTAAAAATAAAATATGGATAAAAGGATTCCTTTATCAGCACCACAAATAAACCATCGATAAAGGGTACACATTCGCAAGACTAAAAGTAAAGCATTGATGAAGGGTACACTTTATTAGCGCTAAAAAATCATTGATAAAGGGCACCCTTTATCTGCCCTAAAACAAAAGTGCTAATAAAAGGTCAAATTTATCAACTCTTTTTTTAGTGATGATAAAATATTCTTTTATCAATACTTTTTTGTAGTGCCAATAAAGATCAATGTTGTTAAAGGACTAGTATGTAGTTATAGGATATGGTCCAATGATATCATTAATATTCTTATTATGAATGGTTTATGTTATTGATGAAAATATTTTATGAAACTCATTTGTCTTCCTTAAGTTATACCATGATAAAATGCTTATGAAACCCACTTCTTCTCAAGGGATATTCTGTTATTAAATGATTGTGATGATTTTCTCTTTTCCATAGGTTATGATATGTTGAAATGTTTACAAAACCCATTTCATTTCATGAGTTAGGTTATATTGAAGGTTTATGATCTTTTGGAAAACATAAAATTGTTTTCATTATCAAAGAGGTGGAACATATATCTCCCTCTAATTCGTTGTGTAATGATAAATGTTATATGATCTCAAAGGGTACATGAAAGGTTATCCCAAGACTAAAAATGATACACAAGATGTTATCCCAAGACCAAAACAGAAACACTGGTGGTTAGAAAACTCCTTTCATGTTATGGATGTCTTTTTGGGTAACCTCAATGTGAGAAATTATATTATTATGTGTATACTACAAATATATATATATCACTAATGTTATGTTCTCATGAATCATTTTTGTTGACTCCATTATGATTAATTTATTATAAACTGCCAATATTTATTCCATGACTCAAAATTACAATCTTTGATGCAGAGGGTATGGTTTTCAATTAGTATTCCCATGTTCTCATACACTTATATTAATGTTATACATTCATATGTCACTTTTTTACCCTTACTAAGAATATGATCACACCATATCTTATATTTAATTTCCTCAGGTTTTGAAGAAATTTTTTAAGTAGGGTATTATTATGAAGAACACATAATGGGTATATTTTTATGGGAGACATTGAAGATCTTACAAGAATTAATAATATTTTGATCTAATTTTTCTATATAAATAATCAATTTGGGTCCTCTGGTGCTTTGTTTTCTAATGTAATTAATATTCATCTAAAAATATATAATATCCATATATAAAATGCCTAGGTATCTATAGTATCAATTTAAATTTTAGTTATTTTTTAAACATGGATGAGAAAAACATAGTGAGAACCCTTATGATAAGAAAAATATATATGATAAAATCCAATGTTGTGTAAATGAAATAAGGGGATTTTTCAAAAAAAAATCACCCCATTCTAGATATTCGATAGCGGAAACAACTATATAATAGATAAAACTAGGGATAAAGATAGTAAAGTGGAAAATTATTTATTAACCCAATCATCATTGAGGAATTATGAGTGATTTTAATACTCACTTTTATATAGACACTCTTGGGTAATATTCTATAGTTAAATCAAATTTTCCTTACAAACCATAATAAATAATTTCAATTAATAATAAGTATGGATGACCTAGGATTAAACCAAATTTTTCTTAGATTGAAAATAAAGTTTCATGATTCTTAAATATATTAAATTATTTTCATGAATATATGTGTTATCACCCTCATAATTGTTTCTAACATTATCCATTTGGGTTTTATTCAATGGTCAGAACCATAATAAATATTGTAAATACTGAATGTGATGGGAAATTAATTGATTTTTCACATGAAACCCAAAATGAAGTAGGTGATAGAATGTGAAAGTTTGTGGTTATTACTAACCCTATATATTGATATATGACTGAAAAGATAACCACATATGAGTTTCTTAAGGAACCAGAAGTAGAGAAATGATTTTTTTATGAAGAACATGGAGGAAAGAAGATTTAACTTCCTAGATGTTGGGTGTATGGGAAGAAGAATATAGTTAAATGTCTCAAATTAATGGAAAGATGTTTTATGTATGGAAAATAAGTTCATAAAGTAACTAATTTCCATGAAAATATAAAGATTTCAACATAGGTAAATAAATAACATCGTAAGGTACCATTTATAGCTCAATGTATTATGTGTGGGAATATGGGAATTATCTAATTCAATAGCCTAATACAAGGGAAGAATCCAAAACCAAGGAAGTACCTACGTTATTTAGATATATTTCTTGGAATGAATTAAGGATTTATATTCTGATATTTGAGAATTATTCTTTAATTATTTGTGTTATATCAATGATATTCTGGTTATAAAAAATATGAAACTTATAAGGATTATTTTGTAGTAGTTTTTATTTAAGTATTTGATAGAAAATATTAAATGGTACATATAATCAAGAAACATTATTTAGTATTAAGGTGATATTTTTTAAAACACGATATTTTGGGAAAAATTTCCCTTAATTTACATTTAATGTTGAGCTAATGATGTTTAGTTCAAATAAATATTTGATTGATATTGACAAAGTAAATTGGATAATATTGATGACCTTGAAATTAATTAGTGATTTGAGTATAATGATATCTATATTTTATTAAATAAATATTATTTAATGTTTTTCATTTATGGAAACAATTATATAGTCCATGATTATATTTTATGAATAAGTAAATAGTGAAGTTCCTAAAGAAAATATTTTTTCATTGAGGTTTTATGGTGATTAGAGTTATTAGCATATTTTATGAGAATATTTGATCAGGGTATTGACATTTTTAGAATCTGACATTATAAGATACTTTATCTTGTTTATATAATAATTTAAATTGATTATTCAAATTTTTTGACATAAATTTATTTAAATTGTTTTAGAATTATTATTAAAATAATTTGGATTAATCATTCAAAATAATATTTATTCTTATTAGTTATCCTAGTAAGTACTAGCCTTGTTTTGTTTCTATAAATACAAAGAGGAAGGAGAAACATATTTTCAAATTTTTATAGATATTATGATCTTGTCGAATTTTATTTTACTGCTTTAGGCATGAAGAAAATCATATTGTTCATTCATCATCAAAATATGTGATTGAAGGAGGTGGAAACTAATTGAAACGGGTGAATAAAAAATAAAATTACATTTATCGATGTTAACATGTTATGTAATTATATTTTATCATATTCCATGTTAAAATATTTAAAAAACTCTAGGGAAATAACATTTAAATGTAATTGTTTTTCCTTTTTAGAGCTATTTCTGAAGAATTGATGTTCATTTTCACTACTCATTTATTTACAGTTTTATAGTCATTATGTTTTTCATGAACATGTTTTATATCACTCTATATTATTCTTTGGAAATTATTTTTCTCCTTTATGTCCATATTTTCACATCCCATAATATTCTCCTTATCTTGAAACCCAATTATGTGTTATTTATTGCAAACATTATGTTTAACACTTCCCTTTTTAAAAGGATGTTTTATTATCCTTTTGTACGATATGGGTATTCATTATAAGTATTATCAATTATTTAAACCATTATTAATAAGATAAGAATTAAAATGAAGTATTTTATGTAATAGGGGAAAATTTAACACGTTGAAATTTTAGTTTAAAAGAATATTATGCTTAATAGCTTTCATAACACGCAAGACCAATCTTAAAACAAACTGTGATATAATATAGCCTAGTCATTAAATTGGTGGTATGAATTTGAATAACCATATTATTAAAAGTACCTATAATGTTTCACATAATGAAAATGTATTTAATAATTTATAATAAATATTTAAATAATTTTTAGTAATATAATTTTATGCATCAAAAGATATGTTTCTTTAAAAAAATAACAGCATTTTATGCATGAATATTATAATTAATTTATAACATTTTAAAAAAATTAATTGAGTAAATCAATATCCTTTTGGAAATCAAAATTTAAATATTATCATAGAGTTAATTTTTAGGATTTTCCCAAAAATATCTGTTTTTCATTAAATAATGAAAATTATCAATTCATGTTAAATGTCCATTTATTTTCTTTAAACCATGTAATTTTACTGTATCATTACATTTTGTAATTCTTTTTAAATTAACATAATATTGATTTTATTAAAAATACTCTATATATCCATAATAAGCATTAATATTTTTTTTATATGAGTTAATTTTTTTTAAAACCACAAATCTCTAAAAATTATTTTTTCTTTCATTATCTACATTGATATTAAAATGAATTATTCTAATTAAAAAAATTTAATCATGGAAGATATATTAAAATTTTTTAATTAATAGTTTCAAATTTCATAAATAATTAACTTTTATTTATTAAATTTATGAATAGTAACTGTGGTAAGTATTTTTCACCTATATAAGGGTAAAACATGTAAGATGGGGTAAAAAAATTGGGATAAGGTATGAAAATCATCCCAAAACATAAATTTATTTCATCGGATGAGATTAATTTGCCCATATCTATCCAAACATTGAATATATGGAATTTCTATACCATTTTTATTTTAAAATGACATTTAAATTATTTTAAGTTAATAAAATTAAAAAACATCACTCTCTTTCTTTTAATATCTCTAATATGTTATATTTAATACATAAACAACATTGATACAATATTGGTGAAAGTAGTAAAAAAATAAAAGTAAATGATTTAAAAAACAATATGTTTTTGTATTAATTTTGGTATGTGGTGAATTAATATGTAATTATAAATTAGAAATGATGGTAAATGTATTTATATTTTAATTCCATTTCATTCTTTATGTCTTTGAAGTGAACTAAAGATAATAGTATCAAACATTACGTTAATGGTATTTTATGATAAACAATATTTATTAAATAATCTAAAAATATATAAACATTTAAAAGAGGAAAATTGGTATTATAAATAGTAAATAATTAAATATATGGATAATTTTTAGCCACATTTCCCTTTAGATGTAAATTTATGACCCTTAATGTCAAAAAAAATGCATTACTGTGATTACTTTTATAAAACATTATCAAAGAGATTAAATAAAAATATCAAGGTTAAAATGAAACTAAAAACTGTATAAATTTTCTTATTTTAATGTATTTAAAACATATAATTTTCTTCCTTTAAATTTCTTCCCATTTGGGGATGCATTACAATGTTATGATGTATATTATGTTTAAATATTTTAAGTAATTTTGAGTGTATCCTTTTCCTCAATTATAAAAGTGAACATCCAATTCTCATTTATTCAAAAAAATAGCCATTTATATTTTCCAAAGTCTAACCTAATACTTTCAAAGATTCATTCATTTCATCTTGAATCTTCTTTTCTTTCACTAAATCCATTCTTATAATTTTTAAGGTTTAATCCAAAGGAGGTCTCCCAAAGAATATGTAATAGTCTTTATTGAATCCTTTAATGCTTATTTATTCTTATACCTCTTATAAATATATGGTATTAATATCATAATAATTAATTAAATGTATTTAATGTTAGAGTTGGCATCCTAAGAACCAACTTTGTATACTTTGATTACATGAATGTACACTTATTATATATTGTTCATTGATCTGCATGGCTATAATATAATAATGTCCTATAATATTTTTTGCATTAATAAGGTCATGGAAGATCCCCGCTCTGATAAGAACCCTAAAATGCATTAAAAATATTCTTAAATAAAGTTCTATGGTTGTATGACATACTATGATAGGACACATAGTATACAGACTGCCACGTGAGACTACCCATAAGAATACAAGACTCTCTCTCATGGAGTTCACACTTAGTAATATCCAAGATGGTAGATTATGAGAAAAGACTCACTGGTAGTAATTCTACCTATCTTGGTGTCATTGGACATTTATATCTATGAGTGTGTGTAATGGTCCCCAGAATTAAAGATTATTATTAACTCATGTCATGACTAGTGCACTATGATTTGCTGACGAAAACTGTTACGGAGATAGTTGGTGGGAAGTAGGTTAGGTTGTGTGCGTCACAAATGACATGTTGTTAATAGATAAGACGAGGAAGGATTTGTCCCTTCCTTATTTATGGAAGTGGATATCTCAGACCCTTTGATTGAAATAGAATTGTCGCCCAAATTCCATGGCCATGGGTTAATGATGAGTTTCTTTATGGAAGTCAAAGAATGACGGATCAAACATATAGGTTTACGACACTTCCATGAAAGCTTCTTGATGTGATGTTGCGAAAAATGGATTAAATCACATAGTAAGAATTCATATGAGGTGACATGTCAATTCGGCATCAACTTCTTTATCCTGGGTGTCATGACCCATTACTAGATAGTAATCTTAGACTTTAGGCAGGCCTGCCTAATTCCAATGAGAAAGAGGCCTAGAGGGTCACACACTAAGTGTATCCAAGTATCTCAAGTAAAATAAATATTATTCATGTATGGTTTTTAATAATTATTCAAGTAATCCTAAATCATTTTAATACTGTAGGAAGAATAAAATGAATACAAGATATACACGTCATGTACATTGAATGTACACGTCGTGTAGTTTTCATTTAGGAAAGGAAATGAAAAACAAGTAAACACTGTGTATTAATGATTACACATTGTGTAGTTATTCTAGTCAAGATTTTGAGGAAATAATGAAATTTTATTAAATGATATTTATTATAATCAGTGTGGGTGCTTGTCAAGTAATTAATGATTCGACATGGGATTTTTCAATAAGAGTTAATGAAATAAATAAAACGCATAACGTGTTTCTTTATTTTCATAACTCTATAACATCAAACCTGATTATAAATATCCTCAAAACCCCGATATTTTTCCCTAATAGTTGTGCAAAAAAATCTATAGAATTATCTCAAGGCTGAAAGAACTCCTTCCTCCAAGAATGCTCTCAAGACCGAGAGAGATCATCCTCCATCGGATCAAAGCGATCTAAGGAGGAAAACGCAGGCAAAGGCTTCTCCACACTATCACCCAGAGATTCCTTTGGTGATGTCCAGAGATACGTGTTGCACATGTGGATCACCTCTAGAGGAAGTCTACACCTGACTTCTACGATGCAATGACGAATCACATCGAAACATGATTAGAAATATCAACGAAGAAAGAACGTGATAAAAGGTACTTATGGTAAATTATTTATTTTAACTATAATCAACATGTGATGATCCTCATTTGTGGTTTCAGGACTATTCTTCTTATGTGTCTATTTTTATGATTTGATCCATAGATTTTGGCACTTATAATTTTATTTTTCCAAGATTGATCATTTCTAATGATAAAAATTCAAGTGGGAACATCCACCCATGAGCTTCCGTTACGCCAGGGACCTTCAAGTGGTATCAGAGGGGTCACAATGATTATTATAGTTATTTAATTTTTGTTGATAATTTATGCATTTATATTTGATTCAATTTAAGATAAATTGTTCTATAAAACTGAATGAATGAGATCTGTTCTTCCTCTTTTGTTTCTCAATTCACATCACAAAAATGACCTTTTAATTTTAATTTTCATTAAAATTAAAACGAGGAATTCATCTGGAGGAGTCGCTCTTTCTGTCTATACAACACAAGAATACACGGTGTGTATTGAAATCTAAACTTTGAGTACTTAGGTTCAACGAACCGGTACTGGTCTGCAAAAAACACGCCGTGTGAATTGATCATACCTGTGTTCTTTTTAATACACCGGGTTGACCAAAACTGAATGGCACATGGAAACTGGAATACACGGTGTGTATGTTGAATCAACACACCATGCAGTCCGATCCGACATAGGTGAAACCATGTACAAGGATAATCCATGTAACTGCATACACAAGATTTCCAGGATGGTAACCACGTAATAAGGAAGTACATGTCGTGTTAGATTAATCTACATGCCATGTACTCCAAAATATCCAAAGTACAGAAAACACGCCAATGCCCCCGTGTGTACTTTGGATGAAGGGTGAAAACAAATACACACCATGTTATATAGCCTACACACCGTGTACTTTCCAGAAATGGAATTTCACCAGGTTTCCTCCAAAGTACAAAGATTATTACAAACTTATCTTGAATAAAATAACGATTAAATGAATTTGAATACTAAATATGCATAAATTTCATTGCATAATAGGATAGTCATGAGATAGAACAAAGAACCTTTTTTTGTGTATGGTTTCATTTAAATTTATTTAATTTAAATTCATTGGCCTGCGAGCCTTCTTCCGATAAAATGTAGGGTCTATGTGACCATGGATTCTTTAATATAAACCCCATGTAATGGAGGATCTCCCAAGCTTGAGGAGACGGTTAAAAATCTGAAGTTGAGGAAAAACCAACTCAAGTAGATACAAAGGTGGACAGGTGGGAGCTGTAAAACATCAACCATCGGGTTCGAGGTGCTTTTCCCTAGGTCAGGGTTAGCTAATCGAAACCACTAGACAAGCTAACCAATGAAAGTTGTTGATAATAGCATCTTATTTTATTTTTGTCTGATTACATTGTTTATTTATTATGTGTTTTCGTGATCACATGGTTAATGAAATAAACAAGCATGCAAAGATGGAATAAAATAAAAACCAAACTATGCCTAAACATTATCAGAATGCGGTTAATCACTTAATTAAGTATCACTCAATATTTAAAATCATGTGATAATGAGAAACAATGCATAAATTATTGAAATACCTAAAATACCATATTATGTCAGACCAAGCCTTCTGTTACTTTATTAAGGGCAATACTCAATAAAACTATATGTTTGACCAACCCTTGTTGGGACACTTACTTTGATAAAGAAATCTCTTATGAAAGTTTTGGGTTGACTTAAACATTTTAAATCAAGAGGAGTACCCCTTGCTAGACTTGTTGTAAAATGGAGGCAAGTGTTGAGGAAATCCAAGTCAGGATTTATGGATTGGGGAGTCCACTCAACAGATCAAAGAACTGAAAGCTCATAGATGGCAAAGACCAGCCTACCTAAATACCTTTAAATAGTTTGACCAACCCTTGTTGGGGTTATGTGAAGGGGAATATGGATCATTTCCACTAGAATGTCATAGCAACTAGGCATTCCAAGTTCAATGGTGGGGGCCATTGGGACATGATAAAATAGTGGGAGAATTAATAAATTCATTTATTATTTTTCATAAAATGTAAAAAAAGGAACTGATAAGTCTTCTCTTTTAATTTCTAGAATCAATATAAAAACTCATCAAACAAATTTTCTCTACGATCAATTTTGGATAAAGACAATATCCTCACCAGCAGTAATATTCAAGAATGGTTTAGGCACCTTCAGGTTATCCTATGCCATGGAAGAAATTTTTATATGATGGAGTTCTCACTTCGTGATTTGCTTGCCCAAGGGGCGAGTGATGAAGATTTTCTGGTCTATGATCAACATTTCAACGATGCACTCGATGTTCAATATTTTATGTACTCATCAAGTTCTAGTGATCTCATTAATTCTCATGAATACATGTATGACTATAGCATGCTCAAGCACCTATGTGGTCTATACCGGGAGAGAGCAGGATAGGAACATTCTAAGATCTCAAAGGCTCTATTTTTGAGCAATCTTGGAGAGGGTACCCCAGGTGGGCCTCATGTACTCAAGCTCATTGGCTACATTGAGCACTTGGAGGTTATAGGGTTTAAACTCCCCGAAGAACTAGGTACTGATCTCATTCTTCCATCACTCTCCTATAGATTCTTTAAATTTGTCGTAAATATCAACATGAATAACATTCAGAAGTCTCTATATGGTCTTATTATCCTCATTCGCCAAGTGGATAATGATATGAAGCGTGAAAATCCTTATATCCTTATAGTGAATAATAGGAAACAGAAGGAAAATATCTTTAAACCAAAAGCTTATTCAATTCCTTCCATGAAAAGGAAGATCAATGGGGAGGCAAGAGAACAGGAGGTTGTTTGTTTTGCATGTGGCAAGAAGGGCCACTGGAAGAAAAACTGAAAAAATCCAAGGAAGCAAGGTGAAGATTTAGGTGCATTTGTTATCGAATGAAATCTATCTATTTCTACCAATTGGGTATTAGATACTGCTTATGGTTCTCACATCTGTATCCAAATAAAGGATCCAAGTAGATTCAAAAAGATTGACCAAGGTGAGGTGGATCTGTGAGCAGCCAATGGAGCCAGACACGCTATTGTAGATGTCAGAGACTACCACCTCACATTGCCTACTAGGATGGTCTTGGTATTAAAAGTATATAATTATGTTCCCTCTATAACTAAAAAAATTATTTCAGTATCCAGATTAGATACTGATGGTTTCATCTTCATGTTATGAAATTAATGTTTCTACTTTTATAAAGATATCATTTGTGTTGGTAGGGCACATTTATATAAAGACCTTTATGTGTTAGACTATACAATCCAAGTAATGGAAATCGATGAAAAAGTTAACTCACAAGACTCATACTACACCCGACTTTGGCATCACCAGGTGGGTCATTTAAATGAGAAATGTTTGACAAAATTACATCAAGATGGGTATTTAGATTCTTTCAAACTAAAACCACTTGGTGTATGACATGTGTGTCTACTAGGAAAAATGACCAAATCCCCATTTAGTGGGAATGATGAATGGGATAATGAGATTCTAGAATTAGTTCACACATATGTGTGTGGACCATTTCCAGTTGAAGCAAGGGGTGGGTTCTTGTACTTCATAACCTTTACTATTGATTTTAGTAGATATGGATATATTAACTTAATGAGGTATAAGTCAGATTCTTTTGATTGGTTCAAAGAATACAAGAATGAAGTTGAGAACCACCTTGGTAAAAAGATTAGGAAAATCCTCTCAGATAGAGGAGGATAATATCTTAATCAGTACTTCATTGATTTCTTACGAGATTTTTGGGATTATATCTCAACTCACTACTCCTTACATGCCTCAGTGGAATGGTGTATGTGAAAGGAGGAACCGCGCCCTGTTGGATATGGTGAGATCAATGATGAGTCAATCAAGTCTTCTATAATCCTTTTTGGGTTATGCATTACAAAAATCATCCCACATACTAAAACAAGTACCAACTAAATTAATCAATAGTATTCCACATGAGATATGGAGTGGACGAAAATCCATGTTATCAAATTTACATGTGTGGGGTAGTGGAGAATTTTTTAAGGCCTCTTCAGGTAACAAACATGCACCATGAGTCCCAAAGTGAACCTTTATAGGATATCCCAAGGAAACGAGGGGATATTACTTATAAAACCCCTCAGATAAAAAGGTTGAAGTGGAAAGACACGCCATATTCCTTGAGAGGGAGCACATCCCCAAAAGAGATAGAGGGAGAGAGATAGACTTCGATGGAGTTGAGGCTCAAGATATACAGAAGTTGGTACAAGAACAGATTCCACAAAGCCCTGTGGAAGAACAATCTGTTCCAGAGACACAATAACTATGTAGAAGCACGATAGAGGTGACAGAACCAGAACGATATGGTTTTCTTGTCACTGAATATGGTGACTCATTATTGGTTGACAATGATGATCCTCTTACATACAAGGACGTAGTTTAAGGCACAGACGTTGCCAAGTGGAAATAAGCCATGAATTCTAAAATGGATTCCATCTACCAAAACCAATTCTGAATTTTAGTAAATCCTCCAGTTGATGTAAAGCCTATTGGTAAAAAATGGGTATTCCAAAAGAAACTAGACATGGAGGGCCAAGTAAGCACCTATTGTTGTACCTCTCGTACCCCTTGTGGTTTAATTTTCATGATCACAATCACTCTCTTACTTATCTAATATTGTTTTAAGTGTTTTTGGATGATAGGCAAAAGGTTTCCAAGGCATTGGGGCAAGAAGAGCCAAAAGTGGACTGATTTTCAGTCCACCGGCCAACCGGTGGATGCCCACCGGCCAGCCGATGGAGCCTGGACAGAAGGCATCCTTCTGTCCAGACCACCGGCCGACCGGTGTCACATCACCGGCCAACCGGTGGAACCCAGACAGAATAGTGTCAGCCACTGCCTCAGCACCGGCCAACCGGTGGCCTCCTCACCGGCCAGCCGGTGGTGCCTCAGCCCGAGCCCTCTCCCTTTTTCAAAGCACCGGCCAACCGGTGGCACTGTACCGGTCAGTCGGTGGAGCCAGTCAAACTAGCCGTTGGGCTTTGACCAGACTTGTCCACTTGACTCCCAACGGCTCCTAAGGCCTCTCCAACGGATCCGAAGACCTCCAAAGGCCATATGAGGGTTCCCCCTCTATAAATAAAGGACTAGGAAGCCCCGGAACAACAACCAAGCCAAAGGAAGCCCACTGACACATTTTTGATCATTTGGCGAACCTCTGGCGCATTCCTCCAAGGAACCCCTACTTGCTCCAACTCAATTCAACATCCAAGGAGCACCACCATAGAAGCTTGGGAGAGCTCTTCTTCAACTCCAATCAATCCTTTGGCGCCCAAGGCTTCTCCCATTACGGTTTTTATTGTTTTATCATTTTGAGCATCATTTTGGGTTTGTGCCTACAAACCCCCATCTCTTTCTCTCATCCTCTCTTTTGGGTTCTCACACCACCTTCAAGGTGTGAAGAGGTTAGTCAAGCCTTCCCTTTAAAAGGATTGAATCAAAGGTGAGCTAGCCTTCACCTGTAAGAAGGCTAGTGGGTTCTTGCTCAACCATTGAAAGCAAGTGGGTTCTTACATAACCATTAAAAGAAAGCTGTAATAGGTTCTAGACTAACCTTAAATTCTAGTGGGTTTCTTGCTAAAACCATTAAAAAGCAAGCGGTAGTAAATCTCTCGACGGTTGAGTTGGGAACGGAGACGTAGGCTTTGGTTTAAGCCGAACTCCGTTATCAATTTTGTGTCTTGCCACTTTTATTTCCGCTGCACTTTTTTAAATTGTTAATTATTTTTTAAAAGGCAATTCAGCCCCCCTCTTGCCATCACTTTTTGGGCCCAACATTTGGTATCAGAGGGAAAATTTGAGTAATACCTTTTCGGTTTCAAATTCAAGATCCTTTGTGATGGCTTCAACTTCTTTCGCCCCCGAAGGTTATTCATTGGGTCGTGCTCCATTTTTTGATGGAACCGACTACACTTATTGGAAAACCCGCATGACCACTTTTCTTAGAAGTATAGGTTATCCTATTTATAAAATTGTCATGCATGGTTACACTCTCTCTTCTCCCGATTAATCCAAATGGACTCAAGCCGATATTAAAAATTTCGAGCTTGATGGCAAATCCATGAACGCTCTACATTGCGGCCTTGATCGTAATGAGTTCAATCGAGTTTCCACATGCACCTCATCACATGAAATCTGGAAACTTTTGGAGGTTACCCATGAGGGGACCAACAAAGTCAAGGATACTCGATTGGACATGTACCGTCAAGATTTTGAGTCTTTTTCCATGCATCCATCTGAAAATATTTCTGAAATGTTTACTCGTTTTACTGATGTTTGCAATGGGATAAAGTCCCTTGGTGATGATGTTTCTGCAGAAATGATGGTCAAGAAGATCCTTTGGATCCTACCAAGCTCATGGGCACCGAAAGTCACGGAAATTCAAGAAGCAAAAGATGTCAAGAACATGCCGGTAGAAGAGCTCATCGGATCCCTCATGACTTATGAGATTACCATGAGGAGGCAAGCTGAAAAGGAAGGCAAACCGATCAAAGTTCCAAAGAACATCACCTTCAAAGTCCAAAAAGAAGAAAGCTCCTCCTCCTCATCGTCTTCCTCTTCAAGCGGTGATTCCGAAATGGAGAATCTTGCCCGCAAAATGCACAAGTTCATGAAGAAGCACAAAAAGAAGGAATCCCGCAAGGCTCAACCCAACGAAAAATCCGAGCCCGAGGTAACATGCTACAAGTGTGGCAAGAAAGGCCATTACAAACCCGATTGTCCACTCAACAAGAAAAAGTCCAAACAAAAGGAAAAGAAGAAGGCATTCAAGGCCACTTGGAGTGATAGCTCCACATCCTCCTCCTCCTCCTCCTCAAGTGACAACGGTAACAAATGCCTAATGGCATTTCATGAGGTAACCTCTTCCGACTCCTCATCCACTTGTTCTTCAAATTATTTCAATCATCTATCTTATGAGGATCTCCAACGTGCGAGAGATCAATTGGAGGAAGGTTTTCACGAACATTCTTCCAAATTTGTTGCTTTAAAAAAGAATTTCAAAAAACTTTCTTCCGAAAAGGAACAACTTCTCAAAGAGAAGGAAGACTTGAACCTCAAGGTCCAAAACCTTCCCGATGTTGATTCTATGGAATTAACAATCAAAGATTTAAGGGAATCTCTTGCCAAGTTCACCCAAGGTGAACAAAATTTGACCAAATTGCTAGGTTCCCAACGCGTATCTAGGACCACCCAAGGACTTGGCTATTCCAAGCAAGCTTCCTCTTCCCATGCTCCAACTATTTTTGTAAGGGGGAGCTCCCAATTTAAATTTTGTAATTATTGCAAAAAACTCGGGCACTTAATTTATGAGTGCGATTGCAAAAATGCCCGGTATGGAAGGCCCAAAACCATTTCTTTTAATGATGAATTTTATAGGAGAAGACCCGCCACTAGACAAGTATGGATTGAAAAATCCCTTTTAGCGAGTCTCTCCAGGCCAAAATTTGTCTCGGTTCTAAAATCCTCTCCCCGGTGATTTGTTGTTTTTATTTAGGGGGAGTTAGGTTTGTTTAAGCATTTTACTTTCATTTCAAAATTTTAATTCAAAACTTTCAATTCAAAATTTTAATTCAAAACTTTCATTTCAAAACTTTCAATTCAAAACTTTCAATTCAAATTTCAAAAATCTCAATTGATTTAAAATCTCTATCTTGTTTTTCAACCTTTCCCTCAATCAAGTTTTATGCCCCGTGCTATTTTGATAATCACAAAGGGGGAGAAATTCTTGGTTGATTGGGGGAGAAATCTTTCTCTCATGCTTTGCTTTACTTTTCAATTTATCCTTTAAAGCATGCCTCTAATTTCAATCTTTTACATTGCTTGTTTTGGTGATTGTGATCATAAAAATAGGGGGAGATTGTTGTACCTCTCGTACCCCTCGTGGTTTAATTTTCATGATCACAATCACTCTCTTATTTATCTAATATTGTTTTAAGTGTTTTTGGATGATAGGTAAAAGGTTTCCAAGGCATTGGGACAAGAAGAGCCAAAAGTGGACTGATTTTCAGTCCACCGGCCAACCGGTGGATGCCCATCGGCCAGCCGATGGAGCCTGGACAGAAGGCATCCTTCTGTCCAGACCATCGGCCGACCGGTGTCACATCACCGGCCAGCCGGTGGAACCCAGACAGAATAGTGTCAGCCACTGCCTCAGCACCGGCCAACCGGTGGCCTCCTCACCGGCCAGCCGGTGGTGCCTGAGCCCGAGCCCTCTCCCTTTTTCAAAGCACCGGCCAACCGGTGGCACTATACCGGTCAGCCGGTGGAGCCAGTCAAACTAGTCGTTGGGCTTTGACCAGACTTGTCCACTTGACTCCCAACGGCTCCGAAGGCCTCTCCAACGGCCCCTAAGACCTCCAAAGGCCATATGAGGGTTCCCCCTCTATAAATAAAGGACTAGGAAGCCCCGGAACAACAACCAAGACAAAGGAAGCCCACAGACACATTTTTGATCATTTGGCGAACCTCCGGCGCATTCCTCCAAGGAACCCCTACTTGCTCCAACTCAATTCAACATCCAAGGAGCACCACCATAGAAGCTTGGGAGAGCTCTTCTTCAACTCCAATCAATCCTTTGGCGCCCAAGGCTTCTCCCATTACGGTTTTTATTGTTTTATCATTTTGAGCATCATTTTGGGTTTGTGCCTACAAACCCCCATCTCTTTATCTCATCCTCTCTTTTGGGTTCTCACACCACCTTCAAGGTGTGAAGAGGTTAGTCAAGCCTTCCCTTTAAAAGGCTTGAATCAAAGGTGAGCTAGCCTTCACCTGTAAGAAGGCTAGTGGGTTCTTGCTCAACCATTGAAAGCAAGTGGGTTCTTGCATAACCATTAAAAGCAAGCTGTAATAGGTTCTAGACTAACCTTAAAGTCTAGTGGGTTTCTTGCTAAAACCATTAAAAAGAAAGCGGTAGTAAATCTCTCAACGGTTGAGTTTGGAGCGGAGACGTAGGCTTTGGTTTAAGCCGAACTCCGTTATCAATTTTATGTCTTGCCACTTTTATTTCCGCTGCACTTTTTTAAATTGTTAATTATTTTTTAAAAGGCAATTCACCCCCCCTCTTGCCATCACTTTTCTGGTCCAACACCTATAATTCATGACTGGTTGCAAAACGTTTTAGACAGATTCACGGAATTGAATAGGTGAAACCTCTTCACCGGTTTTGACTCTGAAATCCATCAGAATCCTATTGGCCATTTCCACTTACCATGACTATGAAATTTAGAAAATGGATGTCAAAACATCATTCCTTAACAGGAACCTCCCAGAAGATGTCTACATGACACAACTTGAAGGTTTTTTGACTCCAAAGGATGCCAACAAGGTATGCAAGTTGTAGAAATCCATTTATGGATTAAAGTAAGCATCAAGGTCATGAAACATTTTTTTTGATGAAGCTGTAAAATAATTTGGATTTGTTAAGAATGAATGTGATCCTTGTGTCTAAAAAAGTTTTAGAGATAGTGCAGTCATTTTCCTAATAGTATATGTTGATGGCATATTTCTAATTAGAAACGAAGTACCTGTCTTACAGTTAGTTAAGTCATGGTTGGATAATTGCTTCTCTATGAAAGACTTGGGTGAGGAAGCATATATTATTGGGATCAAGATCCATTGTGATAGATATAAAAGAATATTGGGCCTAATTCAAAGTACATACATTGATAGGATAATAAAGAGATTCAATATGGAACAGTCCAAGATGGTATTGTTTCTAGTGTCACATGGCATTCATCTTTCTAGGAAAATGTGTCCCCAGACACATGAGGAAATAAATAAAATGGCAAGAATACTTTACGCATCCTCGATTGGGTCAGACATGTATGTTATGATATTTACAAGGCTAGATGTTTCTTATGTATTAAGTGTGGTAGGAAGATATCAAGCTGATCCAGGAGACCGCCATTGGATGGCAGTCAAGACTATATATAAGTATCTGAGGCGTATTAAGGATATGTTCTTGGTTTATGGAGGATATAAGGAACTAATCATCAGAGGACATGTAGATGCTAGTTTCCCGACTGATCTAGATGACATGAAGTCGAAGACTGGATTCATCTTCATTTTGAATGGAGGTGAAGTGACCTGGAAGATCTCAAAGAAAGGTTTGGTTGTAGATTCTATAGTAGAGGCCGCGTATATCACAGCTTCTTAGGTAGCTAAAATAGCAGTATGGATGTGAAGATTCGTTCAAGAGTTGGATGTAGTACCGAGAAATAAATATTCTATCACTCTCTATTGTAATAATACTGTAGCGGTGGAACTTGAAAAAGAGCCAAGGTCATATCATCAGACCAAGCATATACTTCAGAAGTATCATCTCTTGAGGGATTTTTCGAAGAGAGGTGAAGTCAAAGTGAGCAGTATTTCCACAAAAGACAATGTGGTGGACCCCTTGACTAAAACATTGACTCATAAGAAACATGATCATCATGGGAGGTCTAGAGGACTAAAATTCATAGCTAGTTGTCTCTAGTCCATGTTTTAGTTTAATATAGTTGGTTTCTTAAGAACCAATTGTTTATACTTTGATTACATGAATGTACACTTATTATATATTGTTTATTGTTCTGCATGACTATAATTTAATAATTTCCTGGAATATTTGATGAATTAATAAGGTCATGGAAGATCCCCGCTATGATGAGAACCTTGAAATACTATAACAATATTCATAAATGAAGTTCTATGTTTGGATGACATACTATGATAGGACACATAGTATACATACCATCATGTGCGAGTACTCGTAAGAAGACGAAACTCTCTCTCATGGAGTCCACACTTGGTAATCTTCAAGATGGGAGAATATGAGAAAAGTCCCACCAGTAGTAATTCCACATGATTTAGTGTCATCAGACATTTCTATATACGAGTGTGTGTAATGGTTGTTAGACTCTTAGATTATCATTAACTCATTTCATGACTCGCACACTTAGATTTGCTGACAAAAACCATCATGAAGACAGTTGGCGGGAAGTAGGGTATGTTAGGTGCATCACGAATGACATATTGTTAATGGATACGTCGAGGAAGGAATTGTCACTTCTATATTTATGGAAGTAGATATCTCAGTCCCTTTGATTGAAATTGAATTGTCACCCAAATTCCATGGCCATGGTGTCATGACGAGTTTATTTCTGGAATTCAATGAATGACGGATCAAGCATATCGGTTTATGACACTTCCATGAAACCTACTTGATTAGATATTGATACAAAGGAATTAAATTACACGGTAAGTGTTCGTATGAGGTGACACGTTAATTCAGCATCAACTTCTTTCTATTGGGTTCCTTGACCCGTTACTAGACAGTAATCTTGTACATTAGGAAAGCTCGCTTAATGCCAACAAGAAAGAGGCCTAGAGGGTCACACACTATGTGTATCTAAGTATCTCGATTAAAATAAAGATTATTCCTGTATGTGGTTTAATAATAATTCAAAGAATCCTAAATCGTTTTAATGCTGGAGGAAGAATAAAATGAAAACAAGATATACACGCCATGTACATTTAATGTACACATCGTGTAGTTCTCATTTTGGAAAGGAAATGAAAAAAGAGTACATGCCATGAATTAATGATTACATGCCATACAGTTTTTCCAGTTTGGATTTTGAGGAAATAATATCATTTTATTAAATGATATTTATTATAATCAGAGTGGGTGCATGTTAAGGAATTAATGATTCGACATGGTGGTTTTCAATAAGAGTTATTGAAATAAATAAAACATGTAAAACATTTATTTATTGTCAAAACTCTATAACCTCAAACCCGATTATAAATATACTCACAACCCCAACACTTTTCCCTAATCATTGTGCACAATAATTCTGGAGAATTCACTCAAGACCGAATGAACTTCTTCCTCCAAGAACGCTCTCAAAACCAAGAGAGAACCTCTTCTATCGGATCAAGGTGATCTAAGGAAGACAATGCAAGAAAATTATTATCCATGCTAGCACCCGGATATTACTTTGGCGACGTTCAGAGATACGTGGTGTATGTGTGGATCACCGCTAGAGGAAGTCTACACTTGGATTTTGCGACGCAATGACGAATCATATCAGAATGTGATCAGAAATATCAATGAAGAAAGAATGCCATAAAAGGTACTTCTTGTCAATTAATTAAATTAATTATAATCAAACTTTTATGATCCTTATTTGTGGTTCCGGGAATATTCTTCTTCTTTGTCTATTTATGTGATTCGATTCATAGATTCTGGCATTTATCGTCATATTGATCCCGGATTGATCATTACTATTGAAAAAAGGTCAAGTGGGCACATCCACTCATGAGCTTTCACTGTTCATGGGACCATTATTTAATATAATAAAATTTTATTATTCTGATGTAACATCCACTCTCCTCTTTATTTCTAATAAATTGGAAATTAAAGTATTGCATATGTATAAGTTTGGATTACCACCTCCATGTATTGTTATGATTGATTTCCCATCACTGAATCACATTTATTGATATTATGATGGATATAATTAATATATATAATATTTATGATATAATTATGAGTCCATAATAATAAAATATTACTTATTAATATTTTCTTCGTTTTTTTAGAAAATAAAAACAACATTCATGTGTATGTACAAATAAATGTCTCCATGAACGATGTAATTATTTTTTCAATAACATTCTATTATGAATTCTTAAACATCACTATATAATGGATATATATGACATTTATATCACCAATAACATTCTATAAATTCTAAATCCATGATCATGATACAGGGACCATAACTGCGAAAACAAAACATTAATGCAAAATGAAGCAGATTAACACCAGAAATAATGGTGTTAGTATAGAATGGTTACCAAAAAGGCGATGAAATGTTATAATTATAAAATATATGATATTATAATTACATATATATATGTATATATATATGGTTATTTTTATAATTATAATAAACCTAAATTTATTATATCGGAGTTTAAAATGCTTATGAATCATGTCGGACATAAGGTATGGGTTCTTCATCTCAATATTGTTTCATTTTGACGTGTTTTATGTTATGAAAATATTTAAGTTAATAAGGTTTATATAATATTTTTATTATATTTTATATCATTAATCCTTATTAATTAATGTTATTTAAATTTACAATTCAAGTTATTTTATAGATTGTGTTTTTATTCGAATGTTCCCAATGTCGCAGGGGTTTCTTGATTAACTTTTGTTTTTGTGATAATTTTCCATATTCACCACTTGTTCATTTTTTGTGGTGCATACGATTTAAATTTTATTTTATATATAAATAATATAATTATATTAATGGTATTTAATGTTTCATTTTAATTTATTTCTTTCATGGGGTTTATGATTCAAAAGTTTCCAAAGTTGTAAGTGTTTTTAATTACAATCTCATTTCTTACCATCATTATTTATGATTAAATTTTCCAATTGTCAAATAATATGATATATCTCTAAAATACCTATCGTATTTTTTTCTCCTCTAGTTATTTATAATGATTAAAAGATTTTATTTCTTTTTTTATCTCTCTATATGTACACAATATTTTGAAAGAATGTTTTTTATGAAAACTAACTTTATTAATCTCTTCGGTTGAAAATGTTTTCATATATGTCAGTATTATATTTAAACTATTTGTATTAATGATTTTAATTTTATAAAATTATTCATTAAATTCATGTTTACCCATGTTTTAATTTATAAAAAAAGGCTTTAAATGAAACTTTTACTCATTTTCTGAATGTGGTTCTTCTTTCGAAAGCTATGAACAGAATCATTATTTTAACCTAAACCGTATTAACAAAATTTTCCACTAGTATAACTGATGTCTCAACTGAATATTACTCTACAATTTTACATTGTTATTTTATAATAAAAAAAATTCTGCAATAATGTATAATTTTTTTATATTTTAAATAAGCTATTTCAAAATTAAAATGGTATTTTCCTCAAAAAAATATTCCATTGATCTTTTAAATTTATTTTTCAATATTTGGTAAAATCTTCGGATGTTACTTATGATTATATATGGATATGATCATTTGATACCATCACTATTCTATATCCATGTAGTTTTATATTATGATGATTAAATATTGATGAAATCCATTTCATTTTCTATAGGTTAAGTTATAATGAAATGATAAATGTTTCCATGATCCTAGGGAAAACATATGAATGGATTATTATTATGCGGTGGGTGGATATATTATATCCCTATAATTTGTTGGGTTCATATTAAAATTTAATGAGATAAATAGGTACATTGGTTGTTATCCCACACCCAATAATGGTACATGGGATGTTATCCCAATAACAAAGTAGGTTCACATGTGGTTAGACCAAGACTAATATGTGATGAATGTATCAGTGGGTAACATTGATATAATATTTCTATGATTATGATTATTTTACACTTTGTAACACTATTTTATGGCATTGTTTTATGTAAATGTTATTTACTTATGTATCAGGTTCTTTGATTCCATTATGATTCATGTCTTATAAATTTCCATGATATATCCCCTGACACATGATTCTAATATATGAATTGATGTGTGTTGTTTTAAAATTCTACACACATTTTCTCATAACCATATACTCAAGTTATGCATGAAAATGATTATTAATTGTTATCTCCCTTATTTACTCTTACTGAAAATTTCATCTCAACCTTTTTATGTATCTTTTTCCAAATATTTAAAAAATGGTTTTAAGTATGACATTTATAAAAAGGGTGCTATTTTTGAAGAACATAGTGGGAGATGATGTATATATTTTATGTACCAGTTTTATAGGTATCCAAGTTTCAAAATATAATAAAAATTTATGGTTTTGGCATGGATCATAATGATATGTAATGAATATTTATCTAATAAAATATAATATTTATGTATGTAATATTTGGTTCACCAAAACTATGAATACAAAATGGTATATATAGTTGAAATGGGTGTGAATTCCTCATTAAAATTTATTCCCTACATCTATGAGTATCCCTTGAACACTAGTGATTCTTTATTTCGAATAACTGTATTCATTCACTTTCTCTTGGACAACCCATATCGTCTTGTTAACGTACGTGTCTACCAGCCTCAAAACAATCTTTGATGTATGATATTTCAAGATTTGGAAAATCACTTCATTTATCACCAAAACCCAATTATCATCCCTTATAGATTTTTTAAAACACCTTGGTTCTGCCTGTGATATGAAGAATGTTTGTTTTAGCGACTACATTATTCTCATTTTCACTGAAAATGTCTGATCATCGATGATATTCTTACTATAAATTTTTTCTCAATTATTTATCTTCTATGAAAATATTGGTTGGATATCATCTTTCCCATCTTCATTATGTTTTTCAACATTATATTAATTTTCTTGTACACCTTCTAGACTAATTTCATCTGTATTAATTTCAGTAGAAAATTGATCAATGTTTTATTAAATGTTCTTCTCATTTCAAAAAAAATGATAACATTAATCTACTAAAACATTCATATATGCTTATTTAAATAGTTATATTATATTATTTTCCTTGATTAGCCAATAAATATACATTAATCTCAATAGGATTTAAATTTTCATTATTTTAACTTATTTAGAATGAAACATTTACTTAGAAAGACTTGAAAGTATTAAAATGTTAGGTTCATTACATACCACAACTCATATATAGTTTTTAATATTTTGAATTCTATAAATTCATGTTAGTTATGTTGTCCAATATCAAGACCAATTTAATCCCAAACTTTTTGGGTAGTTTCTTTTCAATGAGCATTTTTCTATCCATATTTTTTAGGATTCGATTCCTCCTCTCAACCACATCATTTTGGTGAGTAGTTATTACTATTGAAACATGATGCCTTATCCCATGTTTTTCAATATAATATACCAACCATATTTTTGTAAACTCAATACCATTATCAATTCATAATTTTAGATTTTTTTTCCATGCATATCTTCAAATTCCCTCTGATATTCTGCTATGCAACTAGATACCACATACTTGTAGGTGATGTTCAATATCCACACAATATTTATGTAATCATTAAAGAAAATAATATAGTATAACTTCCCATTAATAGATATTAATGATTTGGGTCCAAACACATAAATATTTACTATTTCATGAGCTCTTATTGAACATTTTTCATTAAACTTGTACGTATTTCAAGTGATCCTCCATTGAAGACAAGAATTGAAAATGTGAGTATGATCACGTGATAGCTTAGAGAGGCCATAAGAAAAATCACACTTCACCCGGACTTTCAAGGATGATTGGCTCAATTGTACATGTACTTTATGTTGTTTTATATTTTCCCTATCCTTTGATAGAAATAATATATCTTCTTCTTCTCTAATAAGGTAGATAATTCCTTTTTTGTGTTTACCCTTCATCACAACAATACCTGATTTTCCCTTTACAATACACATTTTCTTGGTAAATATTATTGAATTCACTTATATATAGAGTTGACTAACACTAAAAAAATTATAAATGAGACCTTCAGTGAGTAATACATTTATGTTTTTGATAAATTTTTCCTTAAAAATAGTTTTTCCCAAGATAATAATCTTTAGGGTTTCATCATGGAAAAATTTGAAGACAACCACTTTGTTGTTCTTGATTCCACGGAACAAATACTCATTTATCATCAGGTGGGATATGTATCCACTATTGAGAAACCATTAAACATCAAAATATGATGGTTTAAGGGAAATAATTACAATTTTTTTCTTCTTAGATATTTTCTTTTTGATCCATTCTTTCAAATTCAGACCTAATGTTTACCAGTATTCTTGATCTTCCTTGGAGTAGGACGGATCGAATTCTCCATCCAAAGTAGAAAATCAAATTTAAATTTTTAGTTTAATTAATGACTCATTGTCATGCTTTATACTCCATCATGGGTTTTTATTAGAACATTCACCTAAAATGATGACAAGAAATATTTGGACATTTTTCTAAATCCTAGAAACCAAAAACATTTAACATCAAATGGATTCATAGAATATTGAGTTATTTTTTATTTATGTTGTTTCTCTTATTCCTTATGATAAATTTTATCGATCTAAAATATATTTTTTGAATGTATCATCTTTCCAAAACAATAACAGATGATATGAGGTGAATTCCTCCACATCATTGTTAAAACATCAGTTATCCCTTAATTATATTAATCTTCTAATTCTGACTCATATTCAATTTAACCTTTAACATAGGAGTGGCCTCCTACCAGTTATTTTGTTTCGGTATGTTGTTTTCTTTTTTATAAAATAAATTAACTATAATATACTATATTGTAATAAATTATCTATAAAATTGGCAGTATGTATAGGAATAAGTACATTTTAAAAATATTTATAAATGTTTTAGGTAAATAAAATATCTTTTTTAGTTATATAATTATATTCTACAAAAAAACACTTTCCTTAAATGGTTTTAATTTATTTTTGTGAGAAAATATTAGAATTGATTTTTAAAATTCTATAAAATTTATAGGGTAAAATGAACTTAATATTTTAAATCCACATGTCAAAATTTTATTAGATTTAATTTTTGAGAATTTTCAAAAAATGATTAATTTTTGCTGAATAGTGAAATATAATGATTTATATTATAAATTTACTTTTAAATAAAATTACAAAGTTACATTATGTTAAAATTCATTTTAAACTTAAAATCAGTCTAATTTATTATTATTAATCCAATTTATGTCATTTTATTCACATTTATATTGAATTTAGATATAAAATTTATTATACATATGAAAAAAAAATCATTAGAAAACTGCTTTTTGTCACATTTATAGGTTTGAAACTAAGAGATAAGAACACCATTTTTCATTATCAATGCTATAAATAAATTTATTTCTATTCTTATCACCTTAGGCTTTATATTTATTTGATTATGGAAAAAATTTCACTAATAATAACCTATATAATATTTTAAGAAAATAATAATATAAAATGTCACGCCCTTAATTTTAAATATCTTATATGTGTTCATATAGGGATAAAATAATGTTTTGAATGAAAATTCATTGTTATTTTGATAATAATAAAATTATTTTCATGATGTAGATTTATTTCTAATTTTTAATAACTATATAGTCACCTTAAATTATTACAAAACACTAACACGGTATTTCTTTAATTAATAGAAATAAAAATAAATGATATTATAAATATTTTATGTATTATAATATGACTGACTTAACTTGTTCCATGAATTTTATATAATAATATAAAATATAATTTATTTGATAAAGGATTATATTAACACTCTACCTTTTTCTTGGTGACTTTGGTTTCAAATCAAATGAATAGTTTCCAAAATGATATTAATGATATTTTATGAAAATGATATTTTATTAAATTATTTAAAAAAATAAAAAAAATAAAAGGGGAAAATTGGATAATATATGGTATAAAAATTCATCCCATTGTTATTTATTATAAAATTTTCGCCTTATTATAAAAGTAAAACCTATTGAGCGTGAAAAATCTGTTACCATGGTTATGGTTAAAATAGGTTATCAAAGGTGTTAAACCAAAATATAAGGTTTAAAACAACACAAAAATCTATCAAAATTATATAGGATGATGGGATTTAAATAAAATATAACTTTATATTCTAATATATTCCTATTTTTAAGAATTTTTATAGATAATTGTTTTTTTATTTTATTTTTTTCTAAATTCTAATACTGCCATTTACTTCACTTATTAAAGGACATCCCACTATTCTATTCTTCAAACCAATTCAAACTTTATAGGTCAACAAACACATAACAACATTCATTAAAAACTTACCTATTTTAAGATCCATAGCTTTATAAAGATTTTAGGTATTTGATTTTAGGTATTCATTTACCCTTGTTTTGAGTATACTATGGTTGAGTTTTGTCTTGGGCGTGTTTGGGTGAGTTTTGAAGGTTTTTAAATGGTTTTTGGGCACTGAAATATTAGCACATGGTTTTCCCAAACCATGAACCCTTTCCCTAGAAACTGTGCAACCCATACATAGGGTAGTTTCATGGATGGTGAATAGGTTTTCTAATCATGTAAAATTTAGATGAAATTGTGCTCCCCAGCAAGTAGGGATACACAATTAGGGTGAAAAGTTTGGAAAACTATGAAAATCGGCCAAAGAAACAATGTATGTGGGAATTTAAAACCATGAAATTTTATTTTAAATTTACTGAATGCCCATTATATCCTCAAATCACCTCGTATCAACCTAATACAAATTTTTTTCTTTTAGAGTCTTTTAAGAGGATTCCAAAGTCCCTCGAACCTCTTCTAGTGAAAATAAAGATCTTGTAAATGGGATCAAACCCTTTATGGTCTATAATATATTCCTTATTTTTATTCCTCTCTCTCCCATTATAATTTTCCATTATAGTTGGATGGTTTTTCATCAGTTATCTATGGTTTCGATTTAGGTTTTTATAGATCTCATTTATTTGGATCTTGATCCTAGGTTTTCATCATATATCTTTCATTCTGTTTTGATTGTAGTGGTTCTACATTGAATTAATGATTAAGATTTGGATAGTTTTTCTCAAAAATCATGTGGTAGGTGGTAAAATTACTAATACTTATAATTTTGTTTTTTATCCATGTGTAGTAGTTGTTTCATTTCATTGAAACGATGGTAAATTTAAATTTAAATTAAAGAAATGGATTGATTCTCTTAAGAATGTGAAACCCTTTAGGGATCCCATCGGACTCATTAGAGATTATGATACTAGACTTGATGGCAACCCATGTGGTGTGACAATAAATTTAATTGGTGATTTTCTAATTGAAATAGGGGAATAATGGGTTATTATATTTAAACAATATTCTTTATGCATGTTTGCTAATGTGATTTAAAGGGGTGATTGGATTAACCATGAAGGGTTAATGAGTCATCAAATAAATTATCAAATTTGTAGATAAATGAGTTATTAATGTGGAACTATGATATGTGATATTTATAATAGATTAATAAATGACTTCTGGTTCAAGTAAATCCACTCTAAATACCCATGGGGTGCCCCATTATTGCTCTATGGCCATAAGATTTATATTTATTTGTTTTCTTGTAATCATTGGGTTATAAGTGAGGGACTACTACTCCAAATACCCATGGGGTTCCAAACATTTACTCTAGAACCCCGATGTAGGAATTTTAAATTGTAATTAAATTAATAATGATAACCCATGAATTACTGAATTATGATATCCCTATATTTTATGTTGCAAACTCTGACATTGACTGAACTAGGTATAATGTGGTTGGTTAAATAATAATTTAATGTGAATCCTATTCATTTATTATTATTTTTTTAATTATTATTACAACTACATACACTATTATATACTGGATATTACTTTATACATTTTTGGTGGTGGCTTAATGAGTGGTACCCACACCCTACATGAGTTTTTTGATTGGAACCCAAATAGAAATCATTTTTACATGATAAAATAAGGTAAAAATCCCTATGTTATATGGATTAATTGATATTTGGGATAGATCATCGATGAGGGAACAAAACATGATGTGAGGACTCAGTCTAGAAGTTTTAGTGTGTCTTTTTTTGGATTTTCATTAGAAAAATGACGGATATACAACGTAACATATCTATAGTTTTGGTTTATGGTCGTTTTCTCTATTTTGGGTATATATACATGTGATGTTGGTCTTTATTGGTTATGGTGTCATCATGGTTATTATTTATTATAATCTAGAAATTGATTAATTAGTCCACTATCAGGATTCTTTGATAAATAGGGTATAGTCTCCCACATTGCATATTAAACCCTCACTTCTAGTCACCATCCTCTATCATACAAGGAGGCGTGCCTAAGTTGATGGAGTGTACTAGCTCGGAGCATTGTCATGTGGCACCTGGGTTGAGATGTGATAAAGTGGTATCAGTTAACACATTTATTTTCCTTTGAGTTGTCATGTTATTTAGGAAAGGCATATTGGTGACTATGGTGATTTGGGCCTTGGTTATGATCTTTTTATGGGATTAGTTGACCCATGTGTTGGGGGAAACCGAAGTACCTAGGTTGTTATTATTTTACTGGATGTTTATTGTTAAAGTTTAATGTAATATCAACTTGAGTGATACAATTCTTTTGTAATGTTTTTATTTTTATAATAGTTTCCTCATTGACCAGTATGGAATGGGAGTTGTGTACACGTGCATCTTTCCCGACACTTAGGGTTAATTGTGACATGTATCATTTTATGCATTCATGTAAAGGGGGATTATTTTGAATTTTTTAAATGAAAAATTCATTTCATTACTCATGTGAATTTAAAAGAAATAGTTCCTAATGAATAATTTAAATGGTCAAAGTTATGTTCAATGTTATATTTTTAAATGGATAAAATGGATATCTAATGAGAAACATTGAAATATGAAAGTGTTTTACCCTATGTCATCCATGATTGGGGTGAGTAATGGTTAAGGGTAGTAATAGTGCCTTGGTTTTGACCATGTGGTGACTTATGTGGGATGAATTATTATGATATTATGTAAATTTGTTTTAAATATGTGTGTTAATGATGTATTATGTGTCCTAATATGTTTTTTCTTAATTATATAGACATGACTCAAAAATGAAACTTGTTGATAAGGTGATAGGAGGATATAACTAGAAATTAACCTCCAGTAGTAGAACTAGAGGCTCTGATAGTTTTGGGTAAAGGAGTGGAATAGTATTTCCTTGAGAAAATTTCTATATTTCTTCAATTTATGTAAAGAGACCCAGGGTTGTATGTGCAAGATATATATGAACTGATATAGGACTTCTAGTTTCTCCACCCTCCAACCTTTACTAGAGAGGGTGTACATGAGGTGGATGAGTTTTGGATTGAGCCTATCCAAATGATACTTGACCATTTTGAGACTCTTACAAAAATAGATTCAAATTGTATAATTATATGTTGTACGGATCTATGAAAAACATATGGGATATTTAGACTCAAGATGAGAATCTATATAACTTTATATGGAAAGACTTTCAGGATAAGTTTTTAAAAAAAATTACCTAGAAACGCTCAGGTCAGATAAAGCATAAGATTTCATATGGTTGACCTAGGGGAGTATGTTCAACATGGAACATGTTGGTCACTTCACTAATTTTCAGCGCTTTATCAAAGTGTTGGAAGGAGATAAGGAAAGTGTGGAGAAAGTTTTTTAATGTGGATATAAATATAAGATTACGTCCTAAGTTAAAATATTTCATTTGAATAAGTTTTCAGAGGTGGTGAATTTGGCTCTCATTTATGTGCACAACTTGAATGAGGATTCCAGTGGATTTCAAGTGGTTTCTATTGGATGGCCATGAGGTATGCCTTCCAAGAGTTAGAGGATTCACTAGAAGAACATCAACCATGGAAATAAAAAACAATTTATCTAGGGAGAAGGATCAATTACTCATAGAAATAACCAAGTATACTACCACATGTGTGGTAGGTGGGTCACATTAGTAGCTTGTATCGATGACCACTAGTGGGGTGCCAAGCCTATGGAGGCATTGGTCACATACATCAATTCTGTAGGAATCGATGACAGATGGGTTGTGATAGAGGGGATAGGCCAAATTACAGTACTGGAAGGGGGTCTTCTAAACCATATTAGTCAAGTATTTTGAATTCTTATAGCTATGGAATTCAAGGTAGAATACACATTATATTAGACAAAGAGTTCCCATATCCATAAATTAGTACATCGCATAAGACTAAAATTGCAGTATATGGAAGAGGGACAGGACAATTTCATGTAGTTTAGCCTACCCTTATGGATACTAATCATAGACCATCGATAGCCAGAGGTACTATTCTTGTATCTTCTACACATCCATATGATTTATTTTATATTATATCCTCTCATTATTTAATATCATCTAAACTAATTAATGGTTTGAGTCTGATGATATATTTTGAAAGTGGGTTTATGATGATCGACACACCGTTGGGAATGTGATCGATAAAAGTTGTTTATAAAAAGGGTGTTCCCTAAAGGTTAGTGTGTATTGATTCATTTGGGATATTTTTAGATTTAAAATTTCATGTTTTGACTTTATTTTGGGAGTGTAATGCTTGGAATCATAACTACACCACATCTATTGTTAAAATAGGTGATTATCGTTTACATCTCTTGAAAGTAATAGTTATATTCATTATGGAGAGTTAGACATCTTGGAAATCCATGAAGGGATAGTTTATTCGCAACTATGGGATCAGACCATCTAGGTTTCTAGTATTTTTTTAGATGATGGGGGTATAATGTGTAATGTCTTTTCACCTATAGTGGACAGGTTTTAGGATGTATTTCCTGAGAAAATATATGCGCTTCCACTTGAGAGAGGTGTTGAGTTCACAATTGATCTCATGCCTGGAGATGAACTTATTTCTATTATACCTTATAGGATAGCACAAACAATGCTTCAAGAACTTAATACCTAGCTTGAATAGTTTATGAATAAGAGATTTATCCATCATAGTACATCACTATGGGGTTCTCCGATTTGGTTTTCTAATAAGTCTATAGGGTGGTTCCATTTAAGTGTTGGTTACCAGAATTTTAATAGGATGAAAGTGAAGAAACGGTATCTTATTCAACATATTGATGATCACTTTCACGATTTTATAAGATATTGTTTGTTCTCTAATATTGAATTGAAATTGGGGTATCATCTTTTGAGAGTAAGACCTTATGATATAACATATATAGCTTTCATAAGTAGGTATGGCCTATATATGTTCATCATAGTGTCATTCGGGCTAATGAACGCTCTGACTGAGTTTATGACCCTGATTAACTGGATCATTAAACCATACCTGGATCATTTTTTGATTGTTTTATTGGATTAAATCTCAATGTACTCTAAGACTCATGATGACTATTCTCTACATCTTGGCATCATTCTAAGTACAGTGAGAGAATCGACTATACATAAAGCTATCTAAGTGTCAATGATTGATCGATATGCTACATTTCATGGGTCACATCATCTCAGAAGAATTTTTTTTAGAGTAACTAGGGAATATTTAGATAGTGGTTTATTTGGAGAAGTACTAGAATGTTTTGGATTTCAAACGCTTCCTGAGATTATTAGGTCATTTTTAGAGGTTCATCCATGATTTTTCCTACCTGTAAGAACCACTATCAAAATTTAACAAGAAGGGTTTCAAGCTTTAATCATCTATAACATGTGATAATTCTTTCCAAAAGTAAAATAAATGGCCGACTACTAAACCGATTTTGATCCTACCAGATTCGGGTGATGAGTATACCATGTTTTGTGATTTTTCTATTGATATAATTAGAGCAGTGTTAATGCAAGGGGATTTAGTTGTGGTGTATGGGTAATGAATGTTGAGGACAAGTGATCAAAATTAACATATTCATGAGGTCAAGTTTCTTGTGTTGTTTTATTACTTAAAGTACTGGTGAAATTACCTGTTGGGTGAGAATTTTACTATGTGTACTAATCACCAATGATTAAAGTACATCTTCTTAGAATGACACTTGATCCTTTGGAAGAGGAGATGGTTTAAGTACATGTATAGATTTTATTTTGATATATCATATACATTGGGGAAGTTAAATTGTGTTGTTTATTCTTTAAGAATGAAGATAGACACTCAACCAGTTCAGGAGTTTAATTATGAATTTAATATGATGTCATTGTTGTCTGAGATTCTTATTGAGGTTAAAGAGGTCCAGGAGTAGAGAAATATCATATCCTTATAAGTCAAGTATATGCTTCTGAATAGGGTTAGAGAGATGAATTTTGAGGATTTGAAGTGTTTTTCATTAAGATAAATCTACGAATTTGTGGAGTCTCTTTCTGAATGGACTATAGATGAGGATGAGAACATATATTTCTAGAAATGTGTTTTTGTATCTTTTTGTATTCATGATGAGATGATGTGTGTGATTGATTCTTTGATGTGGGTGGTTCATCCTAGATTTAATAAAATAGACCATGATCCTGAGACATAATATTGGTGGATAAGAATGAAAAGGGAGATTATAGGTTTCATGACATGATGATACACTTTTCAATAGTTGAATGTTGAGCATCAAAACCAAGTTGTTTTCTACAACCATTTCCCATTCCAGAATAGAAATGAGATGACACCGCCATTGAATTTTTGGGGTTATTCTGAGGATACCTTAGAAGAATTATGCAATATGGGTGATTGTTGACCGGTAGAAAAAAGTATCTCATTTCTTTCCTATCTAGTATACTTTCATAGCTCATTAGTTGGGGGATATATATGTTCAAGAGATATTCCCTTTCCTTGGGTTTCCAAGTAGTATAGTTTTTTATAATGACTCTAATTTTGATTCTCACTTATAGAAAGGATTATAAAAGGTGTTGGGTAGAAAGGTACTTCAGATTATGGATTTCCACCCATAGAAAGATGGGAAATTAGAATCTATTATACAAGTGGTATAGGACATTCTAAGGGAATGAATTCTTTATTTTCTTGGAACATTGGAGGAGAACTTAGTGCATATTGATTTTTCCTATAATAGTAGTAAAAAAGTTGACAATATAGATTGATCCATATGAGGTTCTTTATTGGAGGCCTTTTAGATCACCTATATGCAGGATGGAGGCAGGTGAGTCTAAGTTGATGGGACTGAGACTCATGTAGGAGATTGCAGAGTATGTTTAGTTGATTCAAAAATGTATGGATATAGCATAAGGTAATGATAAGTCGTATACTGATTAAAATCATATATATATTTATTTTATAGTGGTTAATCAAGTATTCATTCATGTTTAACTGAGACTAGGTCTCCATAGGATTCGAAGGCAGGGAAAGTTGGTGCACATGTTTCTTGGACCACTTGAGATTGTGGAGAGAATCGGACTGGTGGAATACCGATTGGATTTTCCACCTAAGTACAGTGTTATGCATGATGTATTTCAGGTGTCAAAGCTACGGAAATACCAATTAGACCCTCCTCATGTGATCTATGTTGATGATGTTAATCATGAGGTTGATGTGTCCTTTAAGAAGCATCTGATTTTTATTATGGATCATAGTGAGAAAGGGTTGGGTGAAAATATTGTTCCAATTTTCCACATGTTGTGGAATTATAAACATGTTCATGAGGAAACATCAGATAGGTAAGTAGTTATTTGGGCTCAATGGCCAAGTATTTTCATGTTAGAAGCATAGTGATTCTTTGGAGTGCATCTCATGGGTGATCTATTATAAGGTGGGGAGATTGTAATATCTCAACCTTTCTAGAGATGTCACATTCTCATTTTTAAGTATTATTTTACAAATTTTTTGATAATAATTTGTTTCAAGCATGCCAGGGATGTTTTCAAAAGATTATTTAAGGATTTTTTATGGTTTTTGGGAAATTCACAGTCGGCGTATGGTTTCCCCAAACTGTACAACCTCCCCCAGAAACCATTCATCCTAAACAGAGGGTAACAGAATGATTGGAACACGGTTCATCAAACTATGAACCACTTAGGAGAAACTGTTCACCCCAGATAGTATTGGGGCATGGTTTTTCAAACTATGGGGCCCCACCTAGAAAACCATTCGCACCAGTAATTAGACCTCTAAAATTTTATTTTAAATTTATCAAACCCCATTTTTTTCTAAATCGCCCCGACTCAACCTAATATGAAATCCTAGGATTTTATAGCCTCTCATGAGGATTACAAGGACCCTCTAGCCTCATCAATTACAAATTGAAGGTCTTATGAATGAGATAGAACCTTTTATAGTATGAAATCACTTCTTTGTTTGGAGTACACTCTCTTACTTTCCACTTTTCTATTCGAGAGTGTTTATTTTTCAATAGTTATAAATGGTTTCGATCATGATTTTGATGGATCTTTTTTATTGGGATATTGATCCTAAGTTTTTATCCTATATCTTCCATACCATTGTGATTCTGGTTGTTCTAAAATAAATTGAGGATTAATATTTTTTAGTGTCCATCAATAACTTTAAGGTAGGTGGTCTAATTGATAATTCTAATAGTCTTTATTTTGATTCATGTGTTCTAGTTGTGTCATTTCCTTTTTCACAATTCGGCGGTGCTTCCCTCGCGATGGCTAGGGTTTACCTTCGCATATCATGATGCTTACATCGATTTGTCTTAAACATGTATTTTCATGGCAGCGTTTGATCCCGACTGGGAAAGGGTGTTCCAATTCCATGTACTCAAATTCCAAAATGAAGAATCACATCCTGTTGAATGACCCAGAGGAATATCCGTTGTGGAAGCGCCTAAAGGTATAGATATGAGCAAATTTTCCTCTATGAAAGCCTCGCTATGTAATAGACTCGACGATAGAAAATTTTCTGTTGAAGCTGATCCGGAGGCACTGCAGCAACGCACACATATGTGTATGTTTTCAATAATGGGTCGAATTTCATACATAGAAGGGGATAAATCTTGGTCGTCTGATGAATTAAAGTGTCGGATTGCACATGTCTAGGGTTTCTATGATTGGAAGCTTGTTCCAATCGGAAGAGGTTATTTTCACATGCTGCTTCGTCCCTAAGAAGAACTCGATAGGGTTTGGAATTTAGGGAACTTGCAACTCAAACCCGGTGTGCTATGGATTTTTGAATGGAACTATGCCTTTAACCCACTCACCTTTAGAAACAATACGGCTGAAATTTGGGTCAGACGTCATGGTATTAGATGGTTCTTTTGGAACCCCAATATACTAAATGATTTGGTATCTTGCTTTGGTATTCCCCTCAAGATCGATCAGCAAACGCTAAATGCAGAGATTGGATTATATGCCCGGGTGATGGTTGAGGTTGAACATGAATCCAAGCTTCTGGAGGTTACCATTTCAATGCTAAGGACTACAAAACAGAGGTCAGGATCGAATACAATTGCAAGCCACCATTCTGCAACCACTGAAAAATTATGGGGCATTCCTTAATGAAATGTAGGGTCATGAAATGTCTGGTATCCCAGCTATAAAATGATGGCTAGACAGAGGTGAGAAAGGGTAAGAAGGAAAACAATGCAGCTCTGGAGAAACCTGAACCACTAAAGAAAAAATCAGAGGTATGGGATAAGAATGTGAATCACTTGGTAGATATTATGGGCAAAAATTGGGCACAACTTTTGGATGAGGAGGAAGGGACCTCATTGGATCAATCCATACAAGAGAAACTTGAAAAACCTGTGCTGGATTCTTGTCACCTGTCTTCTGAGAACACAAATGTGGATGTACATGTTATCCACAATCCTTCAGAGCCTATTCTGGATGATTCTATTATCCACATCACCTAACAGCCTAGACCTTCTATGACAGCACCGGTGTATACTTCTGTAATTGGGGTGATCAATAACATGCACAACACTGAAGAGTCTGGTTTACCAGGTTCTGCAGTTCCCAGTGAATGTATTGGTGGCAACCCTTCTCCCACCCGACAACAACTGATCCTCCTTGAAGACACCAAGGGGACTGGTCACCCAGCTAATGTTCTGAATGTTACAACTAGAGACTGGAAAGAGCCATGCAGTTTCGATATCTGCTGTTAATGCTTTGACACATGCTAAAAAATTCACTGAAGCTGTTGTGCCAACTGAAGAACTAGATGTCCATATCCCTCTGGATGAAATTTCTGGCACTCAAAACCAGTCTTTTATGGCCTCCTCCAATGGAAAGGGGACTGGTCACCCAGCTGATGTTCTGAATTCTACACCTACAGATGCTGGAAAGAGCCATGCTAACTTGATATCTTCTACTAATGCTTCGACACATGATAAAAACTCCATTAAAGCTGCTGCGCAATGTGAAGATCTGGATGTACAGAACCCTCTGGATGAAAATTATGGCACTCAAAACTCGTCTACCATGGCCTCCTCCAATGGAAAATCAGAGCCTATTCATATAAAGGCTCTGTCCATGCGCTCTGACACTATTCTGGAATCTCTAGAAGGTAATGCAGATCTCAACATTTTCAATGCAGGTATTCCTAACATATCTTCTGTTTCCCCCATGAGTAAGAAAAAAAGGATAAAAACCACTACCCTGACCCAAAAGGTAAGTAGATCTAAAAGGAATAATGTCTCTAGTGGCTCAAAGAAGAAAAATGGAGGTTTTTCCTTCAAAACCAGGTTTCAATGAATATATTATATTTGGAATTGTCAAGGAATTGGAAATCCTGCTACTCTTAATGTCCTTAAAAATTTCATTTTGACTCATCGTCTTATACTCTTTACTATTGCTGAGCCAAAAGTAAATTTTTCATTGAACTTTAGACACCTTTTCACTTATGGATATAATTATATAGGTTCTTGCAAGGATGGTAATGATACATAATCTCTTTGGGTTTTTTATCATGTTTCCTTACAGAACATTAGTGTCATCAACATTTCTGCTCAAATGTTGACTTGTGACTTCCCTCTAGAGGGCATTCATATATTTTGTACCATGGTTTATGCTAAAAACTGATATCAAGACTGAATATCTCTATGGAAAGATCGTTCTCGGTTAGCTAGAAACTTTTTGGATCCTTGGTTTGTGATTGGTGACTTTAATGCTATCCTTTCCTCTAGTGAGAAACTTCATCCATCCCAATCCACCACCTCCTCTGCAAAATTTAGAACCTCAATTGAAGATTGTGATCTCATAGAGATAAATCTCAAAGGTTCCAAGTTCACTTGGTATAGAAGACACTATAATAGGGTTGTTTCCAGTAAGTTGGATAGGTCCTTCACGAACATATCTGCCCTGGATTTTTGGGACACTATCTCTAGCATCACCTTACCCAAACTGAACTCGGACCACCACCCCATTTTGGTTAGTTTGCTCTCAAAAAAATTAAACCTATTTTCCCTTTTAGATTTAATAATGCTTGGTCTACAAACAAGGACTGTGTGAATATCATTAACAACTGTTGGGTTTCTATGAACCAACATAATGACGCTTTTCCTTGAATCATTAAATTAAAACATCTCAAACAATGTCTCAAAGGATGGTGTAGTACTAATTATAAGAAAATGGAAAAAGACATCTCCACCCTTGAAAATGATCTTATCCAAATAAAAACAGCCAACACTACCCCTAATTTCTCCCTAGACCCCAATATTGAAATCAATACTTCTATAAAGAGTAATTCTCTCCTCTCCCTTAAAGACATCATTCGTAAACATACATTTAAAAAAATGGTTATCTGATGGTGACATAAACACTAAGTTCTAAAATTCTATCCAAATAGTTGGGAATATTTTTAGGAATATTTCTCTACTTAGAGTGGATGATACCCTCATTGACTTTGAGGAGGGAATTGCCAATCATGTGGTCTCCTACATTGATAATCTCTTCAATGGCCCTAATGTCAATAAATATTTACTTCCTGGGATCATTATGATTCTGGTAAATGAGGAAGACAATGTCTATCTTCTTAGTGTGCCTCTCGATCATGAAATTAAAGACACCGTCTTTAGCCTTAATCCTGATAGTGCCCCAGGCCATGATGGTTTTAACAATGGCTTTTTCCAACAACACTAGGAAACTGTTCACTCTGATGTTTTCAATTTTGTCAGATCCTTCTTTTCTAATGGTTTCCTTCCTTAGGGTCTTAACTCTCAATTTATCACTTTAATATCTAAAGTGAAAAATGCCTCGGAAATTCATCTCTTCTGGCCCATTTCTCTTATTAACACTATTTACAAGGTCACTAGAAAACTCCTTGCTAATATACTTTCGATGTTGTGCAATAAAATTGTTTCTTGGAATTAATTTGGTTTCATGAAGGGTAGATCTATACAACACTGCATTTGTCTTGCCTCTGAATGTACCAACACCCTCAACAAATCTGTCAGAGGAGGACATGTTTCCATCAAGCTTGATATCAGGAAAGCCTTTGAAACCATTGATTGGGGTTTCATCTTCAAAGTCCTTCAAGCTTTTGGTTTCAATGACACCTTCATAAATATGATACAATCCTTGTTCAAATCAGCTTCCATCTATATCCTTGTCAATGGTTCATATAAGGGATACATTAAATGCACTAAGGGGGTCAGACTTGGTGACCCTTTATCTGTAATTCTCTTTGATATTGCAGAGGATTACCTAAGTAGATTACTCACTCGTCTCATGGATCAAAATAAGATTAAACCTGTTCAGGATGCCAGGAACATAAATGTTCCTACACACCTTCTTTATGCAGATGACATTATCTTATTCATACAAGGGGATAGAAAAAATATTAAAAAAGTTAAAAATGATTTATCTCACTATGAAGAAGTTTCTGGTCAATCTATAAGTTAGAGCCAATCTTATGTCTTTGGCAAAAATTTCTCTTCTCCGAAAAAGATTAGTATTATAAACAATTTAGGCATCAAGGAAGGAACCTTCCCCTTCACCTATCTTGGTGTGCCTATCTTTTGGGGAAGACCTAAATCTATGCATTTTTCCAAACATTGTTGACCATGTCATTAAGAAAATGTCCTTCTGGAAATGAAAATCCCTTTCCATGGCTGGATGAATTTGTCTGGTGAAATCTACCATTGTCTCCAAAATAGTCTACTCAATGATGGTGTATAAATGGCATGCTGGTCTTCTAAAGAAAATAAATGTTTACATAAAGAACCTTTTTTGGATCGGTAGTACTCTTGAAAGGAGGCTTGTGACAATAACATGGGCCACTTGTTGCAAACATTTAGAGAAAGGTGGCATTGGCATAAAAAATATTAATGTCTTTAACGATGCCCTTCAAGCCAGACTCACCTAGAAACTGATTCATAGCAATTATAACTCCATTGATTTTCTCAAAAAAATATTCCTTGTGAAGATAACAAAAAGAAATTGGAATTTCATTAATTCTACGATCTGTCCTTCAATCGGGAAATCCTTTACCAATATCATGAACAACTCTAGATGGATGGTTAGCACCAATTCTTCATTGAAATTTTGGTTAGATAACTGGACCGGTTCACCCCTTATCTCTATGGTGTCTCTGAATTCTCTTTTGGAAAATACCAACTGCTCTATAAATGAGGTTATGAAATCTAGTACTTCTAATATCTCTGATAACATCATCCATGTCATTGACAATTACCCCTTTTCTAGCTCCTAAGATTTCCTTATTTGGGAACCTTCCCAGAATAGTATTCATGACTCCAAAAGTTTTTATAATCACAATATTTCCATCTTTGAAAAAAATTATTCCTCGTTGAAATCTTTCAATAAACATTGGTTTAAACTATCGAGACTTACTCTGGTTTGGCGCATTGCTCACAATCATGTTCCCATGGAGATTTGTCTTCAATCTTTTGGGGTTCAACATTGCTCTGTGTCCTTTTTGTCACCAACATAGGGAAGATAATAACCATCTGTTTTTGGCTTGTGCTACAACTTCTGCCCTTTGGAATTTTATTTCTAAATTTTTTTACGGCAGATGGTTACTCCATGACACTATTAGTACTCGATTAAAACGTTCTGTGGCTCTTGATACCTCTCAACAGATAAAAAATCACTACTTAAGTGCTATTTCTAACCTCCTTAATGTGATATGGTATGATAGAAATTCTATTATCCACCACAATTGCTCATTTAATCTCAATGCAGGTCAAACGCGTATCCTCATTGCTATTAAGGATGCTGCAATGGCCCAAAAATCTCACTGTGATAACTTCATTGGAGACTTCGTGATCCTGCGTCGACTTTGGATTGATGGGATATACAAACAACCACGACGTACTTTTGAGGTCTCCTGGCAAGCTCCGCTTCCAGGATGAATCAAAGTGAACTTTGATGGTGCCTCTAAAGGAAACCCAGGCCCTGTAGGTTGCAGAGCTATTTTTAGAGACCATCTTGGCCACTGTCATGGATGCTTCTTTGACAATTGTCCCACCTCCTCATATTTGGAGGAAGAAATGATGGTGGTGATTCACGCCATTAATTTTACCATAAAAAAGAGCTGGGGAAATTTTTGGATTGAATGTGACTCCACTACTGTTGTCCATGATATTTGGGAGGGAATGGTTCATCTCGCATGGCCTTTGACTAACCATTGGATGAGCTTACCTGCTTTGATTCAGGAGACCAACCACATTGTCACTCATGCTTTTCGTGAAGCGAAAATGGTTGCGGATGGACTTGATAACAAGGGAATCAACCGAGCATTAACATGGATGGACAACCTGACCGTTGGCCTTCTCCCCTTAGATGATAATGATTGTAATAAGATTCCATACTTCAGACTCAGGTAGTTTCCTTGTTCCTTTTATTTTTAATAAATTGTGTCTCAAATTTTGTCTGAGGCACTACTTATTAATAAAATTAGGTGGTTCTCATATGAATGTGGAGCCCTTGATGGATCTTTTTGGGCCTATTGGAGATTATGAGACCAGACTTGATGTTTATGATTGATTGATCAATGATTTTTGGGTTTGGGATTTCTACTCTCAAACCCATGGTGCACCATACGCATACTCTAGGCCCCCAAGATATATATATATTTTCCTAGGATCACTGAGTTTTGGTTCAGGGACTGTTAACCCAAATACCCATTGGGTGACAGAATTCTTCTCTATTCCCCCAATCTATGAATGCGAATTTTGAATTAAATTAATAATGATAACACATGAATTAATGAATTTTGATATCCATATGGTTTATGGTTCAGACTTTGACATGGGATGAAGAAGGTATAATGTGGTTGGTTAAAGAATAAATTAATGGGAAACCTATTTGTTTTATCTTTTTCTATTTTATTATTCTTACAACACCATGCATTGTTATTAAATGGATATTTATTTAGACACCATTGGTGATGACCTACTGATTTTTACCCACACCCTACTCTAGTAGTCTGATCAGTACCCTAATAAACTTCATATTTTCAAGACATGATAAGGGAAGGGCCCATATTTTATATGGATGAGTTCAGATTATTCATGGAGCATGGATGAGGTAACCATATATGATATCAGGACCCACTCAAGAGTGGTCAGTGTATCTTATTTTGTGTTTTAATCATATACATGACACATATACAACATGACATATCTACTATTTTCATTTATGTTCATTTTCCATGATTTGGATATATTCATTTGAAGTATTTATTTTTGGTTATGGTATAGTATTAGTTATTTTTTATCATTTGGATATTGTTTATATATTCACTTGTTGTGCTTATTTGATAAGGAGTGTATAGTCTCCCCACATTTCATACTTTTCCCTTGCTACTACTCAGTAGCCTCTTGTGTACTAGGAGGTGAACCTAAGTTCATGTAGCGTACCGGCTTGGGGCACTGGAATATGGAACCCCGGTTAGGATGTTACTCTTTTACACATTCTCAATGAGATCATATTCTTCAAATTCCAACCCCAGATTCCTTAAGAGGGGATCTAAATGAATTCGTTCAATGAAGTAGTGATCACCTTAACTGATCAGTTTATTTTTACTTATTATTTTACGTCATGTAATTATATTTTACTTATCATAAAATAATTAATTCCTTTCATTAATATTCTTAAATTTTAATAGGATTATGAATCCACTATTATCTACATTGTATCCCATCAAATGAGAAGTTAAAGTATTGCTTGTGCGTATGTACACCTTATCGCCTCCGCCTAGCAATATAATTTATTTTTCATCAACATATTTTTTGGATGGGTATTATGATTTTATAAAATGTTATATAAAATATTTATGAAAATGTTATACTTATAGGATTTTAATATCACATATTACTTCTTACCTTCCAATCTATTGGAAAATGATAATATTGGTTTTGTGTGCTTATGGACAACAGCCTCCACAAATAAATGTGATTTATTTTTTCACTTTACAAGGAAGGTAAAAAATGGTTTAAATAAATATATATTATATAATAATTATTATTAAAAGGTGAATTAATATTTACCTTTATTTCATACCATTTTTCAAAATTTGAAAAAAAGTATTCATGAATACGTACTGATTACCATCTCTATGAATGGGGTAATTTATTTTTATATCTATATCCTTTATAGAATACTATATATATGTATTTAATGAATATATATTATACTTATGTCATGATTAATATTTTGGATATGATGGTACCACGATCAATTTATATTAAACAGAACTACCGAAATTAAAATCTCATGAAAAATAAAACATTTAACACTTGAAAATGATGATTTTAATAAGGAATTATTAATAAAAGGAAATTGAAATATTATAATTGAATCTTTTATGATATTATATGTATCTAATTTTTTTTATATAGTTATTATAAATATAAATTTATTTTATAGGGGTTTAGAGTGATTTTTAAGCAAGTGTAACTCGAAGTCAATGATTTTCATCTCACTTTTACTTTTGTGAGACACATGCCAGATTCATCACTTATTTATTTTATATAGTATATAAAATTATTATGGATGTATATTTTGATTACCCTTTTGAAAATTTTAGAGATATGCATATTTTTATAAGTTTATCATTTTCATTAGGTTTTTATTTGAAATTTACCAAAGTGGTTAGGGTCTTAGGTTACAATATCATTATTTATCTGGATTGTTTATATTGTGCTCATGATGAAGAAATTTCTTGATATACCTCTAAAAATATAATTTATTTTATTTTTATTTTTTATTTCTATAGAATACATGCTTCCATTTCATTTTCCTCTCTTTATGTTCTTAAGATGGAAAAAAACATTTATGGAAAATCGACTTTATTTCTCTCTTCGGCCGAATATCCTTTCTCTTAAATGTCCAAGTTTTCTAAAAATGTTTTCCATAATGATTTTTATATTCGATAATGATATTGAAATGTCATTTTTATCCCTGATCTACATTTTTCAAAATTATTTAAAAGGAATCTTATTTTTCATTTTCCAAACTTTATACTTTTGACTTTTTATCAAAAAATTGGGTGAAATATTTATTTTAACATATAAATAATGTATAGAATTTCTCGATGTCGTGACTGATTAATGAATTGAAGCTTACTTAAAATTGTTTCAATATAATATCCAAATAAAATTTTAACTTCAATATTTGGGGGAATTTTAAATAAGTGAATTTAATGAAAAAAATATATTTTCCTCAAGAAATGTTCCAAGGGATATTTTAAAAGTGTTTTCAATCTATGACTGAATTGTAAGATTTTTTACAATATTTAATGGTGGTAATATTCAATGATAAAATCCTTATTCATTCTTTCTATGGTATATTATCATGTTTAAAATAAATTTATGAAACATGTTTCTTTTCTATGGGTTATTCTATGATAAAATATTTTTCAAACCATTCCTTTTTCTTGGGTTATGATATGATTAATGTATTAATATCTTGTGTCACCAATATGTATGTTTTTTATTATGTTATGGGTGGGATCAAAATTATAAATTCCACCAATTAATTGGATATAGATGGAAATCTAATGAGATAAATAGAACTGGAATAAAAATTTAACCTAGCTCAATAAGGGACTACATCAATGATTATAGTCTTTGGAGTAAACCTTGACTACCATAACGGTTTAGGGAGTGAACAAAATACACTGTTATAGTTTTCGCAGTATGCCTTGACATATAAGGAAATTATTTTTTATACTTATTTGTATTCTAGAAAATAATAGCTTATTGCAATGTTATGCTTTCATGGCTCATGTTATTTGATTTATTTAAGAATTATGTCTTTTGAAAATCCATGAATTATGCCATGAATAAATATTTTTAACTATGATATATAGGTTATAATTTTGAAGTGATATTCTCATATTCACATACACTTTTGAAAATTTTATATTAATATTTCCTTTTTTTACCTATATTGACCATTTACCTCAACCATTATTATGTTTCCTTTTACCCAGGTTATGAAGAATACTATTGTGTGTGATATATCTAATAAGGATTCTAGTAATGAAAAACATAGTGAGAGATGGTGTACAATAATTATAAATTTTTTTGTATATATCCAAGTTTCCAAAGGCACTAGTACTATATGATTCTGGCATGGATCGATATGTTATGTACTGAATATTTATCTAATAAATTTAATATATGTATGAAAATTATGGGTCGCTCTAGGTAGTATCTAAGCAAGGTTTAGTTTCCTTTGAAATCTTTGTTGATAAAAATATAGTGAGAACACCGGGGATAGGTCTATGTATATAATAACATCTTAATTTTTTGGATAATGATTAAGAATGACCTATGTTAAACATAAAGTGTAATATACTATAATGAAGGTCTCTTGATTTAAACATCCAATAAACTATTTTTAATGATTATGTGATTTAATGAAATGATTATTATTTCCCACACTATGATTTTTGGTTTTAGTCAATGGTTAGAAGCTAAACAAACCATGTTAAAGATAAATAATATAGGAAATGAAATGATTTTCCTCCTAATCAACCAACATTTATGGGATATTTGATGAAAAATATTATTGTTATACTTACACAAATTTCTGAAGGTTTGAATCACGATGAACATCCAAACAAGAAAAGGAGTAAACAATGTCCTATTGAGTCCTCTATGATGTAACACCCACCTTCATTTAGTGGTTATTATAATACACTAGTTTTCGAGTAATGAATCAAAACAATAGAAAAGATATTTTCCATTCTCCAGTGTTCAATGCATAAAAAAATTATTTTTGTTTTCTATAATTTGGAAGTTGAATCAAATATATGGTGGACTCATATCAAGAATATGAGGAAGCGAGAAGAAATTGACTCCATGGAGTGTAATGAGATTAAGAGTTTGTAATTTATTAATTACATTCCTTGTATTTTTCATACAAAAATGGAGATGAAAATACTTATGATTAAGTAGAAGGATAATGAATTTGTTAGAACCTATGATGAATATTTTACAATACTTGTGAGGTATGATTCTATTATTATCATACAACCTAAATATAAGATTAATTAATTATTTAGTTGATTAAAACCATGTTTATGAATGGATATATCCATAAGAGACTTCAGATACTATGAATAAATCCTTTGATGTGCTATAAAGGTGTAAATGGAGATCTTAGTTACCTATATATCTCATCTTTTTTATAAGAAAGGAAAGATGGAATATAAAGAAAATTATAAAAACCATGGAGAAAAAAATATGATCTTTCCTACATTCTTGATGTATATAAATAAATATGGATGAAATTGTATTATGAGGAATATTAAATGCTATAAGTGTGTAATGAAAAGTCATTGAGTGGTTTAATTCCAACTTGATGGGAAGATGTTTGTTAATGACGTGAAAAGTGATAAATATCCACTTAATGAGCCAACAATACTCATGTGTTTCAAATGCTAGGAGTATAGGATTTATTCTTACAAGTTTTAAAATATAAAGGTTAAGGATGATGATTTATTTCATAACCCTTTTAATCCAAGAGAAAAATGTAAATCTCATGTGATCACTACTACAGATTTGGAAAATGAAGCGGTGAAAGGTACACTTACTATACACTCTAGAATTGTTAATGTATTTATTGATTCTGGATCCACCCACTCTTTTAAATGTAATTAATTTTCTAAAGGTATTAAAATACAACAACAATCATTAAATTCTGAATTATCAATGAATCAAACTGATGGAATGATTATTACATATCAAGTATATGATTCATCCCTAAATGAAGTTTATGGGAATGTGATTACTAAAAAATTTGTTATTCTCCCACTGGTTGAATTTAATGTTATGTTAATTGTGGATTAGATTTCTTTATATAAACACCACATCAATTTCAGAGGAAGGGAAGTCATGTTTGTTATTCCAGACCATCCTATGATTATATTTTAGTGTGTTAATAAGTATGAACTTGAAATTTGGATTCGATCCATTGTATGGGACTTTATTTCTAATTAAAATGGGTGTTTATCACATATAGTTGAGGATAAAAACAACATCAAAGATATACCTATTGTGCAAGATATTGTTAATGACTTTTTGGAAGTGTTTCCTAGTCCTCCACCAAATCACGAAGTTGAGTTCTCAATAGAACTCAGACTTTGGGCTAGAACTATTTCCAAGACTCCATATAGAATGGTCCCGATTGAGTTGTTGGAATTGAAGAAGAAACTCCTAGAGAATCTTGACAATGAGTTTATTTTTCCGGGTGTGTTACCTTGGGGTTACCCATTTCTTCTTGTTGATAAGAAATATGGATGAATGTGGCCATTCATTGATTATCAGGAACCTAACATGATCAAAATCAGGAATAAGTATCATTTTTTTTGAATTATGACTTGTTTGATCAACTATACAAAGCTTAATACTAATCCAAGATTTATCTTTGTTCTGGATATAAAAAATTGCAGGTCAGTAAGGGGGACATACCCAAGATATAATTCCATAAAATTTATGGACACTATTAATATATATTGAGTCTATATGGTCTTACTAATTCCTTTATTACATTCATATATTTAATAAATGGAGTCATTACCTTTATCGGTTTATGGTAGAATATATATATATATTATATTCTTAAATATTTAAAGAGAAAGGATGAAAATGAATATCACTTATAGAATTTAAAGAAGACCCTAGGGAAAGATAATTTGGATGAAACTTTTACCAAGTGTGAGTTTTGGATATAAAAGGTTTCATTTTGTGGTCATATAATATCCAGAAAGGTTATATCAATGGATCCATCATAGACTGAAGTTATCAAACTTTGGCCTAGAACAACCACTCTAATTTATATTTATAGTTTTCTTTTTTTTGGATAAAATTGATTATTTTAGGATAATTTCTCAAAAAAATATAATCCACCCACTAATTTAACTGAGAAGGAAACCAAGTTCCTTTAGATAGATAAATATTAATAAACATTCAAGGAACTAAAAATAAGATTAGTTAGTGAACCTATTCTTACGTTACCATATAGTAGTTAAAGGGTTTGTGATCTACAGTGAAGTATTGAATAAGGTAGAGGGATGAATTATCATGAATAATGATATAGTTATACATTATACCTCACAAAAATTGAAGGTTCATGAGACAAATTACCCAACTTGTGATTTGGAGTTATCTATGGTAATTTTTCCATTAAAGATGACGTGGAATTATATTTATGGGTAATTGTGTGATATATATTGATCATAAAATTTTGGGGTCTATATACACTTGAAAATATTTTAATATACTCCAAATAATTTTTTTGGAGTTGTTTAAATAGTATAATAAGTCAATACATTACCTCCTTGGGATATAAAACAAGGTGGAAGATACTATGATTCAAAATGATCTCCCATATTATCAATTATGTGAATTAAAAAGGATATATATTTCAGGTTTTGTATATGATATATTTTGGAATTATGAATGAAGGAGAGAAATATTATCTTTCTCAAATGATTTTTTAACCATTTATCTATGTGAAGATTAAAGAGAAGTGAATGGATGATGTATAACTATATAAGAAGGTGAGAAATGTTTTTAATTTTAAACATTGTTTTGATAGATTGATAAGGTTTAAGAACCATGTTTGTGTCTCGTCCATATCATATTTAAAGGCATTATTGGTTGATGCTCATAATTTGACATTCTCAATTTATTATATAACTATAAAGATGTATAGATGTCTAAAAGAGTATTTATGGTGGGTTATAATAAACAGAGATATTATTGAGTACATATATTGGTTCTTGGTGTATCAGGATGTTAAGGTTGAGAGAAAGAGTCATAAGAGGATATTATAACCATTACCCATACCAAAATGGGTATGGGAGAATATTGCCATCATCGTTTTCATTGAACTCCCTAAAAACTCTATATTCCATAATGTTGTTTGGGTTTTCATCAGTCACCTTACAAATTTAACACACTTCATTTCTACCGGATAACATTTTTTCTTGAACATCTTTGGAGGATATAAATTACGTAAGTTGTAAATTTGAATGGAGTGCCACATTTTATTGTATCTGATCAAGATTTGAGGTTTACCTCAATGTTCTGGTGAAGGATTTTACAAGATCATGATATAGAGTTGAGTTTATTTATAGGTAATCATCATTATATTGATGTTCAATATGAATGAACCATTCAAACACTAGATTAGATTCTATGATATTTTCTTATGGATTTTAAAGTTTGTTGGAATCAACACCTTCCTCCTGTAAAGTTTTTAAATAAAAATATATTTTAGTCAAGAATTCAGATGGATCCTCATGAAGCCCTCTATGTAAAGAAGATTATAAATCCAACATGATAAAATAAAGATGGATAAAAGAAGATATTGGGGCATAAGATAGCTAAGTAAATGGCGGAGGAAGATAGAACTATTCAACACCACATCAAGGTAGCTTAGGGTCAAAAGAAAAGTAATGTTGATAATCATCAGTGAGATCGGGAGTTAGAAGTAGATAAGAAGGTTTTTTTAAAAATTTATCCATAAACTAAGTTTATTATATTCAATGATAATAGGAATATGATCCCTATGTATTTTTTCCCTTTGATATTCTTTATTGAGTAAGATAGTATCTAATCCTCTGGAACATCCACCAAAACTCTCTCAAGTTCATGATGTGTTCCATCTATCTCTCATAAAGAACTACATACCAGATCCTACACAAGTATTTACCTCAATGATTGTACGCTTGAAGAACCTTTGTGATGTTTTGTCTTAATAATGTTTTTGTATTTGTTAAAAACTAATATTTTGTAAAATAATGTTTTTGAAAAACATGTGAATGTTGCTAAAGGGATTCACCATTGAATACTTTTCAATGTAATGCGAAATTCCATCATAAAGAAGTTCAGTCAAACTAAATCTAATAAGGAAAATTGAAATGAATCTAAGAAGGAAAATCATACAAACGTCGAGAAGGAAATTCATACTGACTCTGAGATGGAAGATCAAAATGACTATACGAAGGAATATCAGACTGACTCTGAGAAAGAAGACCGGACTAACTCATAGAAGGAAAATCAGACCGAATTTGAGAAGGAATATTATCCTATCTTTGAGAAGGAAAGTCCATTAGACTGACATTGATGAAGAAGTTATATCATACTGATTAATGGAAAAAAATAATATTACAATAATCATAGAAGGAAAGTCGAATTGTAATGATAAGAGAATGAAGTTCATCATAATCAATAGAGGGAGTTCATCAGAGTAAAGATGAGAAAGATAATTATATGGAAGATGGTCCGGATTGTAAGAGTTGTTGTCCTGAGAACCAACTGTACTTGTACTTTGATTACCTAAATATACACTTATTATATATTGTTAATTGTTCTGCATGACAATGGTGTAATAATTTCCTCGAATATTTGTTTCATTAATAAGGTCATGGAAGATCCTCGCTATGATGAGAACCTTGAAATGCTATAACAATATTCCTAAATAAAGTTCTACGGTTGGATGACATACTATGATAGGACACATAGTATACAGATCGTCATGTGCGAGTACTCATAAGAAGATGAGACTCTCTCTCATGGAGTTTGCACTTGGTAACCTCTAAGATGGGAGATTATGAGAACAGACCCACCAATAGTAATTCCACATGTTTTGGTTTCCTCGGATATTGCTATCTACAAGCATGTGTAATGGTCCTTATACTAGAAGATTGTCATTAACTCATGTCATGACTCACGCACTTAGATTTGTTGACGAAAACCGTCACGTAGATAGTTGGCGGGAAGTAGGGTTCGTTGGGTGCGTCACGAATGACCTATTGTAAATGGATAAGTTGAAGAAGGATTTTTTTCCTTTCATATTTATGGTTGTAGATATATTGGGACCATTGATTGAAATAGAACTGACGCCCAAAATTCCATGGCCATGGTGTAACGATGAATTTATTTCTTGAATTCAAAGAATGGCAGATCAAGCATATAGGTTTATGACACTTCCATGAAACCTGCCTGATGAGATATTGAGACAAAGGGATTAAATTACACAGTAAGCATTCGTATGAGGTGATACGTAAATTCGGTATCAACTTCTTTCTCATGGGTGCCTTGACCCGTTGCTAGATAGTAATCTTGGACTTTAGGCAAGCCCTCCTAATGCCAACGAGAAAGAGTCCTAGAGGAACACACACTAGTCTATTCAAGTATCTCAAGTAGAATAAAGATTTTTCCCATACATGGTTTAATAATTATTCATGGAAGCCTAAATTGTTTTAATGTTTGAGGAATAATAAAATGAAAGCACGTACACACCGTGTATTAATGATTACACGTCGTGTAGTTTTTATTTTAAAAACAAGTACACGCCGAGTATTATTGAATGTACACGCCGTTTAGTTTTCATTTTGGAAAGGAAATGAATAAATAAAAACAAGATATACACGTCGTGTACATTGAATGTACACACGCTGTATTTTTCAATGAAAAACAAGTACACGCCATGTATTTATGATTACACGCCATGTAGTTTATCCAGTCGGGATTTTGAGGAAATAATATCATTTTAAGATATTTATTATAATCAGTGTGGGCGCATATCAAGGAATTAATGACTTGACATGGGGTTTTCAAAAGAGTTAATGAAATAAATAAAATGTGTAACGTGTTTATTTATTGTCATAACTTTACAACCTCAAACCCGATTATAAATATCCTCACAACCCCAACTCCTTTCCTAAGAGAATCGTTGTGCACAACAATTGCAGAGAATTTTTTCAAGGCCGAAAGAATCTCTTCCTCCATGAATGCTCTCAAGACCGAGAGAGATCCTCTTCCATCGGATCAAGATGATCTAAGGTGGACCACGCAAGAAAATTTTTCTCCACGCTAGCACTCATATACTCATTTGGTGACGTCTAGAGATACGAGGTGCATGTGTGGATCACCGCTAGAGGAAGTCTACACTTGGCTTATATGATGCAATGATGAATCACAACGGAACATGATAAAGAATATCAATGAAGAAAGAACGTCCAAAAGGTTCTTCTTGTCAATAAATTAATTTAATTATAATCAACCTATGACAATTCACTTTTGTGGTTCCAGGACCTTTCTTAATCTTTGTCTATTTCTATGAATCGATCCGTAGAGACTGGCATTTGTCATTGTATTGATCTTGGATTGATCATAGCTAATGAAAAAAAGCCAAGTGGGCACATACACCCACAATATTCTGCTAAAATCGGATCCTTCAATTGGTATCAGAGGGAGGTTACAATGTTGATTATAGTTATTTAATTTTCTTTGATAATTTACACATATATATTTGATTTAATTCAAGATAAATCGTTCTATAAAACTGAATTAAAAATATCTATTCTTCTTCTGTTTCTTGATTCACATCACAAAAATGACCTTTTAATTTTAATTTTTATTAAATTAAAAAATGAGGAACTCATCTGGAGGAGCCTCTCTTTCTTTCCGTAGAACACAAGAATACACGGCGTGTAGTGAAAACTACACGTCGTGTACTTGGGTTCAATGAACTGGTACTGGTCCGCCAAACCACGTCTTGTGAATTGAGTATACCTGAGTTTTATTACATCGTGTTGTCCAGAATTGAACGGCATGTGGAAACTGGAATACACATCGTGTATGTTGAATCAATACGTCGTGTTGTCCAATTCGGTCTAGGTGAAACCGTGTACAAGGAGAAGTCGCGTTCCGTGTCCATAGGATTTCTAGGCCGGAAACCACGTAACAAGGAATTGTATGCAATGTTATATTAATCTACATGACGTGTACTCCAAAATTTCCAAAGTACAGAAAACACACCAAAGCCCCCGGAGTGTACTTTGGATATAGGGTGAAAAATACATGCCATGTAATATATCCTACATGTGATGTACGTTCCAGAAAAGGGATTTCCCCAGGTTTCCTCTAAAAGTACAAAGACTTGTACAAGGAATATGGATGAGAAGAATCTCAAGGAAATTTAGAAAGGAATTTAAGTTAAAGAATTGATTAATTATAAGATCATAATTAATTGAATTCAAGCATGACTTATCTTGAATAAATAGAACGATTAAAAGAATTTGAATGATAAATATGTGTAAATGTCGTTGCATGCTATGGATGATCATGATCTAGACCAAGGACCCTTTGTATGTGTGTATGCTTTCATTTAAATTTGTTTAATTTAAATTCCTTGGCTTGTGAGCCTTCTTCCAATAAAATGTATGGCTTGTGTGCCCGTGGTTTATTTAATGTAATCCCCATGTAATGAAGGATCTTCCAAGCCATAGGAGACGGTTCAAAACCCGAAGTTGGGGAAAAACCAACCCAAGAAGATACAAAGGTGGACAGGTGGGAGCTGTAAAACACTAACCATCCATTCAAGGTGTTTTTCCCTAGGTCAGGTTTAGGTTATCAAACTGTTAGATAAGCTAACCAATAGAAGATCATGATCATTCCATCTTATTTTATTTCTGTCTGATTGCATGGTTTATTTATTATGCATGTATTGTCATGATCACATAATTATTGAAATAAACAAGCATGCAAAGATGGAATAAAATAAAAACTGGACTATGCGAAAACATTATCAGAACATGGTTAATAACTTAAGCATGAATCACTTAATATTAACAAGCATGTGATAATACGAAAATCTGCAAAAAGGATTAAAATCTCTCAATACCATATTATGTCAGAACAAGCCTTCTGTTACTTGATTAATGGCAACACTCAATAAAACTATGTGTTTGACCAACCCTTTTTGGGACACTTACTTTTATAAAGGAATCACTTATGAAAGGTTTCAGGTTGACTTAACCATATTACATCAAGAGGATTAGCCCTTTCTAGTCATGGTGTAATATTGTAGGCGAGTGTTGAGGAAATCCAAGTCAAGATTTCAGGATTGGGGAGTCCACTCAATAGATCAAGGAACTGTAAGCTCATAGTTGGCAAAGACCTGCCTGCCTAAATACCTTCAAATAGCTTGACCAACCCTTGTTGGGGTTATGCGAAGGGGAATATAGATCATTGCCACTAGAATGTCAAAAAAACTAGACATTCTGAGTTCAATGGTGAGGGTCATTGGGATTTGATAAAATAGCGAGAGACTTAATAAAAATTTATTATTTCTCATAAAATGGAATTGAGAAAGTGCTGATAAATCTTCTCTTCTAATTTTCAGAATCAAAAATGAAAAACTCGTCAACCACATTTTCTCTACGATCAATTACAGATAAAGACAATATCCTCCCCAGTAGTAACTTTTAGGAATGTTTTAGGCACCTTTAGGTTATCCTATTCCATGAACGAAAGTTTTATATGCCGGAGTCCTCACTTCTTGATTCTCCTGCCCAAGGGGTGAGTGATTAAGATTTCTGGGTCTATGATCAACATTTGAACGATGCACTCAGTGTTTAATGTTTGATGTTATCATCAATGTCTATTGAGCTCATGAAATCTCATGAAGACATGGATGCCTATAGCATGCTCAAGCACCTCCTTGGTCTATACTAGGAGAGATCATGATATGAAAGGTTTGAGATCTCCAAGGCTCTATTCCTAAGAAATCTTGGAGAGGGTTCCCCAATTGGGCCTCATGTATTCAAGCTTATTGGATACATTGAGCGCTTGGAGGTTCTAGGGTTTAAACTCCCCGAAGAAATGGGTACCGATATCATTCTCGCATAACTCCCATAGAGCTTCTCTAACTTTGTTGTAAATTTCAACATGAACAACATTGAGAAGTCTCTATCTCATCTCCTTATCATCATTCGCCAAGGGGACAATGATATGAAGCGTGAAAAGCCTTCTTCCTTGTGGTGAATAAAAGGAAAGGGAATTCGCAGAGCAGTAATCCCAAAGCTTCTTCATGGCCTTCCAAGAAAATAAAGATAAAAGGGGAGGAAAGAGAACATGAGGTTGTTTCTTTCGCATATGGAAAGAAGGGACACTGGAAGAAAAACTGCACCCAGCCAAGGAAGCAAGGGGAAGCATTAGGTGCGTTTGTTATCAAATGAATCTATCTGTTTCTACCAATTGGGTATTAGATACTGCTTGTGGTTCTCATATATGTATCCAAATACAAGAACCAAGTAGATTTAGAAATATTGAGCGAGGTTAGGTGGATCTGCGAGTAGCCAATGGAGCCAGACTCGCAGTTGTAGATGTAAGAGACTACTACCTCACATTGCATATTGGGATGGTCTTTGTATTGAAAGGATGTTATTATGTACCCTCTATAACCAAAAACATTATTTCAGAATCAAGATTGTATACTAATGTATTAATCTTCAAATTTGGAAATGCATGTTGCTACTTTTATAAAGATAACATATGTTTTGGTAGGGCACATTTATATAATGGCCTTTATGTGTTAGACTACACAAACCAAGTAATGGAAATCGATGACAAAGTTAATTAACATGACTCGTATCATACCCAACTTTTGCATCACCGGCTAGGTCATGTCAATGAGAAACGTTGGACAAAATTACATCAAGATGGGTATTTATATTCTTTTAAACTAAAACCACTTGGTGCATGTCATGCGTGTCTACAAGGAAAAATGACCAAAACCCCATTTAGTGGGAAAGGTGAAAGGGCTAAAGAGCTTCGAGAATTAGTTCGCACAGATGTGTGTGGACCATTTCCAATTGAAGTAAGTGGTGTATTCTTGTACTTCATAACTTTTACTGATGATTTTAGTAGATATGTATATATTTACTTAATGAGATATAAGTCAGATTCATTTGACCAGTTGAAAGAATACAAGAATGAAGTTGACAACCATCTTGGTAACGATATTATGAAACTCCTCTCAGAAAGAGGAGGAGAATATCTTAATTAGGACTTCATTAATTTCATACGGGAGTTTGGGATTCTATCTCAACTCACTCCACCTTACACACCTTAGTGGAATGGCGTAAGTGAAAGGAGGAACCACACCCTGTTGGATATTGTGAGATCAATGATGAGTCATGTGAGTCTTCCATTATCCTTTTGGGGATATACATTATAAACATACGAACACATACTAAAACAAGTACTAAATAAATTGATAAATGGTATTCCATACTAATTATGGAGTGGATGTAAATCCATGTTATTAAATTTACATGTGTGGGGTAGTGAAGCATTTGTTAAGGCCTCTTCAGGTAAGAAGATTTCACCCCGAGGCACAAAGTGTATCTTTATAGGATATCCCAAAGAAACAAGGGGATATTACCTATACAACCCCTTAGATAAAAAGGTAACAGTGGCAAGACATTCCATATTACATGAGAGGGAGCACATATCCAAAAGAGATAGTGGGAGCAAGATAGACTTAGATGAAGTCGAGGATAAAGATACACAAAAGTTGGTACAAGAACTGATTACACAAAGCCATATGGAAGAAAAATCTGTTCCAGAGACACAAGAACTACATAGGAGCACGAGAGAGGTGAGAGAACCAGAACAATATGATTTTCTTATCACTGAGGATGGTGACTCATTATTGGTTGACAGTGATGATCCTCTTACCTAAAAGGAAGCAGTTGAAGGCACAGACGCTGCCAAGTGGCAAGTAGCCATGAATTCTAAAATGAATTCCATGTACCAAAACCAAGTCTAGATTTTGGTAGATCCTCTAGTTCATATAAATCATGTTGGTAATAAATGGTTATTCAAGAAGAAACTGGACATGGAGGGGAAAGTAAGCACCTATAAGGCACGATTGGTTTCAAAAGGTTTTAGACAACATCAAGGAATTGACTATGATGAAACCTTTTCACTAGTTGCGATGATGAAATCCATTAGAATCCTTTTGTCCATTTCCACTTACCATGACTATGAAATTTGTAAAATGGATTTCAAAATAGCATTACCTAATGGGAACCTCCAGGAAGATGTCTATATGACACAACCTGATGGTTTTGTGACTCCATAGGATTCCAACAAGGTATGAAAGTTGCAGAAATCCATTTATGGATTAAATCAAGCATCAAGGTCATAGAACATTCATTTTGATGAAGCCATAACGTAATTTGGATTTTTTAAGAATTAATGAGAGCCTTGTGTGTACAAAAGGTTTAGTGGAAGTGAAATCATTTTCCTAATAGTATATGTTGATGACATATTTCTAATTGGAAAAAAAGTACCTGTCTTACAGTCAGTTAAGGCATGGTTGGATAAATGCTTCTCTATGAAATACTTGGGCGAGACATCATATATTCTTGGGATAAAGATCCATTGTGATAGATCCAAGAGAATGTTCGGCCTATGTCAAAGTACCAACATTGAAAAGATACTAAAGAGATTTAGTATGGAATAGTCCAAGAAGGTATTGTTGCCAGTGTCACATGGAATTCATCTTTACAAGAAAATTTGTCCTCAGACACATGAGGAAAGAAAGAAAATGGAAATAATCACTTATGAATTAGTGAGTGGGTCAGTTATGTATGTTATCTTATGTACAAGGCCAGATGTTTCTTATGCATTGAGTGCGGTAGTTAGATATCAAGCTGATCCAGGAGACTGTCATTGGATGGCAGTCAAGATTATCCTTAAGTATCTAAGGTGTACTAATGATATGTTCCTAGTTTATGGAGGAGATGAGGAACTAGTCATTAAGGGACATGTAGATTCTAGTTTCCAGACTGATCAAAATGACATGAAGTCGTAGATTGGATACATCTTCAGTTTGAATGGAGGTGCAGTGAGCTGGAAGAACTCAAAGGAAGGTTTCGTCGCAGATTTTATAGGAGAGTCTGAGTATATCATAGCTTCTGAGGCAGCTAAAGAAGAAGTATGGATGTGAAGCTTCGTCCAAGAGCTAGATGTAGTACCTAGCAGTAAAGATCCTATCACAATCTATTGTGATTATACTGCAGTGGTGGCACTTGCAAAAGATCCAAGGTCACATCAGCAGAAAAAGCACATACTTTGGAAGTATCATCTCTTGAGGGATTTTTCTCAGAGAGGTGAAGTTGCAGTGAACAATGTTTCAACATAATACAACATGGCGGACCCCATGACTAAGGCCTTGACTCGGTAGAAACATGATCATCATGTGAGGTCTAGAAAACTAAAAGTCGTAGGCAGTTTTCTGTAGTCCAAGTGGGATTTTGTTAGAGTTAGTGTCCTGAGAACCAACTGCTTGTACTTTGATTACATGAAGATACACTTATTATATATTGTTCATTGTTCTGCATGATAGGGGTATAATAATGTCCTGTAATATTTGTTTCATTAATAAGGTCATGGAAGATTCCCGCTATGATGAGAACCATGAAATGCTATAACAATATTATTAAATAAAATTCTACTGTTGGATTACATACTACGATAGGACACATAGTATACAGACCGCCATGTGCAAGTACTCGTAAGAAGACGAGACTCTCTCTCATGGAGTTCCCACTTGGTAATCTCAAAGATGGGAGATTATGAGAACATACCCGCCATTAGTAATTCTGCATGTCTGGGTGTCATCTGATATTTCTATCTGCGAGCATGTGTAATGGTCCTTAGACTTGAATATTGTCATTAACTCATGTCATGACTTGCACACTTAGATTTGCTGATGAAAACCATCACGTAGACAGTTGGCGGGAAGTAGGGTACATTGGGTGCGTCACGAATGACATGTTGTTAATGGATAAGTCGAGGAATGATTTGCCCCTTCCATATTTATAGAAGTAGATTGTCACGACCCGTCCTCGGGGCCAGTACCGTGACTACCCCAAGCCCGCCTTCCATAGGCCAGGGGCTGGCGACTAGCACCAAGGCGTAAATCCCAACTAAAGGGAAGGAATTTCCTTTGAAAAAGTAAACAAGCACCACAGAGTAAGCAAGCGGAAAAGTAAACACTAAGTAAAAATTGTACAAGCTGTGTTGAAAGTAAAAGGGGCCGGAAATACAAGCCCAACAGTAAAGTACAACTGAAAGGAAAAACAGAAACTGAAAGGGAAAACTGCAGCGTCGAGCCGTCCTCTGGGAGTCCCACCTGAAGGGTGGGTACAAATAGCCTCCACTGCTCCTTGGGTCCACCTGACCGCTTTGAGTACGTCCCGCCCAGTGGTCCACCTCCAGGTACCGTCCTGCTCCGCACGCCTCCACCACTATCAGCGCTGTCCGTCGTCTGCAACCAACACAACGTAGTGCGGGCAAAGCCCGTGCATGGGTGAGTATAAGCTACTCAGTAGGGACCCCGAGACCCCCGAAGGTCTCCCGAAATCCACAAAGGATAATCCACAAAGGAAAGGTAAAATCACGAAGTAACATCTGGCACGGCTTAGGTATATGCCCATACATATACCTAAGTCATCAATTCCCGTTCGGCTCCAACGTCCGAGCCCAAGCACAACCCAGTCCACACAGGAAAGAAAAACGTATACCCACACAGGATAGCTCAACACAATCCACAAAGGAAAGAAAACAGTAAATCCACACAGGATAGCTCATCACAATCCACAAAGGAGAGTAAACAATAAATCCACACAGGATAGCTCAACACAATCCACAAAGGATAGTAAACAGTAAATCCACACAGGATAACTCAACACAATCCACAAAGGAGAGTAACACAAGATTCAGCTCACATAGGTATACTTCTTCAGATGACGATAAAGATGATCACTGATCCATCTAAGTCGTCGGACCCACGAAGGATCGATAGGTAACTAACCCCCGCAATGACCCACACAGGATCGGGCCCACACAGGACCTGTAGGCGCTGACTCACACAGAACCGCTGAGCGCAGACCCACACAGGATCGGACCCACACAGGATCGGGCCCACACAGGACCGGGCCAACACAGGACCTGTAGCACTGATCCACGGAGGATCGCTGAGTGCAGTAGTCGTCGCAGTCCACTGAGGATCTCTGCACAGTCGTCGCCGCAGTCCACTGAGGATCTCTGCACGGTCGTCGTCGGAGTCCACAGAGGATCTCTGCATAGTCGTCGCCGCAGTCCACTGAGGATCTCTGCACGGTCTTCGCTGTCGAGGAAGCAGTCGCAGCCAGCTCTAGGGTTCCCGCACACAGCAAGCTCGTTCGGGAGGGTAAGCTCCACGAGCCGAGAGGCTGATACATCAACTGACACAAGTCTGAAGTTGATGTATCCAAAAAGTTCCGTATCGTCAACAGGAACTCAGTGTCGCAGACGGCGCGTCAATCAGACGCCCGGTCTGAGAGTTATTGGCTTTTTCGTCCCAGGGGCCCGGTTGGTTTTTAAGGCAAAACCAACCCGACCGTACTCCACCTGCGCCCAAACCTCGGGCGGAGTATGCCAAAAGATCCGTCTCACTTAGAGGAATTCAACGAAGCTGACGACACATCAATCGGACGTCCGTGGCTCGAGATATGAGCGTTTCCGCTCCGAGGGCCCGGTTGGTTTTGTGTACGAACCAACCCGGCCAAACTCAAAGTATTCTGAAACCTTGAGTGTGATATACCGAAACAACCTTCTCGATCCAAGGATCGCGTTGCCGCTGACGGAGAGTCGTTTGGAGGCACGTAGCTCAAGTTACAGGCGTTTGAGCGAAAACGTTCGAAGACGGGGTGTACGGGCCCGGGCCGACCCGGCCCGACCCCCCCCGGGAGTAGGCCGAACCGGGTCGACCCGACCCGGTCCGGCCAGGGCGCGGCCCGGCCGGTCGGACCGGCCTGGCCCGGTTCGGCCGAGCGGCCGAACGGTCGAGGCGCGCGGGGCGCCGCCCCCGCGGCCTGGTGGTGCCGCGGCCCCCTGCGTGGGGCCGCGCTGTGTCATGGACGCGGCTTCAGCCGCGTCCGAGGGCACCGGACCCGCGCGGCCGCGGCTGAAGCTGCGGCAGCCTGTCTGGCGGCGCGCCGGGGCGCCGCCGGTCCCGGCTGCCCGCGCCGCCGACGAGTTCCGCGGGCCACCGGGATCGCTCCGGTGGTCCGATTCTCTTCCCGTCTACGCCATTGCTCCTCCCGGGACTTGTTCTTCACTGCGGGATCGTCAAACATCCGTTGCGGCACGTTCCGTCATCGCCCGCCAAATCCGCACAAAAAGAAGAACGGCGGAGGGTCGTCGGGCCGTGTTCGTTTGGCCCGCACCCTCCGTGTTAGAGATAAACAACCGGGAGAATTTTGTTCAACACATGAACCGACAATTTTAATAAAATAAAATTGTTCATTTTGAAATCGGTTCTTTAATTTTTAAAGAACGTTCACAGGAATATAAAGAGGGGTATTCCAAATCATAAAATCCCTACCTCGATGGTCGTCGCGCGCGGGCGTTCTTCGCGGAAAATCTCGTCGCGGAAGAGGGGGATCGTCGCGTCGTCGCAGGAAGGCGTCGTGTCGTCGCGGGATTCGACGTTGAGTCAGCGAGCTCAAAGGACCAAGAACAACATATTTAAAATTATAAATAATTAAATCTGTGTTTCGTTTAAAACCAAAAAAAGAACCTTTAGAGGAAACCCGAAATCACTCACCTTAAGTGGTTGGTGATCAGAGATCGGAGCGGGGAAGAACGTCTCGGACGGAAGCGTCGTCGATTTCCGGGTTCGGCGTTCTCCGCGTTCTTCGCGTTCTTCGCGTTCTTCGCGTTCTTCGCAAGGGAGAAGAAGATACAAGGGTCCTCTCAAATCTTCTCAACGCACAAATAACCAGAGGTCGAGCGTTGGCCTTATTTTATTATTACGCCAACGAATTTGAAAACTGGTTAAGAAACGACTAATCAATTCGTTGAATTAATTCAACGAAAGAAACAACCCATTTAATTCACGAAATAAACCACCCAATCAAATGGTCTGTTAAGATTTTAAGAAACGCGTTAGTTGACTTTCATAAAGATGGGTTTTCGCGGGTGCGTTTCTTAGCGGAAAGAAACGGCGGGGCTCGTGCGGGCCCCACCTCACAAATATCCTACCAAGGGGGTAGGATATTTCTAGATAGCATCCTATCCGGTTTAACTCAGTTCAAGACGTCAACAAGTGGCTTCAAGTGGCTTCCAAGTGGCTTAAGTGAAATAAAATAAAGTTGTCGCAAAATTATTTTATTTCTTAACTTTAAGCCCGAAAATTAAAAACCACACCCGAGCAAACACAACTCCAGAAGAGGCGTTTCTAAGAGAATACCGGCACTGCGATTTCATTGGTGCCCTCAGAATTCGATTCCGGGCACCGGTTCAAAAGTTAGAAAAACCCACTCGTCCGTTCACTGAACGTACCCGAGCCAAAAGTTCGGAAAATGATTCCGGGCACACCGGGCCTCGGAATCAGGTGCCGTCAGAGACTGCGCTCTTGTAAAATTCCAAAGAAAATTAAGAAAAAAATTTCCTTGAAATTTACGGGTCTTTACATTACTCCCACCTCAGGACTTTACGTCCCCATAAAGATACATCAAAAACTAGGGAACAAATGTGGGTACTGAGCACGCATCTGAGCCTCCCGCTCCCAAGTGCTCTCCTGGAGGTTCCCGTGCTTCCATCTGATGCGCACAAGAGGAATTGATCACCCACATAGGACTCGCTCCTGTCGATCCTCTATCTCCACTGGGACCTCCGCAAAAGTCGCCCCATCATCCACGTCTAGCTCCCCATAGTCAATGATGTGCGTCGGGTCGTGCACGTATCTCCTCAGTTGGGATACGTGGAAGACGTCATGCACCCGGTGCAACTGAGGTGGTAGATCCAGGCGATAAGCCACCTCTCCAATCCTGCTGAAGACCTGGAAAGGCCCGATGAAGCATGGAGACAACTTGCCGCCTCGGCCAAATCTCCGCAAACCACGTCGAGGTGAGACACGCAAGAAGACGTGGTCGCCATCCTCGAACTCTAGTGGCCTTCGCCTCCTGTCAGCATATGACTTCTGCCGGCTCTGTGCTGTCCTCATCCGCTCCTGGATGACCTGGACCTTCTCTGTCGTGGCCCGGACCATCTCTGGTCTCACAAGTGCTGACTCCCCAGGGTCTGTCCAGCACAAAGGAGATCTGCAAGGCCTGCCGTACAACGCCTCGTAGGGTGCCATCCCGATGGTGGAGTGGTAGCTGTTGTTGTATGCGAACTCCACCAAGGGTAGGTGATCCTCCCAGCTGCGACCAAAGTCGAGGACACATGCACGGAGCATGTCCTCGAGGGTCTGAATGGTCCTCTCCGTCTGACCATCCGTCTGTGGGTGAAAGGCGGTGCTCAGACGTAGCCGCGTCCCGAACGCCTCCTGCAACCCCTTCCAAAGCCGGGAAGTAAAGCGAGCATCCCGATCGGAGACGATAGTCGATGGCACACCGTGAAGCCGTACAACCTCCTGAACGTAGAGACGCCCCAAGCTCTCCACTGAGCCCTGCTCTCGAATGGGTAAGAAGTGTGCCGACTTGGTGAGTCGGTCAATAAATCACCCGAATGGAGTCGTGACCTCTGGAAGTGCGTGGAAGTCCAGTCACGAAGTCCATAGATATCCCGTCCCACTTCCACTCCGGGACCTCCAAGGGCTATAACAAGCCTACTGGTACCTGATTCTCTGCCTTCACCTGCTGGCAGGTGAGGCACCGTGAAACGAACTCTGCCACAACCTTCTTCATGCCCGGCCACCAGTGCTGACGTCTGAGATCCTGGTACATCTTCGCCACTCCAGGATGTACCGCCAAAGGAGAAGTGTGGAACTCTCTCAACACCTCCTCTCGTAAAGCGACTGGTACCAAGGTACGTCCTCTGAAAAGGACATCGTGCTCTGCTCCAAGGGAGAAACCATCAGGTGCCTGTCCCGAGGATATCTGTGCACGCCGTGTCTCACAGTCAGTGTCCCCACGCTGTGCCTCTCTGACCCACTGTAGAAGTGGAGGAGAGACTGTGAGAGACTGAAGGAAGGCTGCTCCGTCTCTATCCACGAAGGATATCTGCAAGGCGGCTAGCTGCTCTGTCGCCTCCACAAGTAGCTGGATGCCCGTCCTCCTGCTGAGGGCATCGGCGACCACGTTCCCCTTCCCAGGAGTATAGACTATCTCAAAGTCATAGTACTGGAGGAACTCGAGCCATCGTCGCTGTCTCAGGTTCAGGTCCTTCTGAGAGAAGATGTACCTGAGACTCTGGTGGTCAGAAAAGACTGTGAAACGCTCTCCCATCAGATAGTGCCGCCATGTCTTCAGGGCGAAGACCACTGCTGCCAAATCCAAGTCATGGGTAGCGTAGTTCTGCTCATGCGGCCTCAACTGACGTGATCCGTAGGCAATCACGGCCCGCTCCTACATCAGGACATACCCGAGTCCGGTCCCTGATGCATCGCAGTAGACTACGTATCCAACTCCCTCCTCAGGCAACCTCAAGATAGGTGCGCTGGTCAACCTCTGCCTCAGCTCCTGGAAGCTCTGCTGACATCTGTCTGACCACACGAAGGGTTTCCCCTTCTTCGTCAATGCTGAGAGTGGGGCCTCAACTCTGGAGAAGTCCGGAACAAATCTCTGATAGTATCCGGCTAGGCCCAAGAAACTCCGCACCTCTGTCACGCTCTTGGGTGGCTCCCAAGCTAGCACTGCCTCGATCTTCGCGGGATCCACCGCAACTCCCGCCTCAGAAATGACGTGCCCCAAGAAGTGGACCTCACGTAACCAGAACTGACACTTCGAGAGCTTGCCATAAAGCTGGTGCTCTCGGAGTGTGTCTAGTATAACACACAAGTGGTAGGCGTGCTCCTCCTCCGTGGTCAAGTACACCAAGATGTCGTCGATGAAGACTACGACAAATAGATCGAGGTATGGCTGGAAGATCCTGTTCATGAGGCTCATGAACACTGCCGGAGCGTTGGTCACGCCGAAAGGCATAACCAAGAACTCATAGTGGCCATACCGACACCTGAAGGCCGTCTTATGCACGTCCTCGTCTCGAACTCTGAGCTGATGATAGCCTGACCTGAGGTCTATCTTCGAGAACCACCGTGCTCCCTTGAGCTGATCGAAGAGGTCATCAATCCTCGGTAGCGGATACTTGTTCCTCACTGTCACCTGGTTCAGGCGACGATAATCGACACACAGTCGCAAGGTCCCGTCCGCCTTCTTGGCGAACAATATCGGGGAAGCCCAGGGTGAAGCACTGGGTCGGATGAACCCCTTGCCCTGCAAGTCCTCCAACTGTACCCGCAGCTCTCGAAGCTCAGCAGGGGCCATCCAATATGCTGGAGTGGATATCGGGGCTGTCCCGGGGTACAGGTCAATATAAAAGTCTACCTCTCTGCGAGGAGGTAGTCCTGGAACGTCGTCAGGAAAGACGTCCGCGTACTGATCCACCACTGCAGGAAAACTGGGACTCCGCACGTCAACTGCTCCCAGGACGAGGCTAGCCAACTGATGAGTGATGGGCTGACCTCTCCTCTGCGTGAGTCCATCCTGTGCTGCTAAGGCTCCCTTCTCGCCGGTGAAGGTGAACCTGCTCCCGTTGGTGCGTACACATCGCACCTTGCACCTAATGCAGTCAATCTGAGCATGGACCGTAGATAACCAATCCATGCCCAAGATGACGTCGTAAGGCCTCGACGCCGCTACAAGAAGATCCCAGCCGAAACTCTCACCTCCTAGAGTAAGCTCACACTGCCGGCACCAGTGCGTAATCTTCGAGTCTGCTCCCGTAGGAGTCTCTAGCCGTAAGGATCGAGCCAACGGCTCTGTCGGAATCTCCGAGCTCCGAACAAGGGCAGTGGCTATGAAAGAGTGATTCGCTCCTGTGTCTATCAGAACTGCAGCAAGGGTGGAATAGACACAGATCGTACCTCGAATCATCTCTGGCGCGCCGTGGTCATAGGCCTCTGCTGCCTGGAGCTGTGCCTGTCTCTGCCCGCCAGCTCCCTGTGGTCGGGGCGGGCCTCCTGGTGGTGGTGGTGGCAGAGCCTCAAAGCGTCGCCCACCACCTGCTGCTCGGCCAGCTCCTTTGCCTCGTCCGCCTCCTCCCTGCGGACCGCCACGGTCGACCCTCTGCCTCTGCCTGGGTGGCCCCTCCACCGTCTGCTGCCCCTCGGTACGGCGGGTCGGGCAGTCAGGAGCCATGTGGCCCTGCCCGCCGCACTCGTAGCACTGCCTGCCTCTCGGAAGGCTGGGTCCGCGCTGTGTGCCCCGCACTGCTGAGCCAATGTCCCGAGGTCGTCTGCCGGAAGGCCTGGTCTACCTGGAACCCTGATTCATCCGTCGGCTACCTGCTGCCGAAGACTCCGCTATCTCCGCCCTGAGGTAGGTCTCGCTGTGGGCTCATCCAGGAAGCTCTCGATCAGGAGGGCTCGCTCTAGCACTCCTGCCTGGGTCGGGATGCTGAGGGAGATCAGTGATGCCCTGATCTCGTGTCTCAATCCCTGCTCGAAGGTCCGGGCCCGGAAGAAGGGGTCCCGTACCATGTCTGTCGAGTAGCGAGAAAGGTCGGCGAACCTTACCGCGTACTGAGCGACCGTCAAGCTGCCCTGCCGCAGCTGAAGAAGCTCCTGAATGCGCACCGCACGGAGGGTGGCCGGGACGAACTCTGAGCAGAAGAGGCTCTCGAAGTCCGCCCAGATGAGGGAGGCCTCATCGTGTACCTGGAGCATCAGGCTCCACCATCGCCCTGCTGCTGCATGCAGTAGGCTCGCCGCGAGGATTACCATGAGGTCTGTTGGCGTCCTCACTAGCCTGAAAACTCGGACGACCGCCTCCAGCCAGTCCTCGGCTGCCTGGGGGTCCGACTCCCCACGGAACCTGGGTGGTCGCTGACGCTGGAACTCGTGCAGAGCTCCGAGGCGTCGTGCGTCGTCAGTTGCTAGTGCTGGAAGCATCGGGGGTTCGGCGGGTAAAGGTACCGCCGGTGCCTCTGCTGTCAACGTGCCCTGTACCGAGGCCTCGTCGCTCGGCGGGCTGTCATCGCGCTCTACTCTAGGAACCCTAGCTGGCTGCTGTCGTCATGCCATCCTGAAAAGGAAACAAGAATGCCACGGTCAGAACAGTATACCTGGTGAGCTGACACAAGTAATCACAGAGAAAACTTGAAACACACATGCAATCAATGTTTTCGTGCATTAAGTCGGAAATCAGAAGTCAGGGTCCTGGTGTATGGATACGTCGGCCGCCGCACCAACACTGGACTCCCTGGACTGATAACCACACTCAATACGCTAAACACTATTGCTCCACATAAAAGAAAGATCAGAGTCCGCGGTAGAACCGACCACCTTTGATACCAATTTGTCACGACCCGTCCTCGGGGCCCGTGCCGTGACTACCCCAAGCCCGCCTTCCATAGGCCAGGGGCTGGCGACTAGCACCAAGGCGTAAATCCCAACAAAAGGGAAGACATTGCCTTTGAAAAAGTAAACAAGCACCACAGAGTAAGCAAACGGAAAAGTAAACACTAAGTAAAAACTGTACAAGCTGTGCTGAAAGTAAAAGGGGCCGGAAATACAAGCCCAACAGTAAAGTACAACTGAAAGGAAAAACAACAACTAAAAGGGAAAACTGCAGCTTCGAGCCGTCCTCTGGGAGTCCCACCTGAAGGGTGGGTACAGATAGCCTCCACTGCTCCTCGGGTCCACCTGACCGCTCCGAGTACGTCCCGCCCAGTGGTCAACCTCCAGGTACCGTCCTGCTCCCCACGCCTCCACCACTATCAGCGCTGTCCGTCGTCTGCAACCAACACAACATAGTGCGGGCAAAGCCCATGCAAGGGTGAGTATAAGCTACTCAGTAGGGACCCCGAGACCCCCGAAGGTCTCCCGAAATCCACAAAGGATAATCCACAAAGGAAAGGTACAATCACGAAGTAACATCTGACACGACTTAGGTATATGCCCATACATATACCCAAGTCATTAATTCCCGTTCGGCTCCAACGTCCGAGCCCAAGCACAACCCAGTCCACACAGGAAAGCAAAACGTATACCCACACAGGATAGCTCAACACAATCCACAAAGGAGAGTAAACAGTAAATCCACACAGGATAGCTCATCACAATCCACAAAGGAGAGTAAACAGTAAATCCACACAGGATAGCTCAACACAATCCACAAAGGAAAGTAAACAGTAAATCCACACAGGATAGCTCAACACAATCCACAAAGGAGAGTAACACAAGATTCAGCTCACACAGGTATACTTCTTCGGATGACGATAAAGATGATCACTGATCCATCTAAGTCGTCGGACCCACGAAGGATCGATAGGTAACTAACACCCGCAATGACCCACACAGGATCGGGCCCACACTGGACCTGTAGGCGATGGCTCACACAGAACCGCTAAGCGCAGACCCACACAGGATCGGACCCACACAGGATCGGGCCCACACAGGACCGGGCCCACACATGACCTATAGCACTGATCCACGGAGGATCGCTGAGTGCAGTAGTCGTCGCAGTCCACTAAGGATCTCTGCACAGTCGTCGCCGCAGTCCACTGAGGATCTCTGCACGGTCGTCGTCGGAGTCCACGGAGGATCTCTGCACGGTCGTCGCCGCAGTCCACTGAGGATCTCTGCACGGTCGTCGCTGTCGAGGAAGCAGTCGCAGCCAGCTCTAGGGTTCCCGCACACAGCAAGCTCGTTCGGGAGGGTCCGCTCCACGAGCCGAGAGGCTGATACATCAATTGACACAAGTCCGAAGTTGATGTATCCAAAAAGTTCCGTATCGTCAACAGGAACTCAGTGTCGCAGAAGGCGCGTCAATCGGACGCCCGGTCTAAGAGTTATTGGCTTTTTCGTCCAAGGGGCCCGGTTGGTTTTGAAGGCAAAACCAACCCGACTGTACTCCACCTGCGCCCAAACCTCGGGCGGAGTATGCCAAAAGATCCGTCTCACTTAGAGGAATTCAACGAAGCTGACGGCACGCCAATCGGACTTCCGTGGCTCGAGATATGAGCGTTTCCGCTCCGAGGGCCCGGTTGGTTTCGTGTACGAACCAACCCGGCCAAACTCAAAGTATTCCGAAACCTTGAGTGTGATATACCGAAACGACCGTCTCGATCCAAGGATCGCGTTTCCACTGACGGCGAGTTGTTTGGAGGCCCGTAGCTCAAGTTACAGGCATTTGAGCGAAAATGTCCGAAGACGAGGGGTACGGGCCCGGGCCGACCCCCCCGGGAGTCGGCTGAACCGGGTCGACCCGAACCGGGCCGGTCGGACCGGCCTGGCCCGGTTCGGCCGAGGCGCGCGGGGCGCCGCCCCCGCGGCCTGGTGGTGCCGCGGCCCCCCGCGTGGGGCCGCGCTGTGTCATGGACGCGGCTTCAGCCGCGTCCGAGGGCACCAGACCCGCGCGGCCGCGGGAGCCGCCGCCGCTCCCGGCTGCCGGCGTCGCCGGCGAGTTCCGCAGGCCACCGGGATTGCTATGGTGGTCCGATTCTCTTCCCGTCTGCGCCATTGCTCCTCCCGGGACTCGTTCTTCACTGCGGGATCGTCAAACATCCGTTGCGGCACGTTCCGTCGTCGCCCGCCAAATCCGCACAAAAAGAAGAACGACGGAGGGTCGTCGGGCCGTGTTCGTTTGGCTCGCACCCTCCGCGTTAGAGATAAACAACCGGGAGAATTTTGTTCAACACATGAACCGGCAATTTTAATAAAATAAAATTGTTCATTTTGAAACCGGTTCTTTAATTTTTAAAGAACGTTCACGGAAATATAAAGAGGGGTATTCCAAATCATTAAATCCCTACCTCGATGGTCGTCGCGCGCGGGTGTTCTTCACGGAAAAGCTCGTCGCGGAAGAGGGGGATCGTCGCGTCGTCGCGGAAAGGCGTCGCGTCGTCGCGGGATCCGGCGTTGAGTCGGCAAGCTCAACGGACCAAGAACAACAGATTTAAAATTATAAATAATTAAATCTGTGTTTCGTTTAAAACCAAAAAAAGAACCTTTAGAGGAAACCCGAAATCACTCACCTTAAATGGTTGGTGATCGGAGATCGGAGCGGGGAAGAACGTCTCGGACGGAAGCGTCGTCGATTTCCGGGTTCGGCGTTCTTCGCATTCTTCGCGTTCTTCGCGTTCTTCGCGTTCTTCGCGTTCTTCGCAAGGGAGAAGAAGATACAAGGGTCCTCTCAAATCTTCTCAACGCGCAAATAACCAGAGGTCGAGCGTTGGCCTTATTTTGTTATTATGCCAACGAATTTGAAAACTGGTTAAGAAACGACTAATCAATTCGTTGAATTAATTCAACGAAAGAAACTGCCCGTTTAATTCACGAAATAAACCGCCCAATTAAATGGTCTGTTAAGATTTTAGGAAACGCGTCAGTTGACTTTCATAAAGACGGGTTTTCGCGGGTGCGTTTCTTAGCGGAAAGAAACGGCGGGGCTCGTGTGGGCCCCACCTCACAAATATCCTACCAAGGGGGTAGGATATTTCTGGATAGCATCCTATCCGGTTTAAATCAGTTCAAGACGTCAACAAGTGGCTTCAAGTGGATTCCAAGTGGCTTAAGTGAAATAAAATAAAGTTGTCGCAAAATTATTTTATTTCTTAACTTTAAGCCCGAAAATTAAAAACCACACCCGAGAAAACACAACTCCGGAAGAGGCGTTTCTAAGCGAATACCGGCGCTGCGATTTCATCGGTGCCCTCAGAATTTGATTCCGGGCACCGGTTCAAAAGTTAGAAAAACCCGCTCGTCCGTTCACTGAACGTACCCGAGCCAAAACTTCGGAAAATGATTCCGGGCACACCGGGCTTCGGAATCAGGTGCCGTCAGAGACTGCACTCTTGTAAAATTCCAAAGAAAATTAAGAAAAAAATTTTCTTGAAATTTACGGGTCTTTACATAGATATCTCGGGCCCTTTGATTGGAATAGAACTATCGCCCAAAATTCCATGGCCATGGTGTAACAATGATTTTGTTTCTGGAAGTCAAAGAATGAAAGATCAAGCATATAGGTTTATGACACTGCCATGAAACATTCTTAATGAAATATTGAGACAAAAGGATTAAATTACACGGTAAGAGTTAGTTTGAGGTGCCACGTCAATGAAGTGTCAACTTCTTTCCCTTAGTTTCTGTGACCTGTTTCTAGACAGTTATCTTGGACTTTAGGAAAGCCCGCCAAAAGCCAATGCGAAAGAGGCCTAGAGGTTCACACACTAAGTGTATTCAAGTATCTCAAGTAGAATAAATATTTTTCCCATATGTGGTTTAATAATTATTCAAGGAAGCCTATATCATTTCAATGTTGGAGGAAGAATAAAATGAAAACATGTACACGTCGTGTATTAATGATTACACACCGTGTAGCTTTTATTTTGAAAACAAGTACACACCATGTATTATTGACCGTATGCGCCATGTAGTTTTCATTTTGGAATGGAAATTAATAAATGAAAACAAGATATACACGCCGTGTACATTGAGTGTACATGCTATGTAGTTTTCAATGAAAAACAAGTACACACCGTGTATTTATGATTACACACCATTTAGTTTTTCCAGTTGAGATTTTGAGGAAATAATATCATTTTATGATATTTATTATAATCAGTGTGCTTGCAATTCAAGGAATTAATGACTCGACATGGGGTTTTCAAAAGAGTTAATGAAATAAATAAAACGCGTAACACGTTTATTTATTGTCATAATTTTACAACCTCAAACCCGATTATAGATATCCTCACAACCCCAACTCCTTTCCTAAGAGAATCATTGTGCACAACAATTCTGGAGAATTTTTTCAAGTCCGAAAGAACCTCTTCCTCCAAGAATTCTCTCAAGACCGAGAGAGAACCTCTTCCATCCAATCAAGACGATCTATGGAGGGAAACGCAAGAAAAGGTTTCTCCACGCTAGTACCCGGAGACTCCTTTGGTGACGTCCAGAGATACGAGGTGCATGTGTAGATCACCACTAGAGGAAGTCTACACTTTTCTTCTATGACACAAAAATGAATCACATCGGAACACGATCAAGAATATCAATGAATAAAGAACATACAAAAGGTACTTCTTGTAAATTAATTAATTTAATTATAATCAACTTGTGACGATTCACTTTTGTGGTTCCAGGACCTTTCTTCTTCTTTGTCTATTTCTGAGAATCGATCTGTGGAGACTGGTGTTTATCGTCGTATTGATTCTGGATTGATCATTTCTAATGACAAAAAAGCCATGTGGAGACATCCACCCATGAGCTTCTGCTACGCCCAGAACCTTCACATATTGTATAGCATGGTGTTGTATTTTTTGTCAATAAAGAGACAATAAGGAGTCAATAAGGAGTCAATTGTCAAAATTTTTTCAATATATGAAAGAAATGGTGATGATGGAAGTTTTGCTATTGATTGAAGTGGTGACGTTATTAATTCAATGAAGATCACACATTGATTTTGTGTTAAGATTGAGGAAACAAAATTCAAATGATTTTTGAGCTGATCTAAAGTTCCAAAGACTTGTATCAAAGTGATACATGTTTACACCATGATAAAGAAACCATTCCATTCTCAATTGAATTAGGTGAAAGAAGAAAAATCCAATGGATTTTAATTGGATGAAGGTTGTGAATAATATCAAATAATTGTTTGAGCTGGTCCCCGAAGTCCAAGATATGTGATAATGGAGAACACATCCATCCCAACACGGAGAATACATGCATTAAGCCTTAATGGATGAGGAATGAAGAATTTATCCATGCATCATCCATGATTGGATCAAAAAACATATTGAATATCTTTTAGATTCATTATCTAAGAAGAAAATAATTATTATGTTTTGGATAAGATCTTTTCAATTCTCATTCCAAAGAGAATAGAAGAATAAGAAAAGTGGGAGTGTGGTTTGGAATATTAAGGATGGATTCATACTATGTTTTTATTCTAAGTGCATAGCACATCCCTTTACGAAAAAGGTAGGTCCAACCAAGCATACTAGCTGAAGCCCTCTCCCAAGGCATATGTGGGACCCGAGGGTCTACCGCTCCCAAAGGGAAGGCCTCAAATACAACCCGAAAGAGGCACATGTGGGGTGTGTAAAAGACTGAAGGTGCATGAACGGCGGTGAACCCATGCAGTGAGTTCATAGTGGGTGCTTGAAGCGCGTTTGGAGGAGGTAGAGTGGGTGCTAAGAGCGTGCCCGCATAGAATTATTTTGGGGCGGCATCGGAGGAGAGAGAGGAGTAATCTGGCATTAGGGTAGTGAGAGTTGATTGATAAATCAAATAGATCACGTGTCTCCATTTTATGGGGGAGTATTTTTAAAATTTTGGATGAAATTCAAGCTGTCCATTTGATCTTGTGAAATATCTCAACTGCACACTCTATCCTTCACTCCGTGATATAATCTCCACCATATGTGATCGATCCGAGTCGATCCAATGGAAAAGGAGAGGCACTGAGGTTGTCTTCAACCTCTGGACACACGAGGCCACCAGACATGAACCAGTGCACCGAAGAATCAGAAGCACATCCTTGATCATACTCTGGCCACCATTGAAGCTTGTATATCTGTGCATTATGATCGACTTAGTTACATGATAACATTCATGCAACTACATTTTCATGCATGTATAGATATAATGAATTCGAACGTGGATGAAGAAATCAGAGTTGCAAGGACACGTCATGGAGCTCTAATCCTTCAGGAATATATGTTGTATGAATTCCTCTTCTCATGAAGAAGAGGATGACACTGAGAAAGAGGAACCCACAGTTGAAAATGAAACACCTAAGACTTGCAACATATTTATTATCTAGTGTTTGAATATTTCAAATCCATAGATCACAGACAATCAAAGATATGAACTCCATGGAATATTTAGAGTAATTTTAGCTCCAAGAAACACTTTGATTTGCACAAATAAAAGGAGGAGTGCCTTGACTATTTTGTGTTGTTGATGATATTGAGAAATCTCATGTTTTCCAAAAAAAAAGAGCACTGAGACTTTCCTCACAACCTTGCTATACAAAAAGAAGTCTCGTAGGAATTCAAGTAGTGCAATTTACTCTTGAAACGTCCTTGAGAAGAATATTAATTTTCACCTTCTGGGAGAAGGGAACCATGGACACACGATCGGTTTAACAAACCCTCATCGGGCCTTGTGAAGAATGTGGTTTCTGAAACCATAAGAGAATAGTGCATTGCACCTTCCCTGTTTGTGTGACATCTCCAAAACAACAATAAAATACTGGTTCGTGAATTTATGATTGAGAAATCCTCAAAACATTTGAGAAGAAGTAAGAACCCATGATCCCTGGTTTTCACGAAGAAGAACCCAGGGATAGAACCTACCCATTCGAGATTTGAAAAGAATAACTCATCCACTTATGAATTAAACATCTGAACCATGTGCAAGGAAAATAATAAATAGGGAATAAGAGGCTTGAGGGACATTATGATCAAGGGGTAGTGAGTACATACATAGACTCATGTGTTTAATTTGAATCAACCCAAGGATCTGAATGGTTTTTTAAAGATAAGGACTCACGAGATGGATTAGTGCATGCATACATGCACTCACCGGTGAGAAGAGGTAAAGAGGAATCTGTATGAAAAAAGGATCTCACCCATTTGAGTTAGAATAAGATTCAATCATAAACACCCACATTTCATATAAAATTGTATGAATTAAAAAGAACAAGTGTGTGTGTGATTAGAACCAATAGTGAAGAAGAGAACGTGAGTTGCACCAAGAAATAAGTGCATATATGTGCATGACATATACACATTGAAACTAAACCATTTATTCAATAGAATAGTGTGTTTTCGGGCTTACAATAAACACACTATACATGCATACAATCGTGAATAATAATATGAACGTGTGAGAAGTCAATTGAGATATTAAAATACCAGAGGTATTGGATCCTGTGAAATCCATGCATAATGTAAATGAGATTTGAGACAGAAGACATACACAGTTAAAGAATATCTTTTATCTGAGTTTACAGTGTTTGAGGATTCAAACAGACAGACAGAGATAACATAGTGCAAGAATAGTCTTTCCTATCAGGACTCTTGAAGAAGTAGTGTGCATCACTTGCACAAATCTAAGTGAGGCCAGGTCTTTATTAGAAGAATAGTGAATTGCCTAAGCATTATGAGACAGAGGACTGATCCGAAAATTGATTAGACCTATTGAGAAAGGCCAACATTCCTTATAAAAGGCTGTTGAATTTTTTAAGTATATTCATGAGTATGTGTGAATTAGAAATCTCATTAGGTATGATCAAAAGATACATCCACGGTGAATGAGGAAGCATCTCTTGTGACGGTTAGGAGGAAGAAGTCTTCAGTTGGACTCTGAAGTACGCTAGTGGGACTCTAGTAACACTGTGGGAAGTAGTATAAAGAACCTCCTATGGGACTTGGAAGAGATACAATGTGACTCTGTAACAACCATTCTAATTACTCATCTAATTACACTGTAGAATATTTGTTTTGGAGAATAACCAACATAGCAAGGAGTTAGTCTTTTAACTGAACCTTGTAAATCATTGTTTTTAGTGCCTTTGTATTTACAACATCATTCGAGGTAAGGCTGAGATAAATAAGAAGAATACATCAAGGCTTTAACCAGACATAGAGGTTTAATTAAAGATAATCAATTAGAAAAAATATTTAAAGGGATCACTGATTCACCCCCACCCCCTCTTAGTGATTAGCACTGATCTGGGCACTTCAATTGGTATTAGAGGGAAGGTCACCTCTAAAATATCCAAGGAAGTCTTTAGGAAGTGAATATTTGAGGAAATGAGTGAGCAACCTCAAATGAATATTTCTCCCAAGACATAGAAAAATAGAAAGAAGAAACATGCAAGGAAGATAATGAAGATGCTTAATAATAATTTAGAGACACATTCTACTGAAGGTAATCGAAATGTAAAACATGTGAAAATTTCTTTTATTATTATGACTCTTCTGTTAAAGCATGTTCAAGATATAATGATGATAGATCAATTATTGATCTTCAGAATGCACTCAAAGATCATTTAAAGAAAGTCCCTAGAAAAGTATCACGACACATTGGTGCAAGAATTAGTTCTCTTCAAGATGAAAATTTATAACTAGAAGAAGAAGCTAATTCAATGGAAGAATAATTGGCTAAAAGGGTTGGCATATCCAACACTATCACAAAACTAGTGAAGGAAGAGGAAGAAAAAAATTATCTTTGCAATGAAAGTCATGCACAAGTTTATGAATAATTGAAGGGTAGTATTATTGAGAAATAATTCTTTGAAATGGTATTTGTAGAAGCATTCCATGCATTTGAAAAATTGAACAAAGTCTCCATGGTTGTCAAAGATGCATAACTAGAAGATAGATCCAACAAAGTAAAGGAGATTGAAATCTCTTTACAAAAATTAAAAAATATGCATGAATAAAAAATGAAAAAGCTAATAGATAATTATAAAAGAAATATGAGATTATATGACAATGAAAATAACTCCCCCAACATGAAGTGTTTATGGCTGGAGGTGAAATTAATGAATCAATAATCACTCCACGATGGAACTTCCCAAGCATATTAAAGAAGATATGTTTCCGCTTAATTTTTCAATGAGGAATATGATTCCAAGAGAAATTTAAAATCATCCTCTAATCCAATGGAAACATCCCCCAAGAAAAAGGTATCCCATAACCCAATTATTTCAATTTCTACTAATGTAGTTTAATCTGCAAGTATAGGTTCAAAGCCAAAAGCTGGGATACTGTGGATAGATATAATTTCCAATACATCCATCAAAACTACAAGGGTGGATACTGGAATGATTAAGGAGAATAGCTCCCAAATGGATGATCCAAATAAAGAAAGATAATTCAAAAAACAACAAAGCACTGAATCTAACCAAAGGATACTACAATAAAAAGAAAGATATTTATTGGCTACTATAGGTGTTGCTGGAAGTTTGGGAATTAGGCCAATGATAACTGGGATAACTTATTATTATATGAAAATAATTGAAGGCCTACTTTGAGAGAAATTAGATATAAATAAATGAATAAACATGCAAAGAAAAAGCATAAATCACAAAAAAAAAGAATCTATCTATCAAGAAAAAAATTGATTATCTTGAAGACTTATGTGATAATTCCAACAAAAGTGGTCACAATTATGATGAGTTGTGGTTTATACCTACCATGCCTGAGGCAGTTGATAAGAATCATAGACAACAACAAAGGAAGTAGAATGGAAAAAAGAGTTGAAAACTCTTCCATTGGTAATATGTAAAGCACTGAAGTCAAGAAAACAGTGAAAGAAACTATTCCCAATAAGAAGCTCAATACAGATTCCTAGAATGTCATCTCAACCAATAAAATATGGCTCTATTATTGAAATAATGGTCATACCATGGATCATTATAAACAATCCCTGGAAATGAATGGAAGCAATCTCAAATTAATAGGGGAATAAATCCAGAAGAAGACATGATTTATTGAAGACATTCTTGAAGATAATTTTTATATGTTTTCTATGAAATGTAACTTGAAAGCATTGAAGAATCTATATGGAATATCATATCTATAAAATTCCAAGAAGAAGTGTTTATTAATATAGCTTAATCAATCTATAATTTCTAGAGAACTACAAAAAACATAAAATTAATTACTAAATAAATCTAAGGAATAAGGGAAATAGATCATTCCACGTGAAGAATAATTAAAATTTTATGAGCGGTTATCAAAAAATGACAACCCGTTTATCTAAAAAGTACTATGTGGAACATGCAAAAATAATAGACATCATGAAAATAAATTTTTAACTATTTTACCAAGCCAAATGAAGAAAATTGAACAACATGCACCAATAAAAGCTACTTCACTACTAACATAAGTGAAGAGAAAAAATCCACAGAAGGTGAAGGTGAATGGAAGTAAAGAATCCATGTTAAAAATGAAAAATAAAGATACTAAATTGAGAGGATACATCAGCATGAAGAGTACAATACACTTTAGAGTAGCAAGGAAAATTTTTTTTGGGTTGAGATAAAATTTTCATCCCTATTGCTTCTATTAAGAAGCTCACAAGTGTTAAATCTTATTCCCTTATATTTTTTTATATATATGTTCTTACATTTCTGGGAATTAAATGTGAAGGTCAACCTCAAGATGACAATTGGATGAGAAAAGTGGGGAACTAAAATTTGTGCTCGTTATTCATGATTTGGTAATTACATGAGGTGATACACAATGGAATATTATCTACATGAATATCTTCCAACTTATCTAATGATATTATCCACCATGGTAATTCAAAGGGAGTGGACCCCTTTAGGGGGAGAAAAAAATTAAGGAGATGATATCAAGGATTATATGAATAAAAAACATGAAATTCATATCAACTCAAGAAGTTGAAGTTGAGGTATTCTAATAACACTTTCATCCCTTTTTCGTAAATGTATTTATCACGTCAATTAAGGGGGAGTGCTTGATTGATGACAATATGGGATTAAAGGGGGAGCTCTATCTTTTCACATGAACTTTTTAATATGTTTGGTGAAGTATGTAAAGGATTTAACATTTCATTGATAAATCTGACTATTTACAACCCCTCATATAAGAGTTGACACATTCTAAGCATGATTTCACATGTATGGTTTTTTATGGACAACATTGAAAACCTTGATCATACCTCTCTTGCTTTCAACATTGGGTTTCCCAAAGTAGACTTAGTTGTAATTTACTAAAGGCTCTTTACTAAGTAAACCATGTCACATCAGCCCTCTCTTAGAAATACTCGAGAAGATATTATTCAAAGGTAGGAGAACATGTTTTTAAAGAGGACCCCACTAAACCATTGAATTTGGTTTCCAATAAGGGGGGTAAAAGATTGGAACACATATTAACCCATTCAAAGTGTGATTAATTAATATTGACAGAAAAATACAACGGTGTATATTTTAGAGCATGTTGTTCCATTTTTTTTCAATAAAGAGAAAATAAGGATTCAATTGTTAATATATTGACAATATGTGCTTGTAAAGGTGATGATTGAAGTTGTGCCAATGATTGAAGTGGTGAGGTTATTAATTTAGTGAAGATCTAACATTGATTATGTATTAATATCGAGGAAACAAAATTATGATGACTGTTTAGATGATCCAAAGTTCCAAATACTTGTATCAAAGTGATACATGTTTACACCATCATAAAGAAGACCATGCAATACACAATTTCATGAGAAGAAAGAAGATCCATCCAATGTATTCTAATTGGATAAAGGATAGGAATAATTTCATATGATTGTTTGAGCTAGTCCTCAATGTCCAAGATATGTGTTAATGGATAACACATCCCTCACAATAAGTAGAAGGAATGAATTATGCCTTAATTCATGAAGAATGAAGAAATGATTCAGGCATCATACCTGATTGGATCAAAACAACTTATTGAAGATCTCTTAGATTCATGGTATAAGAAGAAAAGAAAGATGATGTTTTCGAGAAGATCTTTGGAATTATCATTCCAAATAGAATAATAGAAGAGGAAAAGTGGAAGGGCGATATATTATATTAAGGATGAATTCATAATTAGTTTTCATACTGTGTACTTAACATATCCCTTTACTAAAAAGGATGGTTCGGCCATGCAGGCTAGCTGAAGCCCTCATCCAAGGAATATGCAGGAAAAAAGGGTCTACCATGCCCAAGGGGAAGGCCTCGAAGCTAGCCCTCATGAGACACATGAATTATATATATAAGGTTTCAGGTTCATTCACGAAGGTGAACCCATGTAGCAAGTGCCTAGTGGGTTCTAGGAGGGCACCTGGAGGAGGCAGAGTGGGCGCTAAGAGCGTGCCCGCCTAGAATAGGTGTGGGGAAGCCCCTAAGGGGGAGAGGTGTAATATTGAATTAATGAGGCTAGAGTTAATTGATAAACTAAATGGATCATGTGTCTCGGTTTCCATGAGGTAAGGCTTTTTAAAAACACATATGCAATCGCAGACGTCCATCATATCTTGCACAAGATATCAACTGAACTCTCTATCATGCACTCTACATTACAATCTTTGTAGTCCATGATCAATCTGAGTTGATCCAACATATGGGGAGAGGCACTTAGGTTGTCTTCAACCTCTGGACACCCGCAACCACCCGACATGAACCAGTGCACCGTAGAAGCCCTCACACCTCCTTGATTGAACTCCATCAACTGTTGAAGCTCGTACTTCCATGCATTATGATCGACTGATCTACATGGTACCATGCATGAAACTATGTTTCCATGAATGAATCGATATAAAGAAGTCAAACGTGGCTGAAGCGAATAGAGATTCAAGGCCACATAATGGAGCTTGAACCCTTCGAGAATATGTGTTGTATCTGTTCATCTTCGCAAGCATGAAAGGATGACACTGAGAAAGAGGAGCATGTGGTTTAAAAGGAACACCTAAGACTTGAAGCATATCTATGATCCTACGTTTGAATATTTCAAAGATGTAGATCACAAACATTCAAATCTATGAGCCCCACGACATATTTCGAGGGATTTGAGCTCGAGGAAACACGTTGATCTGCACCAATAAAAGGAGGAGTTCCCTATCTATTTTGGGATGTTGAAGATATTGAGAATGACCATGTTTTTTGAAAAACAGAGCACTGAGAGTATTCATGAATCCTTACTATGTGAAGGAGATGTCCCGTGGGCCTCAAAGTAATGCAATGCACTATTAAAAATTCCTCATGAAGAAGAAGAATCAGCACCTTTTGTGCGAAGGGAGCCATAGATAAGAAATAGGTTTTAAAACCCTCATCATGACTTGTGAAGAATCTGTTTTTTTGAAACCAAATGAGAACAGTGTGTTGCACCTTCCCTATTTTTTTGAAACATCTAGAACCACAATACCATATTGGTTCATGCGTTTATGATTGATAAATCCTCAAGACAGATTAGAAGAATGAAAAACTTGTGCTCCCTGGTTTTCATCTAGAAGAAACCAAGGACAAAACAAACCCATTCGGGTTTTGAAAAGAAGAAATCATGCACTTATGAATTAAACACATCTAAACCAAGTGCATGGAAAAGTATAAATAGGGAAGAAGAGGATCGAGGGGCCTTATCATCAAATGGAAGTGAGTAAAAACACACACTCATGTGCTTAATTTGAAGCAACCGAAGGATGTGCATGTTTGTGTAAAGAGGACTCACGAGAAGGAGTAGTGCATGAATACAATAACTCACAGATGATTAAAAGAGAAGAGGCAGCCGTACGCACAATGAATCACACCCATTTAGGGTGGAATAATATTAGAGCTTAAACACACACATGTCATATAAAATTGAATGAATTAAATATAAGAGGTGTTTGTGTTGAGAACAAATAGTGAATAAGATATGTGAGTTACATAATGAAGGAAGTTTGTGAATGCACATAACATACACACATTGAACCTAAACCATTGATTCAATATAATAGAGTGTGTTCGGGTTTACAATAAAGATACTATACATGAATACAATCTTACATAATCATATGCACATGTGAGAAGTCAATTGAGATATCCAAATATCATAGGTATTGGATCCCATGAAATCCATGCATGGATTAAATAAGATTTAAGACTGAAGACAAAAAAGATTAAGAATATATTTTATGTGATTATACAGTGTTTGAGGATATAAGAAGACATACCAAGCTAACATAGTGCAATATCAGTATTTCCTATCAAGAATCTTGAATATGTATTGTGCATCACTTGCACACATATAAGTGAGGTCAGGTCTTCATTAGAAGAAAAATGAATTGCCAGAGCATTGTGAGACTAAGGACAGATCAGAAAAGTGATCAGAGTTATTGAGAAAGTCCACCAGACCTTATCAAAGGATGTTGATGTTTCTGGACCAGATTCAAGAACAAGTGTGATTCAACAATCCCCTGAGGGAATATCAGAAGATCCGTCCATAGTGAATCAAGAATCATTTCAGGTGAAAGTTATGAGGCATAAGTCTTCAACGGGATTCTGAAGCAGGCTAGTGGGACTCTGATAACAATGTGGGAAGCAATATAAAGAACCTCTTGTGGTACTTAGGATAGATAAAGTGTGACTTTGTATCAACCATTGTTATTAATCATCTAATAATATTGGAGAATTTTTGTTTGGGAGAATAACCAACATAGAAAGGAGCATGCCTTTGAACTGAACCTTATAAATCCTTGTGTTCAGTGCCTTTACATTTACAACATCATCCACAGTAAGGCTGAGAGACACAAGAAGAGTGGATCAAGGCTTTAACCATCCATACAGGTTTAATTGAAGAGAATCAATTATTAAAAATATTTAAAGAGATCACTGATTCACCCCTCCCCCTATCAGTGATCCGCACTGATCTGGACACTTCAAAGATAATCAGACTGATGCTGAGTAAGATAATCATACTGAAGATGACTAAGATAACTAGAATGAATTTGATAAAGATAAAAATACAAAATATAATAAATATAATAATATTAAAAATGAGAAATACAATCATACTAAATAAGAGTAAGATAATCACACAGAAGATGAGCAAGATTATTGGGCTGGAGCTGAGCAATATAACCAGAGTAAAGATGAGAATGATAATCAGACTAAAGCTGAGCAAGATAATTAGACTAAAATAGAGAAATGTAATCATACTAAAGCTGAGCATGATAATTGAACTGAATCAGAGAAAGATAATCATACTGATGCTAAGAAAGATAATCTTAATGATGATGAGAAACATAATCCTATTGAAATTGAGCAATATAATCAAAATGAAGCTGGTCAAGATAATTGGAATGAATATGATAAAGACAATTAGAGTGATGACTAGTAAGATAATTGGATTAAAGATGATAAATATAATCACACTATATTTAGTCAAGATAATAAAGATAAATTTTAGAAATATAATCAGACGGAAGTTGAGAAAAATGGACAGACTGAAGATGAGAAAGATAATTTTACTCAAGATGAGAAATACACTCAAAATTAGGATTATCATGATAAGGAAACTTAATCATGGAATGATAACTGTACATAAGTAATCTTATTATGTTTGAGAAGACTTATTTTTTATAAATATTGAAAAGGTTTGAAGAGGTCAAATATGAATTTTAATTGTGATAGATTTTTGGAAAATTAGAAGGAAAATTAGACTGACTCTGAGAAGGAAGATCAAACTGACTCTGAGAAGGAAGATCAGACTGAATATAAGAAAGAAAATAAATCATAAAAACTCTGATGAAGAATTTATATCCTAATAAGAAGTGTAATAAAGTGATATCATAATGAGTTGAGGAAGAAAATTTGATTCTAATGAGAAAATAAATAAATTCATCATAACGAGCTGAGTAAGTTCATCAGTCTAAAGTTTAGAAAGATAACTGTACTAAAGATGAGAATGATAATCGAACTCATGATGATCAAGATAATAAAACTGAAATTGAAAAAGATAATCAAACTGAAATTGAGTAATATAATCATACTGAATATGAGAAAGATAATAAAACATATGTTGAGAAAGATAATCAGACTGAAGTGGAGAAATATAATCTGGAGGAAGTTGAGAAATATAATCAAATTGATGTTGAGAAAGATAATCAGACAAAAGCTAAGAAATATAATTAGACTAATGCTGATAAAGATAATTATACTAAAGTTGAGAAAGATGATCATACTACAGATTATGATGATGATCAGATAGAAGCTGAGAAAGATAATCACATTGAAGGTGAGAAAGATAATCATACTAAAGAGGAGAAACATAATCATACTAATGCTGAGAAAGATCATATGATTGAAGATAAGAAATATAATTTGACTAAAGATGATAAAGATAATCATAATTAAGCTAAGAAAGTTATTCTGACTAAACCTCAGTCAGATAATCAGACCTAGGCTGAGGAAAATAATCATACTACATCTAAGAAAGCTTATCAGACTAATGCTGAGAAAAATAATCATATTAAAGCTGATCAGGATAATTAGATTGAAGTTGATCAAGATAATCTACCTAAATTTGATCATATTAATCGGACTAAATATGAGAAAGGTAATTGAGCTGAATAAAATTTTCTATTTTCTAGAATAATGATTTCATAGAAATATTGAGAAGTTTTGAATAATTCATAGTTGAAATTTAAATGCGAGTTATTTTCAGAGTTTTGACATTTGTGTAAGTAGGAAAAGGTTTTTAGTTTCTCGTCATTCCTTTAATGAGTTTACTATATATAGAATAATAGTTTATTCACAATTCTCAACTTTTCATGAGATAGGAAAATGAGAAGCATTTAGGAATTTGAGAAATAGTTCCCTCCTGAAAAAGATCTCATTAGAAGATTGGAAATGTATTTTTTTTATTCATCAAACCTAGAAAAATTATATTGAGAAGATAATATTGAGCTAATCAGATTGAGTAACATCAGACTGGTTTTTTTGGTAGAGTTTCTGACATTTCAATTGAGAATGTAAATATTGTATTGATTTTATCAGATAGAGTCAATTAGAATAGGTACATCATACCGAAGGCCATTGGACCCAGGGTCAACGAACCTAGGAACTTTTTTGGAGTAGATTGAATAAAGTATATTTTCTTTTGTTTTGTCTTAATTGTTTTTATGAAATTTAATAAACTGATGTGTGTCATTATAATAATTCCTCTTTGGAGATAGAAGGTTTCTAATGGGAGTTAGAATAATTTGTATTCACTTATTTATAATAGTTAATTTTTATAGACCCACAGGAGTGGATATGGAAAATATGTTGGTTCTCAAACTATGGTTGAACCTTGTAAATCTCATGTGCTTTACATGATTTCTGACTTTCTTAGGTATGATTATTTCCTAAAATATTATAAGGATAAAAAAATTAACATCTTGTAGGGGTGAAGTTTTAAAAGTACTAGAGCGTAAAAAAAGTGAACTAATTCAAACCTCCCTTATTTGTTGTTATTTGATCCTCTGGAACATCATCGTTGGTGCATGAAATTTCTTATCAATAACAATTAGTATAGATTTTTTATCATAGAGATAAATAGATATGGAACAAGACAACTCACATAGTTTAAGTTCTTTGGAGGAATGAGAAATTGAAAGAAGCTTCATGAGATCCTGAGGATGTGATGAAATAAATATGTCCTCATTTTTCATATCAGAATAATATACTGTTGAGGGATAAGTTCATTTTAATGTGGTATAATGCAACACCCCAATATTTTATGATATATTTATTTTTAAATAAATATAATCTCTTAGATAGCTTGTGATACATGAAACCCTAATTATAAATGAACTATAATATAGTATACCATCATAAAATAGTTTTTATATGAGTGGTAGGAATATGAATAACCCCATTTTATAAATATGTTAAAAAATTACATAAAGAAAATATTTTTTTTGAAGTCTTTATATGCTTCAAAAAATTGATTTCCTTCAATGTTTTTATTGAGTTTTTGTGATAAAATATTATAAGTAATGACTTGCACTTTTAGAATAAAATATTGGCACAATTAACTTCATTATAGAAATCAACTTTTGAAAATTTTCTTAATTTTATGTTTTTATAATTTTATAGAAAGATTAATTTTTTGATGAATATTAAAAAATACCGTTTTTATAAAATATTTTATTTTTTTTAAATAATTTTAAAAGTTAAATTTTATTTAAAATTATTTTAAAATTAAAATTATTAAAATTTTATTATTAATAATTAAAATTAGGTGATTGGAATCAATTTTAGATTCATTTTTTATATAAAACCTTTTTATACTTAATAAATCTTTTTCTATGAAAACAACTTTTCGTCACGTCTATGACTTTAATTATAAATTAATTCTTTACACAAAAATGAATTTCATATTATAAAATTAGTTTAATATTATTAATTAGTAAAAATTTTCTTATCTAATAACGATAAATAATTTTTTGGTCATGATGAATAATAAAATCAGCAAAATCTCATTGCCACGGTGAAAGAGTAAATCAGGTTAACCAAGGTCAAAACTAAGTGATAAGGCCACCATTTCTCATATAATATATTATTTAATGGGGATATTTTTTCATATATCACCTTATTCTCAAAATTTATTCATCTATGGGAAACTTGTCCCTAACATTTACCAATATAATATTTTATGTAAAGAAAAAAGACAAATTTTCACCCTCTTACTATTAAATATATATTATGTGTTCACATGGGGTAAAAAGAAATTTTTGGGTGAATATTAATGGTTATTTTGAGAATAATTTTGTTTTTTAAAATATGTAAATTAATTTAAAATTTTTAGTAATTATATAATTACCATAAATACTTACGCAATTCTAACACAATATTTCTTCAATTAATAAAAAAAATATATGATTTTAAAAATATTAAAAGAACATATTTTGAGTGATTTATAGTGTTTCATGAATTTTATATATAAATATAACATATTATTTTTATGATAAAGGTTTTTATTAAAAATTAATCATTTTATTGTGGTCTTTAGTGTTAAATTAAATGAGTAGTATAAAAAATGATATTAATAATATTTTATTAAAATAATATAATATTTAATTATTTAAAAGTAATAAAAATTTGAAAATGAATATTTGGATAATATATGGCCTAAAATTTCATAAATTTTCCATTTTTGAGGAAATTTTAACCTTATAAGTAAAATTATAACCCATTAAGAGTGAAAAGGATGATAACATGGTTATGGATAAAATATGATAACTAAGGGTTTAAACCTAATGAAAAGGCATAAAAAAACACATAAAAATATCAAAATATTATTTTTTGATGGTATGTAAACCACATCCAACCTTTTATTAAAATATTTATCCACCTGGAATTATTTTAATATAGAATTACTTTTTATATTTTAATCCTTGAGAAATTCCAATAGTGCCACTTCCCCCACATATAAAAGGACACCCCTCATTTATCTTCTTTAAATAAATTTGAGAATTATAGATCAATAGACCCTTTAAAACATACCTTACCTGATTTAATATCCACATTATATAGTTTTATGTCTTCCCAAGATCCCAACCCTTGGATACTTTATATGATTTCTAAATTAGATCTTTCAAAGAAGAGGTAATCACCTTAACCGAACAATTTAATTTTTTCTTCTGATTTTACCTCCCCTAAAGAAATGGTATTTATCATAAAATAATAAATTAATAATACTCAATATAATAAAATTTTATTTTGATTATAAAAACACCATTATCCACCAGCTTTACCATCAAAAGGGAAGTGAAATTATCACTTGTGCATAGTTATGACATATTGTCTCCACATAACGATGAAATTAATTTTTAAACACAGTATTTTATGGATACGTATTATGATGGGTTTAATTATCATGTATAATATTTATGAAATTATTATATTTCTTGAATGATAATAGAACATCTCTCATATTACCTTCTAATCTGGTGGAAAAGGATAATGTGGCATGTGTGTTGGTGTGGACAACAACCTCCATAAAGCGTTTCCATTCATTTTTCATTCACATATAAAATAGATGGAAATAAGGATAGATTTAGTGCATATACATCAAATATATTATAAAATAATTATTCTATAAATTTTAATTAATTTTTATTTTTATTTTTTCATTCATCAAAAAAATAAAAAAAGTGTTCATGTGTACGTATGACTTACCATCTTCATAGATGGTGTAATTCGTTTATCAGACTCTATCCTTTATAGAAGGATATAAATATATATAAATATAATGAATATATAATATATGTATTTCATGATTTAAATTATTTAGATTATGGTACCATGATCAAATTACAAGGATCAGAACTATTTAATTGAAACTCTAACGAAAATAAAATAGTTATTACCTTTAAATGATGATTTTAATAAGTATTTATTAATAAATGGATTTTGAAATATAAAAAATATATAAGTTATTGTATTAAAAGTTTATAAATGACTCATTTAAATAATTATATTAAAATCAAGTTTATTATATATGATATTATAGTTCTTTTCAAGAAAGTGGAACTCAAGGTAACAATTTTTTTTCTCACTTTTACTTTTGTGAGACAATTTACACATTCGACACTTATTTATTTTATGTGGTATATATAATTCCCATGAATGGGTTGTGTAATTAAAAACATGAAAATTATAGGGATATACATATCCATCTAAGTTTCTCTCTTTCTTGAGGATTTTATTTGAATGTTACTAAATTGGTACGGGTTTAATGTTACAATTTCATTGTTTATTGTAAGGGTTTATGATTATTCTTTAAAACATAGAATTTCATTATATACCTCTAAATAAACCCAATAATTTTATTACACTCTATTTATTTATATATAATACATGATTTCCTTTCATTTTACTCTTTTTATGTATTCAATAGACTGAATGAATATTTTTATAGAAAATTTAATTTATTTATCTCTTTGATCAAAAATATTGCATCTTCTATGTCATGTATTCTAAAAATATTTTCAAGAATGTTTTTTCTATTATACCATGGATATTTAAATACATTTTTACCCATGTTTTAATTTTTAAAAATGGTTTAAAAGGAATCATCTTATCATTTTCAAAACAATTTACTTTTATATTTTTACCAAAAATGTGAAAGGAATCTTTGGTTTAACTTATATGACATGAATGGAATATCTAGTCACCTTGACCACTCAATGAATTTAATATTTCATTATAAGTATCCAATGTTATTGTAAAATAAATTTTTTTATTTAACATAATTTAAATTGTTTTATTTGTGAAATCCAAGTAGAAAATTTATTTTCCACAAGAAATATTCCAAGTGATATGTTAAATGAATTTTCCATCCAAGATACAATCTTTTGATATTTTCTAATCATTACTGGGGGTTTAATTCAATGATACTATTCTTATTATTTATTTGTATGGTTTATTACTATGAGGAATAAATTTTTATGAAAAATGTTCCTTTTCAATGGGTTATTCTATGATAAAAAATTTATAAAACCCATTTCTTTTTTATGGGTTATGATATAGTGAATGTTTCATGTTTTTATGGAACAAATATATATGGTCTTAATTATTTGATGAGTGGGATCAAAATTATATATCCCTCCAATAAATTTTTTAATGATAGATATTTCCTGATTTAAATAGTTCTGGAATGTGTAGTAAGCCTGGTTTGGTAAGGGGATATGTTCACTAGGATTGTTTGCGGAGTAAACATTGACTACAATAATGGTTTGGGGAGTGAACCCAATACACTAAGATTATTTTTCCAGTATGACTTAATAAATCAATAAGGGATTGTATATGATTATTTTTATGCCACAAACTTATTTATTGGGTCAATGTTATGCTCTCATGGCCCATGTTCTTGTATTCCTTTATTATTCGTTCTTTATAAACTGGCAAGGATTATTCTGTGAATCAATATTATGATCTAGAATATGTTGTGTATTTTTTAAAACATTATTATCATATTCTCAGGCCCTTATTCTCATGTTATCTTAATATATCTCTTTTTTACCCTTACTGATCATCCTAGAACACCCTTTATATGTTGTATTTTCCCTAGGATATGAATAAATTTATTATATATAATATTTGTAATAAGGGTGTTAGTTATGAAGAACTTAGTGAAAAATGATGTAGTTCACTTATGAACCAACTGTTTATTTATCAAAGTTTCCATAGGAACTATAAATACATGGTTATGTAATGGATCATTAAATTGTGTAAAAAATTTGATATAAAATATTATGTAATATCTATGTATGAAAATTATTTTTTCCTGCACTTATTTTTGCATATATAGTTTGTCACATTGAATGAATGTATTTTATTGATTAATTTTAGATCTACAAACATATATATCCTCAAGAATGGATTCCAACTCAACCTAGAAATCTAATCTTAATTTCAGAAATCCATCATTACTGACACTCTCTTCCCTTGTATAAGAACTACTTCTAAATATCGCTATATCATTTTCTTTATGGTATTTTCATTCTTAAAATTATTCTAATGCGGTTTTTTATATCTAGTGAAATCAGGTTCATCTTCATGAAGAAATTTTTTTTATTCCTTTTCCCACCTTTCACATTATTTGAAAACATATTCATGGTAATTTAATCATTAACTTGAAACTTCTTAGAGCACTTTTTTATATGGTTCTCAACCACAGTAAATTGAAAGAATGTGAGTGGAAGGTTCCCTTGAAAATTTATTTTTCCCATTTATAGATTCACAGAAAGAAATGGAATCACTTTATCCACATATAATTATTTCTATAAATCATCTATGGTGAGCTTTGTAATAGACATTAATTACACTTATTTGGTTTTCTCATTTTCCATAGTTTTATTATCATCTTTTTCCATTACATATGTAACAAATTTTAATGAAAAATATCCAATTTAAATTCATTTAAGATGTTATCATAAATTTTAGTGAATTATGGATTACGCTATGACAAAAAACTTCTCAATATGTGATTGAATCTCTTCACATAATCATGTTTTTCTTTGATATATTTCATTTACTCTATAATATCATTCATCTGGACAAATAATGAATCAAAGTTTTCATTTGGGTGCGTCATCTAGTCCCTATACTTATTTCACAAACCATTGAATTTAGAATTTCAATCTTTTTAATCACCTTCATATATATTTATTATATTTTACAACATGGAAATCTAGGATTTAAAATACATCACATTCATGTAGGTTTTGTTCAATAAGGCCCCCCTAAAGAATTAATTCCACTAGTTCCATCGTCTAATTATATTGGGAATGCTTTAGATAAAGCTCCATTATCAGTATTATCCAAAATATCATGCATTGTAGATAGAGAAACATCCATGTATAAATATATAAATTATTTTTGTATCTGACGTTTTCAAAGATGAAGATTATTTTCATCAAATATTTGAATCCCTTTTGGATTAACTACTTCCATTTATTTCATTATGAGAGATGAGCCAACTTAATCCATGAGAAATGATTTAAATGTTTTCCCCCATAAGGTTAAATACCCTATTAGAGGATGAATCGGGGTATGGAAAACTGTGAAATCCAATCCTTTTGATTTTTTTCACAGTTAAACACAAATTTATTCTCTACGCTTAGTCCAAAATTCTTATTCTACTTTTCTTAGTGAACATTAATTACTTCAAATTACTTAATTAACTTCACTTAGTCTACTTTTATTAGTTCACTTAACTTATTCCACTTCTCTTAATGTAATTTTTTTAGTATAATTTCCTTAGTTCACATCACTTAGTTCACTTCACATAGTATACATATCTTAGTGATAATCTCTTAGACCATATCACTCATTGCACTTAACTTAGTACAATTTTAGAATTCCTTTTTGAATCTTGAAATCTTCAGTAATGATCATCTAAATTAATATTTTATCTCTATGTAAAATGAAATGATTAGGGGGTCCTTTATAGGAAACCCCTATATCAATTCTCATATTACACTATTCTTACCTCCTCTAAACTTACCTCCTACAATAATTTGTGTACTTTATATGTGATTTATGTACTTAAAACCTGAAATAAAATGATTTTCAAATTTTATATGTCTCTACAAACTTCTTATGTCATCAACACATGCCAAGTGATTCATGTTATTTATCAAGTGATATGACTACTTATTAAGAAATATGTTAACTATATTAAGTGATATACTAACTTACTACGTGATTTTCTTACATACTATGTTAACAATGTTCCTTTTCAAAAACAATCTCCATCTTTATGTTAAAATATTTCGTTATGACATTGAAAAAATTATTTATCCAAAAACACACTGGAAAATTTTCAATGATTTTTTAAAAAAACACTACAACCCCGAAATACTAAAACATATCTTTGAGATATTGTTTACCAATAAAAACCAAGATATACCCAATCCAAATAGAAATTAAAGAAAAACTAGAACAAAAAGAAATAAGTCAATCAAAATTTTCAGTGACGAAATGGATTACCTTCTTATCAACCAGAATAACAGTCTTCCAAATAGTTTAATAGATCCTACCATCCATAGAACAATAATTACCATCTCAAAAAAATAATAATATCTACCTCAAAAGTAATATTATCATCCAATGAAACAAAGACAGAATCCCCCAAACCAATACCAACCATCTAATATTGATAATTCACTATCTTCATTCATCCAAAACATAGATCAAAGGATTAAAAATAATCATATAGAAATTAATAATCAAATAGATGCTAGGTGTAACCCTAGAAATAATGTTAGAAAATCTATTAATAAATTATGGACTGATTAACGGGCTCAATTCTCAGTAATATGAAATTAAACTATTGAGAATAAGTTAGTTTTATTACATTATGAAAAATATGAGAGATGAAAAAAAATCTAAATGCAAAAGTATGATAAAGGGAATATTTAGGAACGATGGTAATTAAAAGAGGAGGAAACTGAAAAGGAGAAGGAATTTCAAGTAATTTTTGATGTGCAACTAAATTTACAATATGGTTGAGTCAAAAAAAATGACAAAGAAAAATAAACATATAGATTCACTCCTTCATTAGAGGAATCCCACAAAGAAAATAAATACGTAGAAATTTTCTTTATAATCTATCTCTTCCATTACAAGAGAGTAATGCGAAAGGTAAAGTGGAAGATTGTAAGAATAAATTAATTGACATATTAAAAACTACTCCTCATAAATATCCTTTTTATAGATATATTTCACAAATATTTTCTTATACAATCTTTATAAAGGATTTATTATCACATAAACAAAAGATGTAAGATCTCATAAGTTTCTCTTCAAATGAATAATGGTCTATTTTTGTCCAAATAAATATTCCATAAAAAATGATATACCCAAGTAGTTACTCAATTCCATGAACCATTGTATCTTATACCATTGTAAATTCTCTTTTTGAATTATGAACAGGTTTTAATATTATTTCTCTGAGTGTCTTTTGTAACCTAGTGAAAGTTGATCAAAATATTTCAATACTATCCTTATATATCATTTATTAATCTATGAATTTTCCTTGAAGAATTATAGAGGATTTTATTGTCAATGTGAAGAATTTTTTTTCCATCAATTTCTTAATCCTAGACATGGAAGAGGAGGTGATGTTCCAATTATTCTAGGCAATTCCTTCCATACCACTAGAAAATCACCGATCGATGTTAATTTAGGACGAATCATATTTCGAGTTAGTGATGAGTAATTAGTTTTTAACCAAGTCAAATATATAAAATAAGGAATTAATTCAACAGATTTTCAAGATATTTTAACAATTTTTTGAGATGATATGTATTAAATAACATTGTATCAGTTATGAGAAGAATTGGAAGAGATAACTATATTTTGGTTAATGAGATGGTGGTCTACTAACAAAACAATCCCATAGTGATGAAGTGAATAGTAATATCCTGGAAGATTTTAGTTGGGTGGAACCACTAATAAGGGACTCTTACCCATAGTTAATGCCCAAACTAAATAATACACCCATCATAGAGCTAAATCTCATACCCAGTATGCTCCGATATTCATTTTTGGGGGAAAAAATAAGCACTCTCATTAATTATAAATTCAAGTATGACTTTTGGATCTAGAGAAAAAAGTTATTCATGTTTTAAGGTGGTGGAATCATTCCATCACATGGATCATAGAATATATCAAATAAATTAGCTCTAGGTTTTATAAATAACCCCAAAAGAGACTTACATCACCTATGAAGGAGTTGTTCGAGAATAAAGTGTTGAAACTACATGATGAAAGATTCATGTTTTCAATTTTAGATAGCGAATGGATGAGTAACTACATGTGGTAGCAAATAATGGAGGGTTGATAATGGTACTAAATAAAGTATATCAGTTAATTCTAGTAAGAATAGTCATGGGATGGAGACTATGTATTAATTATAAAAAAAGGAATGTTATCACCCTAAAAGATCATTTTCTAGTACCTTTAATGGATCAAATATTATAGTGGTTATCAAGAGAATAATTATTCTAACTTCACAATGAGTATTATAGTTAAATTAAAATACTAGTAGACATTGATGATCAATCCAAAAAAATATTCATGTGTCAATATGAAACCTTCTCCTATCGACACATGTCATTTGTGTTGTGAAATGTACTAGAAATATTTCAATGTTGTATGAAACATATATTCCATGAAATGATAGATGAATTTTTGGAGATCTTAATTTATGATTTCTTAGTATACGGGAGAAATTTTTTGGTGCATCTACGAAACATCGACTTAGTTTCTAAGTAGTGTAATGATAAGTTTCTTGTGATTAATTGTGAAAAGTTTCATCTTATGGTGAATGGTGCAATCATTATTAGAAACCAAATTTCAAAGAAAGGTATAGAAATCAATCCTATAAAAGTCAAAATTATCTCTATAAACCCACTAATATCAAGGGGGAATTAAGATTTATTGGAAAAATGTGTTTTTAATCTAGAATTTTTAAGTATTTTTTTGAAATTGATTGAACACTCACACATAAATTAGAAAATGACATACCAATTAATTTTTATGAAAATATACACGAGTCCTTTGATTCAATTAAATGAAAAATAGTATAACACAAATTATTATAGACCTATATTGGAAGAAAAAAATTCAAACTCATGTGTGACACTAGTGATTTTTCATTCAGAACTGTATTAGGGTAGCAAGTAGACCATATCTTTCAACCTATTTATTATAATAGATGAATTTTAATGAATCATAAATCAATTACATAAGCATATAGGGATATTTTTTCATTGGTTTGTTTAAATTTGATAGGATATATCCTTATCGGGTGATATAAAAAGTAATTGTGTACACTGATCATGAAGTGTTATGGTATTTATTTAAAAAATTATTCCATGAAATGAATCATTTGACAGATCATTTTTCTACAGTAATTTGATATCCTAATCAAGGATAATAAATGATATTCATACTTCATGGCTAATAATTTTTCAAGACTACAATTTCCAAATGTTTAATGGGAGGATTAATTAGATATTATTTATGAATTATTATATGAGAATATATTTTATGTGGATTTACAAGTTATTTCGTGGTTCACTACCATAAAAATGATTTTTCCACTTAGACCTTGTACTCTCATTTATCCTAGTAGAAGAATATGGGATTCATGAATGATTTAGTACAATACTTCTAGGATAATCCCCTTCTTTTCAAATAATGTAGTGATGGCTTGATTCAGAAGCGTTTTCTTGAATTATAAATTCAATGTGTCTTATAATTCTTCCATTCTTCACCTACCATGGAATATCAAGGACCAGTTCAGACAGTGGATATGATACTATGAAGTTAACTCTTTAATTATACACTCTATTGGGATGTTTGAGCATTCTTCTTTATTTTTGATCAATGGTTTAGGTTTGGTAATTATGGAAGTAGAGATATTTGATGTGTGGGTCATCGATTCGATGGGTCCATTTCAAGATTCCTTTATAAATACAGAAATTTTATTTTATGTGTAATATGTATCAAAAAGGGTATAAGTAGAGGCCACCACATTTAACATTACCAAAAAAGTTATGAAATTTTAAAAAAATTTCTTTTTCGTGTTTAAAATCCCTTGATTACTCATAAGTGCTATGTGAACTCACATTAATTTCAATATGATAAGGGTATTTCTTGAATATTGTGGTGTTATATATAATACCAGTACTCTTTATGAACCATAAACTCATGTGGATTTGGATTTATAAAACCTAAAAATTAAAGAAATTTTGGGAAGGACAATAAATTTAAGATGTTAATAATGGAATAAAAAGTAGATAATTCTATATGGGAGTGTTACACCCCCTTTAATACCCCTATTTGTATAACCCCTTTGAGCCATATTTATATAAATACTTGTCATTTATTAGTCAAACTGGATCATTGGTCGTTCTAGGATGTTAAAAAAGTAAAAATGGTCGTCCAATGTATGAGAGAGTAATGATTTCTATAATTTAATGAATTGAAAGGTACATGAAGGCATCTCTATGAAAATATTATGAATTATAAGGGAAAGGCCAAGTTTTAGCATGACCATCACATTACACCTAGAATATTTACACCAATGGGTAAATTACTTATATTTTACATCCATTTATGACTATTTCCAATAAAATTAATGGCTTGTTGGTTGTGCCCCTTTATCGTCGTAACCTTTTCCATGTATTGAGATATCTAAATTCAATGAGGGGATGAAACCCCCTTCAAATTCAATTTAGAAAGGGTATAACAATGCTTGGAATCATTTCAAAAGGGGTACTTCATATGCTATAAATTCACCTAAAACCTCAAATAAATGTCTAGCTCTTGACTATAAATGAAGTGCTGACTTAGAATCAATCCAAGACCATTACCTTAGGATATAATTATTGTTTATAGAACTATGAATTCATAGAGGAAATCATGGGGATATTTCTCAACAATAGAGGGAAACATACTGGTTCATCTTAATTCACAAAATGAAATACACGTTAGCAAAATATTTTTTTATGGTAAACAATTATTTCTACCACATACTTCACATCATGAATTCACTATTCATGTTTGTGAATGGTTTGACGCATTTAAAATCAGACCACTAACCCTATTTTCAAATTGTGTATTCATATTACCATGTGGATCACTCCTATATTTCTCTCTATCATCTCTGGTTGGGTCAATCACTCCTACTTTATATCATTTCAAATGATACTCAACTCATCCCAGATCCCATTCCCCTCCTTTCTGCCGTATCCCTACTCTCTAAACCCTAGTTGATTCATTTTTCCTATATTTCCGTAAAATGTACCAATAAATCCCTTGAGAATCCACATCCCATATTCCTTGGAATCCACCAAAAAAACATCCAACATAATCATCCATGAAACTTAAGGCTCGAGCATCAACCCCTCCACCTTTGACCTACCCATCCAAATATAATGGCCTAGAATTTTCTTACATAGATATTACATATAAATAGATTTGTATACAATACTTTACATAAAAACCCACTCTATGACCATTTGGGTTTAGTATATTGGGAAAATTTGGAACATAAACAACTAGTTTAAAAAACATTTACATCACCTCATGCTTATCTTTTTATAACTAGATCCCTTTTTAACATATCATAGAAATACAATTAATCATATCCTGGGGAAAAACATAATAAAGCATGAGATCATATGCTCAATAAGGATAAATATTGAACATATCAATCCATGATCATATGACATCATAAGATAAGAATAATATTATGTTATCATGATCATAACACACAATGATTATATCTAACTTATCATAGATCAAAAACCCGATTCATGGCATAAACATTCTCATTTCAAAAAACATGGACAATGAGAGTGATAAATTATTAAAAAAATAATTATCTATTAGATCATGAAATAAAAGTGTCGAACCATCACAAATATAGAAACCCATATTGTATGTTAAGGTTAGCTACCAAGACCATCAACATTGTGGATCAAAACACACATGTTTCACATAGTGGATAAGGACACACCTGTTTCCCATAGAGGATCAATCTCATTGTCTTGTTTCTCATTTTTATCTCATCATATATAAATCTTTACCCAGTTAATTGAAGGGTGTTATAGGTCCCACTAGCCACAAAATGAAATCCATGCTTATGTATTCCATGAGAAAATAAATAATTCATCATATCATAACCAATGAAAAGAAATGGGTCTCATAAACATTTCATCATAGCATACCCCATAGAAACGAAATGTGTTTCATAAATATCATGTAACCATAAGAAAAAACTAACTATAAAGGGGACAAGGATAATATCCTTGAATAATATCCCAAGTAAAAAATAAGTAACATAAAATAATGTTATCTTAGATGGAAAATAATTTTGAAAGATCACATGAAATAATTCTTGAAAAAAATAATGTTTCAATTTTTAAATCATTTCTTCTAAAAGAGTCATGCAATAATAAAGGAAAATATTTTCTTTTAAAATAAAAATGTAATATTATAAAGGAAACATTAAATAATTAATAAATCATGACAGTGGAAAAATCCTCTCATGTCGTATGAGTTACAAAAACATTTCTTCTATATTTTTTTTCAAAAAAATTGGCAAAGAAACTCTTTTTAAAATGAAAAAAAAATCTCTCAAAAATATTTGTAAAAATTAAAAAATGATTAAAAATGAAATTAATCAATAATCAGAGAATAGAAAAAAAAATTATCATAAATAGTTTCATAAAACACATAAAAGGAATAAAAATGTATTTTTAAGGGAAACTTTAAAAATATGTTTTAAAAAAAGACCCATATCATATAAGTGATAATTGACTAATTTAATCGATTATGTGTGACAGCTATAAATCCACATAAAAATGGAAAATTCAAATTATGATAATAAAAAATAATCTCACTTTTAATATAAATATGGAATCATCAATGAAGTATAAGTTTGATATAATTAATGGATATTGAGTTAAAAAATCCCTTACCACTTTGTAATTAGTCGAATCATATTTCCCAAAAAAGTAATAATTATATGATGAAACAATGAATTCCGTGAAGAAAGTGAGATTCATGATATGATATATAAATCGGTATTATATACACAACACAAAATAAATAAGTGGTTAATAAGGAACATATGTCCCTGAAGTAAAATTGGGTTGAGAAACATTTACCTCACACTTCCCTTTATTTTTGTGTACTTTAACCTCCTCTTTAATATCACCTCCTTGAAATACCACTTCAGGAACATGTAATTGGTATTTTTGTGAGACCAGTTATACTTGTACATAGGGAGAGTTTGGAGAGAGTTCTTTTTAGAAAATTTAATATATTCAATGATTTTAATAATAAATGGTGTGGTGAGAAGTGGTATTTATACTTGAGTAGTGGTGGTTTTAAGTGATTAAATAATGATTATTTTATAATTAAATCCAAAACATTTGGGGGGAACTAATTCCAATGAATTTGGATGATAATTAATCTTTTAAAGGCAGATTGATATCAAAAAACACCTCAAATATACATTTAATGTTGTAGTTTTCAGGTATTTTAACATTTTACTTTTTAAGATTAACCTACTACATTATTTTACCTATACTACGTTAAATCATTTTTCTACCATGGTAACTTCTTTATTCATAAATATTAAAGGGACCATATAAAATAATTTGGACCTCTTGATTCCAAATATTTAATCCATTTTTAAATATTAAAAACATATAATTTTTAAAATAACATTTAAAATAAAACTGTCAAAACTTAATGAAAATAATTTTTTTAAATGTATTTTCAAGCCCAAAAATGTACTTATACCATAATAAAGAATAAATATTTTTTAAATGTAATTAATTATATTTTAACTAACTAGAAATTATTGATGTTTCTTTTTGGTTAGTTTAATATTATTAAATTAATTTTAATTAAAAAGAAGATGAGAGTTTTATAAAATATGGTTTTTTTAGTAATCATTAAAAAATTAAGAAATTTATAAAATTATCAAAAATTCATCCTAATATAATTTTGACATGATGAATCCAAAATGATTTTTATTTTATCAAATTACTTTTTTTAAGTAGAAAAAAAAATATTTATGTACTCATAAAAAATATAAATTGATTTTTGAAGAAAACATATATATAAAAAAGGGAATTAATTTACCAAAAAATATGTGTCTATTTTATAATAATAAATTAATACCTTAAAACTATTTTGGAAAATTATATATTTCATAATGTGGTTAATACTATTCATTCTCTCTAATTTAACTGTTAGTTTATAAGCGTTGTGATAAAATAATAATATTTTGGAATTCATTTAAGATCGGTGTTTTGGGAAATGTATGCTATTGAAGAGATTAAATTTATTTAGAAATAGTCAAACTAAAAAACTATTGTGATTTTACACTCCCCCCACCCTTAAAATAAATTTTTCTTTATAAATTTGGCAATTGATCATCAAAGGTTTAACATTATACAATTCATTCATAGAAACTCACATCATATAAATGAATAATAAAACTTCTCTAAAAATGGGAAATTTGAAAAAAAGGCTACCTAAAATAACTCAAATCTAGGTTTCAATATAGGGAAAATATTTTTAAAAAATTAAAAGATATATTTTGAAGGGAAAATAACTCCTAAGAACTAAAAGAGATTGATTGAGAACATGGCCAATAAAAGGATAATTACTACAAAACCATAGACCAAATAGGTATGAAAAAGGTCACTAATATCATTAGAAATGATTATAATATGATAATATTTTATTTCAAAATACTTTGATAAGATATAATTACTTGATTTATTTTTGTAAGTATAATCTCACTATTTGTTTATACCATGATCAATTTTAGTTTCATCTCTTACTCCATTAAATGAATTTGAAATTGTAATTCCTTAGGAACTAGTGGATCATAAGATTTATAATGGGATGAAAATTTATTCCTTTTATCTCTAGTTATCATTATAACAAAATGGTTAGCATAGTTTATCCAATATTCATAACTCTTCATATACTTAAGTAATAAATTTATCATTAAAACCTTATAAAAATTTCAGAGTAAATAATTTTATAAATGGTTACCCTTATGAACCTTCTAAAAGATTAAAATCTAAAACATTCATAATAAGGTCACAAAAGTCTCAAAATCAATTTATCATTAATCCATCAAAAAACATGATTTAGCTCTTAATTGTCACACACCAAACATGTGAATATAATTATCATGTTTTCTACTAAATCTTGTTAATAACATGAATTTCCATAAAACTTTAGTGAAAAGATGCAATCTTTCAAAAAGGTGATCTATTATCCTAACAAAAATCCCAAATAATGATAATCTCAATCCATAAAACACCTTATCATCACATTACTAATAATTTCCAAGGTCATCAATACTATCACAATCAAACGACTCTTTATCTCATTATTATCCCAACATCATTCACATATTAAGGGTTATCTTTCCATTAATCATGTGTTCTACAAAAATATCACCTTTCCACACCAATCACTTTTAATGGTTACTAGTACCATTCAACATATACCTTCAAATACTTTAGGAAAAACTAAAGAAGAAAATCCTTAAATATTTCATTATTCCGTAATACCATAAAATTACTTCTACAACAATATTATTGAATTATAATAAATAAAAACTCAATCATTACACTTACTTTTATATATAGTAGTTGATATGGGTTATAATGACATCAAAACCCAGTCACACCTCATGATCATAGGTTTTTCTAAAAGGCAGTACATACCCTCCCCCCAAGTGAATAGTACACCCTATCAAGACCTTTATTATTATATATATATATATATATATTGGCCTATAAACCCCATATAACAAGACCAGTGGTATGTACACCAATAAGGGTCCTTCATAGTGGAAGGGACCGCCACACCTTGTTTCCCACTCGTTAGGGCTCTTACATGCCAATACCAACAACTATGCATGCTTATGCCAGCATATCACCACTACATCCACCCATCGACAGCGCTGTCATGCCCACTATTCACGCTCTATTTCTGCCCCTCCTATGATAGTGTATCATCTTCACCTCCTCCCATAGATCCAGAACTCTTTCCCTGCCTTTACATGCCCATCATCTGATCTTCCCATCAATTCAATGCTCCCACTTACTTGCCTTCACACACCCATCTTTAGCTCCATCACTAGCTTCCATTCTACAATCTCCCATTTCTACCACAGATCATGGATCTAATTTCACCCCTAAAGTCACCTATCTATATTGAAGTCCAGTTAGCATGACTACCCCGACCAATTTAACATGTTTACCCCACATAGTGCCCAATAAAACCATCATCTATATCACTAATGAATATAAAAAATTAATAGGTAGTTAGGGTTTGATCCCTGACTAAATGTAGTATTAATGGAAAGATTCAACATTTAGTTGATACCCCAACTGTATTCCACCTCTTAAAACATTAACCTAGATTCATTGTTTTTATCCTTAACACTTATTTCATATCATATGTCATTTTTAGTCTCTTCATCATTAGAAATATAAACATTTATCATAAAAACCTATTGATTCTCTTCAAAAGCATTCCCATTAGGTCATCCATTTTAATAATGCCCTTAAATTAAACATTTAAAACATTTAAATATAGATGATTCTTTAATAATACCATTATTCTAATCCTTTTGTTAACACAACCATTCAATTATTTCTTTGAAATTTCTATATTTTTTTTCCATCTTTTCCACACCCTAAGCATCTTCTTGTTCCATTGAAACATTATCCTGGAAGCCTCTTCCCACATTATTTACATGAGGTCACCATGAAACTCCATATTTCACTTATTAGATGGGTTAGGAAACTCATAAAAGTTGATATTATTGATCATATTATTAGATTGATGATTTGGAATAATAAAAATTATTCACCTTACGAATCACATTTCATTTGGTTTCTTGCAAGGAATATCTTCCCATTCTCCATAACATTCAACATTAACATGAATCCTCCGAGTTCCATCCATTATATTAATCCCAAAAATCATAGTGTGATAAAAAATAATAATTGTGGGAAACCACATAATCAAGTGAAATTTTATATAAAATTTCTATCCTTGAAAAATTAGGTTTATTCCTTGGTTATTCGTGATTGTGATGAAAATTCTAGTATTTTAACCTATATTTTACTTATTGTTAAGGAACATACTTAATTTTTTCCAATCCTAGTTACCAAAGATTAACTAAACCAGCCTTTGATACCAACTATAATGATTCGATCATTTCGTATATTGATATTATATCTAAATCGATTAATATTCATTACATTGTATAATTAAACCATGTCAAGACCATATGGGTTTAGTGTCTTTGAAATCTTGGAAACATAAAAAAATAGTTCGTAAAACATATAAATCATCTCCCACTTATTTCTTCATTAATAAAAATTTTTTATATATCATAATTAATACCATTATTCATATCCTGGGGAAAATAAACATAAGAAATAGTGACATCAGATCCTCAATAAGGATAAACATTAGAGATAAAAAATCCCAGATCATATGAAATAATAAGATAAAAATAAGTCTATGTGATCATGAAAATTACTTATGAAGTTCATACCCAACCTCTCATTGATCATAAACATGATTTGTGGACTAAAAATTACCATTTTAGGAAATATAGACTTTAAGAGTGATAAATACTCACAATTCAATTATGATCCATAAAATCATGTCATAAAAATAAGGCACCATTATCAAAATAGAAAACCATTTCATATGTCATGGTTAACTACTATGTCCATTAACATTGTGGATCAGGACACACCTGTTACCCATAGTGTATTCGGACAAAACTATTTCCCATAGTGGATCGAGATCATAAAATTGTTTCCCATTATTATATTAGGAGATATAAATCTTACTAATTCATTAGAGGGAGATATAGGTCTAGCCTATCACATAATGAAAACTATACATATGTCTTTCGAGAGAATATAAATCAATTATCATATCAAAATCCTGGGAAAAAATGGGTTTCATAAACATTTCTTCATAACATAACCCATGGAAAAGAAATGGGTTTCCAAAATATCATCCCATTATAAACATTAACCAACCATAAAGAGAATAAGTAGAGTATACTTGAAAAATATCCACGTTAAATAATATATAACATCATGTAATGTAATCTTACATAGAAAATAATTTTGAAATATCACTTCAAATAATTCTTGATAAAAATAACAATTCCATTTATAAATCATTTATTTTTAAACATCCAATCATTTATAAAGGAAATATTTTATTTGAAAATAAATATTAATTTTTTTAAAGGAAAAATCAAATCCTTAAGGTGTCATGCTGGAGGGTGATGCCTCTCATGCCGTATATGTTTAAAATAATTCCTTATGAATTATTTTCAGAAAAAGTCACAAATAACCTCATTTGAAAATGACAATAATAATACATTCAAACAATTCTGTAAAAATTCAAACATTAGTAAAATTTAATTTATAAAAACATAATAAAATAATAAAAATATTTTTTCTAAACAATTTTATAAAACACATTCATGGAAGATAAATAGGATTTTAAGGAAAACATTAGAAATATAATTTTTAAAATAAAGTCCCTGATAAATATCATATCACTGAAGTGAGCAATAATAAAATGAATCAATTATGTTTATCAGTCATAAATATAAAAAACCAAGTGTAGAATATAGGATAATCTAAAGTCAACTCACATAATATTAACATGGTATGATGAATTGAGAAGATTTTTAACCTAATGAATGGAAATTGAGAAAAGAAATCCCTTTCCACATTTTAGTTAGTCAAATCATAAGCCCTATAAAAGTAATAATTATCAAAGGAAACATTGAATACTATAAAGAGAATGAGATTTATGATTTGATATTTCAAAAAATAGTATATACACCAAAAAAAGAGAAAACATTGGTGAATAAGGAGTATATCACAAAAAAGTAAAAGTGAGATGTGTAACCGTAATGTGATTATTCCCTTTAATTTTTCATACTTTAACCTCTTCTTGAATATCACCTCCTTGAAAGACCCCTTGAAAAGCATGGAATTGGTAATTGGGTGAGACCAGTAGCACTTTGATGTGGGGATAGTGTTGAGGAGTGAGTTTGCATGTTTTTTTAATATCTTCAAGACTTTTGAGGATAAAGGGGTCATGAGTAGTTGTAATTATACTTGAGGAGGGGTGGATTTAAGTAGTTAAATAATTATTCTTTAATATTTAAATACAACCACATTTTTCTGGAATTATTTACAAAAAATTTCAAAAATAATTACTTTTTTATAGTATGGTTAAGGTTGAAAAAATTTTCAACCATCCATTTAATATTGTATTTTATAGGTATTTAGCTTTTAAATTTTAACTTTTACCCACTACATTATTTAACCTATGTTTTGGTAAATAATTCTTTTACCATGTTAATTTATTATGACATAAAATTAAAAAAACCATATAAAATGATTTTGACCACGTGATTCTAAATATGTAATATATTTTTTAAAATTCAAAATATACGAAATGTAAAATTAATTTTAAAATTATACCATCAAAACATAATGAAAAATTATTTTTTTGAAAAAATTTGATTTTAATCCCAAAAAAAGTAATTACACCAAAATAAGGTATAAGATTATTTAAATTTAATTAATTAGATTAAATATAATTAAAAATAAATTATGTCACTTATATATCAGTTCAAAATCATAAAATTACTTTTAAATGTAAAGAAATTTATAGTTTAATAAAAATTGTTATTTTTTACTATTCACTAAAAAATTAAAATTTTCTGAAAATTATCAAAAATTTATTCTATGATTATTTTGACATAATGAAACCAAAAATTATTTTCATTTTATCAAATACATTTTATAAAAGTGTCAATATTTAATTATATTTATTTCCTCATAGAAAGAAATAGAAATCTCTTTTTGAAGAAAACAAATAGGTGATGAAAAAATGGATTTACTAAAAACTATATGTTTGTTTCCTATAAATAAATTCTAACAATAAAAACTATTTGGACAATTATATATTTCGTTATCTGGTTAATTATTTTCATTCCCACAAATTTAATGGCTAGTTTATAATAGTAGTGTGAAAATAAATATATTTTGGATTTCTTTTAAACTCAGTGGTTTGTGCAATGTATGTTATCAAAAAGATTAAATTTACTTAAAAAGTGGAATACCAAATAAATCATGGGGTTTTACACCACCCATCCATCTATGTCTACTTTATCCTCTCACTTACCACATCCCTCCTAAGTGGGATTTTAATAGCCATATATTCATCCCCACCTACAATTCCTGGATGCATCTAACTCACATCATCATGGACAAGGAGGAGACATGTCAAAAGCTCTTCATTAGTCCCTATTTCTTTTTGTTTATCTAAAAACTATTCCCATTTTGATGGGACAAACACCCCACCTATACATGGTCGTTGGGTCCTGACCTTCTAGGAACTACTGGTTTCCCCACAGACACATGGTCCCATACCTGGGGCCCACCATCCTTCCCAAATGGTTCATCCGACTAATGGGTGTCCCCACATTCCAACACATGTTCTTTATTGTGTGATTTTTCCTCACTCATGAACTCCCTGGTAAACTTCCTAGACTATCACACATCTCAATAACTACTCCATTATAAGTACACTCCAATATAGAGTTATAATCAGGTATTATCCCAAGAAGAACAGATCACCAAGTTGATAGGAGTCATATGATTTAGACTTTTAACCATTTAACATTATGTGGTATTGAATTCACACCCCTTTTATATCACAATATCCTCATTCTGAACCCTATATCTCAGCTTTAGAAGTGCCATTTCACTTCCATCTAGGTTCTTCCTTGAATACCAATGGACAATGTGTGCACTAATGATAGCATAGACAATTTGACATAACATGTTAGTTGATTCTTGTCCTTCAAGGCACCACCAAATGCCCTGTAAATTTTGGTCCCCTACCTTAAGCCAACCAAGGTGTCCATTGGGCCGCCAGACTAATGATGGACCCCATAGGCCAACACCAGTTTTTTCAAATGTGCTTTGTCCTCACTCGCACACAATGGGTGTTTCATTCACCCCCCTTTATAGTATAATGTACTCTTTGTGAACCTTATATCTAAAATCAGGCATTTCCACTACACTTATAGCTGTTTTCCTCCTCTGATACTAGTGTATCAAATGGGACATGTTAATAGTGCAATCGACTTCCTTAACATGGTCATCGGGTCCTAGCCTTCTAGGCACCACCAGTTCCAACGTTGACATGTGGTCCCCAACTACGGGCCCACCCAGGTGCCTGAATAGTTCATCGGACTTATAACAATCCCCACATTCCAAAACATGTTCATTAAAATGAGATTCTTCCCTAATTTCACACACCTTGGGAAACTTCTCAAAATGTCACCTATCTTGACCACTACTATAGGACAAGACTTTTAATTATAGAGTTCTAATCTGATCGGTTTCTGAAACTAAAATTGCACCTTGTTTACATGAGTGATATCATTTAGCCTCTTAGACCTTTAAAATTATGGTTTGTTATGTTATGGGTGGAATACAAAATGATTTTTTACTAAAGGAGTTTGGATTTGGCCTTATATTTTACACCTATTTTTTGTCAATTACTTCATATGACACATTATGTTTAAATCCAAAAAAGGGACACACTATGAAAATATAGAATGACATTTCCCATGATAGGAAGAGTGTTCACGATACAACAATGGATATGAGAAAATAGTTGAGATGTGTAACTCTATGAATTATTCACCTTTTCATTTCATATGCTTGGTTAGAATTTATAGATTTGAACGAGGACATTATATAGTTATATTTTCTTTTCTTATCCACATATAAGGGAACCCATGTATTAAACATGACCTACTATTTTATGCTTTATTATGTGGGGAAAGAGTGTAAAAACTATGGAATTCTCATGGGTAGATGTTTTATCACTTATTTGGAAAATCATATTGGGGGTGTTCGACTCTTCATTTCCCCTCTCATACATGGGACTATTATAGTTCATCGACTTGATTATTTTTCATAATATAGGTTTCCGGTGAAAATATAGCCAATATTATGAGTGGGTCACTAAATAGATTGAGCGCACTAATGAGGATTATTTATAGGATTCATATGTGACCTAGTAAGTAACGGTTCCTACCACCAAGCTGACTTCTTATATGTCATCACATTCTGTACCCCCTCATTTCACCCATAGGGAGTGGCTATACTATTATTGGGTAGCACTTTACTATTTACTAGATAACTAGAAATATATCTTCTAGAACTTTAACCTCTCTTTCATTAAGACTATAGATCTTCCTTATAATTTTCCACCACCGACACTAGTACCTACACATGTGGTTATCACTTCTCACCTCCCACAACCATTTGTAGTTACACTAACTTCCAGCTCTATGTCCTCTCCCACCAAACTTTGGCTATACAAGCACCCATTCAAGTTTACTCTAGAAATCACAAACCCCACTACTTTAAAGGTGTTAAATTCCAAGAACACTAGGAAAATAAAGGATCTCATCACTTATAATATAATTGAGGTTCCACTCATTAAAACCATAGGTATATATTTAGTGCCCATCTAAATTTTTAGCTCTTTACCACATGATTTTAATCTTATTACAGACTTTATCAATGATATTCCACAATTTATTGTTTCCTTGGATGTAAATCCTCCAATCCAGAGTAACATTGAAAATATTTTCTCGAATTGCAAGATACAGTAAACAAACTATGGGGAGAGTACCACCACTATTAGGGAAAACACTTCATTATCATAGATTCCCCTCATTTTAAACCCCATTTATATATCTTCATAAGGTATTTTTTGTTATTATTATGGGACCCATTTTCTATATATATTTTTCTAATGGATAAGGCCTTGTACTTTTTCTTCTATTAAATTACTTTCTTCTTACTCACTCTTCATTAGTTCAATTTTCATTGATGACTTGGTCAGATGAATCAATGTTGTTGGACTCTTTGCTCCTAATATTGAATTTGGAATCCCTAAAAAAATTACACCTTTCTAAAAAAATAAAGGTTATCCCTCATGATAAGGTACAAAGGGTTAGTGTGATTTTTCGACTAACTTATAAATTATTATGTAAGGTAGTTTTGGAAAATTCAAACCTCTACAAGAGATCTCTGGTGCTATATTACACTACATCTAATATAAATAAGATGCCCAAAAAATCTTATCCAATGAACAAAGATTATTTATATATGTACTTTCAATAGGAATAAGACATAAAAAATAATTCTTGATGAGAGAAAACCCTTCATTCATCCTTTATTTTCATTTTTCATCCTTTTTTCTCTTCATTCCCCCATTATTATCTTTTCTAGTTATATATCCCCTTTTAACCTCAATTTACATCTCATGGATCTTAATGAAATAATATCAGTTGTTTCCTGAATTATTTACTAACATTATCTTTATATACATCATTGTTTATATATTTTTCAGAAACCATTTTTCAAGTGTGAGTATTCTTAATTATGTATTTTTTGGGTACCATGTATTTAGTAAAGTCCAATATTCTACCCCAAGAACACTCACTATCATTGAGAGAGTTTGCTTCACCCTACTTTTCAATTATTCTTATAATTTATTTATATTCACTATACCTCACTCACCTTTATTTAAACCAGTTTAGACATAATTTTATTTTAAGAGTGTGTGGGTGGTTGTATTTTAGACTATTATATTACACTTGGTTTTCCGCATATTCTCATTTTTAAAGATTAAATTTTTTTACATGGGAAAATGTTTTATATTTAAATTTTCATTTCAAAAATAAAAAAAACAATTAATGTTTATATTTTGAATTCTTTGGAAATTGATTTATTTTTCTTTTAGGGAGAGACACATGTGAGTGTTGAGTTAATTTTATATCTTTTATTCTAAATCGTTGATATTACTATCGATTACCTTATTATTATTTTTCCTTTTCATGAGTGATTAAATTTTTGATTTTATTCTAGAGAGGAGTCTAGAAATACTATTTCCCATTATTTATATGTATATTTCTTAAGTTATACTCTGAACATGTAAACCTACTAGAACATTCAATAGTATTTTATTAAATTTGTGACTATAATAATTAACTTTTAAAATTATTATGGAATTTATATTAAGGATCTCTTTATCCCGATTCCCAATTATACATTGGTCTTAGTTAGCCTATAGATAAAATAAATGACCTTTTAGGATTTAATCATGTTACGAGATGATTTTATCAACTTATACCCTAATCTAATATATTTTTAATGATATGAAATTGACTAAGTGTGGGGGTGGAAATATTTATGATGGAAATGGATGATTTTTACTTAGAAGAAGTGAGTGGGTGTTTTATTGATTTTTTGGGAATTGTTCCATGAATAAAATTATTTTATATTATTTTTCACCCCACTAAAAAATGGTTGTGCATTACTTTTTCAAAAAAAAAACATCATTAAAAATTTGATGGTATTAAGGTCATAAGGGTTTAGGTGGTGGATGATGGGCTTATCTGGTATGTATCTTTCCAAAAAAAATTAAAAATAGAAATAAAAATGGTGGAATCATTCCATATTCTTACTTAAAATATTCATGAGCAACATTGAAATTTGGTAGTGGGTAGTGATGTTTATTTTTGTAGGATATTTTCCTTAAATAGTATTATTAGATACAATACCATATTCTTATGATTTTAGCCTCTTTTTGTGGATTGATTGATTATACATCATTACCTACCAACCCTTTATCTTTATAATAATTTGATCATTGGTGTTAATCCCTCATGATTATTTGAGTTATTTATGTTAACAGAATTATATTTGAGATCCAATATAAGCATTTGGTCATAATCATCTATTAAATGTATGAGTGTAATTTCATTTTAAAAATTTACCTTGATTAATGATAGGTAAAAATTATTTTTAATTATATCATAAAATATGAATGGTCACATAAAGAAAGGTTTAGGGATAATGATTCAGGTGAGGGGGGTTGAATAGAAAACTATACAATGAATCTTCACAAGTGTCCTAATAGGGATGATTCTTTGAGTGTTAATTAATTTAAAATATTAATTGGTTTTATTTAAATGATTTCCGCTATTTTTATCTTATTGAGATTTATGGGAATTTTGAAATAAATACATAGAGGAATTTCTCTTGATGATAAGTTGTCATTTATATGTTGGGGGATTTAATATGATTTAATTGAATATACAATTTTTACCCAAATTTCAATGATTTTTATATTTTTTTCATAAGATGCCTCAATTTATTTTCTATGTTATGAAAATTTATGGATACTGAAGAGTTTAAAGGAACTGCTGAAGAAAATATTAAACTATAGGTGATTCACATCATTATTGAAAATATCATTCTCTGAAAAATTAAAATATAAGTTATAATAACTTCTTTAAGATCATTCAATATATGATAATTGTTTCACGTAATGAAATACTAATATAAAATTTTATTCACATTGTGAACTATAGTTCACACCATGAAGTCGTTAGTCAAATTTAACCAGTAAATCCTTTGATAACCAAGATATTTCTCCCCCACTTTTTAACAAAAGAATTGAGGAAGATCTAAACTCTCAATGACCATATTTTTAGACACACACACTGAAACATCCATCATGATATAAAAGTTCATCACATGTTCTCATAAATTGGACCTCAAGACTAATCACATGATGAACTAAGATTTACACTAGAAATGGGGTTGTCTTATATATTTTTAGGTTCATAAAACATATGTGGGGGATAAGAACTTTATACCTATTTCATTTTTTCCCATTTTACAGATATTTTCTCAAAGGATGTATCTTTTATATATATATGTATACCTATTAATTGGTTTGAAATTTATTATAGTTGTTATTGATGGGTGATTATACCCATAACAAGTAAACTATTATAATTTCCATTTCTTTTAATTCAATTTATTATCTTCATCATTATATCTTTGATTTCTTCTCTTCATGGGTGATGGAATCCATTTCCACAATGAACAACTATTTTTATTGGTTAAAGTAATTGATAGTATAGTGATAGAGTTTCAATGAATAATTAATATAAACATGGTATTTTTAATAAAATTAGGAATTACATTTTGAAGTCAATAAATTTATATGAGTTTTTATAAGATATATCTAGTAAATTACATGGAAGTAATCCCAATTTAATTTAGATAGTTATTTAATGAAAAAATTATTTGACTTTTCTTCCACTTAACATATTATTCTCAATTCACTTAGATTGGAAACAATTACTAGACTAATGGAATAATTACTGATCTAGATTGAATCATTTGATTAGACACAAGAAAATTGATGAACTTATGTTAAATTTTTGGTCAATATCAATGGTTCAACCCAAAATTAATTGATAGAATCTTATAAAAAAGTCCCCAGAAATTGATTTTGAATCCCTGATTTTTCAATTGATGTTTAGTTAAATCAAATAGTTTAATATATGTTTCTATGTTTGTCGAAATGTCTATTCTAATTATGTACCACTACATCTGGGTGGGTTTCATTGGATTTATTTATGGAACTGGAAACATCCAACAAATTATTAATCAAAATAGACATGATTTCCAAAGGTACGTGTTGGTTAAGTTTGTACTAACAATACTTAATAACATGCTTTGGTCTATAGGATGGATCACACTCATCACAACATTTTGTGGGGAATTATTTACTACTTTGGTTCTCTTTAATGATTTGAGATATTTTCACGAATCCTTATTAATTCACCAAGTATAACGTAGGATTCCCTATGAATTTTTAATCAATAATGATCATGTGTGAATTTCAGAATCATATGAATGTATTTTAGGTTCTTTATTAATGGATATATACATATGTATTCAAGGATCTTTATCAATGGTATCCTCTCATATACTATTTATATATTCTTTTAACCATCATTATGATAATAATGGTTTTTAATCCACTCAGTGGGGCACTTTGGAATTTATTGTCATCCATGGATATAAACGATTGTTTTGATGTTGGGATCATAGACATAAATGGGATACCTTCTTATTCTTGTTAAAGGAATCAAAAACCTTATAGTTAAATGCTTCTCAATGGGACACATCATTCATTTTAAGGTTGTTTGATAAGGTCCTAGCTGTAAATTTTAATGTCATGTGGTAGGGACATCTAAGGGAAAGGTTCTTAGTCCAATAGTAGTGTGGGAATTATGCCTATGCAGCCCAAGTTACTTGTAAAGAATATGGGATTCTATGTTGGACCAGACCCTATTGGAAATATGGCCGCCGAAGAACATGGTTGTTATGGAGTGTTGGGTTTGGACCTCAGAGAGGCTTCCTATGTATCCCATTTAGATAGGAATCAAATCCCACATTGTTTTATGAGTCTCATATGAGAGTATATTCCATGAAGAGAAATTATTTTTGGATTAATTTTATGAAAAGTATGCCTTTTATTGATGAAATGAGACGGATCTCAGGTATTATAAAGGATTCTTACATATCTTAATTCTGGTGGGAATTAGAGTTCTTGTAGTTCAACAGAAAGGCGTGTTCTTTCAAAAGTTATGATCATGGAAATTTTTTAAGCCCATGTTAGTCATGCTCGATGTGAGAAACAAGAGGATGTCAAATATTCAACATAGGCATAAACACTTTTCCTCCTCTAACGGTGAAAGAGGATGGGCCTACGACGGAGATTGTGGATGAGTCCAACCGTGAAAGAGGGCACAGAGGGATGAACATTTTAATGTGGTATGACATTGGAGGTCATGTGGCCCAGCTCTCAGAACATTAGGGACTTTCCACAGTGGGAGTTCCCTTTTAGGAATGGTTGGGGATTATTCTTAAAGTGGATTCCCATTTTATATTTGGTTTAGGCTTACTACTAAATAGGATTCCCATTGGAGATTGGTTGGATAATACTCATAAGAAGGATGCCCATTTGAGATTTAACCTATCATAAGATTTAGGTGATAAAATTGGAGGAGTTTTTTGAGGAGTGTGTCGACTCATGGTACTCTAGGAATCCATAAGGATAGTCCAAACTCATAACATGTGAACATAACCAAGAGAACTAAGTTCACTCAATGTAAATCATTGAGTGTGATGTAGTTTCTCAAATCATGGTATTCTGCAGCTTGAAGTTGGGCCAGCTAAAGGACGCAATAGAAAATATCATCGACCCATCCTGAAAATTCCATGGTCAGACACTCCATTTTTCATTGGGGTTAGTGAAGGAAGCAAAGGGACCATCCCGGAGGGTCTGGACCATAGCCCGACAGTTACCCCAAGCAGCGATGAGGGGGTATAGCTCCCAAAGTATAAGCCATATGGGTCATGTAGGTGCGCCACATAGGTCCATTGCGTAGGTACTCTGCCAAGGTGCGTCACGTAGGAGCTCTGCGCAGTGGCTCTGTGCAAGTGCTCCGCGCAGGTGCTCCATGCAGAACCTCGGTGCAGTTCATTGGCATAGCTCCATATGTTCTATGCTCTAATGGGACTTTGAACCACTTTTACCCCATTAATTATCTCTTCTATAATTTTTTGGAAAATTACTTGACAGTTCTTTGGAACCTAGGAAAAGGATCTGTGCAACGGTAGCATCAGGATTTCTTCTATCTTTTTTTTTCCTTTTAAATGGGGAGCCCATGGGTCCTATTTATAGTTACGTTAGGGGGGTCGAAGGGATTTTTTCTGCGTAGGACCTCTATGTAGGTCCTCTGCGTAGTTCTTCTGCATAGGGGTGTCAAAATTTTACTACTGCATAGGTCCTCCACGTAGGTCCCTTTGTAAAATTTATCCATCTTCTCATTACCATAACTTTTGATCTGTAAGTAAGTTTGGGATCCGTGACCTGTAAAATCAAAGCTCTAGAAGAGATATACATTTATAGATATGGAAAATTCAACATGTCTTCTCAGAAGAAGCTCAGAAATTGAATTTAATGCGTTGGCACTATTTTGTCATCGATCTTGGAAATCCATGTCCTACTTCTAGAGGGGGTAATCATTCCACTTATCCATAGTTATGGAGACGTATTTTGGCACATTAAATCCAAACTTCTTCTTTCTTCATCTTTAAAAATTTATTTTACTCAAACTATATATTTGGTGTCTAAGTAAGGTTCACATCTACAATCTTTGGAAAAGTACATGGAACACATTTCCTGGTGTCTATAATCTAATTCTTCCAAATCATTGTGAAGATTCAAATATAGTAAACCAAATTTGAAGTATCACCAATCCTTTTTCCTCTTTATGATATTGACACAACACTTTGGATATTCTATTACTCTTCATATATGTTTTATTATAGGAAATGTTTAAATTTCTAAATTGGTCACTCCCATAGAGAAAATAAGGACACTATGTGAGTGTGTCACAACACACATAACCTATGTATGTATTTCCCTCCTAATAAAGTCAACATAGATAGTGTTTAATTTGAGATTATTATATATATATTAGGGTAGTTTACTCTAGTTGTGACCAATAAACTTTCTTGTATGGAACAACATATTTCATTACGCCATGGCTCAAATATGTTGAACATATTTATGGGGTTGAAAATATTAATATTTAATGGAACTATTAATCCTTTAGAACCTAAACAATGGATCAAGTAACTTGAAATAATATTTTTAGATTTCATAAGTAGTTAAAGGGATAAATTTATTCAAATATTTTATTTATTAAAGGGATATACTGATCAATGGTGGTCATTGATTAAAAATACCAAGGGGAGATAAAAGAAAGAGAGGATGGAATGGAAGAATTTTAAGGTGATACTATTTGAGAAATATTTTCCTCAAGAGAAATGAGTTGATATGGAAAGAAAATTCCCTAATTTATCAAAAATTAATATGGGGTATTTGTTTAGTGTGAGGAAAAAATTATGATATTGGAAAGACATTATACATACAACATACATAATCTAGAAAGTATGATTGACCATTTCATTGATTTCATTAAGCCAGGACTCTGAAGGAAACTAGTCTCTCAATTGTTTTAATCATATGATGATATGGTATTAAGCGATATCAGTGTAGAGAAATAATTATCAAAGTCATTTATTTTCAAAACAAATCAAGACAATATGAAGACAACTGATTAAAAAGGAAGAAAAAATAAGGTAAATGAGAAGAATGAAATCATGATACTTCTAATTTGTGATAATTTTGGAAAACACTGTGTTACTTTATTAAAGTGAATGGGAGACTATTAAAATTTTGGATATAATGAACATATGGCTTGTGAATACAAGGGAAAGAAATAATCTTCAGATATATAGTGTTTGAACTATAAGGAGATTGGGAACTATTCAAATCAATTCCTTAATCATCATAAAATTTTACCTCATAATAGGTTAATAGATAAATTCCAAGATTATGAAATTATTATAGAAAAATATAAATTCCATTAAGATTGGATAGTATTTAATTTTATTATAAACTAAATATTTGTTAATACATTATTTTATTTGATATCTTGACACACTTTTATATATTTCTTATTTAACGAAAACATTAAATAATTCCCTAAAACTCTGAGGAAGGGCTTTCCAATTAAGAAACATAATGGTAATTTAGTTATTAAAAAAATATATTGAGTAATATCAGTTAATATATACATATATTACCTAGAGTAAAACTTGGTTGTTATACATATGGATGACTTTGACTTAATCCTTATGCTTTTGAGTTTCGAATAAGGTAAAGTGTTTTTTTAAGAGTTTTAGGTTTTATTTTTTAATGGAATGATTTATGTTAAACTTTGGTTTTTATTATTAAGGTTTTATAGATTAATGTATTACTTATTACCATGAGAGTTTAACTATATTGAATTTTATCTTAACTTTTTATAACCATTTTGGTTTTAGTAAATGGAAAGAGATAAGAAAAATAACTTTTCATTCTATCATGGATTTTGTTTCTGCATTAAAACTATTTTTATTCCTAATGAATGAAAATTTAATCACGATTATTCATTAATTATAATATAGGATGTAAAAATAATAAAAACACAATAAAAGGATTAAAGTTATCTTATAAAATGAAAATAAAATATGTATGTTATTTATCTCAATAGTAAAAGAATTACTCAAACTATAACAAGGGGAAGATAAATTTAACAAGTCTTGTGTGGGAAATATCTCTCAGCTATCAAGGTATACCTCTGGGAACTCATTCATAAGTATGAATTTTAAAATGGTATATGCATAGTTTTAGAAGTACTTAATTTAAAAATACTATGATTCTTAGATGTATCTTAAAAATTACTTTTCTAGATAATATAATAATTTAATATTATACATATTCCAAGATACAGTTATTATTGTTAGAATATAATACATTTGTGATGACACTATTTATTTAAGGGGTTATATAACACCCCAATATTTTAGTATATACTTTACGTTAATTAAATTCTATGTGGAATATCTTTTTACACATGTAAAATAAAATTTTGATGGTTTAGTAAAGTTACCATAATAATTAACCTTTATTAAAATTAAAAATATTAATCAATTATGATACTTACATTGTTTTTCTTCATGATTAGAAAATAATTATTTAATTTTATATGATTAATATCATGAAATGTTTAAGGGATATTTTTTTACAAATAATTATTTTGGAAGTATTTTTTATTTTAATAATTTTATCACTTTAAAAATAAATTAACGTATGATAAAAAAAATTTATTACAATTAATTATAAGTAGATATGAATTAAGATTAAGAACACATGAAGTTCAAAAAGGGACATTTTTTATAAAATTTTATTTTCTGGATACATAAAATTTTCATTGGAAATATAAATTAATATATTTTATAATTTTAATTTTATGAAACCAGATTTATTTTTGTATTCATCATGTTGGATTTTTATTATGTATAATTGTTCGGATGTTTTGAAAATGTTTGATATAAAGAGAATTGTGAAAAATAATGATTTTACAAATAGAATAATTTTTACAAAATCATTATTGTGTAAGAATTAATTAAAAAAATAAAATACCTTATATATATATATAGTTAAGAAATAAAGTAAAGAATATAAATAAATTATTTGGAATTTATAAATCCATGTTGGATATTTTTGAACCTAAGTGATGTATTGTTCTAGTAAAAGAAATATTTTTTCCTATTCAACAAATATGTATTATAAGGTTATATTTAGTTTTGAATAAGTTTTATAGTCAAATAAAACACATTTTTTATTCATCTACCAATAAATTTCTTCAGAATCAATTTTAACATAATTTTTGTGTAAATTATTTTTTAGGATTAAATTTCATTTTTCAAAAAAAAGTTTTTCATTGAGTTTTACATATTTATATTAAAATAAATTTTTACAACCTCTAGAAATTTAATAAGATAAAATGATTCTAATAGTTTCAATAATAATATCTAAATTATCTAGCAAGGTTAATTTTATTTTAGGCATATTAATAATTTACTCTGGTTAAAAAAAATTACCATTATAAAAGTAAATTCTTGTAAATAGTAAAATCAATGGAGAAAAGAGTAAAATATATCAAACCGTATCCACTATTTGAGTTTATCGGAGTTGAATAAACCATGTTTTATCCCATATCTATTATTGTTCAATTTTGGAGCTTCTTTCCTTTGATAGTGACATGAAACTTTTATAATGTTTTCGGTATTTACAAACGTGACACCTTATTAACTTATAAAAGGATAATTCCCCCAAACACTTAAATACACTATAATATAGGAATTCTTATGGAATATATATCAATTTTACTTCAATAAAATCAATCTCCAAAAAATTTCATCCTGTTGACCCAATTAAAATTCCTAAATCCTCTATTTTCAAGAGGTCCTCCGACAGAATGTCCAAAATCTCATTATGAGTACTAGTCACTTTTTTACATATCCCCCCCTATATTTATCATCTAAATATATTTTAACCCTTATAATATAATGAAATAAATATTATTACTATATTTAAATTTATTATTATAATGGTATAACCATTATCTACCCTTTCCACACAAAACAACGAAAACGCCATTCATGCATATATGTGGACTACTACCTCAACGACACAACATATTTCATTTTACATAATCATGTCTAATGGATGGTTATAAAAGTATATTTAATGAAACAATGTTTTATTTATATCAGGTTTAATATTATTAAAATCTATCCCGTTTTTACCTTCTACTCATTCTATGAAAAAGGAAAACATCGTCTACGTGTGTGTGTGTGGAGTACCACCTCTATGAATAAATATGTTTCATTTTTCATCACCACATTATTCAATGGATGATTGTAAAAATGTATCTCATGAAGATATAAGATTTTAATGATTACTATTTTTCATTATAAATATTTAATAAGGATAAAAAAATAACTAACAATCATTAAAAAGTAACTTGTTGATATCGGCAAGTTACATGAAACTAGCTCATCATGGATTCTATTTTCACAAACCATACTCATGAATTCCATTGAATAAAAATGTTAATTAATAAAAAAAATAAAAATAAAAATGTTATGATATCTTGTATAATTTTTTATTGATGAACATTGTATCAAATGATGTGGTTTGAAATCATCATTACAAAACACGTATGAAAAAATTGAAATTACAAACATCTAGTGACGAAAACAAATAATAACTAATTAATATATATATATATAGTGAAAGATTATACTTGATGAATATTCATGATAATATATCTATGAATAAGGTTATTAAATAATTTATTATTATGGTTATGTTTGTTATATAGTAGTTTAAAGTGCTTTCATTAATGTCGAGAGTAAAATATATAGGTTTTTCTTGTCTAAATTTATATTCTTTGAGACATATTCCATATTCACCAAATTTTATTATTTTATGTGGTGTATATACTGAATTATGGATTCAATTTTCATACAATCCATTACTTTCAAGGTATTTACATATCCATTTCAAGTTATCTTTTGAAAGGTACTTTGATTCAAAACACACCAATGTTGTAAGCATTTATTTTTCAGTCTTGATTCCTTATGGTCATGAAGCTTTATCCTCCCTTTAATTATTGTTTATTGTGAAAATATTATAATTTCATATTTTAAAATTTTAATATTAATAATTTATTGTGATCTTCAAATTTATCTTCATATATTTTTTAAAAAAGTCAAATTACTTTTTTGACTATGTTGGTTTTAATAAAGATATTTTGAAATTTGATTTGTCTTTATATATTTTGTATTCCACTCCAAATTTAGGCACTTGGACCATATTTATTTTAAAATTTCAATTTTTAAATATTCCTATTTTGAAATAATTTTTTAAAAATTCTTATTGTTAAATTAATTAAAATCATATTTAAAAGTAACTTTTGACTTTATTTTCGATTAACATTGAATTTAATTAAAACAATGAGAATTGAATATTATTTAAAAAACTATGAATTTACACATCTTCCCATTTCCTTTTTCAGTTTTCCTTAATAATCACCCCTCTAAGTTTTTAGGGTTTTTTCAGAGAAATTCAATTTCCATTTCCATTATAAAATATATCCTGAAAAGTGTATCAAAATTGTAGATGGAACTTATTATTCTTTCTCAAAGTACATTTTTAATACTCTTATAAATGTGTTTTTATATATATCAACAACATTTATTGTTTAATTTTTATCTTATTTAATTGGAGATATTATCTATTGATTTTATCCACTTTTTTCTCTATATGGATTGTAATCTTATTATTACATTTATTGAATGGGGAATGTACTGACATTTTGTAGTTTTCTAATATAGATGTTTATTACTAAGTCATATTAATTATGAATTATATTTTAATACATTTATTTCATTTAATGAATGTTTTTGACTTATTAAGTAATGGTAAAGTCTGGAAATATACCCTTGATAAATCATCATGCCTGACGAGATAAACTAGCATGGGTATTTTGTGTATTACTTTCCTATTTATGTAAGATTTATTTGAATGAGGCCTTGAAGGTAGGATTATGATGTCCAAAATTATGCATTCTATCATTATGAAACTATTTATTTCAATCCATTTGATTATTTAACTTGTCATTTAATCCATTAATATATTCCTTTGTCATGATATTAGTTATATGGAACATTGAATTGTTGTTTATATCTTCTATATCACACAATACTTGGTGATTCGGTTATTTCTTTCATTGTACGTTTTCCCTTACTCAGAATCATAGATCACCCGTTAATTTTGTTTCTTATCTACAGGGTACAAAAAAGTGAAATTTTATTGATTCAATGGATAATATAGGCTAAATAATAAAGTGATCACTGGAATTTTTTATTGTATTTCATGTTTTCAAATTTTAATATGTGAATCATGCATGTATAGAGTCTCCCCATAAAACTAAACTATTAGATCCTTGATGATGATATATATTGTATCTTGTTCCACTATAATAACATGAAAACCTAATTTGGGATACTAGAGTCAAGGATGTTATAGTTTTTTACGTGAAATATACATTTTTTTCCACTTCATGCCCATGTGTTTTTATACTCACGCCTATAAAATTATATTTTCCAATCATAGAACATTCATTTCTTTGACTTATTCCAATGTGAATTTTAATATTCACCAATAAATCAATCTTGAATTACATTATTAATTTCATTTCCATAAATAAAAAATTATTTCATCTTCTATATAAAATACATATCATGAAGATGCAATTTCTTTTTGAAAAGTTTTCTTTCTCACTTCGTTATACATTCCCTGTGAAGGATGTAGCAGTGTTAGTGAAGGGAGAAATGATTTTCATCAATGATCTTTACATAATGGTAAAACTTATGGAATTATCTCTTTAATTATCATCTAATTTTTGTTACCCATTAATTTTTATAATATATGTTGATAAATATCATGATTTATTGGAATTATTATTGATTCTTTGAGTTTTATAATTTCAATCTATTTTTTATCATATAAAATTTATATTAAATATTGGTATTGATAATTTTTTTTCATTCATAATTTATGTTGTATTTTATACATTTAAAAAATAGTATAAGGTTTTATTTTCTCTATTTTTTTAAACACATATTTTTTATTTTTTTTATTTTTAACAAATGATGTGAAATGTCATTTTTCATGTTGGATTTTTTTTAAAATATAAAATTTTAAATTTTATCTAAAATTACGTATTATATCTCTTTTTAAATAACAGATGTTTTAAATATTTTTAACATCTATTTTTAAAACAAACTTTAAAAATATACTTACAATGTCACCAAAAAAGATCTATCCTCAAAAATAAACATTAAAACCTAAAAAATTGAGTTTAACGACATTTTTCTTTATAATGAGTAATAAATGGACTAAATCCATTTTCTTCCTAACCTAGTTAGATATTATGAAAATAATGATAAAATTAATAGTGTATCTAATCAAACTCTTTCCCAGACAGAGAATCTGTTTCTTGAATTAACTTATCCATTTTCTAGTTTCTCTATGAATTAATGGCATCAATTTAGAAATTTTATATAACATAATGTATCTTTTTAGAATCAGTTTATGTTAAAATTAATTCATTTACTTTAAAATGATCTTCTTCCCATGGTTCAAGACCATACTAGGAGGAATTTGAAGGCAGTGATTTTCCTTGTTATTTTTTCACTTGGTTAATATATAAGTAATACCCATATCATATTACACATTATATTTTCTAAATAATAATAAAAGTTTTGATATATACATCAATTTTTTTATATGTAAAACCAATTTGGTTGTTCAAATTTAGAATGTGGTGGTATGTCTCTAAAATCATCACTCCAAAAGTTATTATCTACTATAGTAATACTAATAACATATCAAATGAGGTTTCTATATGTTGAATGATTCTTGTTTTAAAATCCATGATAAAAAAAATTTAATTAATCCAATATATCTAGGACATAATTTAGATATTCATTATCTTGAATTTCCAAAAACATCAATGCATATATATTTACAATAAAATGACGACGACTCCCTCCAACATCATCATCCTTAATGTTATTATATTCAAAAGGAAAGTGACATATCATGCCACTAAGAATTATATTCATCTAAACAAATGTTGTCAAATCAACATCTATCTAAACACTTAGTATTTAGTGAATAGAGACATATGTTTCCCCATGACACGTTCAATTCATTTACCTTGTAAATATATCTATTTACAAATTTTATATATAGAAAACTAACAATTGTTATTTAAAATTCACTAGTGAAATCAATAAATTGCATAATTCTATTAAAATTGTCTAAAAAAAAGTATATTAGATAGATAAATCCATATATCATCTGAATATGAAATTATAGAGTAGTAAATAATTGATATATTGTAACAATACCTCTTAAATTTATATTTTTCAGATAAACCAACCACATATCAGTATATTTTATAATATTTCTAAAATATAGAAAATATATGAGAAAATATAATTACTAAAAAATAAAATGATAACAATATATTACAAATTATTTCATTATCAAAAAAATTGCCATTTATTATGGTGAAATAAATTATATCATTTTTATTATTATTGGCTAACAAAGAAAATAAATGAACCCAACCCACAATCCCATTATATCAAATATAGAACAACAATTTTTTGAGGGTAGCATAAACAAAAAAATGTTGAATGAAAATAAAATCAAAAAATAATTAATATATATATACATATCTTTAATGATTAAGGGGAATATAATTATAATTATATATTTTTTTTACTGATGTATGTAAAATTAATATGGTTTTAATGTTTAAAATATTTCAATTTTTAATTATATATATATATATGTATTACTAATGTATATAATCAAATTGAATTTAACTAATCAGTCAAATATGAAAAAAAAACTAAAAAACTAAAAAAATTCAAAATAAAGAAAATATTGGTCTCTAATACTTCAATACTGATGTCATAATTTTTATATCATCCTTACCCTAAGTTATCCTTTGTCATAAAAATATCTACAAAAATCATAATAATTTATACTTCAATAAATCCAATACTAAAAACATTTATTAATTTAAAAACTAAACACATACAACATAATTATATATCATTTCAATAATATTAAATATATTACACATTTCAACATCAAAATTTATTCAACATATTTAATAGATAACATATATTAATAAAATTTTATGTTGATGGAAAATCGGGAGAACATATTCTCATTATTTTCAAAAATTATTTTCCTTGTTTCAAGGAATAATTCTATATTATTTTATAATCAAATGTAATAGAATATCAAAATGATAAAAAAAGTGTATCAAAATTAAGAAATTATTTACTAATGAAATTATAATAAATATTAAAATAAAATTTACTATGATTTACAAATAACTGGAATTGGTTATTGAAAAATGAATTATTTAATCATATGTTATTTTAAACAAAATAACATGGAAAAATCATGTGAATATACAATTTTATTATAAATAACTATTTGAATAAAATCATAACATGAAAAAATAATTAAATAAATAAATATTCACATAAACTTAAAAAAAATAATTGCAAAAACATAATTTTTCAACTAAATAGAGGCATAAGGTTGAAATAAGAAGTATCAAATGAAAAAAATTGGTTGAAGAGGGAAAGTGGTGGCTTATGGGTGACAGTGATGGTAGAGTCGGTAATGGCAATGACAAGTCGGTTGGTCACAATGTTGGGAGGCATGAAATGGTGACGGGAAAGGGAGGAAAGGGTTCCTAGTGGTGGGGAAGGGGCTTGATTTAACATATTGTGAAGGGAGTGTTAGGTTTTATTGGGACATCTCATCTCAAAATCTTGCTCAAGTGGTGATGTCTATCACCCTCAAATAATAGGGATTTATTTGGTTCATTACTATATCATGGCCCACCAAAGTGGGGCCTCTATTGTAACTCCCCAATCCCACCTCCAATAATAAAAAGGATTGTGACTAGCGCTGAGAAGGCCTATCACTGACATAGGATACCTTATCCTAAGAACCTAAACACACACACACACACACACACACATCCAATCCCATAAAATGGTGAAATGTAAAAACAAATAAACAACCATGCATGTATACATCTAAATATCATAACTAGAGTATGAATGTAAGTAAAATAAATTAAACAAGGAAAAATAAATTCCAACTACAAAGTGTCTGAAAACACACGTCCAAACTGAAAGTAAGTACTGGAATTTCTATTAGAAACCCAAAGGAACACACCTCGTTCTGTCTGGTCTTACTAGGCACTGTTTGGTCCAAGTCGTCTTAAGACTATATCAAAAGGTAAATCATCATCACAAGACAAATAATTTGTGGGAAAATCCCAATTAGGGGGTGAGTATAACAATTCTCTCTAGGAAACACCAAAACCACCAATCATACAACTAATTAAAGTACTCTTAACTCAACATAGGTATATGTCTACAACACATATAACAAGAATATCACGACATACTCAAAAAAGACACATAGGCTAGAGGTATGTCACTGTCATAATATACCAGCCCTAGGATTATATCTTGAATATTCCACAAAGAACCCATCTTTGATAACACACTATTTATTTTGATAGTACAAATGACATCTTCCTGAGGTGTAATGCTTGTCGGGTCTCGTTATGAGGAAGAACACACTGGAGATTAGAAAAGAATACAATACACAGATGGGGATCAATTCTAGGTCCATGAGTGATTCCAATAACTCAATATAGATTAACCCATTGTGCAGAGGATCGATTCCCACATAGTTTTGGTCACGATGAGACAAAGAACACCACCTAGGGAACAGAAATGAATATAGGATATCACTACGGGTCTCTCAGGGGGATTCCAATGACTCTATCCAAGAATTCATGCTGAAGGGATCATATTCTTATAAGTAGGAAATGATTCCATACTAACCTACAGGGAAAGGATAAGAGGAATGAACCCTAATAAATCTTGTCCAATATATAGAGGACAAGAGATTCATGTAATATATAAAAGATTACACGACATGTATTAGGGGTCACAAGTTTTGTCCCTTGAACTTGGGTCTTTCCCATGTTAACAAATCATGTCATAAATCATTTCTATATAGATGTACATGACATGCTATTTTCTAGTGTACTCTACCCATGGTTTAGTACATGTCTTCACATGTATACTCTGGTCCCGATTGTTTTTTTGGAGTACACGGCATGCTTCAACCCTTGTACTCCACTCTCGGTCTATGTACTTCCCAAAGTACACACTGAGTCACCAGGGAGAGAGAACATGATATGTGATAGGGGTCACACACTGTGTGATACTTAATATTCTCCCAAAACATTAGTCACCACTCAGGGGGCCTCACACGACGTGTTGATCCAGTTTACTCACCATATAGAGGGGGATTTTTCAAAATCCTTGATTTTCTTCCCCTTCATTTGGGGACCTCCAATATTTGATCCAGCCATCGTTTCATCACAGTATTGATGATCCAAACTCTTCTGAACATATATGTCAATAAAAAATAATGTTTTCCATCAGATATTCTAGAAAAATGGATTGAACCATCATTCTTCAATATGCACCTAAGAACACTAATGAACAAAAAATAGAGTATCGACCATCATCCAAATAGATATATATCCATCATCGCACCTCTATTGTGCCGTTTTGATCCAAAATCTATGATATCGGATCTCAATTTCCAGAAATGGGTTCACAATGATTGATCGCTTAGGATAAGTTGATCCGCATTCCAAATAAAGAATGCCTGCAAAGAATGATAAATGGGGGGAGAATGTTATGAGAACAAATCAGAGGAACAAACCGTGATTGATATCCTCTTCAATCTAAATATATATTTTTTATAATTAAAATCAAAATAATTAAATCACAAATAAATTATCTTGTCAAATCCATGCAAAAAATCCCATCCCACATATCTATGAAACCGTAGATCAATTTGTTCATGGATTGATTCATGCTCTTCATAGAAATAGATAACAGGGATGAATAAAATAAAAAACAAGACCTGCCACTATTTGGATCGATTTATGATGAAGAATGATGATGTGTCTTATTCATTGGATAGATAATTCTACCCATTTTTGTATCGATCGTCGATTCGTAGTCTCGTTGTTGTTTTCCTGAGAGAATTCTCCAATGGTCCCTCCAAGGGTACGCCAACTTCTGTAGGGTTATGTGGCTAACCATGAATTTTTTTACAAAAAAAATACTATTTGAATATTTTTAATCTCTTCATAAACACAAGAAATAAAATAATTTATTTAAATTATTTTATTCATTTCAATGTCCATGATGTCATTAACAAAAATGACCCAAGCCAACTAATGTAAAGTCACACCTAGGGTAAAATTTGTGTTCGACCTCAACAATGACCTCAGATTTCTAATCCAGGTACCAAATTAGATGTTTTTGAAATTTTTCAGGAAAACTACATGTTCATGCAATTTAATATATTTAAAATTTTTCAAAATTTTATTTTGGGTACACCGGACCTCAGAATCACATATTTTCATAACACCAGGTTTAAAAAATAAACTATATAATATTTTAATATAATATGTAGAAAATATGAGACATTAAATTCTCCCCATCATGGGGTTTTATGTTCCCAAAAATAAAAAATAACGGAAACTCAAATAGATGTGGGTACTGAACATTGATCTGCGTCTTCTAATCCAATGTGCTCCCCTAAATATTCTTGTGCTGCCACTAGACACGCACTAAAGGAATCGATCTCCTCTAAAAGATATTCTCTTACCAATACTCTATCACTACCAGGTACTCATGGAAGGTATATTCATGAATCATGTACATATCTCCCCATTAAATAACGCAAAATTGGTCATTCATGTACCTACTCAGCTACAACACATGGAGGATGACATGTACGTAGTCTAACTGTGGTGTTAGAACTAAGTGGTATGACACCTCACCAACACTACATAATATCTGGAAAGGGCCAATGAATCTAGGAGATATATTTCTACCCTATCCAAATCTGTGTAATCTATGTTAAGGTGAACCCTGTACGAACACATAGTCTCCATCCTCAAACTCCAAAGTCCTCTTTCACTTGTCAGCATAAGGCTTTTAACATCTCTGTTTAGTCTCCATCTACTCTTGCATGATCTTCACCTTATCTATTATAGCTTTCACAAAATTTGGTCCCATGAGTGGTGACTCTTATAGGTCAATACAACAAGGTGGATACTGGAAAGGTCTCCCATAAAATGCAGTGAATGGTTCCATGATGATGGTGGAATGGTAGATAATGATGAACAAAGCTGTGTGGCATTATCTGGAATGATCCTTTGAATTATTTTCATGATAATAGTTTACTTGTGGTCTAATTATCGTTCTTCTGAGAGAATTCTCCAACAGTCCCTCCAGGTGTTCTGAAACATCTTCAATGTTATGCGGATGACCTTGGAATTCTAACATAACAAACATTTTTAATATTTTCAATCACAACATCAACCCAAATGAAATTAAATAATTTATTTAAATTATCTAATTCATTTTAGAAACCATGATGAATTTTCCATAAATGGCCCTCACTAACTAGTGTTAAGTCATTCCTAGGGTAAACCTAGGGTCCTAAACTCAATGGTACCCTCATATTTCAATTCCATGAAACCATTTAGAAGTTATTCCACTTTTTTAGAAAAACTACATATATGTTCTATTTAATATATTTAATATATCTCAAAAATAATCTATATAATATTTACAAATAATATACAGAAAATATGAGACATTATAACAAAGTGAATTCCTTCGTGCATTTGTCACAACCAGACTCTAATACCATTGTCACATTTTATGGGCATTCTCACCCTAAAATATATCTCATGTTATGATGGTTTCATGTACACTTATATTTAATACATTTCCCCTTACATATTTTGATATGGAGTAACCCAAAATTCACCCCCTCATATATTGGGCCCAGTGTTGGGTCACTACTGATGGTATTTTATAGTAGAGATGTTATAACCCAAGAGTTGATACCACTATTGGGTGTTATTAGTCCTCCCCACCATAGTATCTTTATCATGAGTTAATTATTTCCATTAAAATTATATTTAACATGTTTCCCCTTCCATATTTAAATGTGGGATAACCCAATATTTATACCCTCATGCAGAAATCCCTATATTATACCCCTATCACATTTATTTTTGGGAGAAGATATAAATAATATGGGCTCTGATACAACTATTATGTGCAATTGGGACTTCTCACCCTAAAAGGAAGCTCAAGCAGTTAGGATTCTCCTCACACTTATATTGAATACCTTTACCCTTCTATATTTTTATGTGTGATAAACCACGACTCTCTCAATCACACATCATTACCTATATTGGGTCACTACCAAGTGAATTCATTAGTGTAGTAGTTATAACCAAGCTCTAATACAAATTTTAGGTGCTACTAGGCCTTCTCACCTAAAAATATAGCTCATGTAGTGTAACAACTAGACCCAGATTATAGAGCATGGAATGGATGAATCACTAACAGAGGGAGGTGGTGAGTCAGTAAATTATTTTTCTTTTTATAGGATATTTATATTTATCCCAACCTCATAAACATGTTTTAGTTATCAATCCACTCACTTTTATAACATATCCTCACCTCAAGTGTGCTATTGTTAAAATAGAAATAAGCCCACAATATGTTCAAGGTTAAGTATGAAATTCCACTCAATTCTATGTTGGTTAAACACCCCAATATGGATTTCCCACTATAAACACAAGTCCTTACAAATTGTTATCCATCCTAGATACACTTCTCCATTAATTGGTTAGAGACTCCAATTTCATATCTTTAGTGATTAGTTCGAAACCCCATCTACATGCCTCTAATAGCTTGTTAGACACCCCAACTCCAAGTTCTCTCTTCATTGTTGATCCAAATATAGAAATATCATATTATTCATATGGCCCTCATCTAGAAGTATGTTTGACATCCTTTAATTGTGTATAATTCATTAAGGTCTTCAGTAATCATTTAGAACAATTTTGTTGACCTCAAATCTTCTTTAATATATTTAATGACTTGAATTACCATCTCTAAATCATCAGAACCGTGTGATAACCTTCTTTCAAAATTCCCCTTCATTGAAACATTCCTTCTTAGATATAAATATGTACCAGAATTCTCAAAATTCACTTTCTTAATTGATGAAGTATCTCTCAAAATTTTTTATAATAAATTCTCATCATAGTATATGAGTAAATGTACAGGAAGTTTTAGTGTGTATAATTTTTTTATCACATCATAATTTCCCCATATTTGTTTCTAACTTTAAATTCACATTATAAATTCATTTATAAATACCCACAAGATGTGTTACACTATTTCATGTGGATATGAAGATACATATGAAGTCTTTCGTTGTTTTATATATCTCATTAGAAACACCTGAGGAGTACTATATTTTTATTTGTTCACATAGAATTCCATAATTCTTGGTAGGTTTTCCTTAATCTTTAAATACCCAATGGAATCGGGCTCACTTCATTCTTTATGTGTATATCAGCCTCACATAAATACAGTTGAATGACCTGGGCTTTTTCTTCATGTGTTACACAACACTCACATCTCATCACCTGTTAATGAAGTGCCTAAATAGGTTTTACATAAGTCAAATGAAATATCGCATTGTGGATTATATGGTGTATAATAATCTTGATTTAACTATATATTTTGTTCCTTTATAATTTTTCTTCAACATCCCATTTTCATGTATGTAAGGTAAAGGTGCATGCAAGAATCTACTTTTTAATCTCACTAATTCAAAAATCCAAAATTAAAAATTAGATAAATCCTTAGTTATAGCTTATGAAATTTATTTATGTTGTTTTTCTTATGAAAGGATCTTAGACACTCCTTAGCACATGATTCTCAACTTTAAAGTCGTATTATCGTGGTTTAATTCATGGAGGATGAATCTTTGGTCATTGAACTATATCTCATCTTGATCAGTGAAGGTGATGCTTTGATAATGGTGGGATAACAATTAATAGATAATACCTCAAATTAGGGATGAAGATGATGATTATACACTTCAAAAGTATAGATTATATTTATTTAATCATATGGCCCCACATATAAGTGTATCTTTTTAAATGGAAGAACTATGATTTTTTACTTCATATCCCACATCAAAATTCAATGCATTTAGGCTCTACTTTATAAATAAACCCATTTTATATCCCTCCATTTTCAAGTAATCAATTTTGATCACAACTTCTACTATCACCAACCTAGGCTCTCACACTGTCACCATCACATCACCCTACACAATGGTTCCAACTACTTCTATATGTACTTTTTGAATGCTATTTCTTATTTTATACCTACATACTTTCTACCCCATTGGATTTCCATGAATGAGCTTCCTTATATATGGTTTATCTTGCTCCCATATGAGGATCAGATTTCTCTTCATGGGTTGATTTGGTTAGCTGTTATTTTTTAATAAAGGGCTCAAAAACATCACTTAGATAAATACTAAGAATACCGATGAAAAATACACCCCTTAAAAAAGTACCCAATTCCATTTAAAAATTATTTTTCAAATAAAAATCATTTAAAAATTCAAATATTTTTTTGCATGGATTTTACAATAAATCTCCTCACAAAAAAGAAATTATTTTTCAATTTCCTTTAATAAAAACATTTCTATATAAAAAATAATATTGTTATAGTCATCACCTTTTTAAATATTGTAAACATTGTTCACATTTCTAGTGTAATTAGAAAATGTCATTAGAATTTAATAATAGTTCAAAAAACATTATAATTGATGGAGGGTTGATCAAGATGGAAATATAATAAAATTTCATGAATTCATAACAATCCTCCAAGAATCCTCTCCTCATCTACACTCATTAAACACACATTAAATCATTGAAAGAAAATAAAGTACTTACATGGGCTAAACAATATTTCCCTTTGTCTTTGTAATCAATATATCCACATAACATAAAATTAAATATGTAGTTATAATTTATTTTATCCGCTTTATTTAAAACAAACTGTAAAGGTTAAGTTGGTGAATTATCATCTCATCAAGTTTCCCAAATCATTTTATCATCCCTTATAATATTATTTAATAAAACATTATGAGAGAGGGGTGATATCACATGGTTCTCAAAGAAAATATGATTCATTTAATCAAATCTATGTATAAATTGCCTAAAATTGTGTGAAAATAAGAGAAATATAACCATGGTTGCTTATTTCATCCATAAACTACCATGCAAGTAAAATGTTGTTCAGAAATTCTCAATTATCATTTTAGGGGATGCAAATAATTATCAATGAAATGTAAAATCCTGTACACACTTCAATAAACACATGATAATGTTCAAGTGAAGGAAAAAATATCTCCCACTTTTTATCATCTTTCCATCAACCAAGAACTCCCCCTTAATAAATATATGGTCAATACATTTAAGAATGAGGGAAGAGAGTGTGGTTGGAATACCAAAAACACTAGTTTTGTAAAATTTAAATAGAATTTAAAAATTCACTAGAAGTGATAAAATTACAAATTCATTTCGAGGTTGATCCCCCATAAGGTATGAATTCATATTTTTCAATTTCATGGTAGTAAGATGACTCCATGAAGAAAAATATCTATGTTTATCCCAATAACGATAGCCTCAAACCTCTATTTAAATTCCTTAAAAGTTATTTTAAAACACACAAAATAATAGGGAATAAGGAGTAACCTATTTGTTTCCTCAGAAGTGACAAATAAGGAGGGATTTTCCCCTTAACCAAGGTCTTCCTTTCCTTAAAATCTCATAACTTCGTTTCCTATTAATAATATTAAATTATTTATATATAGGTAACTTTTCAAAATTATCACAAGTCTTACCACTGTGTTTATTTTAAAACCTCTTCTCATTAAAAATTGGAAACTCTCATTACAACATTATTATTAATACCTCAACCAAATGAAATTCCAAAATTAATCTTCCACAAACTTATCCAAAAATCTGAAATTTATATTTCATAGTTGGATATGGTGCATATATGGTCACCAGTTTTCTCCTTAGTGTTTTTTCCTCAGATTATTGCCACAATTTCCCTTTATTTCTTGCCTCTTTCCTAGTAAATAAATATTAAACCAAAATAAATAAGATTTATGACTATGAATAATACAAAAAAAGAAAAATAATTTAATGTTTTATCTTCTAGTATAATTCTAGTTTTTTACATATTTATATTCATGTTATTGTGCTTAACAAATTCTTTTACTGAGAAATAATTTCTCTTGACAACTTTTTTTGTCTACCTTGTAGTGGTTTTTTGTGAACAACATTATTAGATATAACATATACACCTATAGAAAAAGTAATATCATTTATTTAATATTGAGAACTATTCATCACACCAACTTGATAAGATTATCTATTAACTTCCACAAATTTATTAATGTCTTCCATGGACTTGTTCAACTCATTTTGAACTGTGACACATATAGATTGTGTTTTTAGTAGTATTTCTTCATTTTCCTCGATTTTTCTTCAACATCACTCACTATATTTTCAATATTAGAAGACATAAATTTATGTTTATTGATCACATCAATATATTTTTATTCATTATTTATTATCTATTCCTTATCAATAAACACCATTATATTTTTTTCATAATCTTCTTTATTTTCATTCATGTGATATTATAGCTGTACTATGAAAAAAAAATCTTTCAACTCCCACTAAAGTAAAATACATTTTTATTCATTATATCTACTACATGGAGAATAAAACCCTTTCATTACATTAGAAAATAAACCAACTTCATCATCCAAAGGACTACTTGATGGTGATTCTTGTTTTTTAATTCCCATTTAATTTCTATTCTTGATACTGAAGTGATTATTCTTCTTATTCTTACCAAATTTATATTTCTAAGGCCACTCTTTATCCTCATCGTGTCCATTTTCTTCTTCTCTCTTCTTTCTATAATAATAAAAAAGTTTCCTAGGATATCACAATTACATCACTTTGGTGATTTCTTACTTTTCCCCTTCTTGATTCATCTTTTAAAGCTGAACTTTTCAAATAAAAAATTTATAGAAAATCCTTAAAAAAAATAACAATTATGGAATCTTCAAACATCTCATTAAAACCTTGAATGTTTCTTATAATATAATTAACCCTTATAATGTAGTAATTGATACTATCTTTATCTTCCATATTTATGTCCTTGTATTAGATCCTCTAAACTTGTAACATGTATTATTTCTCTTTTTCATTAACTACATATATTCCCTTTAATTTTTCGCAGATTTCACATTTATTTTAAAGAACCATGACCATGGAATACAACTTCTCTGATAGATAAATTAACATGTAATTATAATACTTTCTATTAACCTTGATATTCTTCTTCTCCACTTATGTTATAAAAGTTACTTTTACAATGTTTGAAAAATGCATTGTTATAGTATATCACACTTACTTGCTAGGTAATAGAAGATAGGGTAGTATAATATTCCTAAAAATGTGATAACTCTTCCCATAGAATGTTATAAGACATTAGATGTTAAATTAATTACAATTCTCCATGTATCAAAATTCTTCTTGGAACTTTAGTGGTAACATGCTCTGATACCAATTATAGATATCAGGCTAGATGAATAACTTATAGGTGGATGGTATGAATAAATAATCTTTCCTGAGATATTCCATTTCATCCTAAACTTATTAACGTTTTTGATGTTATTTATCCACTCAATTTTATCACACATCCTAATTTCATGTGTAGTAGTAGCAGTAAAATAGAAAGAAGTATGTGTGTTTTATAAAGTTTAACATATAAACCTACTCCTTTTCAAGTTAGTTAGACACCCCAAAATAGATTATACAATATAAACACAATTGGATACACCTGGTTATAAACATCAATTACACTTCAAAATAAATTGGTTAGTCTCCCCCATATTCAATTATTCATAGATTTTTTAGACAACCCAATAGCAAGTCTCCATCAGCAGTTTAGACACCCTAACTCCAAGATCATTCTTCAATATTAATCCAAATATGAAAAGATTAACATTCATAGATGGTTTTCATCCATATGAAATATGGATCTTATTTACTTATTTAGAATTATTTAAGGACTTCAATAGTTTTTTGGAACAATCATTCAATCCACAAATCACTTTTCAGATATTGAAGGATCTAAATTCTCTTCTTCAAATACTTGTGGACATGTGATCACCTTCTTAGAGAATTAATTGACATTGAATACTAATTTATTTGATACAAATGTTTATCATTCCTCTAAAAATTATCTTTCACAATGTCTGTAAGGCATACCATAATTTTCTATAAAAATTATCATCATCCTACATATTGTATAGAATTTTCATTTATCTCATCATTAGTTCCCCATATTTATTTTTACATTAAATTCCCATTTAAAATAAACTTCTAAATAACCAAAATCTTAGATGGATTGCTTCATCTAAATATTTTTATAATTTTAGGGTTTCTTGATTATTTTATAAAAATCATTTGAAAAAATGAAGATTTTTGGTTTTCCTTATTTTTTGACATGATATGCTTCCATGCCTAGCAGTGTGGACTTCCTCCTTAAAAACATGAAGGAATTGGCCTCTCTTAATTCATCACATAGATTACAAACCCACATAATTACACCTGAATGGAATGGTACTATTCTTCACATATTATAAAATACTTATTTATCATCACATGTTTATGTAGTGTATAAATATGGTTTACACACAAAAAATTGAAATTCACTTAACTTTTTTTATGGAGAATAACAAGCTCGGGTTAACTGAATATTAAAATCCTCAATAAATTTTCTTATGTATTTGGTTTTAATGCATGAAAGGTGAAGATACATTCAATAATATCTATTTTGATCTTACTGATTCATAAAACCAAAATTTATAATAGGATAAATCCTCATTCATAGCTCTTGAAATTCATTCATGGTGGTTTACATGTGCATGAATCTTTAACATCCCTCGGTGCATGATTCCCAACCCATAAGTGATAAAATCCTATTATAATTCACATAGGATGTATATTTGATCATTAAACTACAGATCATATTGATCAGTGGAGTAACCTTCAAAATATTGGCAGATAACAAAGAACAGATGAACCCTTTAATGTGGGATAAAGACGACAATGCTTCACTTCGATTGGATAACAAAGATCAGTTGAATCGGATGGCCCTACAACTATGTGTATCTTTATTAGTGGATTAACAATGATTCACCACTAATTATACCACATAAAACTTTAACAAGGATGGGTTTCACTTTATATGTAAATCCATTTCTATATACCTCTATCTATGATTAATAGGGTCCCCTCTTGGCCTCCACTGGTACCAACCCGTGTCAGCACCCCTCGATCATCTTGTCTCCACACATGGTGGTGCCACCTTCTCTTATGTATGATATGTACATTTTATTACTACCTACCTACCCATAGTAATCCTATCACCTTGTATGACTATGAATTAGATACTACCATGGTGGGTGATCATGCTCCCATATGAGGTCGATCTTGCACTCCTGGGTGTCTTTTTTTGCCCTAATTTTTTTAATAAAGTCCCCATAAATATCACTTAGTGAATTAAAAATTTAACCAATCACAAATACACCCATTATTATGTACTCCATCCATCTCAAAATTATTCTTCAAATAATCTTCATCCAATAATTTAAATATTTTTTATAAGTCATTCACTATAAATCTCCTCATGTGAAAATAAATTATTTTTTAATTGAATTCAATAAAAAAATTTCTTCATGAAAATAAATATTTTCATTATCATTACCTTTTAAAATGTTATAAGTAATTTTCACTCACTTAATTATATTTGAACATGTCATTATACATAAAGAAAATTTCAATAATTATCAGAATTGTAGGAATTATAAAGCATGAAATATAATGTAATTTCATGAATCCATAATAATCCTATAACGATTATCATCTCATCTATACTAACCAAAAAAACATTGACACATTTAAAAAAAAAATTAAATACTTACTTGGGATCAAAACTATTCACTCTAAATTAATTGGATTGGTGTGCCACATTCATTTAGGCATGTCTGTATGATTCTGAGTTTTTTTTCATGGTGAGGAACCATTTCAACTCAGTTAAAATTCTTTGGTTTTGACCAAATATGAATTCATAGTAATATTATAGAGAAAAAAAGGTTGTATAGAGATTTTTCGAAGCCCGTATCCCTATCCTTTGGAAATAAAAAATTGGTCCATAGAGTTATTAGAAACTATTTATCCTATGCTACATGGTTTCTACTAATCGTACGGAGTGTTTCAGTGAACAAAAGAGTGTTGTATGGTTTTACATAACCATGTGACCCAATCCACACACCCATGATATTTTTTAGACATTTATTAGAGCTAAAATGCACATTAATCCCATATATTTTCAAACTATACACCATGATCATGAGAAGGGAGTCTAGAGGCAGTGTTGGGTGCATGGTTGTCAGCCAGTTTGGCCAATCTTGCAGCCAAACCATGAGACCCAGTTTTAAAGAGGTGAAAATTCCATTTTATATTATAATACTAAAATAACCCTCCCAAATTTCTCCTTTCACTCTAGTGTAAAGTAACCTCTTTATTCCTCTGTTGAGAACTATTCTATGGAATCCACCTAGTGTTTAATCTAGTTATTCCCTATGACATCTGATTTGAGGGTTGTTCATCTTGTTGGATACACACTAGTGAGTTAAACATTCCTTAGGCTACTTTTATCACCTTAAAGTAATAGGTAATTTTTATATGAAAGGTATGAAATGAATAATTCATTATAATATGTATGATTATAAAGGGATTATTAAAATGGTTTATGAGTTTGTGAATGAATTAGTAATAATGGTAATGGAGGGTTCATGGTATGGAACTGACGACCTACTTGGATTCATTAGACATTTCTAATACTTAGATTAGATTACCTAATAGGATTCCTTATACATTTATAATACTTGGATCTAACCCACTAGTATTCCTTGGATATTTATACTCCTTGAATCCTACCTTATTGGATACTTTGAACATTTCTACTCCTTAGATCCAACTTACTTAGCTCACTTGGATTCCTTAAACATTTATAATTTTGTTATTCAGTTTACTTAGCTTACATGGATTCCTTGGAAATTTTCTACTCCATGGATCCAGCATGCTTGATGCCTCAAACATTTGTACACCTTTGTTCTTAGGCATGTGTTTTCGATACTTCATTACTCGAAATATGCATTTCTAAATTCTTAACATGATTTATAGATTCCTCTTTATAATGTGGTTTATTGGTCACCATGATCATTGATAGGATATAGAGAATAACTTAGGATTTTATCACTTTATTCCTATCATATGTGCTAACTAGTTTAGATTATACAAACAAACTAGACTTGTTATAAACATGTTTGGTGGTGGCCTATAGAGAGTTATATCGCAACCTGTTTGGGTCACTATTTGGTACCCATGAAAACACCATGGATGAAGTTTTGGATAAAATAAGGATCCCACTTGGTGATGCTTGAGGTATTATTGCATATGAGCATGGTAGAAAAAAATCGGACAATGAATTGTGATGTTATATGGATATAGTTTTTTTGGTATTTTTGTACATTTGGTATATGTATTATACTAGACTCATTTTACATATATTGAATATCTTTTGTACAGCTCCATGAAATACTCATCATTTTTTATATGACACTTCCTTTGGCTTGATTATTATTGTTATTATTGTCTGGATGATTTTTTATTATTGTTGGTTGATAATATTCTTCCAGAATTTATTCATTTATGATACTGATGTGTTACTATAATCATGAGGGTATAGCCTCCCCAATGTACCATCATGTATTGTGACTGTAACTTGACATCCTCTAGCATATAGGGAGGTGCTATTGAGGCCATGTGACCCATCATCTTGGGGAACCATTCAGTGGATCCCAGTTCAATACATTACAACGTTGTATCAAAGGGGTTTTATTTTTCTTTTATCTTATAATTTGGGAATATTTTACAAGATACTAGGAAATATTTGGGATTATGTAATGAGTTTTTCTTAGTATTAGATAACCCATATGGAGGAAAAATCCAAATTTCCTTGTGTATGATATGATGTTTTGGTTTATATCAGTTACAGTTGATCTAATTTCACCGTTGTGTGGATAAAATGTTATGTGGTGTTGATTATGATTTAGATTTATCCCTTTGACTAATATGGAATAAATATATTTCTCTCATGAATCATTTTAGGCATGTAGAAAATTCACATTCCCTATATAATCCATTTCATTTAGGATTCTTTTATTGATTTCATAAATTTATTATATGTTCCATGTGAGATATAATTGTTATATAACTAATGTTTTTATATGAAAATAAGAAACATGATTGGTTAAGTAAAGTTCTAGCTTTAACCGAACTTTTTTTCCAACATATATGGATTCAAACACCTTAAACAGTCAATTATCGATCATTGAGCCACGGTCTATTGGTCGCATGGTCCTGAACATGTTTATGGTGTTATTAAATGGATTCCATATTTTAATGTATAAATTATATAGTCATTTATAATTTCTACATGTTAATATATACATATAATTCAATATTTCAAGATGATTTTTAATATAACTAAATATGAATTTAAATGAACTAGAATTTTGAAATGGAAAGGTTTTTGTTAAATAGTGGTGAAAATTGAAACTTAAAGGGTGTTTTCCCCTATATCTTTCACTTGATATACTATATACCAGAAAACCTATTTCATAGCAGAGAACGTCACCCTGACCTAGCATTAGTAGTAAGTAGTAAAAAGTATTTATCATATTCTTATGATACCTATGTCATCCAGACCTATATTTAGGAGAAGAAATTGTGGTATAACTTGTATACAAGAAGTCTTATACTTTTAATTTTTATATACATGTTATCTTGTCATTACAAAATATTTACCAAGTCATGTTCTAGGAATTTTAGACACATTATACCATGAAGGACTCCAATTATGCAATGGGAGGGTGGGGACGACCATGATTTGGAGGTGGTGGTCCCTAGGCCACCATTAGAGTATCTAGTAGTACCACCTATGGAGCCTCCAATTATACCTGATGTGGGTATTGATGCCCAATTTTGAGAGGTTTTCTTATGAATTATGTAGACTATTTAGGGAGCCTCCCATATTTCCTCGACTATGGCAGAGTTGACATGTAATTTTTAGTTGTAGCATCTGCCCATGTTTTTGGGGGATGGAAGACCACATGATACAGAGTCACATCTAGAGTCCATGATTTCAATTTCTACACATCTTGAGACACTTCCTATTTGGAGAGTGAATCTTGATACGTATATACTAAGATATTCCACTAAGATATGGTGGTATGATATTACATAATCAGATCGTCATCGAGATATGGCTTAGATGAATTTACATACGGACTTATATAACTATTTTTATCCAAATATATTTAGGGATGATAGATCCAAAGAGTTTATACACTTCAATTGGGAAGCCTTATTAGTCATGAAATATTTTCCCATTTTATAAAGCTCTATAATTTCACACCTATTTTTTGGGGAGAAAATTTATCTAAAGTTAGATAATTTGAGGATGGTATCGATAATGAAATCTGATCACAGGTGAATGTCTTTTTTCTTTCTACCATGTCTGGAATAGCAAATCTTGTTCTTATTACTAAACATAACTTGAGGTGTGTTGTGATTTAGAACAAGGGAGTTTGGGTTCTCGAACTAGTGGAACAATTTAAGGTGGAATGAAATGATGCTTTGGGGTCTCTCATGAAGTGAATTCCTTCAATAGCATGAGTGTTCGCAGTTCTGTCTTTTATTATTAAAGTGGGAGGTAGGAAAAAATGAGAAGATAAAGTGATAGAAACCCAGTTGATTTTTAAACCTTCCATAGGATGGTCCATCTATAGTGGTTTTTTAGGACCATACCTCCAGCATCCAGTGAGAGAGGCTCTTTACTAATTCCACGTTCATGAGTGGGGGTAACAAAATTATCATCAAGTAGGGATATAGAGTGTGACAGGTTTATTAGGATTAGGTGGTCCTCTTGGCTGAGGCATCCAAAAACCACACATATAGCATATGTAGAGTGGACCCACATAGAGTATCCAAGCTATATCCCAGGTCTTCAGATCATGACAAATGTATGCAGTGTAGCTGATACATGATAAGTAGAGCGTTAGACCTTCTATAGTGAGAGGTACTATTATGGTATCTTTCATCATATTAAATACTCATTTCGATATAGGTTCTTCTCATTACTTCATATTTTTTCCTATTTTGGAGAGTCTTAGGGTCAATGTTTAGTTTTCCTATTGTGTGAGGAAACTCAATACCCCATTAGTCATTCGGTCAGAGAGTGTATGCTAGTGTTGGGAGTTCCCCATTGAGATAGGTGGGTGTCTCTTTGATTGGGACCTATTTGACCTCAATTTGGAAGGGTTTTATATCACTCTTGGGATGGACTAATTGGCTCCCTACCAAACTTATGTTTACTACTATCTCTTAAGGGTGAAATTTTCATCACAAAAGGGTGGGGGTTTTATTCACAAGTATGAATGGGATTTCCAAGTGAGCTAATATTTATAGGTTATATTTGGATGACCAGGGAATGAGTTAGGCATATTTCCCTCTAATAGTATATCTTTTTAGGGAAATTATTCAATAAAAATTTTCAAGAATACCTCCTAAGATAGTGGTATTGTTTACCCTCAATCTAGTTCCTAGAGTTGAACCAGTATCCGTTCCTCATAATATGGCTATGGATAAGTTGTATGAGGCCAAGAGGCAGCTAGTGGATTTTGAAACAAAGGGGTTTATATGACCTCGTACTTCTCCATGAGTCTCTCTAGTCTTTTCACTATGATTGTGGATAGAACCCTAAGTTTATTTGTAGATTAAAATAAATGGAATCAATTGATAGTTAGGAATTGATATACTTTACGCCTTATAGATGATCACTTCGACCAACTCCACAGAGAAAGTTTTTTCTATAAGATTGATCTGATGTAAGCTTATCATCATGTTCATGTTATACCATAAAATATACCATGTATAGAATTCCATGGTAGATATATCAAGTACCAGTATTTAATCATGCTTCTTTGTCTCATGAACGCACAAGTAGTTTTCAAGGAATTGATGTATCGGGTTATCCATGCATACCTAGATTCTCTTGTAGAGGTATTTTTGTATTATATCTTGGTTTATTCTCATAATCCACATGAACTTGCCAATCATCATTATATTATATTTAATAAACTGAGAAAGAATTAGTTATATGCTAATATTATAATATAAAACTTTTTGATATATAAATTCACTTCCTGGGTTATGTTACCCTAGAGATAAGAGTATCAGTTGACCCCGAGAAAGTGAGAGTTGTAGTTTCCTTGGAGAAACCAAAGAAAGTCTTGGATATATGTATTTTCTTGGGGAAAAAAGGTTATTACAGAAACATTATATAAGAATTTGTATGACAACAAACACCTCTTACAATCTTGACTAAAAAGGATGTGTGGTTCTCATGGTCTGAATCATGTGAGACAACCATTCAAAAGATGAAAGGGATATTGAATTCAGTGTCGATCTTGATTTTTCTAGAGATGGTTAGAATATATGTAGTATATTGTGATGCATCAGGTATTAGTCTAGGATCATTTCTATTATTGGATGAGTTATTTTTTCCATACGGGTCTTTTCAATTGAGGCCATGTGAGAGGAACTACTAGACGCATGATATTGATCTATCCATTGTTATTCATGTATTTTACTATTGGGGAAGTTAATTATTGGAACATAATTTTGTGGTGTATACAGACCAAAAAAGTATCCAAGTATATCGTTACATAGTTTTATTTTAATATTAAGAAATTAATGTGGTTTAGATACCTATAATATTTTCACTTCTAGTTTATTTATACACCAGGTAAGGGTGATGTTGTTGCTGATGATCTAAGATGGAGGACTTGGATATCTGAATTTTAGGAGGCTAGTAGCGAGTGGAAGCTTATCACCCTATTTTCTAAGACACACATTGAGGTTTAGGACCACCATGTATAGTCTGTACTTTCATATTTATTAGTGAACTATTCACATCAAGTGATAGAGAAGATGAAGAATCTGTTAGATTATAAGTTATTAGTCTTATGGTTAATGTTGTAGGTTATGACCAGCCTCTTGGTTAGATCATTGATAAGGATGAGATATTACACATCCATGGATGCATCTAGGTTCCTGCATATTTCTAAAATCAGATGATTTGAGAGTCTAAAACCCCTATATGGGATGTGTATCTAGGTTTTAGCAAGTTGAATCATGAATAATTCCATAAATACAGGTTATTGGGGATGAAAAGAAACATACATGAGTATTTTACTCAGTGTTTCACCTACTAAAAGGTGAAGGCAGAGCACTAGTGACCAGTGGGGATTTTACATGCATTACCTATTCTTGAGTGGAAATGGCATGATGTTTCCAGGGATTTCATAATAGGATTATTGTGGTGAACTCAGGGAAGTGATGTCTTATGGGTGATTTTAGATATGTTGACAAATGTTTCACATTTGATTCCTATTTGTGATTATTTTTTGTGTATAATCTCAATATATTATACATTTTTGAAATCATACACCTATGTGAGGTTCCACATTCTATAGAATTAGATTGAGACGATTGTTTTACATCACAGTTCGGGCAGGAGTTGCAGAAGGCACTAGGTTCACTGGTATTGTTGAGTACATCAAGTCACCCACAGATCAATGGTCAGTCTTAGCATATGATGCATGTTTTGTAGGCCATTCTATGAGAATGTTTACTTGATTTTAGAGGTTTATGGTAGAAACATTAACCTATGGTTGAGTCAATTTATAATAACTACTTCCATGTGACTATATAGATGGATCCCTATGAGGACTTGTATGTTAGGAAATACAGATCACCTCTATCTTGGTAAATTTCAAGGGAGGCAGCATTACTCAATCCTCATCTCATTTAGGAGAATTTATATTAGGCTTGTATTATTAGGAAGAACTGTCAATATATAAGACTATACAAATGTGATATATTTATCATCATCGTCGATCACTAGAGTTTGATGTAGGGAGTCAAATTTTCTTAAATTGTTTTTCTAGAATTGGGTATAGAATCATTCAAAAAAAATTTAATCCATTGCCTCATTATGTCTAGCCCTTAATGATTATGTGGAGATTCGGGCAAGTAGCCTATCCTTTTTAGTTACCCTAGAGGTATCGTTCCATTCTCAACATCTTCAACATATCTCAACTTCACTGATATCAGTATGATCCAAAACATATTCTTCATCCCATAGAGATTGAGTTGGAGGTAGATGTTCCCTTTGAGGGGTATCATATCTATGTTGTTCCTCCAAATCCATTTTTTTCTGTATTTTCAAAAAACCACTTTATGGATAAGTGGGAACCTCACATGAAACATCAAACTGGGTTCAAACCAATCCTACACTGAAATAAAAAATTCAAAATAAATGATATAGAAAAAACCACTAAACCCAAGTCACCCATCCCATGACACAAAATAGTAAAACCACTAAACCAAGTTTGGAATTTAAAATGATGAAGATCTGGATATCCCATCCTCCGGTCATGTAGTCTCGAGCTGTGGGATACATAGATTCACACCACCTGATGTCACCATCACACCAGCGATTATCCCTCCAGAGAATAACCCAACACAACTTTTATTACCAATTTTTTTTTCCATTGTCACTTTACGTTTGTCGACCATTGATGGTGAGAACCATCTCCACACCAAAAAGAAAATCACCCAATCCGGAGATTCATATAGACTTCACCCCCACATTATTATCAAACAGGCCAATCACATGTAGAAAAACCAACCAAACAGTCACAAATTGTTTTGAGGAAGAAACACCGGATAGATATAACAAACCAGTTAACATTTTCATAGGAGTGAACCGACTTAAGGATCATCTGAAGCACTGACAGCCCCCGAACACTACATACAAAACCACATGGTTACCTACATACCAGGTCTGACATATATAGATGCAAGGTAACATGAGGTTAGAGATATCTATGTCATTTATTGAGGAAGCGAGTTTCTCTGAGGATGGTCAGTTCCTCTATTAAGGGTGTTATAGAAGAATTTTTGTGTACTAGATGATACATGAGAGAGGTAGGTCAATGTGCATGAATAGTGACTAGGGTTATTCCCAAATAATTCTTGACCAGTCTTGAAAGTCCAATTTGGGATAAAATTTCTTTAATGGGGATCACTGTGAAATACCAAGTTTAATTCAAGTTACATAGCCTTTTAAATTCTGTTTAATTGCTTCGTTTTGAAATAATATGAACATCGAGTAGGGTTATTGAGGAAATGATTGTGCTTAGGGATTGTTCAAATCATGGAACCCTGTGTTTTAGAAAAAACTTAGGATTCATGGTTAGAAGAAACCATGTAATGTAGGCTGTTAGGTTTCTGCTAACTGTTTAGGGTTTTTCAGCGAAAATCATATGGATTCACAGATCTCCCAAACCTTGTGACCCAGGTTGTACACCCAAAAAAATTTCTACATGATGTTAACATAGGGAAAAAATATTCTCCATAATCTTTTTATAATCATGAACAATGACCATGTGAGGGGGTATTAAGGAAGAGATGGGTGAAGGGTTGGCGGATGGTTTTCCAACCATGTGGGAAAACTGTGCAACCCATTTTTAAATAGGTGAACATACCATTTTTTCCTTATTTTCTAGAAACATCACACCTCACTTTATTTTCTCAATCTAATGAATAGAATCCTCCCTTTTCCTCTATTGAGAAATATTCCAAGGAATACACAGTGGATTTGATTAGGTTCTTCTATCCGACATCTGATTTGAGCATTGTTCGTCTCGTTGGAGAGTTTCTCATTTCGTCATTTTTATTTCTGTCAAAAATTCTATTTTTGTGTAAAGAGATTTACCCTATATTTAGGTAATTATTATATTTCTCTATTTTTTTTTCTAATTTGGACTAAATCATAGGTCGATATTGGATGAATGTTCCTCAATGGGCTTAAGGTTGGTGTTCTATACCTTTTCACTCAAATTTTGATTTTTTTATACACTATATCTATAGTGTTATAGTCCAGCCCTTCTAGATGATTTTTCAAAAATTAATAAACCTATGAGTTAAATGTTAAATTGATGTTTATCACATGTCACAACACAATTAAATAATTTTAGATTTTATGAATCTCAACTCTAACAACCCATGTGGTGGATTCTTTCCTTGATCATGAATATTCCACCCCTGGGGTTGTGTTGAGATCACTTTAAGTTGATGGGAATTCAATATGGTAATTAAGTGGTTTGTAAAAGGTTATAAGAACCTTAAAGTACATGTTATTTTTTATATTAATGGTATTAAATGGATAATACCTTGGCATTTGTATGATTATGAAGGGATTAATGAAATAATTAATGAAATGGTTTAGAGGATGGTGAATGAATTGGTTTTTATGGTAATGGAGGGTTTGTGGTATGGCATTGATAAACTACAAGGATTAATTATAAATTTCTATTCCTTGGATCTCACGACCTACTAGGATGCCTTGTGAATTTCTACTCCTTGGATTGGACCCACTATGTTTCCTTAGACCTTTCTACTCCTTCGATATGAACCTGTATGATTCCATGTACATTTATACTACTTGGATATAGTTTTCTAAGAGAACATGGATACATTGTACATTTATACTTCCTATATTTGGTTTATTTAGCGGACATGGATTCTTTATAAATGTTAACTCTTAGGATCCAACATACTTAGATGACTCAAAAATTTAAAATCCTTGTACTTTGACTATGTTTCTCTAATACTTGATTTTTCTGTGTACTTCATGGTAGATGCTAACCATTATTTACATATATCCCTTATGATATGGTTTCTTTATCACTATGAGACTTGATTGGTCGAACTGTTTTACATGGGATTTTATCACTCTATTCATATTATACATGCCTACTAAAACTTATATACAGTAACTGGACTAATTATAGAAACCATTGGTGGTTACCCACTAAATATTATCTCACACCCTATTCAAGCCACTATTTGGTACCTGAAGAGTCTTCATGGATTTTGGTAGGTACATGGGAAAGTTTCTTCTTAATGATTCTTGATTGATTGTTTCATATGAGCATGGGATCATAGGACTAGTATATGGATCATGATTTAATATGGAGATAGATTTTTTATTTCCTTTTTTTAATTTTGATACATGTATTTTAATGGATTAATTTTTTCATTTATTTATTTTCTTTTTAATAGCTCCATGACATACTCCTCATTCGATATATGATTTTTCTTTTAGGTTGATTATTATTTTTCTTGTTGTTTAGATGATTATTTATTGTTGCTGGCAGGTATTATGCTTCCTCAATTTATTAATTTAGGATACTATTGTGTTTCCCTGATCATGATGGTATAGCCTCCCCACTATACCATAATAGACTCTTGATATTAATAAGAAGCCTCTGTCATATGGGAAGGCGCACATGAATCAATATGACTCACTGTCTCTGGGTACTTGCAAAGGCTGGAATGACCTACCCAGGAGGGAGGTATCAATTTGAAATATCTGGCCACCACCATAAAATGCTTGCATGGAAAGAATGTCTGGAAGGCCATTTTGGGTGATACTCTCTCGGGCCAATTCATGCAGAAAAAATATGGTAGGAATCTGAAATCTGTTAGGGGGACCTCATCTCCTCTCTGGAGTACTATTCAGGTCCATGTTTCTACTCTCCAGGAACACAGTAGATGGATTATAGGGAGGGGTGACATCAGCTTTTGGCATCACAATTGGGCTGGCTCCAAGCTGGCCTTCCTAGGTTTACCTTCTCCCGATATCACCTTCAGACAGGCCAGTACTTATACTCAGTTTATCAACGCTATTCTGGATGACACACAGATAGACCTTTTTGACTCCATTGTTCTGAACAATGTGGTGGATTGCTATATTTTTTATACATCTTCGATGGGTGTTTTCTCAAGTAAGGGATATCATCATCTATTGGGGAGTAATTATTACTCAGACCTAGGGGGCGACCTTCTTTGGTGTAAAAAGTTCCGTCCATGTTTAAATTCCTCCTATAGCGTATTAGGAACCAATCCCTTGCCACTGATGACAACATTAAGCATAGAGGAATTTACCTGGTGTCCAGATTTATTTGTTGCCCGGTTTCTCAGGAAGAAACAGTGGATCACCTCTTTTTTGAAAGTGCATGGTCTTGGTCAGTCTGGGAGGCCTTTGGCGCTCTTAACGGGTTTGCGTTCCAGGTATCTAGTAGCCACATCTTCCTACAATCATGGTTCTAGGGTGCTGACTCCTTCATAAAAAATAAGGCTCGGGTTTATATTCTACTGGCCAGGCACTGGATCATCTGGAAACCCCAGAATTGTGCAAGGTATGAGGGTTTCACTGCATCGCAACCTACACTCATCTTCAGAACAAAGACCATGATCGTTGATCTCGCTCATATTATCAATAATGGAGAAGGGACGACCTCCCTCAGAGGCATTGTGATGAACATAGCTCACCTCCCTAGATCCCCTCATGGTCATTGGGTGCGTTGGATACTGCCCAGCTTCAGCTTCAAACTCAACACGGAAGGATCCAGTGGAATAGGGGTCATTTGCAGTGGAGGTATCGTCAGAGACAACTCTAGTTCTGCAAATTATGTCATTTTCAACTTTCTTTGGTAGAGACAACTCTCTACAAGCAGAGGTGAAAGCTATTATCACTGGTCTTACTCTCTGCAGTGAGAAGCATGTTACCCTCTTATCCATTGAAACCAATTCCACTGTTATTTAGCGTGCTCTGCAAGGCTATGGTACTACACCCTGGTGAATTGCATATCCTATCTGTAAGTGTTGCATCCTCATTAAATCCCAGGTGGAGGTTCTTCATACGTGGAGGTAGGGAAACAGATTTTCTAATTTTCTTGCCTCTATGTCTGGCCCCAGTGATAGGCTCTCATGTTATTCCATTCACGGCTCCCTTCCTCCAGAGTACATGGATTTTTTCATTGGGGATGCAATAGGTCTCCATCATTATAGACACCCATGATCCCTCTCTTTTATGGATTTTTTATTCTCTTTTTCTTTCTTTCCTCCCCATCATTTTCATATAGAATAAAATAAATATCATTGGTGGTGGTGGTGGTGGTGGTACTGTTCAGTGGATCCTGAGTCCGGACATTGTAGTGCCTCCCCAAAAACTAGAGGCTATTGAATAGAAGTGAGGTTCTAAGGTGATATCATGGGAAGATTATTCCCTCAAAAAAGAGTAGATAAAAAATAGAAAAAATAATATACAACCATCCACCATAATATCCAAATCTAATAAAAACATCATAGTCAAACAAACCCATATAAATAACAAACTCACTCTATAAAAAAAGTGAAAAATCGAAAATTTCACACAAGTTAGGAAGAAACAACCCAGATCTCTCATGGGTGGATAATATATCACATAGAAAAACATATAAAAAATAAAAAAATATACAATACATAGTATCTATTCTCCACCCATTATCAACTCTTGAAGTTTTACAATCCATCCATCAGAACCATCTATCTCAAGCCTCTACTCTACCTATACAGTGATTATGATATCTACTCAGCTTCCATAGTGTTAGGTCCGCCTAAGCAGGGAATGAGTACAACTCAATAGGTCACCAATAAAGCTTTCCCTAAATATATCTAGTAAATGTAGTGCATGTACAATGTGATATGTTCACAAAAATAAATGATCAAATGTAAATAAAACTCATTCCACATTCATATATTTTACCTGAGTCGTATGATAGTGATCATACATACTTTTTGCAATGTCATAATATCTATGAACATGTCACATAAATATATTAAGGGTTTGATAAGCATGTGACCATAACACAATCATATATCATATCATCATATATAATTAAGTAGGAATAACACCCGTACTAAATATCAATATATATAATTATTCCATCATATATTATATCATCAGGGGGTAAGTTTTCATCCTGATATACCATATATGATACTCATCAGAGAGATAAGTATTCACCCAGATATCACCATATATCAAATATATTGGGTGTGATTGTCCCTCTTATATATCTTCCTATATCATACTCCACTGGTGGATAATAGACCCTCCAATATATCACCATATATCATACTCAATAGAAGGATATGTTCTATGCCTAAATTTTACCATATATCACAATCATCAGGGGAATATTCAATATTCTTAGATATGATAATATATCACAATCATTAGGGTGAGTGTTAACCCACTCGGATCTCACCATATGTCCCAATCACTAAGGTGATATGTGGATCTCCTAGATATTACCATATTGGGGGGATAATCATCCCTTTCAAATATCATCATATATCATAATCATGGGGGGGATTGGTGGGCCACTTGAATATCACCATATCTTATAAACATCTAACATATGGTTTGGAGACATGATTAAGCCTAAAATATATTTCCTTGGTTGGAATATTAATCACTCCACTTATTCCCATCATAGCATTCCAATATAGCTACAAACATGTTCAATGCCTGCTTTAAACTATCTCCAAGATTAACATTAGAGAGAGGGAACTCATGGGTACCCTAAGTCATATCATCATCCAGATACACCACATGGGTTCATTTATCCCAATTCGAAACATTAGTTTCAATTTCCACCCTCAAGGGCATCATTGTCCTCAATATATCCATGCTCACATCATGGCCTAATCTGTTACATATGAAACTCTTTATAAACCAAATACAAACTAGTGGAATAACATCAACCTCACTTCACAAGTTAAACTTGATATTTCCTCTAATACCAAACCTATATATAAATATTGTATATGGTGTCCCCAATTAGATATAAAAACATAAAAGTATATAAGAAATGCTATACTCCACTATAAATCATACAACTAAGAGACTTTGATATATCCCACAATTCCCCATGCCTTACCCCTAGTCCAACCATTCACATTACTTAATGCTCCTCTTCTTAAACAGAACTAAGGGATCCTATCTCAATGTCCTCTATTTATTCCATTTATACCTCTATAAGGTATTCATATCAAATAACACATGTTTATTGTTAAACCCTAAAAAATAAATTATTGATGCATCAACCTAGTTCTCAACAGCCCATCATAGCTCATCACACTTCCATTCTACTCATGGGATTTAAAAAAAAACTACAAGTTTACATTTGAAGGTTGATTTTATACAAGTGGTGAGACCCATATCACGTGATACATAACACAAATAATAAAACTTAGGGGTTATTTTAGGGTCCACATTACTCATTCATATTTATTCCCTTTAAAGAAGCTAATACACCACCACCAACCCTCATCCAAGCCTACTTAGAAGGAACCCATCAACACAAGGCCCTAAATCCATCAACAATCTTCCTGAAAATTTATAAGACACTCAGATTAATTTATGTGTTAAACCAATATGATATCACAAAATAAACACTTGGGGTATAATCAAGGATTAATTTACTATGAGATATTCCATGACCAAATCCTTGAAAAAAGTGGAGTACACCACCCCTAGCATCCACCTATACATTTAGTATGTAAATTATCCAAATTTGAAACTCATCCTTTAATTTTATTCAAATATATATAAATAAAAATAAGTAAATAAAATAAATATACCCCCATAAAATAACATAAAATATAGTGCATTACTCCACCCAGAATCCCTTTTATACAATTTAAATAAATCCTCATCATATCAGACTTATTTCACAATTCTTTAACAAAATCAGCAATAAGAACTAACCAAAACTGCAAAAAAATCAGTGGTAATTTAAGAGAAATGAAACCATAGAGAAAGAGAAAATATTACCCAAAATGATGATTCAAAAACAATCTGATATTCAAAAATTGAGGATTTAGATAGGTAGATTCATAATAGAAGAGGAGCTTCACCTCCTGGTACTAACATGTTTGAAAAAATGATGAAGTTAATCGGGGTTCATATAACCCCACATAACATAAACAATCCATAATTACATGATTTATAATAATGGTGGAAATTTCATAAATTTTGATGGTATTTTAGGTTTAGAGTTTTATAGAATTATAAAAAACTTTTTCATATCAAAACCTTATAATAAAAATTATAATCTTCCACTCAATATCCTTTTTTACAAAAAAATATGATACATAAATTTAAATAGTAATTTCATTAAAAATATGTTAGAATATTTATATTTTATTCATAATTGAATAAATTTAAAGCTTTATATACTTTTATACTAATCCTAAGGGCCTGTGAAATTAATTTTTAAACTTTGGATTAGAATAAATATCTTGGTAGTGGATAAAAAATGAAATAAACTCATTAGTATGATCCCATAATAAATTTTCCCTATTTATTTAATAAACATTGAGCTCATATATTCATTTTATAACTCAGGAAATAATCTACATTTCCAAACTATTTTTATTAAACATGTCATTTGAAATCATAAAGTATGAAAATCATAATATTTAGAGTTTATTGATAAATATATATACTAATGAAAACATTTTCTTGAAAAACTTATATTTCAGTCTTAAAATGGAAATTAACTATCCTATAAAAATTTACTAATTATCATACCATAAGAAATAAAAATAAATTCATTAAAACTCATTTTAAATCATAAAAATTTAATTTTTTTACCTTGGGACATCATTATGATATCACTCTTATAATAAATTTTACATAGAATATTACAAATGAAAACCCATCTCGATTAAATCAATCATAATTACCCTAAAAACATATCCATTTTAAAAAGCATTGGAGATTTATATTAGACTTAAAAATCAATGTTAACAATATAGGAGGACTATAAAATATATAAAAAACATATAAAAATTCATTCTATTCATAAAATCTCATAAATTTGTCTGTTCAACGCCTTTACAGAAGCACTTTTGGGCTTCACATAAAAATAAGAATAAAAATATTTTTTCCTTTGAGAAATATTTAAACTACAATTAATAAAACATAGAAAAAAGGATATTATTCTAAAAAACAATAAAAACCTGAATTTTTTAATATTCTTAGACAATAATGATCATGGTGGAAGGAAATTATGCTCATGCCATATATGGTTAAAAAATATTCCTTTCAAAGTTTTATAAATTTTCAAAAATAACCCGTTTAGAAAATGTTTAAAAGTGTTATTTTAAAATAATAATAAATAAAACATAAAATGTTTTAAAATAAATTCGTACATAAAATGTATAATATTAAAAACATATTTTAAAAAAAAATTAGAGAACATGGATATATAGGCAAAATATAATAAAACGTTTAAAAGTTTAAAATAATATTTTAAATGAAAATAATTTACCTCGAGCATGGCTAGCCACGTACATACTTTAAATAATATATAATAAAATTATATTAATTTTAAACATTTTTTTAAACTTTTTAAGTTGTATTACCTTATTATAATCTCCATCATTTCATTTATTATCATGCCTTATATATTTATTCCATGAGTTAAGTTTATATTGGACGTTTTGAGGACGTTCGATTCATTATCGCAATATAACTTTGGTGTGTTAACCATGGTCAAAGAGTTCATAGTTCCATAATCTAGGTAATATTAATAATGACATAATTTTAATTTCATACATTAAATAAATTTCTATAATTATTCATGAATGGTGTACTTGAAAAACAAATCGCATTGCTTTATGGAGGTGGTAGTCCACATGTGTGAATGAGTGACACTATCATTTTCCAATGAATGGAAGGGTAAAAAGTTAATTGATATATTATATTTATAAAATAAAAATAATTTTATTAATATCATATATATTTATTAAATACATCATAATAAACATCCTTATTATGTTGTAATTAAAAGAAAAACACATCACTTTAGGATGGTGGTAATCCACACATATGAATGTGCACCATTTTCGTTTCCCATAGGATAGAATAGGAGATCAAAAAGGGTTTTAACATAATCATAATAAAATTTAAGTATATTTAAGATACATATTATATTATTTAATAATATTTAATGAATATTTTTAGGAGGTATAAGAAGAATGAAACATGAAACACTCGATAAATAATTATATCTCTACTTTAGAAAATATCCATTAGCATGCACCATAAGCCTTCTTAGGTTGGTATTTTGGTAATAATATTAAATCTATAATATGTGTAGGTATATATGGAAGATATTTATTCAATTATTTTCTAATTAAGAATTATTAGTATATTCTAATAATATAGAAAAGGATACATCATTTTATAAGTGAGTGGAGTGGCACACTTGTGATTTTTATAAACATTTAAATATTATTAATGTATTAATTAGGGTAATGTGGGTAAAAAATAAATAAATTACATATATATTTTTAAGGTTATAAATTACATCATCCATTTATATTTAAGATTAAATGTTTTATCCTTATAAAAAAGTATTAACCATAATTAACATGATTTACCGCTTACCATGGTGACACATTTTTACCATGGTTACTAATCATAATGGACAAATATGAAATTGACTAGATTAATAAATTTGAAAGTCCTGATTAAAAATATTGAATCCATTTTTTAATATTCATTTTTTATAATTAGTTGAAATTTATTTTAATTTATATTCTTAAAACACAATAAAAATACTTTTTTTAAAAATTATGTTTTTTATTATAAAAAATAAGTTACAACAAAATCAAAATATTATTTATTCATAAAAAATTATTCGTATTAGATTTAATAAAATGGATATAATTTTACATTAAAGCAAAATACAAAACAAAATGGGATTTTTAAATTACTTTATTTAAATAAAATATTTTACATGTTTACAAAAATCTTCATTTTTTATTATTCACTCAAAAATTACCATTTTATTAAAAATATGAAAAATCAGATTAATATATATTTTACATGATAATATAAAAAATTAATTCTATTTTATAAAATTAAATTTCTAAAATTTAATAATATATATTTTAAAAACTATATAATACATAGAAAATAGTTTAGTTCAAATATAAAAAATTTCAATATAAAAATATTGTAAAGAATATGGATCTACAAAACTAAATAGTGAATATTAATCAGACATGAAATTTATTTTTTATAAAAATTTCTTGGATTTTCATAAATTCAAATTTAATAACCCTGAAAGCTTATATTTTTTATTTTAAAAACTATAGATTATATCCCATCATGGTGTTGTTATTTGTCAATGTATGGCATAAATCCCCTAAAAACTATAGTCCTCGCAATCCCATATTTCATAATGTGGATTACATCCTCATGTAATGGCATATTTCTCCTAGTTAGGACAGTAATCCCTAGCCCAAACCTTTAGAGTTTGTGTTTTTCTTCACAACTTCACTCCCCCTAAAACACACCAATTCATGAATCCCCTATAGCGCGTCAGGAAGTGAACCAATACTTCTAGTCATTTCCTTGAATTTTAATAAATTATAGGACCCTTATATATCCCCCCTTACATATTAACCATTTCATTTATATACTTTTCCAATTTCCCTAATAGTATTAAACCCTTACAGATCAACCTTTTCATTCTATATTTTACAATTTTTCCCTACCAATATCAATGTTTAATGAACCATAGGGTATCATCCTTATGAATCAAAGGGTTTCCAAAACTTTACCATTTTATGACCAACATTGGTAACTTTTACATACATGGTGACCCTAACATATCATAGGGTATCCTATGAATACCCCATATGTTTCATGATTTAACCATATCTATGATCTAGCACTAGTGTCCTTTATGTATAGTTTCCCAAAAAAATTATAGGATACTATGGAACTTTACCATTTTGGAACCATCGTGTAACCCTTATGCGTACAGGGTGACCCTTGTATATTTCCTTTACCACAAATATTAAGGACCACAAGTTTGTAAAGAATATAAGAATGGTAATTGAAAAAATCATGAGATCTAACAAAGATATCAACTATATAAAAATCGAATTAGATTTTGAAAATGAATTTAAATCATTGAGAAGTCATCCACTTCCACAAAGCACACTAATTCTCTATTCAGAACCTTCCCTTTTTTAGAGTACCCTACCCCGACCATGTAAATGATATTTTTTTAAAGTGAGGCAGTACATTTTCACCCCCCCAAAATGAAATTCATTTATAGATTAACATTCGTTTATTGAGTGAGAAATTAGTTTGTCATCCCCCCAAATTATATTCATTTACAGAGTGAGGTGGTACCTCTAAACCCCCCCCCCCCCCCGACCCACCCACAAATGAAATTCATGGACGGGCCAAGGTGTTTCTTTTTAACTTGTCACATTGAGTCTGACATATCAAAGGAGAAACCATTTTTGGATATAGGTTTTTATTAAGATACCCATAAATACTCAATTATCCCTTATAAAAAGAAACTCAGACGAGAAAATAGAGAGATATTGAGAGAACTGAGATCTTGAGATAAGATATGAGAAAGGATAATTGGGAAATTTATTTTTCAAAAACCATGAGACTTGATCTTGCTGCAAACTACTGGTAACCTTCTCAGCATAATGTAATAAGAAAATCCCAAAAATTAAGTCCTTTATTAAAAGGAATAGATCACAAAAGGGATATATTTTTTAAAATGATATTCAAACTTGATCACAAAAAAATGAGATTTTATACTTTTTGAAGTACTCTCGTCACGAAGGAACACCCTTTGTGGAGTACCCCTTTACGATGTCCTCATCTCGAATAGTATTATTATTATGAAAATGGGGTATCTCTAGGTTATTTACCTCTCTTCACTCAATACTATCCTTCCACATAGATTTTGGATTAATCTTAGACCCTTTAAGAATAATCCAAGTTGTTCAATCATAAGGAAGCCAAAACTCAAGGATGAAGAATGTAAGACCTTCTTCGAGTCCATAAGATGTGTATGATAAATATATTATGTGCACTATAATGCCCATTTAAATCTTGCATCACCTTGGAAAAAATTCCCCCCACTTTTCCTACTAAATTTATACGGTGTTTGGGTTGTTTCTCAATTATGCATCCCATTAGTAATGAGGACTACAATTTTATAGGCAGTGTTCGGAACTTTCCCGATTTAGGCAGTGGAACTCATCTCCCACATACTTCCTAAAATATAAAGAGAATATGAAATAATATGCACCTTATTTTCTCCAAATATGGGATTCTGAAGCCCTAATCATGGGTTTGGAAGAATGAAAAAATGGAATCCCTTTGAGAGTAATCCCCTCATTTTTCTTTCAGACTTCCCCATCACAACCTCACCCTCGTCTACTAGTGTACAGGGAGAAAATTCTTCTAGAAATCCCTCCTAGAGTAATCCCATAGACATTATTACAGGATATTATATTCCTCTTGCCCTACATAACCCTTTCCCATATATTAGTGTATGATAATGGAAATTTTACTATGGGCTTCTAGTTCTGGTGTAATTCCCATTTGAAAATAGTTATGCAATGTGACCAACATGCTAGTGTCTCTAGTTTCTCATACCATGAATGACTCACATGGCTCAAGAGACTCAAGTATATCATGTCACTATCATAATTAAATTGTAATTTTTTTCATTCTTCTCAGGTGTAAACCACATAAATCCTGATCTATGTGGGCTTTGATTCACATCCATACATGATACATTGTATGCCTCCCTAAGGTTAACACCAAATATCATTGACCCATAACCACTTCTATTGGTATATATACCAAATGAGATTATTCCCCCACCCATAGGGGATAAAAAAATTTCTAGGTTCATTCTTTAATAAAATTTACACTAATATTTAAGCCCCACACCTATCGAACTATATGATATTTGTTTCCTATATATATAGGATATGTATGACACATACCTAAGGTTCTAACCCAATATAATAAACCCATGATCATATATATTGAACCATATTTACAATAAGATCATGTCCCCATCTGAAGAGATACAATTATTCTAGTTATTTTCAACTATAAAGGGCCATTCACATGTATGCCACATGACATTATTTTCTAGGAACCATTCACCAAGATGTTATTACAATATAATGTTAAATTGCATGGTCTTGTTCTTGTCACATTACCATAAAAAATAGGGAGTTCCCTATTATGTTCCACCAAAATATGTGGGGTCTGATTCCTCTAATTAAGATTCAAAGGAAACACCATTAGGGGTCCAATCCTAAAAAAACAAAAAATGTCACTCTATAATATGATAAGTTCTAAGGAACCCAATTATGAGTCTGTAACATATAATTCCTTAAAACAAGACATTAACATGTAGAAAACAAATGAGATGGAGAACCTCAGATACATACAAATGGATCAATAAATGGATAACCGTGGATATATAAATATAGTTCCACTAATGGAGAAACTATGATACATACAAATGGTTACAAGAACATAAGATAATAACTAATTACAAATATAATAAGGGTGAATGGCCCCATATTGGGATTTGGTAAGAGTTCATAAACATCACTTAAATCTATAAGAGAGTCATAAAGTATGAAATAGTTCCCTTTAATAGGGTTTCATGAGCCTAACCACCCATCCTCTCAAATAATGTGAGTTCTTAAGTGTCACTAGTAAGCATACACCAATGATCATATGCGTTTGAAAATTGGGTCTATAAAAACCATTCTTATAAGTGAAACAAAAATGGTAAACCCTATGTGAGTCTTTTATTAATCCAAATAATTGAATTTCCAACACATCTAGTCATTTAATCTTATGAAACAAAAACTATCCTAATTTTGATCATTTAATTTAATCATCCATGAATGTTTATATTTACTTGTGATTCTACTTTTATGGGTTTAATTATTTTTTTATTGAAAAACACATGCATATTCATTATAACTCTCTTCAATCCAAATGAAATCCTACCAATCAAGATACACTTATGAATCTAACATCTTAAAAATAAGGTCCTCTTAAAATCATAGGAAAATGTTTCCCACCCAATGTCTTCAACATTGGGTGAAAATAAAAATATTTGGGAGTACCCCATGAAGGGTACTATCCAGAAATTCGAGGTTACATGTGATTCCCTCTAAGACATTAATCAACACAAATCATCCACCCAATGATGGGTGGTGTAATGAAATAAAGTGGAACCTATTATCATTTTAGAATTTTTTTAGATACTCTCCCTATAACACAATATCAATCATCTCCCTTATCTCATGGAGTTAGACCAGGAGTTTGATATAGGCCTCACCCTATCAGAGGAATAGATTTTAAGGTCTCCTACTAAATATCATTACAAAACATTCCATGTGGCGTCAATTACTCATTTTTTAGAAGATTAAACCCCATGTTTCCCATCTTAGGTCACCCAAAATAGAGTTCCCAGGGCAGGCCATCAATGGTGGAATCAATGAAAAACTGAGAACAATCCCACATCACCACTTCCAACAATGAAGCTCAACACTGTAAGGACTCGACCCCCATTTCCTGTAGCTGATGCCTTATTTTATTAAATTTGTATATAAAAAAGAAATATGTATCCAGAAAGACCAATTTGTTTAGTATATTTTTGAAACATGACACATATTTAAGTTTATCATTACATCATGAAGGGAAATTCAACACTAATTATTGAATAATAAACATCCAATCCTCCTAGATTATGCCTACAAGTGACTGATAACTAACTTCTTCATATCCTGGGAAAATGAACCATAAGAAAGGGGTGATCTCAAACTCTCAGTAAGAGTAAGAAATAAATATTAAGATAATTTACACATAAAAATTAGGAAAGGATAATAATTGAAAACACACACCTTTATAAATAATAAACTTGAACACATTACTGAAGGAATATGAGAGGAGTAAATAATTCAATAATAAAACATAATCATGTGTATTATACAAGTCAAAAAAACACATGATCTTTAAATTACCAGCCTCATAATAAGTTAATTGCATATTATAGACATTCCGAATCCTTTTCTCAAGGCCCCATCCAAGACGTCTAAAAATGATTAATGCCTCGGCAAAAATAATATATCAAATTGGGAAAGGCCTCAACCAATTCCATGTATATTTGTCTCATGAGACCTACCGATGCCTCGAGGGGATATAGAGGTCCCAACCCATCACATAATAAGTCCATTTAATTCCTAATATGAGTGAAGATAAACATAAATAACATATACATTCATATTGAAACTATCGTATGAAATGTATCTAACTTTCCCTAGTCATTAAACATAAAACACTAAGCATTCCGAGTAATAAGGTGAATTGTTTTAGGATAGATCATCCATAATAAAATTAGTTATAAACCATTAAATAAAATATGTTAGATTACATAATAAATTATTAAACCAAATAATACATAATAATCAATAAGAGTGTTGAATTAGACGAAAATACTCTTATAAAATCATTACGCAATTCGTGAAATAAATACTCTTTTATTTTAAAAACAAGAGTTATTTTGGTAAAATATTTATATAAACATAGAAGTGAAGTAAGATAGTATTTTCATAGTAAAATGACTGATTTTAAAAAGATAATTGTTTCCACAAAAAAAAAACAAATTATAGAGTTCCCTTGAAAATATGTAAGAATTTGAGAAATTTCCTTGAATTAGACTTGTATTTTGGAAACAATTTTGAATGTTCCTTTTAAAACAAGTAAATATCCATAAAATAAAGAAGGGTTCTGGTTGGTAAACATATATATAACACTAAACTAGATTTTATGAGGATGAAATAATAATATAAAATAATTTCATTGCGGTGATTACACAATAAAGGTTACCCGAAGGAAAATGGAGGTTCGAGTGAGAAAACCCTTACCTTAAGTCCGAATGTGTTCCACTATTTATTTTAGTTCCTGAAATATGAAATTATACTAACTAATATCTTAATTAATAACCTATTATACAAGTATTTAGTTTATAATAATTTTTTTAGTTCATTTATATCATTATTGATAGGTTATAATATCGAATTTCATCGTTCTGGAGTGTTCGTTTTCTTGATTTTCATAATCAGTTCACTTGTTTTTAAGTAATGGAGATCATATGGAATGGTTATAAATCACTAAAATTGAAACCAAATATTATTTATGAACGTAAATAACTATTAATGGTAATTTATATCATTCAATTACATGGAATGAGGATGAATCATTAGATGAAAACCACTTCGATTATTTGGCTGTATTTTGATTATTATGAACTACTATTGTCATAAAAATTAATAATATGAACATATACTGGTTCATGAATATTAATTAGTTTATAATAAATATATTATAGTCTGTTTAAACCATAAATATGGTTTCATGACCAGTAAGTAAGGATAAATTGAAGAACAAAACTTTTTCATCCATGAAGGTTATAAATTGGAACCTCACGGATGTTGATTTCGTTTATAAAAATAAAAGGGTGGGAGTAAGAATATTGATGATTGTTCTTAAATTTACATGATATAATTATAATAAATAGATGATAATGGATTTATCATGGTTATTTGGATAGAGGAGGTGAGAATAGGATAACAAAATAAGATAAATTAAAATGAAACTGAATGAAAAAGAATGGGTGTTTTACCTCTTAAAATAACCTCCTTGAGAACCTCCTTAAGAGAATGGGTTTTGGTCTTTTCGAAAGACCAAGAAATTCATGGACGTGGGGAGTGACTATGGAAGGGTAATTGGGTAGATATTTGAGGATATTCAAGTCTTAGAGGAGTGAAGAGAAGAGGGAGTGATGGGGGGTGTATAGGGGAGGAGTGGGGTAAATTTGGAATATTTTGTTCATTATTTTATTATTTCCATCAAGACAGCCAATATTGTTGTTTCATGTGACCACTTATAGTAATAAGTGCATGTGAGTTCAAACCAAGTGGCCTTACATCAATTATTATGTCACAAATAGCGTATTTAGCTGATAATTTGAATATACGGTATTTTACCGTATTTCACTATTCATCAAATATTCAAGAATTTCATAAAAATCCCAAAAATTCACCCCTACCATTTTTCGACATGTAGATTTCAAAAATAAACACCATTTTTCAAAAATAAATTTTTAAATATTATTAATTTAATTTATAAATAAAAATATAGTTAATTCTAAAAATGATAATTTTAAAGGTATAATTAGTTTTATATCACATTGAAAAATTAATTAAGATCTCGTTATCTTATTAACTTATGAAAATAAAATAATATCATAATTTACTATTCATAAGTGTCATGTTACTATTCATATTACTATTCATAAGTGTGTGTTACTATTCACCAAAAATCGAGTTTATTCTATCAGACTCAAAATGACTTACTGATCACTACTCTAGATAACTATTTTTCAAAATTCAAAACATTGTAGGAAAAAATTTGTCTTTAGTGAATATATTATAAAATTCATTCAATATTTATTTTTAAAACCTTGTGGTGTTACATACTCCCCTCCTTACAAAAATTTAATCCTAGAAATTCACTAAATATTACCTAAAAAGATTCGGGTATGTCTTTAACATAAGATCCTCAGGCTACCGTGTTTTTCCCTTCATCTTGTGTTTACTCCAAATAACCTTTACCAAGAGAGTCATCTAATTTATAAATACTTGATCTTTGGTATCAAGAATACTGATAATCTCTCCACAATAAGATAAATCAGGCCCAATTTCTATTTCTTCATAGGTGAGTACATGTGTTGGGTCTAGCATGTATTTCCTTAACATTGACACCTAGAACACATTGTAAACTTTGGAGAGTCTTGGCGGAATTTCAAAATAGTAAGCTACGGCTCCAATTCAATCCGGGATGTCAAAAGCTCTGATGTACATGGGACTTAATTTTCTTTTCTTACCAAATCTTATAATACCTTTCCATGTAGATAACTTTAATAAAACATATTCTCCGTATTGAAATTAAAAATCCCTCCTTCGTTTATCAACATATCTATTTTTTCCTACTTTGAGCTGTTTTGATATGGGTTTGGATAATATTTACCTTTTCTGTTGTTTCCTCAACAAGTCCTGGGCATAAGAGCTTTCTTTCACCAACATCATCCCAACAAGTTGGTGTATGACATCTCTTACTATATAACGCTTCATATGGTTCCATCTAAATACATGAATGGAATCTATTATTATAATAAAATTCTATGATAGGTATATACTAATCCCACATACCATTAAAGTCATGTGAACAAGACCTCAACGTGTCTTCCAAAGTTTCAATTGTCCGTTCTGATTGTCCATCATTTTGTGGGTGGTAGCCAGTGCTCAAAAAAATATCAGTATCTAGGTTCTTCTGATGACTTTTCAAAAATTGTGATGTAAAATGGGGATCATGATCAGAAATAATTGATAAGGTTATGTAAAGTCCCATGTTTTTTAACCGGGTTAAAATACGAATGTTTTCAAAAAAAAAAATCAATTTATCAACGATTCATTTTTTTAAACCGAGCTCTGGAATTTTATTCTGAGTGTTGAAACACCTAATGGTGTCATTTCTGGAATTGCGTAATTACCCGATAAACTTTAGTGGGTGTCTCGATGAGTCTCGGGGGCACCGGATCTAGAAAAATCCACTTTAATGGATCTGCATGGGTAGCGCATGGTTGCGGTCCAACCTGTGTAGTTTATCTTATTTAATAAATTATTATTATTATTTTTAATTAAATATTATTATATGAGAGTTTTGGATTAATTAAAATAAAGTTTAAAAAATAATAATATGAAGTTATTATTACTATTATTGTGGTTGTTAAATTTATTGAATGTTAAAGAATTAATGAAATGGTAGTTGAAGGTATTGACGGGGCTTTTGGGTTTATCAAAGAACCGTTTTATTTAAATGAAGATTTTCAGAATTATTAAAAGACCATTTTTTATTAAATGGAGAAATGTGCTAAAAATAATAATTTCATTGTTATTATTACGGAGTCATAAATTATTTTGATACTTTGAGATTTTAATTAGATGTTAAAGGAGTGTATCATTTATGAGAATTAAATGTGGATTTTGAGCTTCTTAAAGAAACTTTTAATTAAATGAGGGGTTATGGGTTGGAGTTTTTATCATATTAATGATATTGTAATAAATTAGGGGTTTGGGTTTTTAAATAAATGAATGTTTCAATAATAATGATGATGTTATTATTATTTTTGTGGTTACTTAGTTAAATAAATGTTAAAAGAATTTAATGATCAATATGGAGTTTTATAATTAATTACAAAACATTTATTACGAGAATAATAAATGAAGGTTAAAAAAATTTGTATAATTAATGTGGATTTAAATGGGGAGGTTATACATAATTAAAATGGGAATTTTATTGTTTCTTTTAATACAATTTAATTATGGGGTTTGTCAAAGTTCTGTTTTTATTTAACGGGGTGTAATATTTAGGTGAATTTAATGAGGTTATTGGGTATCTCTATGAAATGCTTAATTAAATAAGCAGTTTGAAATTTAATGAAGGAGTGTGGTTATTTAATAGAGTTGTTGGGTTATATCAAAGGTTTGAGTAATAATAATTATATTATTATGGTTTTACGAGTGTCATAATTATTGATCATTAATGATAGTAATGAATTGGGGAGTTTTGGTTAGAATTTAAAAAAATGAAAGTTCTAATAATAATAATGATGATGATTTAATTATTATTATTATTATTTTGTTAATTAATTAAATTCAAGGAAAAATGAATTTTATTAATTCTGGGAAATGAATTATTTTATTTACTTTGAAGTCAAAGAGATTTTAATTTAATTGAGGAGTAAAGGAGAGTTTGATTTTCTCAAATGAAACGTTTCCTTTAAGAAGAATTAATTAGGGAGTTTTTTACTTTTTAGAAAAGTGTTTAATGGGTATAATAATAATAATAAAATGTGCATTGTTATTATATTTTATTATTATTATTATCGCATTAATGGTAGTATAATTATTGGGTTTTAAGAGTTTAACAATAACTATTATTAATGGCAATTAATTTAGGGGTTTGAAAAAGAAAATAAAGGGAATCAAATTCCCCTCTTCTTCCTCCCTACGCACAAGGTGCTGCACGCACGCAGCAATGCACCCCATAATGTGGCCCCTTCCTCCCTCCTTTGAGCTCCCTCCTCGGTGTGAGCTCCTTCCCGCAGTGCGACCAAGAAGCACGCGAACCCCCGAGCGACCCTCCCTACAGCAGCACGACACCCGGGAGGAGTTCCTCCAACGCGCGACCTCTGTGGCGCAAACCCCCTCCGGGTAATACCTAGAGGTGCACCACCCCTCTCCCGGACTCCACTTTGCACGCGATGATTCCCCTCAGACTCTTCATGAATCTTGTCCGCCTCGTCAAGGTGAGTATGTCTTCGTATAACTGGTGATTCACATCGATCATTTGACTCCTCTCCCTCGCCTTGTTTTCTCAGCAAAAACCCAAAGGTTTGGGTTTAATCCGATCATTTCATTCCTCTATTTTTAGGATATGCGAATGTTGACTTGGGACCCATTGGTCCATAATCTGACATCCACCTCCAATGGCGAGGCGAATGGTCTCAAATTGTCTTGTCGCCGTTGGTTCGTGTTAGTTTCTAAACCCGCAGTTTGGTTTTGCACTGGTTATATTAAGGCCTGTTAATTTTTTTTATGAGTTCCTGGTACCAAGTTAGAGGTGCATTGTTCATTACAGCTTTGATTCTGATTACCGGTATAATATATATAATTTTCATTGATCAATGTAGACAATGTGCACACACACACACACACACACACACACACACACACACACATATATATATATACATGTGTGTGCACGTGCGAATATGGACCAGTTGTGGACTGGTTGCTGCCAAGTACATTAAAGCACTTCCGATTTAAAATGGTGCCACCGTGAGGTAGGGTCTCAAATCCTTAACAATTTCTTTTAAGAAATATAGCTTCTTTAAATAAATTGAGAATGTAAGTTTCCTTTATTATGATGTGTCGATGCATGACACTTTTGAAGTTATTAAATGATGCCACCCATGTGAGATAAATTAGGGCTTGAACTTGTGTTGTTTTTAAGCATGTTTTGCTAATTTGGTTAAAGTGATATGATTAAACAATTAAATGATTTGAATTGGCAGAATTTATAATAGGGTAATTAATTATAGAATTAATTATCAAGTCATGAGTTGGAATAAAATTTTTGGCCTTTAATGATGATTGGGAATATTGAATATTTGACAAGTTCAAAAGTATAAATTAGAAATTGGTAATAATTAATGGATGGATTAATTATTACATGTTAAATGTTAAATGGTTAATTAATTTATCATTTTTTTGAGAGATAATATTTAATTAATTATTTTTTGAATTAATTAATTTGCATGCATTAAATTAATATTGTGAGTTGATTGTTTGTTACGACTGTTGGCCAATGGTACTTTTTTATACTTAAAATATTTCCATGCATTAAGTTGACTTGGATGGAGTTGTTCTATATTATGAGATAATGCGTGAAATGGTTGCTAAATATATGGGCTTTTTCATCTTATTTTGTGATGATTATGACGTGCATCTAAATTTTTAGAGTCCTCGACGGATCACTGTTTGAGTGGATGGGTTCAGACTTGTTAACGAATTTTGGATAATTAAGTGTTGTGTTAATTATTTAATTGTCTTGCTAAGAACAATTAATTGTTAATTAATTATTTACTATTGAGATGTTGAATGTTTAATTTAGGGTTGAATTTTGAAGGGTGATTTATTCTGTTAATTAGTAGTTGGATTAATTAATGGATTAGATTAATTAATTTATGAATTAATTAATGGATGGATTTGGGGTGTTAGGCATGGTGTTCTACACCAATGATAAATATACATGTATGATTGATAAATGGGTTGTGAGACATGAAATGAAGATCCAAATACTCACAGGGTGATAGACATGGTGTTCTAAACCAATGATAAATATATATGTATGATTGATAAATGGGTTGTGAGACAAGGACTGAAGGTCCAAATACTCACGGGGTGCTAGACATGTTGTTCTACACCCAGCTTGCAAGAAAATATTCTTTTATGGGTCAGGGACTAAGGCTCCAAATACCCATGGGTTGTGAGACCAGGACTGATGCTTCAAATACTCACGAGGGTGATATACATGATTTTATACACCCATTAATTAACATTGGACTGTGGATCCAATTGTTCGTGCATGAAATGAGTTAATGGTTAATGAAGGTTGTTGAGCCATGATGATTTGTGAATTGTTTTTGAGGAAGTTTTCAGACTTATTTCTGAATTGGGTGAACCATTCTTAGTGGGCGGGCTCAGACTTAGTATATGAAAGGTTGAATTGAATAACTTATGATGCGTTATCCAAGCCAAATCAGAAGATTGAAATTAGTCTTTACTTTTATTACATAGATGGTCTTTAGAGACATATGTGGTGAGTGATTTATACAGGAGATGTTGGGCGTAGGCCGAATCTCAAGACCTTCATAATTTATTAATATTGGAATAATTAATAACCAATGAATGATTATTTAATGAATATTGATTATGTATGACAAATGTATAATGCAGGTTCAGATACCAGCTGAGGGATGAAGCAGGTACTTCAGTATATAGTTACATTGTACTGTTTACTTAATTTATGCATTCTTTCACATGTTATAAGTTATTTATTAAATGTCTGGTTTGGGGTAGACATTGGTGGTCCCGGCCTACTGAGATTTATATCACACACCCTACTCGGGCCTCCATTGCACTGGGTACCCAAGTAGATTCTATTTGGTTCCAGGACTATGATGTTTTCATTTACTTGGGAGTTAGGAGCACAGGACCGAGCAGAGGCTCGGCATGCTCGAGGAGATTGCCCATGGGGCTTTGAGTCATTATTTATTTATTTATGCATTGAAATGTAAATCATGTTGTTTTATTTACTGTTTTCTACTTTTGTATCATTAGCATTTCATGCATTCATCCGTTGTATACTTTGGCATTTGCCATTTTTTTGTACAAGATTTATAAAATATACTTTCCACTGCTTATTTATTTATTATACCGTTTCTGCTATTTAGTACCTTTGTCTATTTCTGAACACTAAAATGAAGGTATAGTCTCCCCACTGACTATCCTTAGAACCTCGCTGCTAGTCGGCAGCCTCTGGCAAATGGGGAGGTGCGCTTGAGGTCATGTGGCGACCAGTCTAGCCTCCGATTTAGTGGTGAACCGGGTCGAGATGTTACAAAGTGGTATCAGAGGTTTATGTTTTCTTTCTTTTCCTTTGTCTTTCTGTTTTGGGTTTGGTAGATAGGACACTAGGAAAGTGTGGGCGCTTGGGTTAATAGTCATGCTTGGGACTGATCACCTCATGTATGGGAAATGACCAAGTGGCCAGGGATCAAAATTGATGTTTTTACTATTAGAGGTTACAGTTGATATGATTTCACCTTGATTAACTGGTGTATTTTATACTATTTATTGATTTTGAGAATTTTAAAAAATAATTTTATTGGCTTGATATGGAAAGTAAGTTTCGTACACACATCATCTTAGTCACTTAGATATTCACATGGCATACATATAACATGCCATGTAGTTTCATTAGTAGGATGCCTGATAATTTGTATTATGTTACTTGGGTGCAATGCCATGTTTTGATCTACTTTATCATGTCTCTCTAGATAGCTTGTTCTGGTAATATATTTAACATGCTTGAGTGATTATATTCCATACTGTTTCAGTTATTAGCCTATTTTTTGTTGTGCCACGCTTCTGTGTTATAGCATGTTGTTGTGTTACTGATTATGCTAACATGTTAGAGATGTTTTGGATATGTGAAAGGGGTTATAAAGATAAAATGTTAAATAAATGTTGATTGTGATAAATGGGAGCCAAATTACAGTGATAAGGTGTGTGAGCGCCTTATCGATGGTAGATGGCCACCCATGTGTTTGAACCTTATACAAATATAATATGTTTGAAAATGGTTTCAAATGTAAAACTGCTGAGTTTTGATTCTAATGAACTATTGTTGGGTTGCTTTTGGAAGAACCCAGATTGAATAAATGAGAACTTTGGAGGTCGCCTTTTTTGTAAAATGAATTTAGATGCTAAATTGCCTGTTTATTTTTAAATATCTTTGAATGATGATTAAAGAGGATGTTTGTGATAAAAAGACTATTTTTTTGTAGGTTGTTGTTTTGAAAACCAAGTGACTTGTTGTGATGATGTACTTGTGTGTATTCTGAAATTCATTCAAATCTTAAAAGGTTGAAATGAATTAATTAAAATTCCTTAAAGAAAAACTGGTTTTGAACCTTGTGATTTCAGTTTTGTGTGACCAAGAGAGAGGGTCAATGATTATGTTTCATAAGTGGCTAACCTGTGGTAGGTAGTACCCATAGATTATTCTAGGATATTATAGTAAGTTTTTCCAACTGATCGGGAGGGATTCTTGGGACTCGGTTGTTTTGGCACGCTGATAGGTTTATGTTATGGATTTTTATGATCAATGTTTGAGGCGGTGAACATGGTTCGAGGAATTTCACACACATGCATTAATGTATTCTAAAAACACGTGCTGGTGAGCAGATAATCTTTTCTTGAGATGTCAACGAAAATCCTAAGGTGGGTATTATGGCATCATTTTTGATAAACGTGTCAGCAGGTGATGTCGAGCTTTTAGAACAGAGTTGTCTCGTAATAATTTGAATGATCTTATTAGATGACCTTGGTAGGTCAGTTGATTTAGTAGTGGTTCCTGATGGCTTCTTAGGGTTGAGAAGTTTTTAAGGTGGGTATATTGTAGATTCCCGTGTTTTTGAACCGGGTTAAAATTCGATTTTTTTCGATTTTTTTTTTCGATTTATCCACGGTTCATTTTTATAAAACGAGCTCTATAATTTTATTCTGAGTGTTGAAACACCTAATGGTGTCATTTCTGGAATTGCGTAATTACCCGATAAATTTTACCGGGTGTCCCGACGAGTCTTGGGTGCACCAGATCCAGAAAAATCCACTTTAATGGATCTGCATGGGAAGCACATGGTTGTGGTCCAACCTGTTCATTTTATCTTATTTAACAAATTATTATTATTATTTTTAATTAAATATGATTATATGAGAGTTTTGGATTAATTAAAATAAAGTTTTAATAATAATAATATGAAGTTATTATTACTATTATTTTGGTTGTTTAATTTATTGAATGTTAAAGAGTTAATTAAATGGTAGTTGAAGGTATTGATGTGGCTTTTGGGTTTATCAAAGAACTGTTTTATTTAAATGAAGAGTTTCAGAATTATTAAAAGACCATTTTTTATTAAATGGAGGAATGTGCTAATAATAATAATGTAGTTGTTATTATTACGGAGTCATAAATTATTTAGATACTTTGAGATTTTAATTGCATGTTAAAGGAGTGTATCATTTATGAGAATTAAATGTGTCTTTTGATCTTCTCAAAGAATCTTTTAATTAAATGAGGGGTTATGGGTTGGATTTTTTTATCATATTAATGATATTGTAATAAATTGGGGGTTTGGGTTTTTAAATAAATGAAAGTTTCAATAATAATAATAATGATATTATTATTATTTTTGTGGTTACTTAGTTAAATAAATGTTAAATTAATTTAATGATCAATATGGAGTTTTATAATTAATTACAAAACATTTATTTCGAGAATAATAAATGAAGGTTAAAAATGAATTGTATAATTAATGAGGATTTTAATGGGGAGGTTGGACATAATTAAAATGGGAATTTTATTGTTTCTTTTAATACAATTTAATTATGGGGTTTGTCAAAGTTCTGTTTTTATTTAATGGTGTGTAATATTTTGGTGAATTTAATAAGGTTGTTGGGTATCTCGATGAAATGCTTAATTAAATAATCATTTTCAAATTTAATTAATGAGTGTGGTTATTTAATAGAGTTGTTGGGTTATATCAAAGGTTTGAGTAATAATAATTATATTATTATGGTTTTACGAGTGTCATAATTATTGATCATTAATAATAGTTATGAATTGAGGAGTTTTGGTTGGAATTTCAGTAAAAGAAAGTTTTAATAACAATGATGATGATGATTTAATTATTATTATTATTATTTTGTTAATTATATAAATTCAAGTAAAACGAATTTTATTAATTATGGGAAAGGAATTATTTTTTTACTTTGAAGTCAAAGAGATTTTAATTTAATTGAGGAGTAAAGGGGAGTTTGATTTTCTCAAATGAAACATTTCCTTTATGAAGAATTAATTAGGGTGTTTTTTATTTTTTAGATAAGTTTTTAATGTGTATAATAATAATAATTAAATAAGTATTATTATTATATTTTATTATTATTATTATCACATTAATGGTAGTATTATTATTGGGTTTTACGAGTTTAAAAATAACTATTATTAATGGCAATTAATTTAGGGGTTTGAAAAAAATATAAAGGGAATCGAATTCCCCTCTTCTTCCTCCCTACGCACAAGGTACTGCATGCACACAGCAACACACCCCATAATGCGGCCCCTTCCTCCCTCCTTCGAGCTCCCTCCTCGTTGTGAGCTCCTTCCCGCAGTGCGACCAAGAGGCACGAGAACCCCCGAGTGACCCTCCCTACAGGAGCGCGACACTTGGGCGGAGCTCCTACACCGCGCGACCTCCATGGTGCAACCCCCCTCCGGGAAATACCTAGAGGTGCACCACCCCTCTCCCGGACTCCACTTTGCACGCAATGATTCCCCTCAGACTCTTCATAAATCTTGTCCACCTCATCAAGGTGAGTCCGTCTACGTATAACTGGTGATTCACATCGATCATTTGACTCCTCTCTCTTGCCTTGTTTTCTCAACTAAAACCCAAAGGTTTGGGTTTAATCCGATCATTGTGTTCCTCTATTTTTAGGATATGCGAATGTTGAATTGGGACCCATTGGTCCATAATCAGACATCCACCGCCAAGGGCGAGGCGGATGGTCTCAAATTGTCTTACCGCTGTTGGTTCGGGTTAGATTCTAAACCCGTGGTTTGGTTTTTCACTGGTTATATTAAGGCATGTTAATTTTTTTTATGAGTTCCTGGTACCAAGTTAGAGGTGCATTGTTCATTACAACTCTGATTCTGATTACCGGTTTAATATATGTAATTTTTGTTGATCAATGTAGACAATGCGCACAAGTATATATATATATATACAGGTGTGCACATGTGCGATTACGGACCATTTGTGGACTGGTTGCTGCCAAGTACATTAAAGCGCTTCAGATTTAAAATGGTGCCACCATCAGGTAGGGTCTAAAATCATTAACACTTTATATTAAGAATTTTAGCTTCTTTAAATAAATTGAGAATGTAATTTTCCTTGATTATGATATTTCGATGCATGACACTTTTTAAGTTCTTAAATGATGCCTCCCACATGAGATAAATGAGGGCTTGAACTTGTGTTGTTTTTAATCATGTTTTTCTAATTTGGTTAAAGTGATATGATTAAACAGTTAAATGATTTGAATGTTAAGAATGTATAATAGGGTAATTAATTGTAGAATTAATTATCATGTCATGAGTTGGAATAAAATTTGTGGCTTTTAATGATGATTGGGAATATTGAATATTTGACAAGTTCAAAAGTATAAATTGGAAATTGGTAATAATTAAAAAATGGATTAATTATTACATGTTAAATGTTTAATGGTTAATTAATTTTTGATTGGTTTAAGAGATAATATTTAATTAATTAATTTTTGAATTAATTAATTTGCATCCATTAAATTAAGATTGTGAATTGATTTTTTGTTACCACTGTTGGCCAAGGGTACTTTTTGATAGTTGTTAGATTTCCATGCATTATGTTGTCTTGGATGGAGTTTTTCTATATTATGAGATGATGTGTGAGATGGTTTCTAAATATATGGGCGTGTTCAGCATGTTTTATGATAATTATGACATGCATGTAAATTGTTAAAGTCCTGGATAGATCACTGTTTGAGTGGACGGGTTCAGACTTGTTAAAAAATTTGGATAATTAAGTGTTGTGTTAATTATTTATTTGGCTTGCTAAGAAAAATTTATTTTTAATTAATTATTTACTATAGAGATGTTGAATGGTTAATTAAGGGTTGACTTTTGATGGGTGATTTATACTGTTAATTAGTAGTTGAATTAAATAATGGATTAGATTAATTGATTTATGAATTAATTAATGGATGGTTTTGGGGTGTTAGACATGGTGTTCTACACCAAAGATAAATATATATTTATGATTGATAAATGGGTTGTGAGACAAGGAATGAAGCTCCAAATACTCACGGGGTGATAGACATGGTGTTCTACACCAATGATAAATATATATGTATGATTGATAAATGGGTTGTGAGACAAGGACTGAAGCTCCAAATACTCACGGGGTGCTAGACATTGCGTTCTACACCCATCTTGCAAGAAGATATTCTTTTATGGGTCAGGGAATGATGCTCCAAATACCCATGGGTTTTGAGACAAGGACTGATGCTCCAAATACTCACGAGGGTGCTAGACATGATGTTCTACACCCACTAATTAACATTGGATTGTGGGTCCAATTGTCCGTGCATGAAATGAGTTAATGGTTAATGAAGGCTATTGAGACATGATGATTTGTGAATTGTTTATGAGGAAGGTTTCAGACTTATTTATGAATTGGGTGAACCACTTTTAGTGGGCGGGCTCAGAATTAGTATATGAAAGGTTGAATTGAATAACTTATGACGCGTTATCCAAGCCAAAGCAAAAGTTTGGAATTAGTCTTTACTTTTATTACATATATGGTCTTTAGAGACATCTGTGGTGAGTGATTTATATGGGAGATGTTTGGAGTAGGCTGAATATCAAGACCTTCATAATTTATTAAGATTGGAATAATTAATAACCAATTAATGATTATGTAATGAATATTGATTATGTATGACAAATGTATAATGCTGGTTCAGACACCAGCTGAGGGCTGAAGCGGGTACTTGGGTATATAGTTACATTGTACTGTTTACTTAATTTATGCATGCTTTCACATGTTATAAGTTATTTATTAAATGTCTAGTTTGGGGTAGATGCCGGTGGTCCCGTCCTACTAAGATTTATATCTCACACCCTACTCTGGCCGCCATTGCACTGGGTACCCAAGTAGATTCTATTTGGTTCCAGTACTATGATGTTTGCATTTACTTGGGATTTAGGAGCACAGGAACGAGCGGAGGCTCGGGATGCTCGAGGAGATCACCCATGGGGCTTTGAGTCATTATTTATTTTTTTATGCATTGAAATGTAAAGCAAGTTGTTTTGTTCAATGTTTTCTACTTTTGTATCATTATCATGTCATGCATGCATCCGTTGTATACATTAGCATTTTCCATTTGTTTTGTACAAGATTTATAAAATGTACTTTTCATTGGTTATTCATTTATTATACCGTTTCCACTATTTATTACCTTTCTATATTTTTGAACACTAAAATGAGGGTATAGTCTCCCCACTGACTATCCTTAGACCCTCCCTAATAGTCGGAAGCCTCTGGCGTATGGGGAGGCGCGCTTGTGGTCATGTGGCGACCGGTCCTGCCTCAGGTTTAGTGGTGAGTTAGGTCAGGACGTTACTGGTTACACCCTGAAGTCTTACGAATTCATTAATATATAGTTATACTAAATGTTCATGTGGTAAGTCTTATCTTATAGAAATAAAATGTGATAATTTTGTAAGATGTTCAACAATGACTCATATCTCATCGTTCTTTATTGGAGTCTTTGTTAGCCCCATGACAAGTCCATTATAATATCATCCCATTTCCACATAGGAATAGGAAGGGTTTGAATGACTCTTCTATGACGCTGTCTTCCAGCCTTCAACTGTTGACAAACAAAACATCTTGACACATAATCAGCAATCTCCCTCTTCACGTTTCCCCACCCAAAGTGTTCCTTTAGATCTCTATAGATCTTTGTGCTACCATGGTGTATAGAGAAATTTGAGCTATGACCATATTCCAATAGTTATTTATTTAGCTCATGAATAGCGGGAACATTGAGCCTATTTCCAAAATTTAAAATTACACCTTCATAAAATAAGTCAATCAACTTCCCATCATTTACTGCTTTAATTTTATTTTGAAACTCTTCATCATCATACTGAGAAATTTTTAACCTTTCTAGTAAAGATGTTTTGGCAACCATTTGAAAAATTAGTGATGTGTTACCTTCCTTGATAATTCCCATATCCATCTTTACTAGATCCATGAACAAAGGATCCCTTTTAACTCACATTTTATTCATAATTCTGTGGTCATTTCTACTCAAAGCATCTGCCAACTTATTTTCCTTCCCCAGGTGGTAGTTTATTGTGAAATCATAATCCTTGATTAGCTTAATCCTTCTCCTTTTTCTCATGTTGAGTTTTTTTGGTGAGAAGATATATTTCAAAATCTTATGATATGTATATATCTCACATTTTTTCCATAAAGGTAATGTCTCCAAATCATCAGAGAAAATATCACCACTAGTAAATTAAGATCATGAGTTGGATTGTTTTGTTCATGAATCTTTAGATAACTAGATGCAAATTCAATCTCTTTATCATTCTACATATGTAAACATCCATGTCTTTTCTTTGATTCATCACTAAAGGTAAAAAATACATCATTCCCTGATGGTAGAGTCAGGATTGGATCATTCACTAATATTCTATCCAATTCATTAAAACATTATTCACATTCATTTTTCCATATGAACTTAACCCCATTTTTGTGTAAGCTTGGTAATTGTGTTGGCTAAACGGGCGATGTTCTTAACTAAATGCCGATAATAACCTGATAACCCGATAAAACTATGTACCTTAGTTATGTTCGTTTGAGTAGGTCATTCTTGCACAACCTTTATCTTCAAAGGATCTATATATATTGCATCCTTAAAGACAATGTGGCCCTGAAAGTAAACTAATTGAAGTGAAAAATCACACTAGCTAAACTTCTCATATAATTCATTTCTTCTAAGAGTATTCAGAATAGTGAGCAAGTGATTTTCATGATCTTCATAGCTTTTAGAGTATACCAGGATATCATCAATAAACACCCCAAAAAAGAAATCAAGATATTCCTTGAAAACTCAATTCATTAGATCCATGAAAACATATGGTGCATTAGTTTGTCCAAAAGGCATTACTGTAAACTCGTAATGCCCGTACCTGGTTCGAAATGCTGGTTTTAGAATGTATTACTTTCTTACAAGCAACTGATAAAATCCATATCAAAGATCAATCTTAAAAAAATATTTGGATCCATGAAGTTTATCAAATAAATCATCAATGTGAGTTATTGTATACTTGTTATTTATTGTTATAGCATTGATCTCCCTGTAGTCAATGCACAAACTCATAGACCCATCTTTCTTCTTTACAAAAATGAACAAGGGCTGACCATGGAGAAACTATAGGGTGAATAAATCCTTTATCACTAAATTCCTCTAGTTGTTTGTTTAGTTCCACTAAATCCACTGTGTTTATTCTATAAGGGGTTTTTGAAATTAGCCTTGAACCAGCGATTAAGTCAATGGAAAACTCAATTTCCCACTCTGGAGGATATCCATGTAAATCCTCTAGAAAGATACCAATATATTCTTGCACAATAAGTACTTATTCTATTTCAACATTATTTTACTCACCAATAGTTATTTCATTCCCTTCCTCACCAATAATTTAATTCAATAGAGCTACTTGGTGTGGATCTTGATGAGAATTAGATGGTGAGGTCTATTCTCTAAATATAAGGGATTGTACACCATTCACAAAAATTGTAACTGCATTATTCCTAAAATATATCTTTGCCTCATAATTGGATATCCAATTCATAAAAATATTTATATCAAATTCAATCATTTGTATGATGATAAGGTTAGCAAATAAATCATGTTTATGTGACATGAGGGGGACTGGTCGACACACCTTTGTTGCAATGATACATCCACTAAGAGTTTTGATAGATAACTCCTTTATTAAATCAAATTGGACATGTATAATTTTCATGGAAAACTAGGAAGATATAAATCAATGCAATGATCCAGAATCATGTAAATCATTGTCTAAGTTTGATGAAATGATTATTTTACCTGCCACCACATCACTAGGAACTTCAATATCAACGGTTGTCATCGCATATATTGTCCCTGTTCTCTTGGCCTTTTCTATTTCATGTTTCCTTAATTCTTGAGACAATCATTATCATATTGCCTCATATCCAGACAATTATAGCATTGAACATTAATGGATTCTTTCTTCCCCTTACAATCACCAGTAATATATCCTTTCTTTTCACATTTTTAGAATACTCCTTTTCCTTTTATGCAGGCACTAGGGTGTTTCTTTCCACAATTTTCACAGGGTGAAAATTCAACTCTTCACTTCTTACCTATTTCGTTGTTTACTTTTATAGAGTTTTCATTATCCCTCTTCTTCTCTTTATTTCCCTTAATGTCATAAGACATGGAAAATTCATTTTTTTGTCTTAATAGCACATGAAAGTATATCTTCAAAAGATGATAAACTATGGGACACCAGAGCCTGCTGGAGTAATGGATTTTGTCCATCAAAGAATCAATTAATCTCTCTCCTCAGAATTTGTATGTAGTACACATAATTCCCTGCTAACCTTGTGAAGTTAGCTTCATATATTATAACATTTTCATCTTCATTTTTCTTTAAATTCAGAAACTGACTTTCCATATTCTCTTTCTATTCAGGAGGAAAGTATTTATCTAGGAGGATTTCCTTAAATTACCTCCATTCCATCTCTTCTATCTCTTCCTACTCATTTGTGTTTTGGATTAATGACCTCCACTGATCTGCATCTCTCGATAGACGATGAACTACCATGATGACCTTATCTCTTTTTTGCATCCCAAAGGGAGAAATATCTTCTCTAGGGAACTTATCAATTGTTTAGAAAAAAATGTGTTTGTAGTCCCATTGAATGATGGAGGTTTTTTTTCTTAAAGTGATCTAACAAATATCCTCCATGTAGAGGATCCAGATTATCCATAAGAGTAAGGTTATTATTCATAACTTGAGTATGTTTTCCCGATATGGTTATAATATACTCTGCACCGGTCGCAACACTAGATCCTACTACATTATCTGGCGTTAGAGTGCAATCCCTACATGGGATATGCGTGTTCATGTGGTTTATATTTCATACAATAGGTGCCATTTCTAGATGATTACATACACTAGATTAGGTTATGAATCATAATGTATAATGACAACATATCAAAATACTTACCATAAATTGATATCCTTCACATGACTAATCCCATAATCACAAAAATGGTTTATTTGAGTAAAATTTTACATTTAAATCCTTCGTAATGGTTTGTAAAGAAAATCTGAATTATCCTAAGAATATCCCCCATGAGTTTCAGTACCAAGAGTGTAGAAATAACCATTGTTTTGTACTAGGATACCCCTGGTCAGGACCAAAACTCCTTGTTGGAGCTTTCACTCCTAGGTACTTTTCTTCCAGAGCCACCTCTACCTTTTTATATCCAGACAGGGATGCATTTTCTAAAAATATCCAAACAATTTATTCCTTACCAAAATACCAGGATGTTATTTTATGCTTATCCTAAAATACTATATTATGGATTTGTTCCCTAATAATTTTTTTCTAAATCTAGTTTCTATACTTTCTACGAAACTTCTTTTGATACCAGATGTAAGGACCCTACCCTAGTTGCTTGGAGATGGTGCCTTATTTTATTAAATTGGAATATAAACAAGGAATATGTATCCCAAAGGAACAACAAGTTTAGTATATTTTGGAAAAAAGATAAATATATATTTTTAGCATTACATCGTTAATGGAAATACAACACAAATTATTCCATTAGAAACATCCAAGCCTCCTAGATTATGCCTGCAAGTCACTCACAACTAACATCTTCATATCCAAAGAAAATGAAACATAAAAAATGGGTGATCTCAAATTCTCAATAAGAGTAAGAAATATAACGGAAGATGACATAAAAAAACATTAGGCATGCAGAATAATTGAAAACACGCACCTTTATAAATAATAAACACGAACACATTATGATAGGAATATAAGCTGAGTAAATAATGCCAAAATAAAACATAATCATGGGTATTCTACTAGTCGAATAAACACATAAAATTTCAATTACCAACTTCATAATGAGGGAAGTTCATATTACGAACATTCTGAAACATTTTTTAAGTCCTCGTCCAAGACGTCTAAAAATGATTCAGGCCTTTTCCAAAACCATATATCAAATTGGGAAAATCCTTGGCCAATTCCACGTCTATTGGTCTCATGAGACCTACTAATACATAGAGGTTCTATAGAGGGCCCCACCCATCACATTATAATTCATATGAATTACTCATATGATTGGGGATAAACATAAATAACATATACATTCATATTGAAACTATCATATGAAATGTAACTAACTTTACCCAATCATTAAATATAAAAAACTAACCATTCCGAGTAATATGGTGAATGATTTTTGGATAGATCATACACAATAAATTAGTCATAAAACATTAAATAAAATATGTTATAGGACATAATAAATGATTAAAACCAATAATACATAATAATAAACAAGAGTGTCAAATCAGACAAAAATACTCTTATAAAATCATTAAGCAATTTTTGAGATAAATACTCTTTTATTTTGAGAAGATGGGTTATTTTTTAAAAGATCTTTGTATAAAAAGATAATTTAAGTAAGATATTATTTTAATAATAAAATTATTGATTTTATAAAGATAATTTTTTCCAAAAAAAACATATTATAGAGTTCCTTTGAAAATATGTAAGAATTTGAGAAATTCCCTTGAATTGGGCTTGTATTTTGGAAACAAATTGGAATGTTCCTTTCAAAACATGTAACTATACATTAAATAATGAAGGTTTAGGTTTTTTGAACATATATAGAACACTATCACAGATTTTATATGGATTACATAATAATATACAATAATTTTATTGAGTTAATTAGACAATAAAATTAACCTGAATTAAAATGGGGGTTCAGGTGAGAAAACACTTACCTTAAGTCCGAATGTGTTCCCCTATTTAACATAAGGTCCTTGAATATGAAATTATACTAATTAATATATTAATTAAGAACCTATTATACAGGTATTTATTTTATCATAATTATTTTTAGTTCATTTATGTCTTTATCGATAAGTTATAATATCAAATTTTGTCATTCTGGAGTGTTCATTTTCTTGATTTTTTGTAATTAGTTCACTTGTTTTTAAGAAATGGAGCTCGTGTGGAATGGTTGTAAATATCCAGAATTAAAATTAATATTATTACTGAACATCTATAATTGTTAATGGTAATTTCTATCCTTTTATTACATGTAATGAGGATGATTAATTAGATGACAACCACTTCGATTATTTGGAAGTATTTGGATTGTTATGAATTAGTTTTGTCATAAATTTAATAATATGTACATATACTAGTTATTGAATATTAATTAGGTTATAATAAATATATTATAGTCTAGTTAAACTATAAAAATGGTTTCATGACACTGAATTAAGGAGTTATTGAGGAACGAAGCATTGTCATTCACAAAGGTTATAAATTGGAACCTCATGGATGTTGATTTCGTTTATAAAAATAAAAGGGAGGGAGTGAGAATATTGATGATGGTTATTCCATTCACATAATATAATACCAGTATATAGATTATATTTGAGTTATCATGGTCATTTGGTCAAATTAGGTGAGGAGAGGATAACAAAAGTAGATAAATTGAAATGAAACTAAATGAAAAAGAAGGGTGTTTTACCGCTTGAAAAATCTCCTTGAGAACCTCTTTAAGGGAAGGGGTTTTGGTATTTTTTTCAAGACCAAGAGCTTATGGGATGTGGGGATTGAATAGGTAAGGGTAATTGGGAATAACTATGAGGATATTAAAGACTTAGAGAAGTGAAGAGAAGAGGGAGTCAGGGGGGTTTATAGTGGAGGACATGGATAAATTTGGAATATTTTATTCATTATTTTATTATTTCCATCAAGACAACCAATAGTGTTGTTTCATGTGACACCTAATAGTAATAATCAAATGCGAGTTCGAACCAAGTGGCCTTAAATCACTTATTATGTCATAAATAGTGTATTTAACTGATAATTTGAATATACAGTATTTTACCGTATTTCACTATTCATCACAAATTCAAAAATTTCAGAAAAATCCCAAAACTTCACCCCTACCATTTTCCAACATGTATAAATAAAAAATGAACTCAATTTTTTAAAAATAATTTTCTAGATATTATTAATTTAATTTTTAAAATTAAATCATATTTAATTCAAAAAATATAAATTTTAAAGGTATAATTAGTTGTATATCACATTTAAAAATTAATTAAGATATCATTATCTTGTTACCTTAAGAAAATAAAATAATATCATTATATACTATTCATAAGGGTCATATTACTATTTAAATTACTATTCACAAGTGTTTGTTACTATTCACAAAAAAATATCGTTTTTTCTATCAAACTGCGAATGACTTACTGATCACAACTCGAGATGACCATTTTTCGAAATTTAAGACATAGTTGAGGAATTTTTTTTAATGGATAGATTATAAAATGAATTCAATATTTCTTTTCAAACCCTTGGGGTGTTACAAGCAACAAACTTTGTAAACAACCTATGAGTAGGCACACATCCCATCCCAGACATATCAAGTCTTCCAATATATTCTAGAAGAACCCAAAGAAACCTTTTAGAATTCCCTAGTAATGAACAGGGGTAGGTCCACATTCTCACCTTCACACATGAAGCCAATTAGTATATTGTAGAAAAACTGAAGGATAATAGAAATCACACAATCTAGCTCTAACCAAGGAATAGAAAACATTCCCATTATAGCTTTTGAAACTTGTTGGCACATTCTGGAAGCAATTGAAAGGTAGACATATGTCCCTACTCTCATAATAAGAAAATTTGACATATATTAGTAGCATTAGTAGTTTTGGGGTTGGATAAGTCCCCACCCCCAGCACCAAAGTAGCTTCCCAACATTCTTTAAGGGCTACTCAGGAGTAGGAACACATTCTTTCTCATGTCCTAGATGATTATCCACACACTCCTAAGATAAATGGACAATTGGATCAGGTACATGTTCCCATTCTAACTACAGGTTATTTTCCAATTCCAATGGACACTTTAAGGTATTAACACATTCCTAAAAAACATATAAATTATTCAACACAATTCATCAATAACACGATATTCGGCAAGGTTATCTATCACACATGAAAGTCGATGTCCACACCACGGGACTCTAACCACCCAATAAATAACATCCAAAAAATTTATCACATAAGGAAATATAAATTTTTTGAGTAGGAACATGTCCCTTATCTACTGAATTCTAGTGTTCTTGATTCCCATTATCATTTATCAATGGTTTCCCAAGATCTTGTTGAAGCATTTCCAAACTAAGGAACCATTAGATAAATTTGCAGATATTATCCTTCTAAATTTTCGACCATCTGATATATAGGTCCTCCCCATAGTGTTTTCCATGAAGTCCTCCTACGATATTATTCTACGATAGATCATAAAGAACACATACAATGATGAGTATCACCGAAACCGTCCACACAATCAAAATATAAAATGGAAAGAATATTCTCTCATTTCCATCATCCATTATTATGTTATTCCCAATGCATATGTTGTAAGACCTATCCCTAGAGTATTTCATTGATCCATGATGGTTTTCCTCCCCATGATAGAGTTTTATATAATGTTCTTACCCATAAGGATATTTCATTTTCAAAAAATGGACCTCCACTTATTGAATAAACTATGGAAATTTCCTCATTGTCTGATGCACATGGAAAGGTCAGGCCAACCACACTTCATGCCATGTCATTAAAAAGTGACTTTCTTTCTCACTTGGAAGATTGACAATTAAAATTATAATTCTTTGAACTATCTTTGGACTTCTTAACTTCCATTAAAACATAGAAGATTATATCCAACCTTGTCTTTTACAAACTGGAAGATGATAAACGACCCCTTTAGTTAGAGACATTATAAGAATATCTCATAGAACATTAAGAGGAAACATTGATCATGAAGAAATAATTTTTAAAAGATAACATATTGTCATGTTTTCCTGTGTCCACTCCTTGGTTTGATATTCTGAGAACATTGTTAAAGGAATGAACACATCATATTCATCTAAATATTTAGATGATTCCTCACCATTTGAATGTAAAATACTTTTTTATAAATTATTTTTAAATTGCATTATGTAAACAAAATAATTAATTGGTAGATTTACCTAGCTTTACTCTCATTTATAAGATACTTTAAATTGGGAATGTAGTGTGAGGGTCTTAAACATGGAGGTCTTAATACTCTGAGTATCCTTTTTCTTTTTATCACTAATGCCCCATCCAATATACACATCAATGGATAGGGAAAATATGGTTAACTTCTATTCAATCCATTCTTTAACCAGCAAAACTCACTATAAGTGACATCATGCAATGTCATCACTCTAGAATGAATCTCAGAATTGGGATCTGTACACCATAGCTAGTAGAATTTATAGAGATTTTCTATTACCCAGTATAAAAAATTCTAGACTCTATAGGAAAAAACCAATGAAAATATATAACATCTATCTTCAAAAAAGAATGAAAAAAATTCATTTTAGTATAGACAAACCTTGATTGGTGGAATTTACATTGGTGTGAAGAGGCTCGTGTTCAAATCATGCTTTAAACCCAACTCATTCTCAAGCATTGATCCACAAGATAAATATATAAATAGTGATAGTTGTAATAGTGACAATCTAGAGTCAGCACCAGTCCATAGGGCTAGGATAATTATTACCATATTCACCCCTTTCAATGTTATCAAATCTAGTCTCAAATGTTGAATCATTGGATCAGGATCAGCCCCACCGTTTAGATATGGGAAAAAGTTTACCTCAATTCCTCCCATGTGGAAATCGGTATTTTGTCATATAAGAGATGTATTTTAAAATTATTATCCATATTTTTTATCATATGGTAGCCCATATTCCTCTTAACAAACATATAAATGTGGTTTTATAGAGACTCTCTTTAGATTAACCTTCACAAAACATCCTTGGGAGAATCATAGAAAGAAAATATGAACAACTTTGAGGTTTCAAGCCAATTCCACCTAAGAAGAGGACAATTGCTTCTAAATATCATGGATTTTCACTCAATTTATTCTACAATGGTTAACAATTATCATATATTTCAAATGGTGGTGTGATTCTTGTAACACACCATATATTGGTAAATGTCTCCAGGAATAGTCCCACATATTATACAAAACATAAAGCCACTATAGAAGGATAATATGAAGATATTTCTATTCAAAACATGATCTATACATAAATATTTGAGAAAGGTGTGCATACTAGAAATCAACATCAAGCTAAGAACTTGGGATCTCCCTAAAACATTCATCCATTAACTCTTCAATAGGGTTAGAATAATGAAGAAGGAAAGGGTGTGAATATTTCCCACCCATTACCATAATAATTTTAACCTCCTACAATTGAGAGAATTTTTTCTCAATATGAGAAAAAAATTAAGGAGTTAAAAAGGCTCAATGTTGAATTACTAAAAAAAATCCATATTGGGTATGTTCTTTAGTTAGAGCCTCACCTTGATTTTTCAATAGATATCCATCAATAAGAAGATCACATTATGAAAAAAAAGATAGAGCTGGGTAATATGCTCAATATGCGATCTAGAAAATCAGTTTACTTGGATCCAATGATATAAATATGTTAGGAGTTTCATCCATAAAGACAACAGTTGGGACCATTCCATGTGTACTATCCTAGTCCAACCCAAACTAGCTATCAACTAAAAATATAGGCGGTCTTTCCAATTCATACTATACCAATTTCTTCTCTTATTTAAATTCCTTTTCAAATACCTTTTCCCTCATAAATCACTGGTATATTAATTCACTGACAGCCTGGTGAGAGGAGGTGGTCCCGAATGGAGGAGGTGGTCACCAAGACCAGTGCTAAGGATTCCAAAAACCTTGATGATCTGGCTAAACCTTTTATAGTGCTGAGAAATAGGTTCGAAGGGTTTTCTGAGGACATGTAATTCGTGGAACTTGAGGAGGATGTCTTTGTAGGAGGTGCTGGTGGTGCAGAGACCTTAGAGGGACAACAGGTTGAATATATGGGGGATGCATCGACTTCTGCTGGTGAGGAAGTCACGAATAACTCCGAAGAGCGATACTGAAAAGGGAATGAAAGTGTTGGGAGTATTGAGGAAGATATTGAAAGGTTTCCTGATGGTGAGAAAATATAGAAGAGTATCTAGGTTGTTGACATGGGGAAGGATCTGCATTTCATGGTTGTGGATAAAGCTGCTTTTGTGGATAGATGTTCCACTTTTATGGAGAGAAACACTCCTGACCAGAGGCTGGGGTTCAACACTGGGTGTACTGATTCTGTTTTGAGGGAGCAAGCCAGAATAGGAATGGAGAGTTCCAGTGGAGGGAAGGAAAATGTGAGTGGCCAGTTGGTCATTCATTCAGTGATGTGGTTTAATGTGGGAGGTAGATGATGGCTATAGCTGAAGTCCCGTTATCTTCCACACAAAGAAGAAGATCAAGTAAGGATTACTCTTATCTTTTACGGCCGATGCAGACTAGATCAGCCTCAAAGAGGAACAATGAGTGACTTTGGGTTTTAAAAAGGGAAGTGTTGTTATAGAGGCATCCCCAGATAATTCTATCCTTGATCAGATTAGGATTCGGGTTCAGAGTGGAATCTTTTAGAGACATCCATATTGGGAATCGGTTATTGGAGAAGATGAATCCTCCATGGGATGCAGAGATGAATCTGGTTATTATGATGTCTAAAGTTGTGTTGGTTTATGTTCTATGATGTTTTTTATCCACTTTTCTGTGTTGGTGGTTGTATATTGGATACTGGAAAACTGTAAACCGGCTTTTTAAAATGGGAAAAAAATGATTTGCAGCAGAGGCTCTAAAAGGATAGAAATCACCATTATAGCCGTAGATAAATCCTTACATTGAATGGAAAGATAAAACTATTCTCCTAGTCCTATTTAGGAATCCTATATTTATAACATTTAATATTATAGGGGATCCAAAACAACACTTGATACATTTCTTATTATGTTGTGGTCAAATGATGGGGACCCTTGAGCATAAGGAAGCATCCAAACTCAGATGCTTTGTATAGACACTATAGGGTCCAGCCTTTGTTTGGTATACAGCTTTTCCAGCTAGTTCTATCATTGGATAGGAATACCTTCTCCTGAAATTTCATTACCACATTATCTTTACATTGTGAAATACATGACCTCTAAAATTGAAAACATCATCAGAATAATAGAGTCTCTTATTTTATTTCTGTGTGGAAGGGTTTGACCTTCACCTTAAATCTATAACTTCCCTAAGAGGATTTTTATCATATTTATGTAGAAATCCTCTATGAAAAGTTTTAAATACAACTCATCATAATCAAATATCTTGTTTTTTTTCATGAACATGATATAGTTGCACAATGAATAAAAAATTTAATTGCTGAAACAAATCTAAGTCTCAACCAACTTCAACAACTCAAGGGTAGAGAATGAGTAAAGTTGAAACTATAACTATCACAATAAATCCATACCCTACACATCCTATAGCTTCTAATATCATGAAATATAATGCAGAACCTTATCCTAAACGAAAATATTAGAAAACATATTACCTTTGGAAAGGAAAAAAATAGGAGAAATTTTTTCATACAAGGACTGGAAGAATAAAATCTATTACCTTTGCGGTAAATAGGTCCCTAGATACTATAGTATAGCCATGTATAACAAATTTTGTATGGTTTATATTTATTATAAGGACAAATCAATTCAGTCTCAGTGATCACAAAAATTATTGTACCTTTCTACAAATATTGGAATTCACAATCCAAGAGTTATTTTTTAAGGACATCTTCTATAAGATTGTTGATTCTATATAGGTTACATTGTAAAAAAAATTGGAACAGGTGGATTTTGTTTCTACTATTTTTCCATAGGAGGATAAAAAATGTAATAATTAAATTTTAAGAGTTCACATAATTTCAATGATTGGATGACTCGAAAGATAATTTATCAAACACAAATTATTTTCTGTGAATATTTAATCCATCAAGTTGGGCCCTCAGTCTTCCAAGATTCACTCTACTAAAAAATAGAGCAGCTAACATGAAAAAATTTAATTACATAAATATGGACCTATATAAATTCTAAATTCATTATTAACCCTCTCAAAATTAATTTATATATCCATGAGATAGGGAGAACTATCTCATCAAATGGAACAATTGTCACTCCTAGCCAAATGTAATCCACATCAAATAATGAATTACTCTTTGGTTTGGTTAATGTCATTAATTTAATGGACCCATTCTCTAAGGATGAGTATTATTACTAATATAAGTTATATATATATTAATGGTAATCCATATATAGGGGCCAAATAATTTTAGGTAATAGGGGAATATGCAGTCATGGTTGAGCTCAATATCTAGGAAACATTACTGCCAGGTCCATATACACAGCTAAAACCCATTTGAAAGAACTCTAATGAATCCAAAAGTAGCATGTACATACTTAAACATATATTATGGGTCATCCAAATACAAATATTTTGGAACAATGATATATGCATGTCAAATTATAAAATCATTCCATGGGAGTGGGCAGACTAGTTCATCCTAATATGTAAGTGATAGGAATGTGTTAAGCTTATGTTCAAGTGCATGACACATCTACCTTAAAAAAATAATCCATTAATTAAAATTCTAAGGTTAAACCCTACATTGGTAAGTTCATACCTATGGCTCAAAAATATGACATCCTAAAATAATTTTCCATGCTCCCAACTAATATTTCAATCCTGGATGCTCTCAATTTATCAAAATATCTTAGGTTAGTGCTTGTAGAGGCCCAATTAATCCCTCAAAAGTTTAAATCCAAGTTCATTAATACTAAACTATATCATGTGGATATTAGTTCTTTGGAATTTCATGTAGTAATCTCTTTCATATAGTATTATAGGGATACGATTATGTAGGGACACATCATACATTTGTTTGTCTCCAATAGGCTTGTTGATATTTTCTTTTGGTGAGCCTTCATTGATAATATCTCAGGAATCTATATCATTTTGTTATGGATACACAATTTTTTAGAAGTAAAAAAATATAAGTTTATTATTATAATTAACACTTTTGGTTCATGAAAAGATTGAGAAGAAACCTCTTGTTTGAATCATGCTCTCAAATCAATTTAGAGATCTCATATCTGACTCAAAATTGTTGTTTGTATAATGGGATATAGATTTTATTGTTTTATTAGGGATACCATGGTCACATAAACATATAGAAGTTCCCTAATTATACCATAAATGTTTTAACTACTATTTTAATAGAAAACATGGTGTATTTCATGGTGACAAGGATCTATTTGAATCATTTGAGTCTCAAAACATCAATGCATGTATCTATTAGAGAGAATTAAAATATCCCATGATTAATGATTTCCCTTGATTTACTACTCTATTTAGTTTATAAATTTCCACATATAAACCATTTAATGATATTGGTGATGGATATTTATTCTCTATCAATCAAATTGGAGACATGAGTCTGGATTTGGATATGTTTTCTTCATCACTCATGATCTAGTCATGTCTGTTGAACTCGATAACATGGAAGAAGAACCTAATCTATTTAACATATATAAAACCCCATGATAAATTCTTGAACATTGTACTTATAATTTTATAATATAAATATGTCATTATCTGAATTAGAATGTATTCTTATATTGCCAATATATATTGGGAATTCCCCTACTTCATCTTCTGAATATCTGGATACTGGTTTTTTTTATATCTCTAAAGTGGCCTTCATTACTCATTCCTCATGAGAGTGGTGAGGGGGTTAAGAATAATAATATGATCTAAATCCCCCCCCTAATATTTGAGGAAAGTGTCTCCATGACTATTGATGAGCTTCGAAAAATAAATTTCGGTGCGGAGTAAGATCAATGACCCATATTGATTTGTCCATCCATGAATTTCGAGGAAAAATAGGTGTATACCTATTTTATACAATAGAATTGATATTTCTTCACCAATAATTACATGGAAATACCATTCCCCAATTCCAATTTAGTAATCCATCACTTAGGATTTCTATATTATCATCATATTTATAAACTTTCAACCGCAATAATACATCTTACTCATGTTTCCAAGGTTGGATCCAAGGCTCACAAACATATCAAAACCATATTTACTAGGGAAGTACAATACCTAAAATGGATCACCAAAATCATCTCAATAAAAAATAATAATACACATATCATAGTTTTCAGCGACTAATGAGATCTTAAACAGAATTTTCTAAAAGGATGGTTTCAAGGTCCCAATTACACAAATTTTGATCAATGAAACTTTCTTATTTTAAACCCTCTCCTTTTTTAATATCTATTAGAGATACAACAAATTATGAATGTCTCATGAAGATTAAGAGGAAAATTATTTCATGGAACCCCAAGTAATATACTTTTATCAGGTGATACCTTTTGGTTTAAATAATTATTGTTCCAGCTACCAAAGCACCAGGCATCATATTGTCAAATATTTCTTATAGAATACCATTTAATTTTTCATAAATGATATGGTGGTCAAATACTAGAAACACTCTGACCATATTACTAATCTTTATATCAATTTGAACAAGATATGATATCTATTTTTGAATAATAACCCCCTAAAATTTAATTTCTAGGTAACCTCATAGATGTTTCTCAATTTTATAGTATTTCATTGTGGTATTGAATTCATACCTGAGAAAATAATGGTTTTCCTTGACATGATGCCACCTTTAAATCTTAAAGAGTTGATAGGTATTCCTAGATTCCTTGCCTATATCCAATTCTTTATAGATAACCTTACAAGAATATATTTACCCTTCACCAGACTAATGAAGAAGGGAGTCATCAATCAGTGGACGGATGATTTTCATGATGCTTTCGATAGTCTCAATAAATAAAATTGAGTCCAACAGTGCTAATACCTTCCATTGAATTAAATATACACATTATACATATAAATACTTTAGAGTGATTATTGGGGACTTTCCGGAAACAAAATAATGATGTAATATATGAGAATAGTATCTATTATCTCAGTATAATCATGCTTAATATTTATACTTGATACTCACACATTGAGAAAATTTTCATTGTATTAATGTTCATATTCCATAATTTGAGGCACTGCCTGTTGAGACACGAGGTCCACATAGTCACTCATAATGACTTTCTCAGGTATATACTCAATCATCACATGATAACTATATGATTTTCAAAGTGGATGGTCATTTTGAAATAGTTTGGCATTCAGTTCATATCGTAAAAGGAAATAAAAAAGACATAAATTGGATGATTTTCATGTAAATAATCCTTATCAAGAAAATTCACCATTATAAATTGAATTACCAAATAATATGTATTATCTATATATAATTTATCCTAATCCTTTGAAATTTACTTGGAATATGACTCTAGAATCCCATCAAAGGAAATAATGGAAGACCCCAAACAAAATAAATCTAGTTTGGGAGTCATCTTAATCTCTACAGCTACGGTAGTCCTACCTTATTCCTTATTATTTTAAATCTTTTCACTAATAATGAGGTAGAATAACAATCCATCATTGCAATATTTGAACTATAATTATAAATAATAGTAGGCTACTTGAAATTCAAGGGATTCATAGTTAGTAATGAAGTGTATAAATTGTGACTATGGAATCATAAAGGAATATTTCATTCCCCTACTTAACTATATGTAAGGGTTTATGGTATGTTTCCTCTTAGAACCAATAATGAATTGAATCATATGCTCACATGATTATTAAGAGAATGAATTAGTTAATTTAGTTATAGCCTTGGAAGTTCTAGATCGAGATGAAATAGTTATCAGTATCACCTATCCTAGAATGTCTTCACCTTTCACATGTAATAGAATGGAAGAGATCAAATAGGTCAATTTTATACCCAAAGAATATGAATTTCTAAAAGGATGTATATATCCTATAGTGTACTACCTCAAAATGGATTTATTTTATTGTACCAAACAAGAAAAGTGGAAATCAAATGATGGTAGTCAACTTTACTCTCTATTGTAAACCAAATTCTAGGAAGTCCACCTATAAGATAGGCTTTGATGGAGTTGTTCTCAAATCTATTGATGGAGGATAAACCCCCTCTATACAACTAGATATCCATACAAGCACATGTATAATCCATTAGCCAGGGATCAAAATTTCCCACCAAATTATAGGGCTTTTATTTTTTTTATTCAATGACATCAGATTGTATGAAATTCACCAATAAATTTTATTCCAATTAGATATATGCCAACTTCATCAATCACCCCCAAGATCTTTTTAACACCCCAATTAATAAAAATATTTTAATTTTAGAATAAATTCAACTTTTTCCTATATTAATTTAATAAACCACCAATTTAATATTATGTTAGACACAATATAAAATTTATCTTTCTCTACATAGAACACTGAGGTTAGCATTCATTACATGCAAAAACGGGTTTTAATTAACAATAATGTATTATTGACAATATTATTATTGAATAATATACTAAATATACATTAAATTAATAGTAATGAATATTATTAATTGAATTATGAAAATATATAGTTTAATTCAGTGGTTAAAATTTAATTATAAATGAATATAATAACCAATTAAATATAAAGGAAATATTCTTATAGAAAACTATTTTTATACTCACAAAGAATTTTTATCATAATAAATTAAATTAATTACTACTAGTTATTGATATTAATTTAATATATATTACATATTTCATCAAATATTTTTCATATTCATCCTATATATTTCATAAGAATAAGATAAGAATAAAATTAATTTTATGCATAAAAACTTATATTTTATTTAAGGAAATTTTACCGCATTTTAATGGCGCACATACTTCAAATATGAATTTTTAAACATTAATGAACATAATACGAAAACCAACTTTATATTTGAAATAATAACATAAAAATTAGTTTATGGTTATTTTTTTTTGTATTCTTCTATGAAGTTTCATTTTTTTATAAATAGTGAAAAATACAGAAACTTAATTCAATTTTTTTTTCATATAATTTATTTGTAAGGTTAAATTATATTTTTAAAATGTTTTAAATTATAATTATATAAATTTTACATAAATTAATCAAATTTAGGTCATTAAAATCAATTTTACACTGAAATAATATATAAAAACATCTCTAACTTTTGAACATTTTTTCTTTAAAACCCTACTTGGTCGTCCTGTGTATTAGATTAATGCTAAATTATTTTTTCAAAACTTATATGATTACAATTTAAAAAAAGGATTAAATATTTTGAATCATAATAATTTCAATTTTATAATGATCTTAACTTAGTTTTTGTCCAAGAATATTAGTAAATGTGATTAAAATTAATGACAATGATTACGAGAAAAATTATTTTGACCGGGGACTAAACTTTATACTTAAGCACCAAAATGACCTAGAAACTTATCCAAAATAAATTTGATGGTCATATTTTGAACCCATACTCTTAAGTTAATTTTTACCATTATTGGAGCCACGTTTTAATGTAAAAACACCAGTGTAATTCCGTTTTCAAAAATTTACAAGAATGTCACTCCTTCTCCACAATAGAAAGCCACTCACCCCTCCCACTTTCACACACCTATAAAGCCACTTTGTCTCAACAAATATATTACCAAATAACTCCTAAAAATCCCTCCCCTAAACCTATATTCCTAAATTTTTGAAAAATCCATCCAAGAAACCTCTTTCTTACAATATAAAGGAGTTACCCGAATAAGATGTAGCATCCTTCCTCGGGCTCTTTAGTTTTATTTATTTCTCCACTCTTTCAATTATAATTATTAAACGATTATATAAAAATGATGGTATCATAAATATAATTATGTGTTGTTATACTATGTTATCAACCTATAATTACACACACTTCAATATAATGGGTATAAACTTACCATTCTTGTGTATTGTTAACTACAGCCTCACAAAACAAAGTTGTTCATTTTTCCTTTACCACCTATCATGCATGGTAATTTTGATGAAAAATGTATTTATATATATATATATATAATATTCATAATTTATTTATTATTCTGTAATTTTTATATATAACATACATTTATTCTTTCTATTTTTTGGGAATACGATAACATCATTTGTGGAAGTGTGGAGTGCCACATCCTAAAAGAGATGTGATTCATTCAGATGACACATAGAATGTTTAAAAGACATATTTAATTAACAATTCCTAAAATATATAAAATCTAGATTATTTTCATGAAATATATAATATATCATTTTCTTTATTACCCTTTTCACACACTAAAAAGTGATAACGTCGGTCATGGACGTGTGGACTACCACATCCTCGAAACAATGTGATTCCTTTTACATTAAAATAATAAAATTTAGAAGTATATATGATTAGATAAAAATGTATTTTTGATATAATTATCTTTCTATAAATAAAAAAATTTTCATACCTTCTGTACATAATGATCATTAAAAATGGGAATGTTACTCCTACGTAGGTATGACCTACTGCCTCCATGATTGTCATGTTAATTATTTTTTCATAACCATATTTCTGACTGTTTTTTTAAATTATAATTGATGTCTAAATATGATAATTATTTCATGATTATTATTATTTATATGTTAATATAATGAACCCTATTACCATAGTTGACCTACCAATGTCATTTTTAACACATAACCAGAATTTGGTCAACACACTCAACATAAACTTAATTGTTTAAGTGGTTTTATAAATCATTGTAATAAGTGAAGTAAAAGTAATAAAAATGTTAAAATTTTTGTGAAATAATTAAATAATTAACATAAGTTTATTATTCTTATAGATAAAAACACATGTGAAAATTCAGACCCAATGTAAGGGATTTCATTGCAATTTGTAGTCTATAGAGACTTATTTGTTATTATGCACAAAATAACTTTGATATGGTTTATATACTATCCTCTGACATATTATATCACGAATATCCTTATTCTCGTGATATTATGTGTTTCATTTAATGTTATTCCATCATTTGGATTATGATTCAAATGTTTCAACGTGGTTTGGGACACATTGGAGTGTTTAAAGATTATTTTCCTCAAGAATGTTTTAATGATATTTTAATGGTATTTCCATTCATCAATACAAAAAACCCTTTTTTTATTTTTTCTCTACTAAGGTAAAATTTATAAATTTTTATTCATTAATAATAAAGATATTTTTTAAGGTGTATTGTTTATTAATTGAATTGATTAATCAAATTGAGGAATGTTTTGGACAGGAAATGGCGGGTGGGCCTAGGATTTATAAAGCCTCTCTATGCATCAACAGGTTATCATTAGAAAAATATGTTGGCCAAATTAAATAGGTTTCTACCTATAGAATTAATCTTTCTGAAGGATGGATCTTGATATTAGAGGTTTTCAGGTTCTTGAGACATGGTGTCCAACAATTAAGCATTTCCAGAATATATTTTTTAGTTATCATTTTTAATATCCATGATGTTTTCATATAATAATTTATATGGATTCATTTCATTCACAGTTAATTGATTAAATATATACATTTTTGTTTATTACCTTTCCATATTGATTATTGCTTATCCATTTATTTGAATGGAATTTTTTACCCTCTATTCACATTTTTATGTTGATTTATTCTTATTGATTCATTATTGCTTCATCTTTACTTACCCTTAATGAGAATTTGATCTCACATTTATTATGTTTCTTTTCCCCTGGTTATGAAGAGGAATCCTTTAAATGTGTTTCAAGGATACTAATATTTTATTTATTTTATGCTTTATTTATTTTCCCAATGTAATATGGGTATTATGTATGTAATAAAAATTTCTAAAACTTCTAAACTGTTGGCTTCCTAAGTATTTTTATCTTGTATCTATGCCAATGTAATAAATTAATACACCATATCTGGGCTTCTGGAGTTAGGTCATTATAATTTGTATCAGATCAGGTTTAGAAGCAACCGTGGAAATTGGATTTAGAAAACTTAGATTTGGGAATGTAACCCTAAGATATAATTTGAGGATATGCATAGAAAAACACCCTAGAGTTTTGGTAAGGTAGATATTATGTGGAACTTCCTATAAATACATCTCTGTCAAAATACTTCAATTGGATGTGGTTCTTGAACATATATACCTAGGGGTAACAACTCCAACAAGGTGCATCAGGCATCACTCAACATTACCTGGTACACAAAAATGTACATTACTATTCCCTTGGTTTGACACCCCTAGGGGATATTCTTAGGATAATCTACATTTTCTTTACAAACCATTCAGAGGGATTTAAATGTATAAATGTCCCTAAAGAAATAATGTTTATGATTATTAGATTAGCTACAAAAAAATCAATTTATGTTAAGCATTTTACTAGTTTAAGGATTATAAATTTTGTTTTATCATGACATAAACTAATTTAGCGGATGTAATCATTTAAAACGGTGTCTATAAAATAGAAATTTGAGCATTAACAATGTAAATAATTCAAAAAATAATATGGATCATGTATTTTTTAGCCTAATTTCGATATTTCAAAGGGAAATTGTCTCCCAATAATTATCATCTTATGAGTACATAATTTCATGTGATAAAGATATGGATAAATAATTCTCTATGTCCTATGGATTCAAAGAAAAGCCTGAAAAGAAAGGATGGAAGGTTGAAATATGTATAAAGGGAAAAAGGTAAAGAGTTATTTTCTAACATGTGATAATTGTGTAAAGAAACACCATGGTACTTTCTTGAAGGGAATGGGAGTTTTTATAAGTGTAGATAAAAATTCAACCATGTTCATGATTTCAAGGTTAATAAATAAAATTACGATGTGCAACGCTTCCACTGTAATGAGATGAGCTAATATAAAAATAAATGCCTCATTCATAAAAGGAATATACCACAAAAGTGGCTAATATATCATGGTCAAGATTCTAATACTTCCATATATAAAGATTAATGGTTAATTTTATTATGTTTGAAATTAAGAATTATTTAATTTGAGTATTTTATCAATAATTTACTTGATATAATAATTATTCAATATATGAGGATGGTGATATAGTAACATTTGTTAAGGATTTGAGATCATATGTTCAATGTTACCAAGAAAATCTATTCAGTTGAAAGTTAATCTTTTTGGAAAATGAATCATTAAGGGAAATATGACCCTTAATATGATTCTATTATTGAGATAACAATGTTGGAAGAGAGAGATTATTGATTTGAATAGAGTAAATTGGATTGTACTTACTAACATGTAACTTATTAATGGTTTGTTCAAAAAGTTTTTTATTGTGTCTTTGATAGAGTTTACCACAATTTTGGAGTTAGGTAATATATCCAATAACATGCGTTTTACATAAGTAGTTAGGAATAATTCATGTTCCTAATAAAGTTTTATGGTAATTCAAGGTATTACCATATTTCAAGTGAATACATTATGAATGTGTTCACATGTTTGGTATATGATAATTAAATATCTATATCATATTGATTGAAGGATAATGATAAGTTCATTTTAAAAATACAGTGACCTTCCTTCCAATGTGTTTGATCATGATCTTTCGGAAAAGCTAACCATTTAGGAAATGGTTTATGTTGATCTTTGGATGAGGTTTCAGAGGTTAATGTATAACTTCACCATGTGACGAATCATGTGCTATGAAATTAAGTATAGATAATTCATGGAACAACCAAAGGATAATATTTTATTTATTAAATAGAAACTTATATTTACTTGTCTTCTTATATAGTCAAATAATTCCTCAACTATAAGAAAAATGGTCTTGAAAAAACAGTGTATTAATTTTTATTATCATTTTTATGATATAAATGAAATTTTCATAGAAATGGATTAAGGATTTTTGGACATCAAAATTTATTTGAATATATTCTATTTCAATCTCTATCTTAACTTGATTGTTATAGTTTTCTTTTCTATCTATGTTTCCATTTCCCACCTATATTCTTCTAATAAGGAACCAAGTTACGTGACCATTTTACTTTCCTTTCTATCTTATTTATAATATTTTTTATTAACCCTATTCATGATGTGTTTTTTTTCAGAAATATTTTATTTTCAAATATCAATCCATTGATTACCGAGATCAATTTTTAATTAGGAGGATGAAATTTATTTAATGTGGGGAGAATGTAACACCCCAAGGATTGAAAATATTTTCATTTTAGAATAAATTTAATTTTTGTTCCTGGATTTATTTATACAAAACACCAAGTTAATCTTATGTTACACATAACATAAATTTTAGCTTTCTCTACACAGAAAACACAAAGGTTAGCAGGAATTACACGCAAGACTATGCTTTAACGAACTATAATATATTATTAAAAATATTATTAATTAATAAGATATAACCTAGAAATTAAATTAATGGTTATTAATAGGATTAACTATATTATTAAAATATATTTTTTTACCAATTAATTATAAATTAATATAACAACCAATTGAATATAAAGGGAATATTTTAATAGAAAACTATTTTTATACTCCCAAAACCGCTTTATCCAAATAAATTAAATTAATTATAATTAGTGAGTAATATTAATTTAATATATATTATATATTAAATAAAATAATTTTTATATTCATCTAATAAATTTGATAAGCATAAGATAACAACAAGCAAAATTTTATACATAAAAACAAATATTTTAATAAGGACAATTTTACCACCTTTTAATAGTGCACCTATTTTAAATATGAATTTAACAAATTTTATTAATTTAATATGAAAAAAAATTCATATTTTAATTAGGAATATATAAATTATAAAAAGGTTAATTTTTGGTATCTTTCTATGAACTTTCATTTTCTGATGAATAGTGAAAAATTCTGTATTTTCATTCAAATCTGCTTTTTCATCTAATTTATTTATAAGATTAAATTATATTTTAAATTATTTTTAAAGTCTAATTATATAAATTTTACATAAATTAAACCAATTTATATTATTAGAATCAATTTCACATTGAAATTATATAAAAACATCGCACACTTTTGAACATTTTTACGTTAAAAACTAGTTTTGTAGTCTCATCTGTGGTATTAATTTTAAATTAATTTCTTCCAATTATGTGATTTTAATTTGTAAAAATTTATTCCATATTTTGAATCATCGTGATTTATAATTTATAATTAGTTCAACTTAGTTATTTACCAAATATATTATTGAATGTGATTAAAATTAATTAAAGTGATTAAGAGAAAAGAGATCTTAACAATGGAATAAACCTTATACATAAGAGCCAAAATGAACTATTGTAAAGAAATATTGTACGACCATATTGAGATCTTATAAAACTTTTTATATACTTTTTCCCATTATTTTAGATACTTTTTTTCATAAAAACAAGGCTAGAATTCCCTTTCTAAAAAATTACAAGAATACCTCTCCTCCTCCATTATAAAAAAAGCACTAACCCATCCCACTTCCTCACACCTCCCAAGAAAATTAAGTTAGTAAAATATGTACCAAAATATATCCTAAAAATACCTTCACTAAACCTATAAGACTCACCTTATTCATAAATCTATTCATGGAATACTTTTGGTGGGAACAAAAAGGAGTTAGCCAAATAAGTTATAACATCCTTCCTCAAGATCTTTAGTTTTATTTTTTTATCTAATCATTAAATTATCCTCAATCTGTGATTATATAAAAAAAAAATATACTAAATGTACTAATGTTTTTTATGTTAATTTTTCTATCAAAACTTACACACACTTCCAGATAATGTGTGACAAACTTATCGTTCATGTGTACGGTGAACTACCGCCTTATGAAACAAAGTTGTTCGTTTTTTCCTTTAACACCACTCATAGGTGAGAATTATAGTGGTAAGAATTTTTATATATGATATATATGATATTAATAATTTATTGGGGATTATTTGGGTTTTTATATAGAACATAACTTTATGATTTCCATTTTTTTGGAATACAATAACATTGTTTGTGGAAGTGTGGACTACTACCACAAAAAATGATATGATTTGTTCACATGATACATGGAATGTATAATGGACGGTTTTAATTAAACATTCCTGAAATAAGTGACATATATATTATATTTAGGAAATAATTACCTATACATAAATATAATATACTATTTTCTTTATTACCCTTTTCACACATTAAAAAAGTGATAATGTCGGTTATGGACATGTGGACTACCGCCTCCTCGACATGATGTGATTCCTTTTACATAAAAATAATTCTATATATAATTCTATATTATTAAATAGAATTTTATTTATGAAATAATAATTATTATTTAAATATAAAATTTTACTTACCTTCATTCCATAATGACCATTAAACAATGGGAACATTACTCACTCATACGTACGGCCTACTGTCTCCATGATTGTAACGTGGGTTCATTTTTTTAACCATCATTCATGATTGGTTTTGAAATTATAATTTATGTGAAATTATGATAATTATATCATTATTATTATTTGGTATATTTTTATATAATCACCCCTTTGTCCATATTTTACCTTCCAATGTCGTTCTTAACACATGAAGCGAATTTGGTCAAAGCACCCGATGTAAACTTAATTACTTAATTAGTTGTATAAAAAAATTTAATAAGTGTAGTAAAAATAATAATAAAACTTATTAGGGTAATAAATCAAGTAAATAATTAACATAGATTTATTATTCAGGAATATAAATACATGCTTGACAAGTCGGGCTCAAGGTAAGGTATTTCGTCTCAATTTATATTCCATTGATACCTATTTGTTTCTAGGCACCAATCCAATTTTATATGGGGTATATGCTTCAATTTAAAATTATATATCATGAATATATTTATTTTCATGATATTATATGTTTAATTTAATGTTATTCTTTCAATTTGATTATGATTTAAATGTTTCAAAGTGGTATGGGACATTTTGGAGTGTTTTAAAAATACTTTCCTTAAGAATTTTTTATTGATATTTCATTGGTATTTCCATTCATAAATATAAAAAAAACCTTCTTTTCACATTTAATCCACTAATTAAATATTTATAAATGTGTATTATTTTTTGTTGAAGAATATTGTTTATTAATTGAATCTGTTACTTGATACGATGAATTATTTGGGTAGGTAATAAGGGGTGGTGGTCAGAGTTTATGCAGCCCCTCAATGCATCGACAGGATGTCAAGAGACAAATATGTTTACCAAATTAAATAGTTTTATACCTGTATTTTTAAACTATCCATAGGATTTATATTTACAATAGAGGTTTTCAAGTTCCTGAGACATGAAGTCCAATAATTAACTATTCATTTCATAGATGTTTCAGTTATCATTGTTATTATCCATGAGGTCATCATATGATAAAATATATGGATGAATTTCATTCTTATTTTAATTATTAAATGGAATTTGTTTTCAATTTATTATATTTAAATATTGATTATTCCTAATCCATTTATTTGAATGGAAAATCTATTAGTTATTCACCTTTCCATGTTAATTTATTCTTATTGATTCATTATTTCTTACACTTTACATACCCTTACAGAGAAATTGATCTCACTCTTATTATTTTTCTTTTCCCCATGTTATGAACAAGAATCATTTGAATGAGTTTCAAGGATAATGATATTTTATATTTGTTATGATTTATCTCTTTTCATAATATAATATTTTTATAATGTATCTAATCTGGTTTTACAAAACTTATAAACTATTTCATCATTTTGGATTTGAATCTTGTATATATGATAATGTAATAAAGTAATGAACTCGATCTGGGCTTCTAGGGTTGGGGTGTAATATTCTTTTGAAACAACCAAATATTCATGTCCATTTTTTATATGGGGAATTGATGTAATGGGTATATGTCACCCAAAAATATCATGTAAGTTCAAGTACATCCCTAATTCCAACAACTACTTATCCTAGTGGGCTGAGTCTATATACCTTAAAGAATTTTGGGAAAATAATATCAATAGTTTTTAAAGACAAAAATCAATACCATATTTTCTTTCTATCATATGATACTGATGGATAATGGAACTAACTCATTCTCTTCCAAACTAAAGATATATCGGTAATATGGAATCCAATCTAACAAATCATCCTACTACCATGTAGTGGAAAATGGATCTACATAGTATTTCAATATAACTATAATGACCCAGTCTTAATGTGCATATAAATTACATCATTTTTTAGGAATACTTAAACCATTACACAAATAGACGCACAAAGTCTATATTAGTTTTGTACAATTAGAAACATGGAAACATAAACACTCATACATGAGTGAGATACATTATCTCCCACTAGGTTCACTAAGACTAGATATTTTCATAGACATATCATACATAAAATATATCTGCATAACCTAGGGAATGAAATATGAAAAGGTGTGAGATCAGATGCTCAGTAAGGGTTAACAAGGGTGTCGTGTAATCATAAACATGAGCATAAGGGCTTAATAACATGATAATAACAATAAATGATAATACCATAAATATAAAAGATCATAAAAAATAATAATGGCATAAATATTAGTAGTTCATAATTCATTAAGCATAAGGGAGATAAGGGCATGATCCATGAAGTAATAAGACTTGGAACTCATGGAATATACATAAGTTCATAAAATCATATGTCAAGGATACCTACCAAGATCTTCATAACATGTTAATTTTGGGATAATAAATTGTGTACCTATTTTAGGCATTTTATTTCATCCCATATACCCTCTTGTTTTAGGATACAGAATACCTTGTGTGTACCCTTTTATTTTAAGCTTGGGATACCCTCCTATATACCCTTTTATTTCTAGCTTGGGATGCCCTCCTATGTACCCTCTTCTTTCAGGCCAAGGATTCCCTCTCATTTAAAATCTTATTTTGGTCATTGGATACCCTCCCATTAACCCTCTTGTTTTGATCTTGGGATTACCTCCCATATAATATCATATTTTAGGCTTACGATTCCCCCTTATCTCATTCTTGGGATTCCCTCCCATTTACGCTCTTGGGCCTGTAAAACATTTATCGTTACCTAATTCATTAGTGGGAGATATAGTTCTAATCTGTCACATAATAAAATCAAAAATAAATGTGCCACAGGACAAAAACATTCATCATATCATGACCCATGAAAAAATATGGGTATTATAATCATCAAATCATATCCAATGAAGTGAAATGGGTATCATTAAAATTTCATCACATTATAACCAATAGAAAATAGATAGTTCTCCTAATCATTTAATGAAATAATAACCCTTTAAAATAAGGGAGTTTCAAAATCGTATAACTCATGGAAGAGAAATGGGTGTCATAGGCATAATAACATAAAAACATAAACCATTCAATAAAGAATATAAATGGAAACTTTGGATCACTTCCTAGATGATCATGAATGACATCAACGGATGTTATCATAAATGGATAATAGTTTTTAAATATCTTTTAAAAATGTTTCTTGAGGAAAATATAATTTCTTCTTTGAAAAAATCTCTTTAAAACATATATATTTTTTAAAATAATTTTCATATAAAATAATTGGAAAACTTATAAATAGAACTCAAAATCATTTTGAAAACTATTTTTCTTGAAAACTCATAAAATAATTTTGAACACATTTTAAATATATTTTTATTTAAAAATAATATAAATATTATAAAAGAATATCTGAAATCATTTATATTCTTTTCTTTGAACACAACCTTTTGAAACTCATAAAAGTGGTTTTTAAAGTCATTTAAAATAGTTTTTAAAAATAAAACACTTTTGAAAATATTTTTCATTGAGAATGAATTTCCAGAATATTAGAAAAAAAATTATTTTAAAAAAAATAACATTTTAATCTTTTAAAAGGAGATTAAAGGTAATGAATATAATGTAATTAGTTAAATCCATACATGTCAAACATTTCTTTTACACCGTAAAAAGTTTAAAAAGTGCCTCGACCCGAAAAAACAGGAATATTAATTTTTAAAAACTATTTTTAAAAGGTAAAACATGGGTAAAAATTAATTTTGAAGATCCTAAAATTATAGTAAAATATTTCTGGACACTCTTTTATATAACCTATTTTTTAAGGAACATATATTTTTGATTGAAGAGATAAGTAAAGTCATAATTTTTTAAAAGCCCATTCTTGATCATCTTATATAGAAAAGAGTGAAAAAATGGTAATATTAATTGTATATAACATGAATGACTAGAGGTAAAGAAATATCATGAGTACTCTAGATAGATGGATAATAATATTTCATTAATGGGAGCATAATCATAAACAATCTTCATAAATAGAAAGATTGTAGCTATAAACTGTTACCAATTTGGTAACATTGAATCCTAAAATTATGGAAAAAATAAAATAACATGGAGATTAACATAACATGAAAATAATTATATTCATGAAAAATCATTTCAAATGAAGCATATACAACTCATAGAAAAATATAGGTTCATAACATGAAATGTGTCTCAAAGAAGGAAAATTCAGACAAAATTACTTTATCGATTTGGTAACTTTTGAAACACAAACACCCTAAAAGTAAGATCATAAAATTAATATATAAATAAAATTAAATTTATGTATAATAATAATAAAATAAATACATGGTGACTATACACACCACACAAAATAAATGAGTAGTGAATAAGGAATAAATCTCACAAAAACAAAAAGTGAGATTAAATTCCCTCACCTTATGTCCTGACTCTATTTGTACTCACCCAAAACTCAGGTATAAAAAATATAAGTTTATTATAAATATTTTAAATAAACATATTCTTATATCTAATAACATATATGTTTTTATTATGACTTTATATTACCCACTTATTAATAATTCCAAGATAAGGTTTCGCTTTGGGTAATATCTGCTTTGTTTTTCGGATTTGTCTTAATTTACTATATTTCTGGTCCCCGTAATTATATCATGATTTATAGAATGTGAAACAAGATATTAATATCTTTTATAATCATTATATATTTATTTATGATATTATATTTAATATAGAAATATAAAAATGTAATACACTGTTCATGGAGATGTTAGGTCGTACATACGCATGAATGTTGTCTCCATTTTTCTTTTTAATAGTAAAAGAAAAAAAGTAAATTAAATACATGTGTATATATATATATATAATATTTATAATAGAATAATTATTTCATTCTTATCATATATGTTTACAAAAACCATCCTTAATACATTCTATGTGGTGTGTGAATGAAACACATTGCTTTGAGGGGGGGTAGTCCACACTTCCCCAAACGAAATTAACATATCTGCACAAAATAGAATGCATGAAGGTGGTATTTATATGATAAATAAAGAAGAATAAATAAATCATATATATCATATATGTAATATAAAATTATATTTTTCATCGTAATTACCAACCATTAGAGGCTGTGAAGGTAAAATGAACAACATCATTTCGTGAGGCGGTAGTTCGTCGTACACAAGAACGATAAGTTCATTACCCATTTAATGGAAGTGTGTGTAAGTACAAATAAAACCCTTAGAACAAAAATATATCAATATATTTATGAGGCTGGGGTAATTATATTATAACTTAATAAGAATATTTTAGGTGGTGGAGAAAGAAAATAAAGGAAAGGAGATTAGGGAAGGATGTTACCTCTTTTGGAGTATCTCATTTTGGTTTTCACCAAAGGGATTCCTTGGTTAGTTTTCTTCACAAAGGGAGGATTCAAGGAAGAATAAAGGGATTTTGGGAATTTTATTGTTCATATACAGGTGGAACCTAATTTCTATTATAGTTTTGAAGAATGGGTATATTTGGGGGCCTTATATGGAAGGGATGTGATACACTTGGCATTTTTTAAAACAAGTTAAGTGTGCCTGCATTTTTTCCTAACAAAATTCCTAAAAAAACAACAAAACTAAATAATTTAAGGTTTATTTCCAATATATGGCCATAAAATGGGTTTTTAAAAGTGTATAGGTAATTTTTTTATGTTTATGTTTTATTCCCTAATTACGCTTAATTTTACCTTAACCGTTGTAATTAATCTTAATCACTTTTACTAATCTTTTTGGTCCAAAATTTAGTTGATATTATTAGACCATAAATATAATAGTTATTAAAACCATTTATATCCATTTTTTTAATTCAATTAATAGAATCAATAAAATGAAGCTTAATTCTAGTCTTGTAAACATGGCGAGAAAGCAAGTTTTTAAAATGAGAATGTTCAAAAGTTCATTAAGATTTTATTTCTAAATTTAAAATAAAAACACTCCAATGACCAAAATTAGATTAATATATGTATAAATTATCTAATTTTACTTTAAAACCAAATTAAAATATAATTTAAATATATAAATAAATTAGAAAAAAGGGCAGTGTTGAATTAAAATTCAGTATTTTTCAATATTCATCCAAAAATGAAGTTTCATAGAAAAATACCAAACATTCACCTTAAGATAATTTGATATTTTGAATTAGAAAATTATGATTATTTTATAAAATTAAATTTCTAAAATAACATAAAATTAATTTTATTTTTATTCTTATAAGGACATAAAAAGTAGTTCTATTGAGAAAATAGTATTTTTAAAAATTTAAAGACTTTCCCAAAAATTATAATTTTTATTGTCACCATTATAAATAATATTTGAAAAGTAGTTATTGTTATTAATATGAATAAAATTAACATATATGTTATAATTATCTTTTTTAAATAGTTATAATAATAAAATATTTCTTTATATGAACTTATTATTGTTTGTAACACGCACAAAGTCCATGTTGTCTACAGTGAAATCCAATTCGATGTTTCGTGTTACCCAAGTCAAGTAGGTTTTTCTTGTAGTATAAAATTATCTTTGGGTATTGTATAAGTAATATTAACATGGTGTATCATACAAGGAAATAATAACGTGGTAATTTCATTTAACATAAGCTATATTCAATGTTGCATGAAATGAAAAATATGAAGAAAAAATATCAAATTAATTCGAACAAAATGATTTCACCAAAAATGAAGATGTTACAAAAACTCTATCAAATATAATATATAATATGGAGTAAAAATATAAGAAAAATTTCCCTAAAAAACTTGTTGGACTCCTCATGTATTAAACATGTTTTAATGATCACAAATCTTATTTAGTCATATGTTAATGATTCCAAATATAATTCAACCTAGTTAACTTTTATAAATTATAGAAAATCATGTGTATTTATGTTTAACATTTTCTCATGATTTAAGAAGAGCCTTTCAATATCTTAATTGCTCTATTTTAAATTTACCCACTTTATACTATCATTTATCTACTCTCAAAATACCTTCCCTAAAAATTCTTAAGACTAATACTTTCTATTATCATCTTTATTTAAGTCTGCACATACTTACTTTGGAAAGTTTTAGACACAGTGAAGCTAGACACCGTGAATCCAGACACTATGAAGCTAGACACCATGAACAAGACACTGTGAACAAGACACCATGAAGCAGACATCGTGACCATGAGACCCTGTGACACTTAGTCACCGTGTGAAGGAGACACTATTTACATGACTTATTGTGACGTCGTTTCCTAACCTATTTTGTCTTCTTTCAATTTAGTCTCTAATAGTAATATTTTTTTTATTTTAATGCAATGACATAATTAATGTTTCTTTTTAGACATATCATCATATAGTATGAGGTACGAGGTGAAAAACACATGAAACATGTTGGCTCCAACACGTGCATTCTAAGTCAAAAGTGATGTGTGACCAAGAATCAAGGGTGTGTGTGATAAAAAAAGAAAAGTCCATGAACACTATAAAAAAAGAAGATACTTGGAGGAAGTTTCGAAAAAAAGGCACACTGCATGAAACTCGACATTGCTGAACACGCAGAGCATGGTTGAATCCTAAAGAACATCTTCACTCTGTCGAAGCTCATGAAGAACACAAGCTGAGTTGTGACACTCTGTTTTCAACACAACATCCAGATAAGGACTCGAAGTTTCATTTGCTTCAATCCAATAGAGTCCAGAGTGGCACTGACATCACACAAGAGCATTCTAAACTCATCTCTATATTCTTGCACTACTGCGATCATTCTTTTCTTCACATTACGAGCAGTGTGTGCTTCTGTCTATTTGGACACACACTAACTCCTAATCTGAACTGGATGATACTGAAGTACTCACACCATAATTTTTATACCTTTGTGTATCCCATGAAGAACTGCGGTAGAGTTCTGAGGACCTGGACAGCCTATGTGTTGTTATTTTTACTTTTCAACGTAGAATTGTGGTAATGTTCTGTGGACCTGGACAGTCTGAGTACTGTTGTAACCCCAATCCATGGTGTGGATCAAAGGTTTATATAAACTTTTTGAGAGGACTAAGTCTCATCTTGAGACTGAACCTCTTGGTGAACACTGTTGTGCATCTTTTTTTTGTTTAAACTATTTTTATTTATTCTTCTTCTATTTACATTGAAACACAAATCTATTTTAATGTAACTTTGATATTTGAAATAGAAAGTTTTTCTAATTATTGTGAACTAGTAAGTTAGTTTCAAAAGATAACTTAATATTTAGATTAAATTAACTGAGAAATAATCAATCTTTGAGAAACTAATTGAACATTTGAGATCATTATGAATTCACTACAGTTTAACTTGTTTTATGATTTGGGGGATTTTAATACAAATATTTTAAATAGAAATTTTTTATTGGAACTCAATTCACCCCACTCTTGAGTATCCACTCCAACCAACATTAGGTATCAAAGGTTTGATAAAAGTTTTTCAAAACTCTTTTTTTTGTGAAAAGTTTTCAACTGTGATTTTAGTTATATCTTAAATATCTCAAAATTTCTATTAATTATAAATTTTTATATCTTTATATAACTTAGGTATTATGGATAACAGATTCGAAGGTTTAGCTACAAATAGTCCACCCTTATTTAATGGTGAAAATTATGCCCAATGGAAAGTAAAAATGAAAATTCATTTAGAAAGTTTGTGATTTGACATATGGAATACTACAGAGACTCAGTATAAAGTTTCAAAGCTATTAGAAATACTTGGGATGAACCTACTAAATCTACTTACAATAATAATTGTAAAGAAATGAATGCCATGTATTGTGCTTTAAGAGATGAAGAATTTAATTGAATATCTTCTTTTAAGACTGCTTATGAAATATGGGATACTCTAGTTGTTTCTCATGAGGGAACAACCAATGTTAAAGAAATGAGACTAAATACATAAAATATTAAGTATGATAATTTTAAAATGAAATCTGATGAATCTAATTCTGATATGTATCTTAGGATTAATGAGATAGTCAATACAATGAGCTCACTGGGAAAATCTCTTCCAGCAAAGGAGAAAATCATGATGATACTATGATGCCTACCAGACAGATGGAGAGGAACATCTGTCTCTAAATGAGAATCATGGGACATTGGCATGCTACCTGTCAAGGAGCTGATTGGTAAGATGATGATGTATGAAGAAGAGTTGAAGGTAAATAAGGAAGAAGATGATGAACCAAGAAAGAAATTAGTAGCCTTCAAGACCTCTGTTCAAAAATCAAGGAAAAAGAGAAAATTCAAGATGCAAGTGATAGTTCAAGTAATGAAGAGAGTGCATCTAACAGTGATGCTAAAATTGCTCAGATAGCCAGACAATTTATGAAATTATATAGAAAGAATAAATTTCTCATAAAATAAAATTATAAGGGTAAGTATGACAAACAAGGTAATTGGAAGAGAGAATGGAAGAAAGATGATAAAAATGATGAGATAGTCTGTTATGAATGTAAAAGGAAAGGACATGTGAAAGCTGACTGTCTGAAGTTAAAGTACAATAAGAAATATGATTACAAGAACAAAAAATATAATAAAGGTATGAAAGAAACTTGGATTACTTCAGAAGACAGTTAAAGTGATTCTAATTCCACTCAGGATGAAAAATATCAAAAATCCAATATGTGTTTCATGACAAACACATCTGAGATAACATTGGATACTCCTGCTTTAAACTCTTATTATTCTGGAGATTATTCTTATTATGATTCTGAAAACATGTCTAGTGAAGATTTATTTTATTACTGTATCATTCTATAGGACACCTGCAATGAGCTAAAAGACAAGTATAATGCCTTAAAGAAACAACATGCTTTAACTAACACTACCAAATCTGCACTAGAAGTAGAAATAGAAAAGAATGCTTAACTATTAAAGGAAAATATTGAAATCAAATTGTCTAATGAGAAACTTATAAAAGTCTTAGAGAAGTTCACAAATGGAAAAAATACTTTAACTCAAATTCTTGGAAAACATGTTGTGTGATGATGAATTTAATGTTATGTTTGAAAATGATTCATGTAATGTATTTGATTCTAAAAATATTTTTTATTTACTACATTAAGAAAAGAAAATGTTTATGTTATGGATTTGAATTCTTTAGCTATACAAAATGTCACTTTTTTAAATGCTTATCATAAATAATCTTGGCAATGGCATAGAAGTCTCGGACTCTGTAATGTGCATTCACTTAGAAAACTGACTAGGAATGTTCTAGTTAGCGACTTACCTAAACTAAAATTCCCACTCAACAAAGTATTTAAGCCTTGTAAAAATGGAAAAAACATAAAGTTTCTTTCAAATCAAAGAAATAAGTTTCTACTTCTCAACCTCTCTAGTTGGTTCACATGAATTTATTTGGACCATATAGATTTTCTAGCTTAAATGGGAAGCACTATGTCTATGTCCTTGTAGATGACTTTTCTAGGTACACTTGGGTATACTTTCTTGGTCACAAAATTGAATCTTGTTCTTATTTTATTAAATATTCCAAGTCTATAGAAAACCTTAGTGGACTTAAGATCCAGACTTTGAGATGTGATCATGGGTGTGAGTTTGAAAAATAAGAGTTTGAATATTATTGTTCACATAATGGCTACAATCACAAATTATATTCTCCTAGAAACACCTCAATAAAATGGTGTAGTAGAAAGAATAAATATGAACCTTCAAGAGAATACTAAGACAATGCTCAATGTATATGATTTACCAATTTACTTTTAGACTGAAACTATTAATACAGCTTGTTACATTCTCAATAGAGTCTTGATTAGAATAATACTTAAAAAGACCCCTTATGAGATTTGGAACAATATGAAGCCTAAGGTTAATTACTTTAGAGATTTTGGTTGAAAAGTCTTTATTCTCAACACTAAAGATAATCTTTGAAAATTTGCTTCCAAAACTATTGAAGGAATTTTATTAGGTTACTCAATATTAATTAAAGCCAATAGAGTATTCAATAAGAGAACCAAATGTGTGGAAGAATCTGTACACATAAAATTTGATGAAACAGATCCACATGAACCTAAGAATCCTCTAAAAATCTTGAAGAAGATGTTTCCATTATAAACCTTAATGACAAGAACAATGAACCTGTTGTTAATACAACCAGTTCTGGAAATTTTCTAGAACCTGCTTTTGTAGGACCCAAACCTGTAAATGAACCTAATATTTCTAGCCCTATCTCTTCTAGACCAACTAGGACCCATAAAACCATCCTTTAGATGTTGTAGTATTAGATTTTGGTATAAGGACACAAATTATAGCATCTCTAAGAAACCAGGTTAAACATCAAGATTTTATTTCACAAATTGAACCTAAAAATATCAATGATGCTATCAATGATGAATTTTGGGTGATGGATATGCAAGAATAATTAAATAAATTTGAAAGCAATAAATTATGGGAATTAGTAAACATACCTAAGGACACTTTGACCATAGAAACTAAATGGGGTTTTAGGAATAATGTTGATGAAGCTGGTAACATAGTTAGAAACAAGGCTAGACTAGTTGCACAATGCTATAGTCAAGAAGAAGGAATTGACTATAAAGAGACCTTTGTACCAATAACAGGACTTGAAGCCATCAGAATCCAGATTTCCTATGCTGCACTTTTTCATTTCAAAATATATCAAATGGATGTCAAGAGTGCTTTTTTAAATGGGTATATAGCTGATGATGTTTTTTTGAACAACCCCCTGGATTTAAAAACCCCCATTTTCCAAATCACATTTTTAAACTATCAAAAGCCTTATATGGTTTGAAGCAAGATCCATGAGCTTGTTATGACAGATTGAGTACTTTTCTTATTTCCAAAGGTTTTAAAAAAGGAATAGTTGATCCTACTATTTTTATAAAACGAATTTCTAGTGATGTTTTAGCTATTCAAATTTATGTAGATGACATTATTTTGGGATCTTTGAAAAATTACTAATGTGTTTATTTTTCTAAAAAGATGCAAAATGACTTTGAATTGAGTTTAATGGGAGAACTCAAATATTTTCTTGGATTTAACGTTTTTCAAAATGAAAATGGTATTATTTTAAATCAAAGTAAATATACAAAGGGTCTTCTAAAACGTTATGGATTAGATAGCACTAAAAATAATGACACTCCCATGAGTACCACTTGTAAGTTGGATCTTGATGAAGATGGAAAATTTGTTGATCAAACCACTTATAGAGGAATTATTGGAAGTTTACTTTACTTAACTACTAGTCCTCTTGACATTATGTTTATTGTGTATATGTGTACTCGATTTCAAGAAAACCCGAAGTAATCTCATTTAAATGCTATAAAATAAAATTTCAAATACCTCAAGAAAACACCAAATCTAGGACTATTTAATCCTAAAGGATAATCATTTGAATTATCTAGTCATTCTGATGCTGAATTCGGTGGTTGTAAGTTAGATAGAAAAATCACCTCTCTAACATGTCACTTTTTAGGCAAGTCACTAGTATCATGGTGTAGTAAGAAACAAAATTTTGTTGCATTATCTACTGTAGAAGTTGAATTCATAGTTGTTGGCAGTTATTGTGCACAAATTTTGTAGATTAAACACACATTACTAGATTATGGATATCAATTCAGACATGTACATATAAATTGTGACAACACAAGTGATATTAACATCTCAAATTATCCTGTTTCACATTCTAGGACAATTTATATTGATGTAAGACATCACTTTTTGAGAGATCATTATCAAAAAGGTTATATAACTTTGGAATTCATTGGTAATTAATAAAAACTTGCTGATATATTCACTAAACCATCAAATTATTAGAGAATAGACTACATAATACATGAACTAGGATTGATAAATTTCAAATATATACCTTACCTTACTTCTTACTGTTTCAGGTATTGATGTTTTATATCTTACTGTTATTTATTTTAATATTTCATAATTACGGTTTCTCAGTTGTTGTCTCACTGTAAAGTTTCATGTTTATGGTATCACCATTATAATTTTTTACTTACGGTCTTCCGATTACTGTCTCACATTAACGCATGCTGAAAAGATCACTTACAGTCTCACGATGAAACTCGTTTACTGTCTCACCGTGAAAATCGTTTACTGTCTCACCTTAATGACCACTCACGGTCTCACCCTAAAAATAATTTATGTTTTTATTTAAACTCGTTTTACGATAATTATTATTTCACCTCTTTTATGTTTCCAGCATTTTTAATTTTAGCAATGTTTGGTATTCAAAAATGATAAAACAAAGCAAGTATCACTTAATTATTCACTCAAGGTTTCTTATACCTACTCTTTATGAACCCTTATTCATCCATAAAACCCTTATCTCTCTTGAACTTTTAGTGAATGACAAGAATGAAACGTTCTTCATCATCGAAACCCGAGAAGTGCAGCTCTAAGAAAAAGAAGAATGAACCTAAGCTAACACACAAAGGACCTTTAAATCTGAATCTGGTAAACCATGTTGTTGTACCTGAGAAAGAGATTATCCCCAAGTGGCTTCTATCCAGTAAGTCTCTGGTATTGGAAGTTTTAGAAATGCAAGGCTGGTTAGAATGGGTTTTGAAGGAGGATAGACCCGTCTATCCTAGGTTAGTGGATCAATTTTACAAATACGTATAGTTCTCATTTGATTCTGGGGAGAGTAATGTTGTGAGGAGCTGGGTAAATGGACAAAGATGCTCATTCTCTTCAAGGTTATGGGATGCATGCCTTAGGATACCTCATGAAGGCCTATGTGAAGATTATTATATAGGACCTCCACCTTCAACTGAGTTATTTGATTTAGAAGAATCTCTGAAAACCTTAGTTAGAAATGGAACCCAAAGGAGGGCCATTGCTACTAAATTAGATAGAGAAACAAGGCTTCTGTTAAAGTTTGTACAACATTTGGGCAGTCCCAGAAAAGGTGACTTTGTTGTGATAAAATTTCAAGATGTCTTTTTGATTCACCTCATGAAAATGGTCATAAGATCAACCCGTGAATGTATATCATACACTATATGTGTGAGTTGATCAAAGTAACATCCAAGTAAACTTCTCTGTTTTAATCTCAGCTAATATCAGCCATGCTTCTTGCAAAAGGTGTGGTTGGACCCAATGAGGTAGTGATTATGGACAATGAGTACTACCTCTCAAAATCTACAATCAAAAGAATGAAGATAAACTGGAATCCTTGAAAAAAGGAATGGGTGGAAGACAATGATAATGTTTATGAGAAATTCAATCCGGTGGATTATCCCTTAAGAACAAAATACATTTCTGGTCCTGGTTTGGAACCAGATGAGATTGTTGAGTATCCTAAAGAAGATGAAGAAGAGGATGAAGTGCCACCTAGGGAAGTGGTTTTTTGTGGAGGAAGATATGACTTATGTTCCTCATGTAGTTCTTCAAGAAGAAGCACCTACTCCTAAAAAGCTACTAATTTGGAAACTCAACCAAAAGCTGTAATAGAATCAGTTTCCAAAGAATCGGAAAACCATTCCATGGAAGAGCCTACAGTATAAGAGCCTCTAGTGGAAGAGATACCTATTTTCCAAGAGGTCAATATTGAGGAACTCCCTATGGAATAATCTATTCCTAAAATAATACCTTATGCTGAAGAAAGGATGGAGCTAGCTTTTCAGCTGGCTAGACAGGAAATGAGTGAGGAACTCAGAGCTGAGTCTGCGGAATTAGATCAAGATCCTAATCCTCTTAATCCTGACAAGGAGGCACCTCTTGAGGGGGAGAAAACCCCAAATCTTGAGTCTGTTGAAGCCTCACATCGAACTGAGTCAAGTCTTGTAGACACTTAGTATAAATTTTCCAGTTTCTATGATGTGAATTATTCATAGTAGGATACAGCAACCAGACATGATATTTCCACCCTATTTCAGTTGAAATCGGTCTCCAGTTTTTCACATGAGAAGGAACCTAATCCTGTAACTGTACCTCCTCCTGAACCGTTGTCTGAATAGCCATACTTTGTGAGTAAGGATGATTTGATGTAATTTGGTTCCACTATCTTATCTGGAGTTGAGAAACTCATGCATACCCAACCTCGTTTGTGACAAATTTAAGTGAGAAAGATTTCTCTATTTTATTGGAGAAAACTATTTGGAAAATACAACCTAATATGCTCTATGAGATTCAAGAAGTAAGTGTTGAAAATAAGATACCCTGTAATGAAGTAAAGACCCTAATAAATATGGTTGAAGACATGAAGAAAGAGCTACATTCGAGATATGAACCTGTTACTTCTCAAATACCACAAGTTAGTGTGTCTCAGAATCAACCTTATCTAGCATCCTTAGATGAAAATATTACTGAAAGGAATAAGAAAATTGTGAATGAAATGAAAGATCTTGTTTCCAATGTGAATAAACTCACTAATGAGTATATGGGATGTCTTCAAAAGGTGCTGAGTCAACTAAAATCCCTGACCAAAACTGTCAAAGCATCTACTTATTCCTCAAAACCCTCCTTGGACAGTGAACTGATCAGAACTATAGTCAAAGAAGAACATCAGAACATACTCAGTGGCATCAATATGGCTTCTTTATTTGAAGTAGTCCAAAAAAGTGAGAGTTATTGACTTAGTACAAATCCAATCCAAAATTTATAGTGATTCTCAGCAAGAGATTTCCAATAAAGTGGATTTATACTTCAATAGAATCCTATTCAAGACCGATATGACAAACAATTTCAAGTAACTTGTAGAAAATCTGTGGATTCCACATGTGACTAAATATTTCAAGAACCAAGTCCAAAAGCTCATAGAGTTTACTAGATTATTGGACATGTTTATGAAGAACAAGGATGATTTTGAGAAATCCATACAGTGTGGTGGAGAGATTATTACAGATTTCATCAAACTCCAGAGGCCCTATCTTCATGTCTAGAGTATAGCCATTGTTGCTCCAGCAGCTGTACCTCTAAGACCTGGGATGCCTACCTTCACCTCTGCTCTAGCCTCAACCACTATGTCTATTGGTCAAGAACTTAGTCGGACCAGACCTATGATTCTTGATCAGCAACTGCCTAGGTCTTCTACCACTCTTACCTTGGCTTCCTCAGTCTTTGAAGGCCTTCCCTTACCCTCTTTATCAACCACATCTCTTCCTTCTTCTACCTCGGCCTCTTCCCCTATGGCTTCCTCTTCTGCTACTGGAAAAGGCAAAGAGAAGTTCATCCCTTGAGTAAGAACAGTGATTACTCTTTTTGATAGGGATATTATTTTGTTTGTATTACTTTTTTTTGGAACTATCCCTTGTTTTCTATTTATGGATTGTGAACCTTTTTGACCTCACTTATTTCATCTTTTAGATAATCCTAAAATGGGGATGAGTTTCTATATACTATTTCATCAATTTATATTTATAGTTGAATCCAATATACTCATTAATTATATATGATTTTTTATCATAAAAAAGGGGGAGATTTTTGGACTTCTCATATATTAATCATGTTTTAATGATCAAAAATCTTATTTAATCATGTGTTAATGATTAAAAATCTTATCCAACCTAGTTAAATTTTATAGATTATAGAAAATCATGTGTATTTATTTTTAAAATTTTCTCATGCTTTAAGAAGAGACTTGTAAGATCTTAATTTCTCTATTTTCAATTTACCCACTTTAGAATATTGTTTATCTACTCTCAAAATACCTTCTTTAACAAATGCTTAAGTCTAATCCTTTCTATTATCATCTTTATTAAATTCTACACATAGTTACTTTGGAAAGTATCAAACACCGTGAAGCCGGACATCGTGAAGCCGGACACTGTAAAGACAAACACCGTGAAGCCAAACACCGTAAATTCAGACAGCATGAACAAGACGCCGTGGACCAGACATCGTGAAGCAGACACTGTGACCATGAGAAACCGTGACACTTAGACACTGTGTGAAGGATACATTGTTTCCATGACTTACTATGACACTGTTTCTTAAACTATTTTGACGTCTTTAAATTTAATCTCTAACGGTCATATTTGATGATTTTAATTCACTGACATAATTAATGTTTCTTTGTAGACATATAATCAGATAGTATGAGGCATTAGGTGCAGAATAAATGCAACATGTCAGTTCCAACACATGAATTACAATTTAAAAGCGAAGTGTGGACAAGAATCAAGGGTGTGTGTGATATAAACACGAAAATAAAAGGCCACGAGCACTATAACAAAGGAAGATACTTGGAAGAAGTTTCGAAAAAAAGGCACACTGCATGAAACTCGACACTTTTGAATACGTGAAGCATGTTTGAAGCCTAAAGATCATCTTCACTCTGCTGAACCTCACGAAGAACACAAGCTGAATCGCGACACTCGGTTTTCCACAAAACTTCTAGAGAAAGACTCAAAGCTTCATTTTATTCAATCAAAAGGAGTCCATATCAACATTGACATCGCACAAGAGAATTATAAACTCATATCTATATTCTTGCTCTGCTGCAATCATTATTTTCTTCACATTAAGAGCAGTGTGTGCTTCTGTCTATTTGGACACACACTTACTCCTAAGATGAACTAGAGGATACTAAAATCCTCACACCATCATTTTTATACCTTTGTGTCTCCCACGAAGAACTATGGTATAGGTATAAGGACCTGGACAGCCTGTGTGATGTTGTTGTTACTTTCCCACATAGAACTATGGTAGAGGTCTGAGGACCTGGAAAGTCTGAGTACTATTCTAAACCCAATCCAGGGTGTGGATCAATGTTTTATATAAACTGTTTGAGAGGAATTATTCTCACATTGAGACTGAAACTCTTGGATAACACTACTATGCATCTTTTTTTGTTTAAACTATTTTTCTATATTCCACTACTATTTACTTTGAAACTCAAATCTGTTTTAAATTAACTTTGATAGTTGAACTAGAAAGTGTTTGAAATTATTATGAACCCGTAAGTTAGTTTCAAAATCTAACTTAATATTAATATAAAGTTAACTAAGAAATAATCAATCTTTGATAAACTAATTGAACATTTGAAATCTTTATAAATTCACTATAGCTTAACTTGTTTTATGATTTGGTGGATTTTAAAACATATATGTTAAAAAAAATTTAATTGGAAGTCAATTCACCCCCTCTTAAGTATCCACTCCGACCAACAAAAACTATGTATTCTTTATGGGACTATCACACCATAACCCACACTACCACATCAGAAACCTCATATTTGTTTATATACGAAATAAAGGTCATTCTACCCATATAATTCCAATTAACATTACTCATTATTTTCATTTTTTTCATTTATCCATTTAAAAAATATATCAAAATTGAATTTATTAGTTTGAAATATTTATAAAATAATTTTTTTTCAACTTACACCATTTGGAGGTTCACCAAAACTGAGTAGCACAAGCCTTCAACAGGAAAGTTCACCTGTGATTATTCCTCCAAGGTGAATCCGTGTTGGTTATTAAGAATATGATGATACCTATGAAGAATCCTCCAAAACATGAACCAAAATGTGACGGTCCTTATTTTATACACAAGGATTACAACAATGAAGTATATTCCTTGATTAAAATGGATGGGGAGTATATTACGCCACCTAACAATATGAGGATTCTTAAGAAATAATTCACAGAATAGATTTCATATGGTACTACATAGAAGGCCCTAAAATGAACAACCTTTCTCCAAATATATTTTGTAACACTCTGAGTTTTTATGAAATATTTTTTAAAATTTATTTAATAACTTTCATTGTATGCAACACCAAGCCTAATCAAACCATGAAATATTATTATTTAAATATGGCTCTTATAACATAGCCATTAAAATAGTTGGTTATGAATAGTATTAACTACCATATGAAATATATATAAAAATTTTCTCCTCAATATAAATTTATTGATAAACGGTTCTCAAATAATCACTCCATTTTTAGTAATGTCATTTTATTTCTCAAAAATTTTATTTCTTTAAAAATAGTTTTCATTGATTTTGGGAGAAAATTTTATAATTAATTTCAATAAATTTTTGAAATTTTATTTTAAAAAAATATATAATTTTTTAAATTATCATATAAAAATTATCTTCTGAATTTTTTATATTTTCTAAAAAATTTGAATTTTCAAAGAAGAGTGATAAATACTGATTTTTATTACAAGCTGTATTTTCTATTAGTGTATTTACAAATTAAAATTATATTTTTTTATTATATTTAAAATTTTATCAGTTAAATTTTATTAATAATAATCCAATTATATTATTTGGAATAATATTTATACTTGATTTTGGTATAAGATTATTTTTATACTAAAAAAGGCATGTTTTTTAAAGTTGTTTTTCCTTGAATTTTTTGTTTTAATATTAAATTAATTAATTAAACATAAATAAATTTATTATTAAATATATATTTAATATTTTTAATCAAGAGTTTAAAATTTATAAAATAACACCCTTTTATTTTTAGGCATTTTGAATAGTAAATCTGCTAAAATTTATCACCTCAATAAAGTGTAAATCAAGTTAATCTGGGTTAAAACTAAGTGATATGGACATAAATTTTCACATTGATTTTTATATGAAAAATATAATTATATTTTTATAACCTTATTCTTAAAATTTATTCATTTAATGGTTCTTTTTCAAGTAATATGACCTTTATAATATTTAAAGAAGAGAAAATTAAAAAATGTCACTCTCTTGGTTTGAAATATATTTTATGTGTTCACGTAAGTACAGAAACACATTATGTAAGAATATAAATCTCCATTTTATGAATAATGAAATTATCATAATTATGGGAATTTATTTATAAATTTTTATGATTAAATAATTACCTTAAATTCATGTACAACACTAATATGGTTATTTATTCAATTAATAGAAAAATAAAATAATTGATTTTAAAAATATTAAAAGTAAAGTAATTTGATTTAATTATAGTATAATAATAATTTATATAGATACATATAATATATTATTGATTTTTAAAATTTTTATAATATTATTCTAACTTTTTATTTATGTCTTTTAAGTCAAATTCATTTAATAGTGTCAAAAATTACATTGAAGATATTTTATCAAAATAATATTTTATAAAAATATTTAAAAATCATAAAAATATTCATATAGGACAATGATAATAATTTATTGTCTCTAATTTAATACCTCAGAAAATTTATGACCCAGTTTCAAAACTATATATAAATTTATAACCCTTAAATAGTGAAATCAATATTACCTCACTTAATGTTAGTTTGGGTTAAGTAAAGTGTTAAGCCAAATGATAAGGTTTAAAAACAACTTCAACATGTATAAATTCTTTTGTTTGATAATATTACCCCCAAATAACACCTTATATTCAAATAAATGTATGTTTGGAATTATTATTTTTTGATAATGGCTTTATTATAATATAATATTTTAAAAAATTCCAAAAGTTCCCCTCATCTCAATTATAAAAGGGAACCCCTCTTTTATCTTGTTCAATAAACTTTAAAACATCCAGATCAAAAATAACATAACAAAATCCCTTATCAAATTCCTTATATACATTCAAATGTTCTGTTATTTCCAAAATACAAACCCTAGGATCCTTAAGAGGAGATTTAAAGTAGTTATTTCAATGAAAAGTTGATCGCCTTAACCGATCACTTTTTTACCACTTCATTACCACCACTAAATCTATGTTATTTATCTTAAAATAATAAATTTATTATCATAAATATAATGATATTTTATTATTATTATGAAATCACAATTATCTTCCCACTTTCCAATCAAATGGGTAGTGAAAGAGTCACTCAAGCGTATGTACGACTTACTATCTCCATGTAGCAAAACAATTAATTTTCCTCCACCGTATTTAATGGATGGTTACTATGATGGGATTAATTTTTATATATGACAATTATTAAATTATTATTATTATTATCATATAATATTATTATTTCTACCATCTTACCTTCTAATACGTTAGAAAATAATAACATCGTGCATGCGTACGTGTGGACTACCACCTCCATGAAGCGATGTAATTTGTTTTTCATCTTTGTTATACATGAATAGTAATAAGGATAGATTTAATAAATATATATAATATATATGATATAATTATGATTATTTATAGGTAAATTATTATTTACCTTTAGTTTTTTTCATCTGTCAAAAAATGAAAACAATTTCCATGCATATGTACGACATACCATCTCTCTGAATGATGTGACTCATTTTTCTCTCTATAATTTTATGTATTACTCTAAAAAATAAAAATAAATAATAGATATTATATTTATATAATTATTGAAATTCTCTATAGTATAGAACCATAATCAAATTTCATTGACTAAAACTACTAATTCAAAACCTACAAGAAAAATGATGCAAATATCAACTAGAACATTGATTTTAATAAATAATTGTTAATAAAAATTTTATAAAAGGATGTAATTAAATCATATATGGTATGATATATTTGAGTATAGTTTTTAATATATTTATCATGAATCTATATTTATTATATATGATTTTCAAATGCATATGATGAAAGTCGGGTCTAAGGTAAGAGATTTTCGTCTCACTTGTATTTCTCTGAGACACATGCCAATTCACCACTTGTCATTTTAATGAGGTGTATATAAATACCAGGAATATATTTTATAATTATTCTTATTAATTTTATGTGTAATTAAATATCCATGTAAGTTTCCTTCTTTCATGTGGCTTATTATTCAAATTCCACCAAAGTAGTAATGGTTTTATGTTACAATCTCCTTTTTTATCAAGATTGTTTATGACTAAATTATTGAAGATAAAATAATAAGATATAACCATCATAAAACTATTTAATTTTATTCTCTTATGTTTATTTATATATAATATGTTTTTTAATTTCTATTTTCCTTTCCCAAATTACTCAAGAGGCCAGAAATAGTTTTTTTAGTGAAAATTAACTTTATTTCTCCCTTCAGGTGAAAAACTTTTTTATTCCATCTCCATATTTTCTAAAAATGTTTTAATGAATTTTTTATTATTCTAATAATAATATTTAAAGTAATATTTACCCATGTTTTAACTTTTCTAAATGAATTAAAAGGAATCTTTTCTCATTTTCCAAATGAGGTACTTTTCGACTTTTTATAAAAGTGTGAAAAGAATGTTTTTATTTTAACTTATATAGGATGAATATAATTTCCTACCATCATTAATGATCAATTATTTTAATGTTAATTTATAATTTTACATTGATATTTTTAAAGAAAATAGTTTCCATGATATTTCAAAAATTTTAGATTTTAAAGAAATTATTTCAAAATTAAATGGGTATTTTACTTGAGATATATTACAATAATATTTTAATGAAATTTTTTATCCATGGCAACATAATTTGATGTTAATTACGATTTACTAGGGATATGATTAAATGATACCATCCTTATTATTTATTTGGGGGTTTATTATGATGATGATGAGATTTTTATGAACCTTGTTTATTTTCCATGGGTTATGTTATAATGTTATGATTTATAAACTTGTGGAATTTATATAAATGAATTATGATTATGTAATGGTTAAGTCTATTAAAACCCTCCAATGAATTGGGTAAATATGAATAACTCATTAGGTAAATATGTTATTCATTCACTTGATTTTATGTTCACAATTTCATATATGGACTTAGTTTTCATGTCTATTAGATTATGTTTGGGAATGACATTCATATTCATAAGATTAAGCATAAAACTATATTTTATTTACACAAGGTAAAGTGTGTAATCTGATTTAATTTCTATAAGATTATTCATGGACCCAGTTTTCATGTCCATAATATTATGTATGGACCTAATATTTATGTACAAAATTTTATACGAGGGCCTAATTTCATATCATTAACGTAATGACTGAACCTATTTCTATTTATACATGTTCAAAATGTTATAAGATTATTATTTTTTCCATATTCATACATCTATGTTATGCAGCCATGCCTTATGTTCATTGAATTATTTTATGATTCATGTCTTATGAACTTCCAATATTTATTCCATTACTCAAGATTTTTATATTTGATATACAGGATATGTTTTTCAAATGTTATTATCATGTTATCAAACCCTTATGCTAATTTTATATTTTTATCACCTTTTTTTACCCTTTTTGAGAATATAAGTTCTATATTTATTAAGTTTCCTTTCCCTAGGAAATGATAAAGAAAGTTTTAGGTGTGATATGTTTAAGAAAGGTAATAGTTTAGAATATTTATGTGGGAGATAATGTTGATATCTAATGAACCAATCATTTAGGTATCTAAGTTTAAAAAGAAACTAAACCTATATCATTCTGTCATGGATCATTATGATATGTGATTAATATTCATTTAATAATATGTAATATCTATGTATGAAAAGTATGAGTCACTATAGTTGGTATCATAACATTGTTTAGTTAATCATTAAAGATAAGGATTCAAAAAAATAGTGAAACCCCTATTGATAAGTATAAGTATAGGATAATATCCAAGATTTTTTGTAATAGTTATGAATTACCTAGGTTAAACCTAGCATGTCATGTATTTAAAAGAAGGCATCTTAATTTAGATATCCTATAAATTATTTTTCATGATTATGTGGTTTCCACTATTAATACTCATACTATGATTTTTAGTTATTTTCAATGGATTGAACCTAAATGAATATTGTGAAAAAAATGTGATATCCAGTTCAATAACAATCCTGTTGAGAAACCAAATGAATTATGATTTGGGATGCAATATCTTGTGAAATTTCCCACTCGACTCTCTCAATCTATTTATAGTAGCACATATCATATTGAATTTATGAATGCACCATGGACGGAGAGACATGTTATTGAATCTTTTATATGACAACGTCTACCCTCCTTTGATCGTTCTTATAATTCACTAGCTTCTATGAAATGGATCAATGTGATGGAAAATATATTTTTCACTCTTTAGTGCTCAGAGCATGGAAAATTTATCCTAGTAATATATCATTTGAAAGGAAGTGTAGATCAATAGTATAATATTATTATTAGTACAAGGTTAGAGGATAAAATTGACTCTATAGAATGGGATGAATTTCAGGTGATGTTTTCTAGTAATTACTTCTCTCATATTATATATAAAAAATAGATAAGTAATTTCTTGAGCTTAAATATGAGGATGATGAATCTATTGGTACTTTCAAAAGACTTGAAAGGTATGTTTCTGGTTTAATCATAATCTCAAGAAGATAAATTTATTTATTCATTAGTAGTTCAAAACCAATTCTTCAAAATTCAATAGCTGTATGGGACTTCAAAATCTACAAGTAAATCATTTAATGTGCACTCAAAATGGAAATGGAAGGTGGTAAGACAAGTGTTTTCGGTGAGAATAAAATTAATATGGAGGTTCATGGATGATCTATTTGCTTGACATATAGAGGGAAGAAAATGGTTCATTCTCTTACTTGTGAGAAATGTGGGAAGGAGAGCTCAAATAAATACCTCAAAAGAAAAATAAAATGTTTCAAGTGTGGGAAGTCTATACAACGATCAATATAAAACCAAAGTTATGTAAAGAGGATAATGAATGAAATTTATAGAAATATATCAATAGAATAAAATAATAAAACTTCAATGTTATAAATGAAAAGATTTTTGGAATTGTGAAAATAAAATTCCCAGTACAAGGGCTCATAATGATAATAATCTACAATAACCTATGAATTCAAAAGACAAAGAGAATGATTGTGCAATAATCATAGTTTAAGTGAATCGTGATAGTTAGGACACACTTATCGCCCAATCTAGAATTTAGGATTATATTTTTATATTTGTATGAATAAGACCTATTAAATTATTATTCTTTATTGATAATTGATGTGATTCTGAGTATTGATTAGTTACCCCAACATTTATTCCTTATGAATTTCTCGAATAAGGAAATCATGTATTATATCTCAAATAAATGTATTACCATATTTTGTTATAAGCGTGAGACTAATGGAATTATTTTTGGTTAATATAGAATCATATTTAAGGATTAAAGGGTGAATTATATTCTATAATAATATATGATTTTACTGTGACTTTATTTTAGTAAATGATTTGGGTAAATAAATTTTGGTATGATCCTTTATGAGTGATAAAAATTATTTCCAGATAATTTCAAATTTGATCATGTAATTATATAATAAAAATTTATTATAATCCTTGGGTTTCAATTTTGGAAAAAAATATTTTGGGAGATCCTTAAGGTTAACTATTTATCAAATAGTTTAAGATGAACTTTGGGTGTTATTTTTGGGGTTTCAGAAGTTAAATTATTTTATTTATATATTTTATAACATATTCTAACCAAGTTAATTTTGATAAATATTTAGGGGGATAAGTAATGACTTGGGAATCTCATGATTCCATAAAAATTATTTTTAGTGCTTCCGGCATTAAAAAATCATCTTTAATAGTCATCATTTGGAGAAATAGATGAGGTTAGGATGTAAATTAATTAAATGAAGAAATTATTATTTTTAAATAAGTATATTTCTTTATGTTGTTAGAATGAATTGTAAATAAATTTCTAAAATAAAATAAATTTTTTTTTGAAATAAAAAATCATTTCTTATCACCTTCAATTCAGATGAATTGATGGTCTTTTTTCACATATCACAGATTTATGGTTTTTTAGTCATTATCTTTCTCCAAACCTTGTTTTATATCACCCCTATTAGACTTTGGGAATTATGTTTCTCTTACTTGTCTATATTTTCACTTACCAGTAATTTTTTCAAATTTTTAAACAATATTTTACATTTTTTAGATGACCTTCTAATTTTCATTTCCAAATCATAAGGAGAATTTTTATTATCACTTTTTACGATATAGGTTTCTATGAAATAATTTTCAAATATAAATCATTTAATTACATTTCATAAGTTCAAATTTAAAAGAAAAAATTCATTAAAGTGGGAAGGATAATGTGAAAACTTGGTATTTTATGAAATACTTTTCTATTCATTTGATATTTTACATTACACGCAACAACTAACCTAAACAAACCATGAAATATAATTATTTAAATGTGACAGATATAACCTACTTGTTAAAATTTTTATGTATGAGTAAGATTAACTACCATATGAAATATATATTAAAATTTATTATTCATTATATATTTATTTATGAATTATTAGTAGATGATCACACAATTTTCAATAAAGTCCTTTTATTTTTAAAAAATGTGTTTTCTTCAAAAATGTTTTTTATTTCTTTTCTGAGAAAATATTATAATAAATTTATGAATCTTTTAGAAATTTTTTTACTAAATTTATATCATTTTTAAAATCATCATATCAAGATAAAATTCTCATTAAATTTTTTTTATAAAAAAAATATTATAAATGAATAGTGAAAATATACTGATTGATTTTTTGAAAAATGTATTTTATTTTAAATTACTTAACATGTAAAATTATATTTTAGAATAGTATTAAAATTTAAATAGTTATTATTTTAAATATAATAATTTTTTTTATTTTGAATAAAAATTATATTTTAATTTGTTATAAAAATATTTATATACTCAAAATGGCATTTTTCTTACAAAACTATTTTTATTGCATTTTGTGTTTTAATATTAAATTAATTTTTGAAACTTATATAATTTTAATATTTTAACATGTATTTAATATTTTTAATTATTAGGTTCAAACATGGTAATTATGAACCTTTTATTTTTAGGAATTATGAATGAAAACTATGGTAAAATTTATCACATTATTAAAGAGTAAATCGGGTTAATCTTGGATAAAACTGAGTGCCACGACAATAATTTTCATATTAATTAATATTGGATAAATTTAATCAAACCATTATCACCTTAGGATCAAAATTTATTTTTTTAAGGGAAACTTTTCCATGAAAATGACCTATATAAATTTTCAAGCAGTGAAAGTTACAAAATGTCGCTCTCTTAGTTTTAAATATATTTAATGAGTTCAAATTGGGAAAAAATAAGGATATTAATGAATCCAAATTTTTATTTGGTTTTTAATTAAATTATCCTCCATATAGTAATTTATTTATAATATTTATTTATTATTTAGTTACCTTAAATTTGTGTCCAATTCTAACAAATTTTTTTATTTAATTAATAGAAAAATAATACATTTTTTTTAAAAAAAATAGTAAAAGTAATATAATTTGAGAGATTTATAGTGTTACCAAAATATTTTATATGAGAATAACATATTAAGGATGTTTAAAGTATTATATTCTTATTTAAAATTTTAATTTATGCATTTTAAGTCAAATTATATGAATATTGTCAAAATTGACATTAATGATATTTTATAAAAGTAATATTTTATTAAATTATTTTAAAAAAGTAAAAATATTGAAATAGGAAAATTTGGATAAGATATGGTATACCATTTTTTCTATTTCCATTTTTGAGAAAATTTTCACCATATATATAAAATTTTAACCCTTTGAGATTGAAATGGTCATTATTGCGGTAATTGTTAAAATGGGTTAACAAAGGGGTTAATAAAAAATATAAGGTTTAAACACCACTTAAACCTATACAAATTCTAGTTGTTGATGGTATTATAATGAACGTATACCTTAACTTTGAATATTTGTCCATTTGGAAGTAACTTTATTGATAATTACATTTTCATTATCCACATTCTATAGGTATTGTTATTCCCAAAGTACCAACCCTAGAATTAATCCATAAGTGGATATGTAAAGGCGTTCTTTCAAAGAAGAGGTCATTGCCTTAATCGATCAATTCCTTTTTACTTATTCTTTAGCTTATATAAATATATGGTATTTATCATAAAATAATAATTTAGTATACTAAATATACTTAATTTATATTATTATTATAAAATAACTATTATCCACCCTCTTTCCCATCAAATGTGAAGGGAAAGTACCATTCATGCATATATAAGGATTATCATCTCCACGCAGCGAAACATTTAATTTTCCACAAATAAATCTAATGGATGGTTATTATGATAAGTTTAATGTTTATATATGATAATTATGAAATATTTATGCTTCTAGAATGATAATATCATATGTAACTTCTTACCTTCTAATTCTTTGGAAAACGAGAACGTCGCTTATGCATACATGTGGGCTACCACATCCCCGAAGCGATGTGATACTTTTTATTCATTTATATTTTACTTGTATAGAAATATGAATAGATTTGATGAATATATATTCAATAAATTAAATATTTATTATTCTAAAAATGTAAATTATTATTTACCTTTATTTCATTCAATCTTTCGAAAAATGAAAAATGGTGTTCATGTGTACGTACGGCCTACCGTCTCTATGAACAGTGTAATTCATTTTTATATCTATAAATTTTTTGATGACTGTATACAAATATATAATGAATATATATGATATTTATATCATGATTAAAATTTTGGATATTATTTCACCATAATCAATGTATAAGGACCAAAACTACCCAACCAAAACATACATGAAAAACAAAGCAGATATGACCCGGAACATTTATTTTAATAAATAATTGTTAATAAAAAAGTAATAAAATATTATAAGTAAAAAAATAGAATAATATATATGATAATGGTTATAAAATAAATTTATAATAAATATTTATTTTAAATAATGTTCCAATAGTTTTTAAGGAAGTCGGACATGAGGTAAGTGATTTTGGTCTCAAATTTATTTTTGTGAGACACATGCCATATTCACTACAAGTATATTTTATGTGGTTTATATACTGACAATTAATAAATGTTATTGTGATTATTATGAATTTTATGTGTAATTAAATATACATATATAGTTATTTAGTTCATGGGTCCTACTATTGAGATGTTACCAAAGCGGTATGATTTTTTTGTTACAATCTCATTATTTAGCAATATTTTTTTATGATTAAATTTATGATGACAAAATACTAAGATATAATTATCAAGTAACACATGTATTTTATTATAATATGGTTTTTCTTGAGAATACATATATTTTCATTTCATTTTTCTCACCTTAAGTACACAAGAGATCGAAAATATGTTTTTAAGGAAAACTGAATTAATTTCTATCTTCGGTTGAAAACCTTTTTTCTTCTATATCGATGTTTTATAAAATAATATAAATAATTTTTTAATATATCCTAATATTTTTTAAATTAATTTTTAGACATGTTTTACTTTCTGAAAAATTATGCAAAAGGAGTCTTCTTTTCATTTTTCGAATAAGGTACTTTTTAACTTTTTACAAAAACATGAAAAAATGTTTTTCATAAAACTTATACAAAATGAATAGAATTTCCCACAATACTGAATACTCAATGATTTTAAGCATTATTTAAAAGTTTCCATGGCTCTTTAAAAATAAATTATTTTTAATGATATTTTCAAAATTTTATATTTTAAAGAATTGATTTCAAAATGAGAAGGGTATTTTCCTCAATAAATATTCCAATGGTATTTAAATGAAATTTTTAATCCATGATAACCTCCTTTGATGTTAATTATGAATTAATTTGGATATTATACAATGATACCATACTTATTCTATCTCTATGTATTTTATGAATATTATGAAAATATTTTTATAAAACACATTTATTATCAATGGTTAAGCTATAATGTTAGGATTTATGATCTTGTAGAATTTATATTAATGAATTATGATTATGTAATGGTTTGGTCCATTAAATTACTAAAATGTATTTGTTAAAGGTTGATACTTTCTTAGGTAAATATGTTGTGTGTCACCCTAATATCATATTCACAATTTCATGCATAGTCCTTGTTTTCATATCGATAAGATTAAGCATTGGCCTAGGTTTCATTTCCATATGATTAAGTGTGCACTTGTATTTTTTATACATAAGATAAAGTGTAGACCTTTATTTCATGTTTATATGTTTATGCATGGACCTAGCTTCCATTCCTATAAGATTATGCGTGTACCAAGTCTTCATATCCCTAAATTTATGTGAGGGCCTTATTTCATGTCCTTAACTTGATGAGTGAACCTATTTCTATTTATACATGTTTATAATGTAATAATATTTTTCTATTCCATATTTCAACATCTATATTATTTTATCATGGATCATGTTCATTAAATTCTATTATGATTCATGTCTTATGAACTACCAATCATTATTAAATGAATAAATATTTTGATATTTTATGTGTGAGGTATAGTTTTCTTATGTTAAGAACATTTTCTCATACCCTTATACTCATGTAATTTTGTTATCTCCCATTATTTTTCTTATTAAGAATCTAAGAATACTCTTTCTTATGTTTCCTTTCTCTGGGTAATGAAGAAAGTTTTTAGGAATGATATGTCTATGAAGGATGATAGTTATGAATAAATAAGCTGGATATGTTGTAGATATCTTGTGAACCCTCCATTTATGTACCCAAGTTTCCAAAGAAACTATATATATATGATTCTGGCATGGATCATAATGATATGTGTTGAAGATTCATCGAATAAGATATAATATATTTGAATAAAAAGAATGGTACAATATATATATATATATATATATATATATGTGACAATAAAAAACAGTAATCACAATGTCCCCATAACATGATCTTAAACTATGTGGACATATTCTTGGTCACACAATAGTAAACTATAAAATAGTATGGTTCAAAAGGTATTAATTTAAACTATATAACACCAATGTCATATTCACACGATGTAAATCTATAAGGAAATGCCCACTATTACAAGATAATAAATCAAGTGGTGTTCACTGGAAATAATCCTTGGCTTGTATCATAATATAGTATGCATGATATCCTAATTACATATTTTTTATCACACCGATCATAACTCATGTGATCTCAGAGGTTTGAGATGATTATTCTAACTTTCATGATTAATCAGTAACATGAAAAAATTTATGGAACATTTGTTTCATCCCTGTAGAGACCCAGTTTTTTACTTTTAAGACCTCAATATATATATATATATATATATATATATATATAAAGAGGCGATGAGATGACGTGCAATTTTGAGTCCCGGTGTGTTAAAATTAATTTTATAAAAATAATAAAAATATTTTTTATTACGCAAGCATAGTTTCTTAAATAAAATGGGGAAACTCTTAAATGGAATATCATATCAAAAATCTGATACCACGATTGAGTCTAAAATGTTATGTTTACCCAAGGCGCAACCTGAATTGGGTCGGTACGAGGCATTCAAAAATAAAGACCATTGGAGGGTGTGTTTAGTTAAAATAAATAATTAAAATTATCTATTTTAATTTTATTAACCTAATCTATATCATATAGATAAACCACTAAGGTGATTCCTCCATGGTTATCCACATAAAACCTGGGAGGATCGAGGGACATTTTACCTTTCTTATTTTGGTGAATCAACATCCGACAACAAAAAGACTCTGAATAAACTTAGATTGAAGCACATCAAATTCAAATACTTCTCAATTGTTAGAGAGAATGTTATTCAATAACAAATGATCCAAAATCTAGGTAGGTATCTTCATTTTTTTCATTATTTTATTAAATTATTGAGAAATATCAATCTCTTTCATTAATCTGTTCTAATTGTGGAAAATTGCATACGCATATGTATCGAAATTAATTTTACTATTCATTATTTCTCAACTCGGATTTCCCAAATGAATTCACTAGCCATGAATTCTTGTCCAATGGAAAATAAACCCTTGTTCTTTTGAATTTCTCCATTTATTTTTCATGATCTTCCCCATTGGTTTATGGGACTATGGCTCAATGTTTCCAGGTGTTATTGAGCCCAATTAGACACCAGATTTGCCGCAGAATCGCATATGGTTAATGGAATGGTGATTCAAGAGTGGATTTGGGATTATTGTGAGATTATGGTGATGGATCAAAAAATTAAAATCCAAATTGTGAAGATACAATATCTAAGGTTTAGGAAAAACGCCGATTTCATGTCTTCTATCCTAAAGAACACATGGCGGGTAGGCCCATGGCATCATCAAATTGGGTTCAGAGTGAGGTAAGTATCACATGTGTAACGACCCAAACTTTTACAAGTAGAATTTCTCCCCTCTTATAGTAATTTAATATAGTATAAATCACATAAAATCACATATATACCACAATAAAAACATTATAAATGAATAATTATTGAAATAATAAGTCTTTATATAAATTAAGAAACCAATACTGACGAAATAGTAACTTGACCTTAGGAATAGTAATATACCCCTTATGAATAGTAAATCATCAAAATGAATAGTAACCACACCTATAAAATTATAAATAATATTTATCCATCTAAAAGGTCAAAGTATGGTATAATTATATCATATTCTAAGAAAATAAATTTTTTAAAAATAATTAATCAAGTGTTGGAATTTTTGTAAGTCATAAATATTTAATTACATTTTTATGATTAATTTAATAATTAAAATGAAAATTTATTTTCATAAAATATTTTCATAAATTGGTATTTTTATGTCTAATGGTTTTAAGATAATTTTATGAGACCTTAATTAATTTTTCAAAGTCTTATAAAATGAGATATAATTTTAAAATGTGTATTTTCAAAGTAAATGCTGATTTTTATTAAAAATTAAATTACTTATATTTAGAATATTATTTTCATAAAATGGATTTAATTTTTTAATTCTAAACATTTAAAAATGGTTAGGGAAAATTTTTTGGGATCTTTCTAAAATACTTAAATTTTTAATGAATAGTAAAATACGATATTTTACAATAAATGCTAAATACTTGAATTATGGAGTCATAGAGGATATAAGTCTGATGTAAGACAAAAATAAAGAAATTTAATTAATTTTTTTTATATATTTATATATAATTCTCAAAATATTATTACACTTGAGCCAAAATAATAATCTAATGAATATAATAATGAGAAAACACCCCTCTCCTCCACTATAAATACCACCCCTCACCCCTTCTTCTCCTCTCACATATCAAGATTTGATCCTCTACCAAATTATGAAACATAAAATTCCCCATCCCCTTCCCCTTCCCCACATCCAAGAGCTCTTTGTCTCATCAAATGACCAAAACATTTTCCCTAAGTTGGTTCTCTAGGATGAGAAATTCAAGAGGTAAATTCCTCATTTTTTTCTTTTAATTTCATTTCATGTTATTTTATTTTTATTATCTACTTTCCTCCCCTCATAAAAATAGAATGATAAATCTATTATATTACATATAATATAATTCTATCCTATTAATTTAATATTTATCATTAAAATCCCCCTCTCTCTTTTATTCTAAAAACAATTATCGCCCATGATGTGTCAATTTACCAACATTGTGGGCGATGCACTTTCACGTTCCTTTAACACCATAATTAATGTTAAAAAATCATTATAATGGTAGAAAAATATTTTAACATTTATGTTATAACCCTATTTATGTTCTGGAAACAACATATATTCAAAATACTGAATGATATTACAAAACGAGTTCATTGTGATTGAAAAACTGCCAAAATTAAACTAAAATAATCATCATTTACATTTATCTAATGATTAATCCTCATACCATACAACCAAATTATATATAAGATCATTTAAAATTATTTAATATCATTGAATACATATAATAAAAAATTCTATATATTTATCTAAATTTTACATGAACTTTCATTCAGGTATACAAGCAAATGAATCATGAAAATCATGAAAACAAATGCTCCTAAATAAAGAAATTAAACTCTATAACTCATCTAAAAGGCCATAAATGAACATAATAAAACAATAATGAATAAATATAATGTGTAAAAGGTTCTATATTGGTCAATCACTTAATCCAATGTGATTATATAAGAAATTAAAGTGCATAAGGCATTTGTACATAGGGTAAGGGGAATTCTCAAACCCAATTATCTTTATTTAGGTTTTCACTTTATCAACCCATTTTTAGTATATATATTCCTATATTTTTCCTTATATATCATTTATTAATAATTATATTATCTTTTTTGGGGTATACATTTTTTCTATTTTAGTTTATGATAAATATAATTTTTTCCAAAAGAACTCTTCTTTCAAAAACAAAACAAATCATTTACTTCTCTTGAAATTGTTTCTTCTTCACTGAATTTGGATGATTCCTTCAACAAGAATATTATTCTATTTTTTTCAAAAGTTTATTTATGAATGTATTCTTTATTAAATAAAAATAATTCATTTACATGGGTTATTATATGTTCTTGATTGATATACATTGAATGTGGAATGCATGATAATGTAAATGTTATGATATAATGGGTGTGCTCGGAATTATATAGCACAATGTCAATGTTATGATGTGATTTTTGAACCCAAAATTATATACCAGTCTAATTAATTGGGTAATATTTTGTATCTAATGATAAAACATAAAATATTCTTAAATATGAGGCTAGATTTTATCACAACTATTATTGGAAGTATACCACTAATACATGATGTTTCATTTATGCATTGTTGCATTCCATGCCTTTATCTAATGATTTGTATATGATTATGATGATGATCACATGGTTCTTCTATGATGATAATTATTATTCTCACGTCAAGTTATATTGATTTATTTCTTTCTCTATCCACTTAATAGTATTTTATCTTACCCTTTTTTGATGTATATCCTTAGGTGATTACTTGTACTAAAGAGAATGTTAAGGCCTCTAAGAAGCTAGAGAATAAGTAATTAAATAAATGTTATGTTTTATTTTGTAAAATTTATGTATGGTACTATTTTTTCCAAGAAATTAAACCTTTATTTCCTATATTTGTAACACTATTATTTTTTTATCATTAGAATGATATAATAGTAATGTAAGAAAAAGTAGGTTCATAATAGTTGTTATTAGAGCATGGTTTAGTTAATTTTGGAATTAGTATTATATAATCTTAGTGCAAACCCTTAGTATGATACTAAGTATAATTAATCACCCAATATTCTTTGTTTTATAAAATTATATACAATTGGATCCCAAAAGATATTCCATTATACATAATTACACATATGAATAAATTATTTACTGATTACATTTTGAATTATTTTTTGTTCTAACCTTTTATATTTTATAAGATTGTGGGAACCGGGAGAAACCGAGCCAACAAACCATGTGAGGGACAATGCATGGACTTACTGAATGAAATCCCAAATGCTTTGGGTGGTGGAGTTACAAATTTCATGGTGATTCTTACCCAACAATCTTATGTTATGAACAATAAAATGATTTATAAGGAACATCCTCCTTCACCTAAGAGGGGAAAATTGGCTATAAAGTGTTTTATGAAACAATGATCATTGATGTTTAGTGGATCTTATGATCCACTAGTCACAAAATAGTGGGTCAACTTAATGGAGAATATCTTTTCTGTTCTCTATTATTCTGAGATGGATAATGTTACTCTATCCATTTACAGTTCAAATGGTGATGTATATAAAAGGTTGGATTTGATTAATAACACCAAGCAAAATGAAGAAATTTAATATATGGAGTGTGGGGAATTTAAGATAGTGTTTCTTAATAGGTATTTCCCTCTAACTCTTCTAACAAATATTGAGAGAGAATTCATAGATATGTAGAAAAAGTATGAAGAATTGGTTATGACCTAAAAATCAAATTTCAAAAGGATTGAAAGGTATGATTTGGTCTTTGATATCAGTAATGATAGAAAAAATGATAGATTATTTAGTGTTTTAAAACCAAACCTTCAAAAGGATCTTGAAATTCAAGACTTTTGGGAGTTATGAAGAAGTTGTTTTATGTTCTCTAAAAGTGAATATATAGTCAGGATAATGTTTACATGGTTATGGTGATAAGAAAATAAATATTGAGTTTCAAGATGGAGGATCTAATGAGAATGTTGGAAAAAAAATCAACCACCCACATGTCAAAAATATGGGAAGATTCATCATGGAAACTACCTTAAAGGGGTGGAGAAATTATTCAATTGTGGGAGAGAAGGCCACCAATACCATGAATGTCGAAAATACACGAAGAAGTAGGAAAATGTAGTGGAGGAAAAGAGAGCACCACCCATGGTCCAACGCTACAACTACATGAATCAAGGTCACTATGAAATACAATTCACTAAACTTTGAGCCCTCAATAGTAATTAGTGTCAGCAACCACTAAATCCAAAAGATCAAGGAAAGTCTTATGCCATCACTACTGCTAAAGTGGAGAATGAAAACGAATTTATACATGGTACACTTCCTATTCACTCAATAATGGTAAAAGTCATATTTGATTCTGGTTCTAGGAATTCCGTTATATCTTAAAAATTTTCAAGAACTATTGAATACAATCCCCAAAACCTTAAAGTAGAGATATTCGTAAAAACACAAAGTGGGGTGATCATTGAAACCAAAGTGTTGGACTCTTCTCTTGTTGGAATATGTGGGATGATTCTCCCAAAAAATCTCATAATACATCCCTTGGTGGAATTTGACACTATAATGGGAAGGAATGGGCTCTTATTATATAGAGCACATATCAAATATTTGGGAAAGGAAATATCTTTTTATATTCAAAACTATCCCTTGATCCTCTATAAGTGAAAGGAAGATCATTAATCTCTTTTAAAAAATCCTTCAATGGTGTAGCTGTTGATTTACTATGAAGAAGCATACCTCGCTCAAATTTTTGAGTTAAATGAAGGTATCAACCTAGGGAAAGTTCTCACTGTGAGGGAATAAAATTATGTATTCCCAGAAAATTTACCCAAACTTTCCTCGGATCATGAGGTATAATTCTCAATAGAACTCATACCTGAAGCTACTGCTATCTCAAAGTGTCCCAATTTGACAGTTCCTATCGAACTAGAGGATTTAAATAATCATATTCAAGATAATTTAGACAAAGGGTTCATATTCCCTAGTGAATCACCTTGGGGTTCACTAGTATTTTTTGTCAAGAAAAATGAAGTCTCAATGTGGTTTTGTATCAATTATCGGGAACTCAATAATATAACCATAAATAAAAAGTATCATATTCCAAGGATTGATAACTTTTTCGATAATCTATGAGGATATCAGTACACATCAAATGTGGATCTTAATTCGGGATATAATTAGTTAAAGGTGAAGAAGGAAGATATTCATAATACTGCCTTTTATATAAGGTAAGGACACTCTGAGTTTCTGGTGATTCCCTTCAGACTTGATAATTCCACAACAATCTTCATGGATATTATAAATAGAGTCTTTAGACATTAACTCGACAAATTTGTGGTATTCTATATTGATAATATTCTCATCTACTCCAAGAAAAAGGTGGAACATGAAGAACATCTAAGGCTTGTGTTGGTGACACTATGAAAAGAGAAGTTGTATTCCAAGTTCAAGAAAGTGTGACTTTTGGATGCATCAAGTTAAATTCTTGGGAAATGTGATCACAAGTGAGGGAATTTTTATTAATCCTTAAAAAATAAATGCAATTGGGGAATATCCCAGACCCTCTAGTATCACTAAAATCAATAGTTTTCTTTGATTAACTTGGTACTACCTTTGTTTTGTGAGAAATTTTCACACTTTTCAGTCCTTCTAACTAAATTAACAAGGAAAGGGTTAAATTATGTCTGGATGGAAGAATATGAGAAAATATTTAAGTCACTAAAGAGAAGGCTGGTCACTATATTGTACTCAAATTACTAAAAAGTGGAGAATTTTTTGTGATACGAAGTGATTATTTAAAGACATTATTAGGTTGTGTACTCATGAAAAATGATAATGTGATATTCTGTACCTCATGGTGGTTGAAGATCAATGATAATAACTACTCGACGCATGATCTGGAGTTAGCAGCTATTATTTTTAACTTTAAATTTTGAAGTCACTACCTCTATGGTGAGAAGTGTGACATATATACTGATGAAAAGAGCCTAAAATATATATTAACTCACAACGATATCAAAATAAATCAAATGATATGGTTAAAACTAATCAATACTATGATTTATCTATTCACTCTCATCCCAGTAAGTAAAATAGGGTAGTCGATTCTCTTAGTATAAAATAACTTAATACTCTATCCATGTTGCAGACTAATAAACACCATATATTCTTGGACATGAAATGGATGTATTTGGAAATCATAATAGTGGAGAATAACCCCTAATATTCCAAAAATATTTCCTAACCATCTATTTAAGATAATATTAAGAAGGCACAAAGGGATGATCCAGAGTTTCAAATAAAGGTGAATTCAGTAAAGGATGGGAAACTGCAAGAGTCCCATATAGATGATAATAGTGTAATTTGTTTTCGAATAAGGATATTAGTGCCTTTATCACCTGGTATAAAGAAGGTTCAATTGGAAAATGAACATAGCTTAACTTTTTCTATCAATCTCATGAGTATAAAGATGTATCATGATCTTTGAGAACTCTTCAGGTGGGATAACATGAAGAAGGATATTATAAAGCATATCTAAAGGTGATTGATATGTTAGAAAGTTAAAGAAGAGAGAGATAAGTCCAAAGGGATGATTAAAACATTACTTACACCCAGGTGAAAATGGGAGAATTTCATTATATAATTTTTAACGGGTCTCCCGAATAGATACAAAGGAAATAATGTGATATGGGTTGTGGTGGACTGACTCACCAAGACTGCTCACCATATCATTATTTAGGAATATCTCTTACTTGAACAACATTAAAAAAATATTTCAATGAATTTGTGAGGTTTCATGGGGTTACACTCTTGATTTTCTCGGATCATGATCCTAGGATTACATCTAAATTCTGGAGGAGTCTTCAAAATTCTTTTTGTACTGAAATAAATTTCAGCATGTCCTATCACCCCCAAACTGATGGCCAATATAAAATGACTAATTATATTCTTTAAGATATCCCAATATCCAGATATTTATAATTAAAAGTGGATGAGATCAGCATATCCCATTGGTTTAGTTCTCATGAAATGATATATTCCACTCAAGTATTCAGATGGTTCGATATGAATCTCTGTATGGAAAGAGATGTAAAAACACCAACCTGTTGGGATGAAGATGCTGAAAGAAAGATACTTGGACCTAATATTTTTCAAGATATGACAAATAAGGTTCAATCCATCCAGTAACCTATCAATTAATCTCATGTTTGGAAAAATATCTATGCTAACAACCATCTAATGGAATTGGAGTTCTATGTTGGATGTAAAGTATTCCTTTAAATATCACCATGGGATAGAGTCATATGATTTCGTACTAAAGGGATTCCAAGACCAAGGTACAGTGGCCCATTTTGGATCATTGATTTCATAGGATTCACGTACTATCATCTTTCACTTCCACTGAATATGACTCAAGTTCATGGTATGTTCAACGTATCAATCCTAAGGATGTACATACCAGATCACTCACATGTACTGAACTCAATGGTGGTATAGCTAGAAGATGATCTCTCTTATGAGGATAAGCCACAAAAGATTCTAGACTAGAGAGATAAGGTTATGCATAACAAGAATTCCTATTTATTAAATTTTTTGTAGAGGAACTATATGTATGATGAAGCAACATGGGAACTAGAAGAGATGATGAAGGAGAAGTACCCTCACTGGTTTATGTAAAATGAAATTTTGATTGTGAAATTTCAAAATGAGGGAAGAAATTAACAACCTAAACTTTTATCAACAAAATTTCTCCCTTCTTATAGTAATTTCATATATTATATATCATATAAAATCACTTATAGACTATACTAAAAACATTATTAATGAATAATTAATGAAATAATATTCATTTCTAAAAGTTAAGAAACCAATACATATGTAATAGTAACTTGACCTTAGGAATAGAAATATAACCCTTATGAATAATAAACAATACAAATGAATATTATACTCACATATCAAATTATAAATAAAATTTTGAAATCTTATAAATTAAAGTATTGTATAATTATATCGTGGCATAAGTAAATAAATTTATTAAAATTTCTTAACTAAGTGTTCGAACTTTTGTAAGTCATAAACATTTAATTACAATTTTATGATGTTTTTAATAATTTAAAAGAAAATTTATTTTTATAAAATGTATTAATAAATTAATATTTTTATGTCTTTTGGTTTTAATATAATTTTATTAGACCTTATGTAATTTTTCAATGTTTTATAAAATCTGTTATAAATTTAAAATCTGTATTTTTCAAGTAAAAGTATATTTTAATAAAAAAATAAATTACTCAAATTTAGAAATTATTTTCATAAAATGGAGTTCATTTTTTACTTATACATGATGAAACATGGTTAGGGTTAATTTTTGGGATTTTTTTAAAATATTTTAATTTTTTATAAATAGTAAAATACGATAATTTATAATAAAATCTAAATACATAAATTATGGAGTCCTAGATTATGTAATAAATATTTAGGACCAAAATATTTAAATATAATTCACTATTTTAATATATTTTGAAATATAATTCTCAAATTATTCATATTAATGATCAAAAATAACAAACAGATGGATATAATAATGAGAAAACACTATCTCCTCTACTATAAATGCCACCCCTCACCCCCTCTTCTCCTAACACCTGTCAAATTTGATTATTACTTTAATTATACCCAATACTCTTCTATATCCCCTTACCCAAATCTAGGATATCTTGGTATAATTAAAACACCAAAAAAATTTCCCTATGGATTTTCTCAATGAGGTGAAATTCAAGATGTAAATTCCTCTTTATTTTCTTTCAATTTCTTTTCAAGTACTTCTCTTTTTTTCCCTCCTCACCTCTCCTCATACTAGTGGAATTATAAATACAATACCATATATGTACTTAAATTATATCATTTTAATGTATTATCCATCATTAAAATCCTCCCTCTCTCTCTTATTCTAAAAATTAAATCATTGCCCATGTTGTGTCAATTTACTAACATCGTAGGCGATGCACTTTAATTTTCATCTATAACCTTCAAGCATGTTAATAAAACCATTATAATGACTCAAAAATATTTTAAAATTTATTTTTAAACCCTATTTATTTTTTAAACTGAAATATATACATAATACTAAATGATAAGACAAAATGAGTGCATTGTGGTCGAAAAATCTCCAAAAAATAACCTTAAACATTCATCATTAAAATTTATCTAATGATTCATCCTCAAAACATATATCCAAATTATTTAAATTATATTTTAAACTTATTTATTATAATTATTAAAATATAATAACATTTCTCAATATTTATCTACATTTTACACAAACATTCATTCATGTATACAAGCAAAACAATCATGAAAACCATGAAAACAAATGCTCCTAAAGAATAAAATTAAACTCTTTAACTCATCTAAATGTCCATAAATTAACATAATAAAACCATAATGAATAAAATTTAGTTATAAAATATTATTAATTTTTTAATTAATGAATCTAATGTGATTATATAGGATATTAAAGTGAAGAAATCATTCGGACATAAATTAAGGGGAATTCACAATCCCAAATCTCTTTCTTGGTGTTTTCCCATTTTCGACCCATTTTCATCTTGTAAATTCCTAAAATATTCCTAACATATCATTTATTCACCATTATATTATATTTTCTATGATATAAATGTTTTTTATATGAGTTTATGACAAAAACAAGTTTTCATAAATAACTCTTATTTCAATAATAAAAAACACCTTTTACTTCTCTTGAGATTGTTTCTTTTTCACTAAAGATGGATGATTCCGACACCAAGAATATTATTATCATTTTTTCGAAATTTTATTCAAGTATGTATTCTTTATAAAATTAAACACATTCCTTTACATGTGTTATTTTATGTCCAATATTGATACATGTTCTTTGAGGCATGCATGATAATGTAAATGTTATAATGTGATGAGTATGCCTGGAATTATATAGCATAATGTTAATGTTATGATGTGATGGGTGTGCCCGTAATTTTATAGAACACCAGTTCATTGGGTAATTAAATTTATCTCACTTTAAATGGTGAAATATGTGTGAACATTATGATACCTTTGTCTAAAACTATGTGAGTTATTTTACCACCAAGACATGATGTTTCATTTTTATGCATTTCCAAATTCCATGAATTTATCTAATTTTTACTCTCATTATTATGATGTTGATACAATTCTTAAATTACAATGATTTTTTTATTCTCACCTCATGTTACGTTTATTCATGTCTTTCTCTATCCTATTCTTAGGATTTTAGGTCACCCCTTTTGTATGTACATCCTCAGGTGATTTCCAGTACTAAGGAGAATGTGAAGGCCTCTAAGAATCTAGTTAATAAGCAATTAAATAAAGTTTTAGGTTTTATTTTGTAAAAGTTATGTATGTTTCTAATTTTTCTGAGACACTAAACCTTTGGATCCTGTTTGTGTAACACTATTAGGTTGATATTCATTATAATTATTTCATACTAATGTAAGAAAATTTTGGTTCGTTATAACATTCCATGTGGGATCCCCACACACTTTGTGACCCTGTGTTGGAAGAATCGGTGAGTTCTCTATGAGTAAATGAGCACAAACATGGACAGGGAGCATGGGTAGGGGACCCATGTGGCTTTAAAAAACATTATAGACTCCCTGCATGTTGTTTAGCGATACAAGGTTGGTGATTTTTGTAACTATAGGGACATAGATAGGTGATGGAATGGGAACAAAAGTCATGTGGGTCCCCTCACACATTCTATACCACTTATTACCTTTTAAGGAAACATTGACCTCTTGTATATCCTTGGTTGGGACTCATATTTTGGCCTGTGAGTAGCCTCCCCTAAGTGATTTTCTTCATAGAGCGTGATGTTGGACTCCATAGTGGATTATGAGATACGATGCAAGACATTCTAGTCATGGAGATTATTTGGGAAATGATCTAGTATGGAAGTGATGACATAGGATCACCAAAGGATTCTAGAGTGGAACCCTCCTACTTGGATTGGACATGGATCTTGTACCTATCTATAGAGTGTCACCCTCCATATGGGTTTGGCAGGGTTCCTCTATCTACTACTCGGGTGGAACCCTACTCCTAGGTAGGACATGGGTCCTATGTCTACTCCTTGAGTAGCACCCTAATTCTATATACGATATGGGTCCTTGACTAACTATTGGAGTTTGGACCTCCAACTAGGTAGGTCATGGGTCCTCTATCTACTCCTCGAGTGGAACCCTCTTAGCGGAAAGGGAATGGTTCCTCGATGGACTATTGGAGTGGAACCCTCACATTGGGTAGGCCAGGGGAAATCTATATACTCTTTGAGTGGAACCCTCCAGTTAGGTAGAAAATGGGTCCTTGACTGAAAATTGGAGTGGAACCCTCCTGTCAGGCTGGGCATGGGTCCTTTATAGACTAGTAGAGTGGCACCCACTCATTGGGTTGGGCCTAGTTTCTCTGTCGAATTTTGAGTGGCACCCGCTTTTTGAGATAGGGTATGGTTCCTCGAACATCAGAGGTTCACCCTTATCTTGGATAGAGAATGGGTCCTCTAGCTATATAATGATGGGAAGCCTCCTATTTTTCTTCGGCATCAGTCCCCTTAATAAATATTTTTTCCCCTCAACTGTGCGGCATAGTTGTGAGGTGTGTCTTGACATGGATTTTTTCTTCTAGGAAGACGCATGAGATATTGTGCATTGACGATTCACTTTTCAAACTATTGGAACTATTTCCTTGGATGGGATGTGAGATAGATATCCCCTTATCTCTCATTTGGTTATCTTTTTCCAGATCATATATATATATATATCATTTGATCTTGTTTACTCTCTTGATTTGGGTTGAGTTGTTTAATATATATTCTTTTCATGCCTCTTACTAATCCCCCATTAGATTTATAGGGGTCCTACTAGATATTTATATACTCACCCCTACATGGGATTTTCCTACACATGTCATGTCTTATGTAGACGATGGATAGGTCTATGGTGACTTTATAAGATCTTAGGGATATAAGGTTCATTGGACCGCATATGGTGTTTGGAGATTAGAGATCAGGAGTTGGGATCTCTCAGCAATTTTACTTTCTAGTTTTTTCAGTTTGGGACATATTTCTAGTTTGGAGTGTATTTTTTCCATTTACTTTTCTATTTTCAATGTCATACTTGTGTATACATTAGATGTTTTTAATTCTTGGTTTACATTCTAGTTGTTTCATCTCTATATTATTATTTTTTTCACTTCTGCATTGATATGGTCATGTGTGTGTGTGTGTAGGTAGATTAGTAAAAGGCCTCCCATTTAGGATATGTGTTTCGATTCTTGTATCCACCTTCTAGATAATGTAGGTGGGATTGGGGTAATTGTGGCTCGAGCCCTAGTTAGGTTCTAGTCATTATAGAATGGTATCAGGGTTGGATGATATCAGTTTCATGAGGTTACAGATAATTTATCAGTTGTATAGGGTTACCTATGTAATAATGGATGATATGAGATGTCACTTTCCTCTAATTATGGTGGGGTATGATGGAGTGTCGAGTTTACCTCCCCACTAGTAGATGGACCTCTATTTATACTTGTACCAGGGACGTCCTGATGTCTGTGCTATCATGTCGGATGACCCCATCGGGTTGTGAGATATTTTGGTGTCATTGGATGGTCTAAATAGGTAAGACTTCACAAGATATAGTGTGTTCAATTGGGTAGCCTTGTGTTATTCACCAGATATGTAGAGGATATCTAAAGGTTATGTGTGGATTGACATCACCTTATCCAGGTAATTATCAGGTAGGAGTACCCACCCCTGAGAATAAATGACACCCACGTGTCCTTGGCAAATGACTAATAGTACGTGAGGTACTTAAGGGTGTATTCTAGACATTTTCCAAGATTACCAGTGTTGTGGGGTACTCTCATGGAGTCAATTCTAGATTCAAGAGGTTTGTGTAGACTTATCTAATATTTCATCAACTTTGATCTCACTAACACATAAATGGAATACTTTTACCTAGAATGATATTTTATTTATATCCCTTTAAAAAGTTTAGACTAATTCTGATTACTCCTTTTTTGAGGCTACTATTGGAGGGTGTGGAGTACGTAGTGTATCTCGGTGCCTTAGGAGTTTTGTTTGGATGTATTTTGATGTCCTAGAAGGTAGTTGTCCCATTCAAGTTGAGGTAGTTGAGACCCCGCAAGCATAAATATGCAACTCAAAACCTATATTTGGAAGCAGTGGTCATCTCTATGAGTATGTGGTGGAACTATCTTCTATAATAGTTCTTTTTGGTTTACTCAGACCATCAGAGTCTCATGTATGTCTTCATACAGAGTGACATAATCCGAATGCAGCGATGCTAGTTAGAGTTTCTATAGAACTATGAATTCAAGATAGTCTGGGCACTGGGTAAGGGGAACATGGTAACAAATTCCCTTAGTAGGAAGTCTCAGGGTCACTTGATTTAGGAGGATTTTAATCAGTTAGATTTCTTACAGCTGGCCCTGGTGGAGAAGGAGGGTGAAGATTTTTGTCAGTCAATGGTGCCGACTCCTTTACTTGTCGAGCATGTGAGAGAACACCTGATGGAAGGACATAAACTGTGAGGTTTTTATTGACCAGATATCTTCATGGTATTCACCAGATGGATATTCTAATGGATTGAATCACACAATCCTTTTCCATGTATATATGGTGGTCCCAGTCATGATGTGGGAGGAGGTAATATGATAGTTCCACACATCCCCTTTATTTGTATATCTCTCTGTGGGAAATATGTATATAGGCCTTCAACGGTAGTTTTAATGGTCCAACATGTGATGGAGTGTGGCTAATTCTATCTCTAGATGCCTTACCTAATAGTTGGGGAATGCTAAACACCATGTTATGGAATGTTTGTCACAGACCCTTGAGATACCAGAGTGGAAGTGGGATGTAATATCCACATTCATTATGAAAGGTATTTCACTGATAGGAAAGGTACACAATTCCATCTAAGTGATTGTTGAAGAGATCAAAAATTAAGAACACTTGTTTGCTAATAGGGAGCAGAGTTTGGTGTATAGTTCGGTGTATATGTACATACATTATATTTTTTTACTTTTATGTGGTTCCCTTGACTATTGTCACTAACCATGATTTGTGATTTATTTCATGGTTGTGGGGAGGCCTAGAGGAGGGATTTGGGACCTGGATGAGTATGTGTACAACCTTTCACCCTCAGAGAGATGAGCAGACCGAGTGCACTATCTGGGTTTTTGATGATATGTTGATTCCTTTTGTGTTAGACATTGGTCGGAGTTAGTAGGATCACTAACCCATATTATAGTTTTCATTAAAAAATATCTACCACTATACTATTAGAACAGAACCTTTTGATGCCATATACAAAAGCCCTTATAGGTCACCCTTCTACTGGAAAGAGATCAGTGAGGCATCTCTTATGGGTCCAGAGTTACTGCAGGTGAAAACAAAGAAGGTCCATGTCATATGTGAGTGTATTAGGATGGCGTAGAATAGGCATTAATCTTATAAATTTCCCCATCATAGGACCTTGGAGTTTGATTATGGTGATCATGTTTTACTTATACTCTCTTCATGATGACGATTATGGAGATTCAGCTAGAGATAAAATCTATCCTTGAGGTTCATCGGGCCATTTGAGATCGTGTAGAGAGTTGTTGATGTTTCTTAATTCCTATCCCTACCCCATAGATAGAGAAGGCATGAGATTTCTTCCACATGTCATGGTAGAGAAGATATGTGAATGAACCTACACATGTAATTAACTAGGTAAATATAGACATTGATGATAGAGACACTTTTTCATATCAACCGATGGTGATCAAGGATTAATAAGACATGACCCTATATGGATGGATCCTCCCCTTTTTTCATGTGTTTTTTCACCATGGGAACTTTTAGGAGATCCCCTGTGAGTGGGAGATCCAGATGAGGGCTCAATATCTGAAGTAGTCTATGTAGGTTTTCTTTTTGGGGGAAAAATGTTTAAGGAGGGAATGGTGAGGAGACCTAGTTTCTTCCTTATAATACCTTGAAATATTTTTTATATATTTTCAGAGCCATACATTGAGACTTCATTCAATTCCATGGCCTAGTGTTCATGGAATTAATTTTATAAAAATATTAAATATAATTTACAACATACACAAATAGTTTCTTGAATAAAATAGATTAACTCTTAAATATAATCTCAAATCTGAAATATGAGACCACAGTTGAGTTGTGAATGTGATTTTTATCCTTGGTGCTACAAAAAATGGGTCAACACATGGTGTTGGAAAATGACAACCATTATTGGGTGTGTTTGGCTAAAATAACTAATTAAATTTATTTTTTAAAATTAAATTAACCTAATATATTTCTTATAAATCAAATACTAATGAAAATAATATAGGTTAGATGCATAAACTATAGTATGATCAAGATATGTTCTACCAGTTCTCTATTGTATAATCAACTTCAAACTATGATGAGACTCTAGATAGAAGCAGATCGAATCATAGAAAACACATTGACTTCTCAATTGTTGTCAAGCATGTTATTTGAAAATAAACAATATAATCTCTTGGAAAAACTCATCATTTTTTGTTTTTTATGCATGTAATTAAATTTTTAAGAATGATCAATCTCTTTAATTAATCTAGTCCAGTTGTGGATAATTTCATACACCTATGTATCGATATTAATTTGATTATTTGTTATTTCTCACCTTATATATCCCAAATGAATTAATTATCCAAGAACACATTGACAGTGATTAGTAAAACCTTTTTCTTTTAATTTTATCCCTTGAGTATTTGTGTTATTTTACATTGGTTTTTGGGGATATGTCTTGACATTATTAGGTGGTACTATAGAGACCCTTATTTTTCTTTCATTGTTATTACATCATTTTAAAGTTAAACAATATAATAGTTTTACAAAACCAGGATCCAAATGTTTAGTGTCATGGGAAAAATAGGGCCAAACATAAAATTTAAATAATAATACATCAACATTATTTTATTCCTTATTATATATAATCTTATTGGCTTTTATATACTCCATTGTATAAGTAATCACCTAGGGATATACATCAAACAAAGGGGTGAGCTAAAAGCCCTATAAGAGGATTGGTAACAACATGAATCAATATAAAATAGGGTGAGAATAATGATCATCATCATGCCATATCAATAAGATAATCATCATAATCATGATAGGATGCAATAGATAAATTCATTGAATGTGGCAATGCATAAAAATGAAACATCAAATCTTAGTGGTCAACTACCGATCATTGTTGTGAATAAACCCAACATCACTTTCATGCATAACATATGTGAATAATTATAACATAATTATTATAAAAATATATATAATCATGTTCACAGATATTTTATATTGTCTCAGGTAATAAATTACATTAACCAATGAAATAGATCACTATATAATTCTGTGTGCACCTGTGTTATTATAACATTTACATTATCATGCATGTCACATAGAACGTATAAAAATATTTTCCATAAAATATCCCATGGAAAGGAAATGGGTTTCTTGTGATTTTAAAAAATAATACATTCATGAATAAACATTGGGGTTCCCACAATAAAAAAAGAATAACATTCTTGGTTATCAGAATCATCGATCTTGACTGAAGAAGAAACAATATCAACAAAAGTAAAAGATGTGTCTTTTAGAGAGAATATTTATTTTTGAAAAATATTTTCATTTATAAAAAAATAAAATTAAAAAATTTTATATCCCAAAAAATCAAATTTTAGTACGATGAAATTATATTTGATAAAAATTAAAAGAACATATATAATAAAATTTGGCATGAAGGAGGAATAACCCAAAGAAAGGAAATTGAGTTCGAGAAACCCCTTACCTTATGTATGAATGATTTATTCACTTTAATATATTAGAAAATAAGACAATATTATATATTTAATAAATAAAGAATGTATTTTAAATGTATTTGATTTATTATAATTTTATTAAGTTCACTTATGTCCCTATGATGAGTTAAAGAGTTTAATTTCATTATTCAAGAGTGTTTGTTTTCTGGGTTTTCATGATCGGTTCACTTGTATACAAGATTGGAAGATAATGTAAAATGGGGATAATTATCCAAAATTGATATTATATGTTATTTATTAAATATCAAAAGATTAATTGGTCTAACATTTTTTTTCAGATATGAGTATGATTAATTAGATAAAATGTTAATGATAACCATTTAGATTAATTTGGAAATTTTCGATCACAACGAACATGTTTTGTTTTATTATTTAATATTATGTATATAAGTTAGTTATAGAACATAAAAAATTTCATAAAATAATTTTTAAAATCTTTTTTAATCATTATAATGGTTTTTGTACCAGCCTTTAATGTATTAAAATAAAATGAAAACTTGTCTTCCTTGAAGGTGATAAATCAACACCTCATGGATAGAATTTAATTTTTTTTTAATAAGAGGGAGAGGAGATGAGGTTAGATGATGAATTATTCCATTAAATTAAAAAAATTATAGTATATATAATATTTTGTAGTTTCTATTCCACTTGGATAAGTGGATTTGAGGAGAGAAAACGAAATAAAAATAAATTGAAAAGAAAAAGGTTTTTACCTCTCGAATTATTCTCATTGAGAACCGCGTTAGGGAATTTGGATTTGGTCTTTTTTTGAGACCAAATGATCTTGGATGTGGGGTAAGGGATTGAGAATATTATTGGTTATAAATTGGATAATATTCAAGGCTTATAAGTTGTGAGGATAATAGGTGGTAAGGGATGGTATTTATAGAGGAGGAGAGGGGTTTTTTTTATTATTTTATTCATTATTTTATTATATTAACCCAAGACTATGAACAGTTTGAACCTTATCAATAAATATCTAAAAATAAGGAAAGAGAGTTTTAGATTTTTGGATTTCATCAGTTGCAAATCATCTATGACTCAATAATTCATGGAATTGTTAAATACTATAAATTACAGTATTTCACTATTTACCAAAAAAATCTACTATTTTAGAAAAATTAAAAAAATTAACCCTAACCATTTTTGAACATGTATAATTAAAAAATGGACTCCATTTTATGAATTTTTTTATAAATATGACAACATTAATTTTTAATTAAAATCATCATTTACTTAGAAAATACTGATTTAAAATTTATAACTAATTTTATAATAATTTGAAAATTAATTAGGTTCTCATAAAATTATATTATAAAAATAAGACAAAAAATATTAATTTATGAACATTATTATGAAAATAAACTTTCTTTCAAATCATTATATTAATATTAAAATTGAAAATAAACAATTATGTTTTATAAAAATACCAACACTTAATTAATAAATTTTAAAACATCTATTGACTTATACTATGATATATTTATATAATATTGTCATCTATTAGATACCTAAATTTTTTTATACTTTCATATATTAGGTTATTATTCTATAAGTCGGATTACTATTCCTAATGGTCACATTACTATCCAAAAGGTCAAGTTACTATTCCACGTGTATAGGTTCCTTAACTTCTAGAAATACCTCATATTACAATAATTATTCATTTATAAAGTTTGTATTGTGTTCTCTATATGAGTTTATATGATTTATACTATAAGTAATAATTATAAGAAGGAAATTTCCATTTAGAAAATTTTGGGTCATTATATTCTTCCCCCCTTATGAAATTTCACCCTCTTAATTTAATTTTACATACTATGGTGAAAAAAAGTGAGTGTACTTCTCCTTCGTCACATCCTTCAGTTAACATGTTGCATCTTTGGGCTTATGGTTCCACCATAGCCCTTTGACCAGGTGACTAGTCTTATTACGTAGAAATTTATCTCTATGGTCCAAGATCTTCACTAGCTTCTCATAGCAAGAGAGATCATTTTCCAATTGTACCACCTATGTATTAGGTACATGTGAGGGATATGGTATGTATGTCATCAATAGGGATACATGTAATACATCATGTAATTTAGACGTGGTAGGTGAAAGTTCTACTCGATAGTCTATAGCTTCGACATGATCATGAATCTCGAAGGGGTCGATGTACCTGGGACTCAGCTTTCCTTTCTTCCCAAGTCTCCTGATCCTATTAAATTGAGATATATGTAAGAATACCATGTCTTAAACCCAAAAATCTATGTCTCATCTGTGATTTCCTACATAGGTCTTCTATCGACTTTGGTCTGCTTGGATGTGCTTCTAAATGGTTTTCAGCTTTTCCACCATTTCTTCGATCGTTTTAGGTCTTAGAAACTTACGTTCACCAACCTCATCCAAGAATGTAGGTGTTCTGAATATTTTCACATAATGGAATTTATATGGATCCATGTGGATTTTTCAATGGAAACTTTTTATGTAGAAGAACTCGGCTAGAGGCATATGTTGGTCCCATCCTCCTTTGAAGTTCATAGAACATGATCTCAACATGTCTTCCAATGTATGACTAGTATGTTCATAGTAGTCATCAGTTTGAGGATTATAGGTCATGTTAAATCTTAACTCAGTATTTAGAGCATTTTGGACACTTTTCTAGAACTTGGAGGTGAATCTCATATCTCAATCAGATATAATAAATTGTTGTACTCCATACTTCCTTACCACTTCTCTAATATATATATGTGAAATTTGATCTAGTGAGAAATCCTATTTAATTTTGATAAATTGAGTGATTTTTTAAGACGGTCCACAACAAAACCCTATAGAATTATTTCCTCTGGATGTCTTTAGAAGTCCGGTGAGAAAGTCTATGGTGATGTATTCCCATTTCCTTATTGGTATGGGTAATGGTTGTGTCATCTCCTTAGACATTTTCCATTGTAAATTCACTTGTGAACATACCAGGAACTTCGATGTATATTTAGTAATCACCTTCTTCATATTGTCCCTCCAATAGTTATCTTAGGGATATTAATACATCTTTGTGCTCCCTAGATAAATAGAGAAGTTTGAGCTATGTGCATCATTCAGAATATCTTTCTTTATCCCTGGATTGTATGGTACACATAGTGGTGAACCAAACCTTAAAAGTCATTCCTCATGAATTTTTGAATCTGAGTATTTCCTATTTATCATGGATTCTTTTATCCCAATATCGTTAAATACCCTTAGAGGCGGGTGAATCAGGGTATGATAGATTAAAACAACTTCCCCTTTGTATCTTGTTTCATTGTTAAAAAAACTCTCTTCTCTCTCTTTCAGGTAGTAATGTATGAGTAGAAATTAAATCATGAAAGAGACACAGAAAAATGTACTTGGTTTACCCTCACTAGGCTATGCCTAAGGACCATACAATAGTGATGTTCTGATGTACCAAATATACTAAGGCCCACTTCCAAAATACAATGATCAGGCTAGATCACTTCTATGCCCAGACCCACTGCCTTTACATGGTTTAGGGTCAACTTATTTCATTACCAAGGTTCACTCCTGGATTCTCTTTCTCTAGATCACTGCTTATGGAAAGGATCACCTTATTCCTCTTCATTTTTCCACTTCTCAAAAATGGATCCACACATAGTTTATGGACTTTTTTATCCCTTTATTTTCATGAATGAATGCAACCTCATTTGTCGGTAGATACCCTTTTTAAGTTACACCTACATCCAATTGATGAATACCAATTAACCAAAGATTTAATAGTAAACTAATATATTTTTCCAACCCTTTGGATGTCTTTCATGCAACATTAGAAACATACATGAAACAATTGAGTTTAGGTAAAGAACTCCCAACTTTTGTACACTGTCTTGGAAAAACCTCTTGCACGCAACTTTTATGCTTTGCATGCAACTCTCTTTATGCACAACTCCATTTTTAAACCACTATTACATGATTCAGAGACCCAAATTTCTCTATGTGTTGAGCTTCGGAAATGAGGGGGTAGCCTCTTATTTATAAACTCATTCGACCCTGCGTATAAGATTCTCACCCACTAACCGGCTTGTGTGAAAAATTTCCACAATCACAAAGAACCATTTCTGATGTCAAATTGGGAATGTAAGTCTATTTTTCATGGATCCCTTTATCTATATTTCACAGGCATGTGAAACTCTAAATTTTTCATATAAACTCATCTTTCATGAAAACTCAAATCTTTCGCACACTTCTTTTCTTTTCTATATTTGGATGTGGGGATCACAAAATATTCCTCATATGAAAAATTCTAAACCACCTTAAATATTTTGTGCAAATTCCTTTTCCAAAAACACCTTTCTCCATTATACAAATTTTGGAACCAAAAATTTGGCAAACACTGGGAAATGACGCCACCTTGAATACATCATTTTTTACCACCTCCAAATCATCTATTCCTTTATCTTGAATCTTTTTCAACATAGTTTTTCAAAAATTTCTCTATAACTACACAACTAACCATAGAAGCATGCTTTTTCAAAGGACACAATTAACTCAAAAACACTACAATGTTACCATGAGGGAATTTTTCCTTGAAATCTCCCCTTTGTGTTTGCTAAAAACTCTACACATTTTGATACCACATTAAATCTTCTTCAATCATCTACTAACCATTTATTTTTTGGATACATATGGTGATTTTATATTTACTCAACACACACTCTAATCCTATATGAGCCATGTGTGACATGAAAAACAAGAGTAGAATGAAAATCTCATTAATGAAATACTCCATTCCTGAAATCAGTCAATTTATTTCATCACAAACTCCATCAATCATAATATATAAACTTTGATCAATCACATTTAGCATTATTGAATTTAAATCACTCCTAATTCACATCTTGGGTTCTCATGATTTATAATGCTTAAATATGTCCAAGATAATATCTTAGAGTCATAAGTTGTTTCCACATACCACCCAACTCTCATCCTGTTAAAGAAGCATTGCATGGTTTGTCAAAAATGTGCAACCTTTAAATTGTTGAAACTCCCTATACTTAACTGCTCCTCCTATTAAATTCTCCCCTATCTTGATTAAGTCATTGTCTTCCCTTTACAAGTTTCAATTTCTCCCCCTTTGTCAAATATCCCAAAGATTACTTCATTATGGTCTATAATAAGGTAAAGAACACAGATTTGAAGATTAGTGAAAAACACACCATACCTCGAGGATAGGGGGTCCCACATCCACAATTCTTCAAGTGCGGGGAGTTGACTAAACTCTTAGAGTCAATTGATGTTGTCCAAATTATTCTTTAGGTAGGTCCTTGGTTAGAATATATTCAACCTGTAGTTTTATAAGTACATAATCCAACATTACAAATCCTTGCTCCACCTTCCCCTTGATAAAATGATACTTGATTTCAATGTGTATTGTCCTCAATTTTTGGATTGGATATTTTTCACATATTTATTGCACTTGAACTATCACAATATATTCTTGTTGGAGACTTCACTTCAACTACAATATCATCAAGATACTTCTTCATCCATAATAACTATGTGCATTCTTGAGTAACCACAATAAATTCAGCTTCTATAGTGATTAATGAAATGAAATAGTGTTCTCTCTTAGCCAAGAAACATATAATTTGCTCAAATAGAATTCACTATTGGATTTTGATTTTCTATCATCTGTTGAACTGGCCCAATTTGCATCTATATAGACCAAAAACTCTGGTTGAAATTTTTCATTATACAGAAAAGCAAAATCCATCATTCACTTGATATATAAAAGTATCTTTCTCGTTGAAATCAAGTGGATTTACTTGGGATGAAATTGATATCTTGTTTTTTTATTTGGTATAAACAATATCATCTCTTTTCATAGTCATGTACAATAAACTGCCAATGATTTTCCTATATTCTATGATAATAACAGAATTTCCTTCATCATCCCATGACAGTTTCATCAGGTAGCCCCTAAAGTTTTCATCCCCTTGAAATTATCCATCACAAATATTATCAAAACCTACTTGTCATATTTATATTAATAAATGAATGTTCAATTATTTCCTTGTGTCACTTATAAACTAAAGAAAAATGATAGTTCATATATCATTGATATTTTGAACTCACTTTTCCTGAATTTGGAAAACTATCAGCAATGTTATTTACCTAATCCACTAAATATTATTTCATCTACATACACTATCACCATTATACTTTGATTACTGTCATTATTGAAATAAATTTTGTAATCAACTCCACCATGTTGTAAACTGAGCTTCTTCAAAAAATGTTCAAGCCTTGATTTCTCTTGGTGTTTTCTTCAACCCATAAAGTTCCTTTCAAATATGACAAAATCTATTCTCATCCTCATGAATGAGAAAAATATCTAGCAGTTCAATATAATTCTATTCTTCTAGAACCACATTCAGAAATGCTGACTTCACATCCAACTGGAAAACTTCAAAATTTCATTACACTGTTATGGCCAAGAATAATTTGATTATCTCTAGCCTTGAAATTAGTTCAAATGATTCATCAATATCAATACCCTATATATGGGAGTACCCTTTTAACACTATTCATGCATTTTTATTAAGTAAAAGCATGATGTTCATTAATCTCAATATGAAATATTCATTTAGTATTAATGACATTATTACCTTTTGGCCTCAAAACAATCTATCATGTCTAATTCTTCTCTATTTTTTCTAGATATTCATTCATAGCCTAGACCCAGTTTTCATCTCCAACTACTTATTTAAAACAATTAAGATATATATATGATATAAAAGTTGATTATTGTAGAGTCTTCATCCTCTTTTTCTTCATTGTCACTGTCTGATCACCGATTATGTCAATTTCATCTCTTCTCTTTGTTATTTTTGAAAATACTAGTTTGTGCTCATCATTTTTGTTATCTGAATATTCTTCTAAATTATCCTATGGAATTGGAACATACCCATATCTTCTTCTCTCTTTATCATTATCCTCTAGATATAGATCATGTATTTTCTAAATATTATTTTAATTCTCTAATATAGTTACATCATTGATTTCAATAACCTTTCCTAGCCACATATTAAAGCATTTATATGCTTTGATTTTCTTTGAGTAGCCAAGAAATATCCCTTTATCTCCATAGGATTCAAACTTTCTATGTTTCCCCTTATTTAGAATGAAATACTTACTTCCAAAGACTCAAAATTACTTCAACATTAGATTATTTCCATATCATAGATCTTATTAAGTCTTCTATTATTTTGGGCATAATAATTCTTTATCTGAGGTGTATATTGATTTCATCTTTTCTTCTTTACAAAAAATATCTAGACGGTATTTCTCAATGGGAACTATTTTATCAATGTTGTTAATAATTAAATTTCTTCGCTCAACTACTCTATTATATTATGAAGTTCCTACTACTGAAAATTGGTTCCATATCCCATATTTCTTAAAATAATAATCCACTTCGCTACTTGGGAACTCTCTTCCATTATCTGTTAAGATATTCTGAATTCTTTGACCCAGCATATTTTCATCTTCCCTTCGATAAGTTTTTATGCAACTAAACACCTCATATTTGTGGGAGATTATTGATATCCATGTCATTATTTTAAAATCATCAATGAATAAAACATAATATCTCCTCCAATCAATAGATCTTGGTGAAATTGGTCCACAAACATCAATATGCACCAACTCGAGAAATTTTGTTGACCTTTTCTCTTTTTCCTTATATGTCTTTTGGATGATATTCCCTTATTGACAAGCAACACACATATAGGTGAGATCACATGATAACCCAAGGAGGTATCGAGAAGCATAATATTTCACAAGATCTTACAATGATGTATAGATCAAATGACCAATGTATTTATGCCATAACATTTTTTCTTCATCCTTAGATAGAAATCACATCTCTTTTTATCCAGTCACATAGGAAATATTTTCATTCTTATGATTTCCCTGGAAAAAACTATATTTTTCCTTGATGACACATAATTTATTTGAAAATGTTAGGGTATGTCCCAAGTCAATCAATTGACTTAGACTTAATAGGTTTTTATTGATACCTTCAACAACTAAGACATCAACACGTCTCATGTCACTTACCCTAAACATAGATTTTCCCAAGAGAATAATCTTCATGACTTCATCATTACCAAATATTATGATACCTTCCTTATCGTACCTAATTCCTATCACCAGATACTTATTTCCTTTCATATGAGAGGTGAATCCACTCTCAACAATCCATATTCCAGTGTGATCTGATGCTTAAAAGTAATTTCTAAAACCACTTCTTATTAATATCTCTTCTTTTTGTTCTATGTTTTTTACTGAATACTCAGTACAGATTGATATTCTTGATCTACCTTAATGTATGATGGACCATCTTTATCCTATATGACTAAAAATCTATTTTTCATTTAGAACTTATTTGATGATACATTTATCTAACTCTTATGAAAATATTCAGTATTCCTTAGTGCATTTCAGTATATTGTAAATGTAAAATATCTTTCCATGTACTTGATTCCTCCAAACCCTAAACAATGACCATTAAATGATATCATAGAATATTTAGTTTGGTATGGCTACCTCAATTGGTATTTTTATCTTTGATTCCACTTGGCTATGGAATAAGAATTTTCTGAGTATCACATCTTTTAAAAGTAATAGAATCTAATTTGAGGTTTATTCCTTTTTTCACTAAAGAACCACTAATCATCCCTTGAGTTCTCTGAATCTTTTGATTCTGTTTCATACCCACATAAATATTAAATCTTAGAGTGGGTTATTGTGGTCTTACTTCAACCATTACTAATTTCTGTTATTGATCAAGCCCCATACTAGCCTTATCATTTGGATTTAATTGTTGATTATTTTATGTTGGACAACTATACTCTACTTAAATATTTTCTATTGATTTTATTATTTTCTTTCTAGATGTAATTCCAAGAGTCAAAATTTTTTCTTAATCCTTAACACTTCATCATAGTTTTATGACTTCATCTTTAAGTTATTTAACGCGTTTGATTTGATCTTTTCTATTTTAAGTCAAACTATTGATTTCTCTTTTCTATTATCTAATTTTTATATTGTACTCAACAACCTTATCTGATCTCTCTGACACTAAAGTCTTCAGTCTTTCAATTTATTCATTCATCTCAGACTTCTCTTCTTCCTACTCCTACATATAAAGTTTGGCATCAGAAACCACTTTGTTGGATTTCTTCCTTTTGTCTCTCCAAACATTGATTTCCTCATGGGAGGCTTATAATTTGACATTAAGGTCAACTATTCCTTCAACTTATCCTTTGTAATTATCACTATATTCTCTTATTATGGAATTTTCTACAACTTCAACTATATAATCTACTTAATGATCATTGAATTCCTCTAATTCTTCTACATCAAATTCTTCAAAACTATCACATTATCTTGAAAGAATACTCTTCTTTTTGATGAATTTTTTTTAAAATTTTTCTTACCATTCACATTGGATAAAGACTTAATTTTGGTAATTTCTATTTCATCATAATAAAAAACTTGAAACTTATTAGGGAACCTTACTACAAAATTTCCAACCCTTCCAGACTGAAATCATTCAAGTTTTATTTTTCCTTTGAACATTATTTTTTTCTCTTAAAGATTTTAGGAAAAGAATGGAATCACCTCATTTGTATCTATGTATTATTATCCATCTTCAATGATGAGAATATTCATGGAATTTAGTGCCTCCTATTTGGACTTCCCATTTTCCACCACATCATTATCATCATTTCTCATTTCATATGTGATAAGGGAACTGTGAAAGTTATCCAATGTTAACTCCTTCGGATCATTATATTCTAAAATAGAAAATTTCATATTGAACTAAGGTGGAAGTTTTGTCAACATACGCTTAAAAATATTTATATCTTTAATTATTTCTCTGAGTCCACACATGTCTTTTACAAGAACATTTTCCTGGTCAAATAATGTATCAACAAACTCATTAGGATACATTTTGAGATCCTCATACATTTTTTAAATAACCTTCAGCTTTTCTTCTCTGACTTTTGAGTATTCGTCATAAATACTCAAAAACTTTTCCCACTTAGCATGTGATTTCATAAATGACATCACATTCATATATATTTATTTAGTTGTGGAACCCCATAAATAATTTATTCCTTTAGTAATAGCCTCTAATTCCCTTTGGTAGGCTTCTGATAAAGCACCAATGTTGATATTGTAAAAAATATATAAATCACTGTAATAACGACATCCATTCATAATGATCAGAAGTAGTGAAGCATCTTATTATTCTATAGTTCAAAATTTCTTCCATTGAATATCAAAATACCTTTGTAATTGAAAAACTCAATTTCTTCTATTGAGAGAGACTAATGACTTTCAACCTTTGGATTTGATAAATATTCTTAGACCAACTATGTTAAATACCCAGAGAGGGGGTTAAATTAGGGTATGACAGATTAATACAATTTAACCTTTAGATATTCTTGTCATTATCAAACAAAACTCTCTTCTTTCCTTTCCCATAGAAATTTTTGAGCAGAAATTAAATCATTCATGAGACACAACAATTTTACTTCGTTCACCCTCACTGGGATACTTCTATGGAACATACAACGGTGATGTGCCAATGGGCCAAATCGACTAAGGCACAATGGAAAAAAAATGTTTTTCCTAGATCACTTTTATGCCCATGCTCACTGCCTTTTTAGGGTTAGATCACTACTTTCCCTCAGTTTACTCCCTAATTCTCTTTCTCTGGATCACTATCAGTGGAAAGGATCACCTTCTTACTCTTCATTTTCTCACTAATTTCTAAGGGATCCACGTAAAATTTATAGACTTTTAGTTCCCTTCATTTGGATGAATGAATGAATCCTAAATTGTTGATATATACTCTCTTGAAGTTCCACCTGCATCCAATTGATGAATAATAATTTACCAAAAATTCTCTTTGAAAATTATATCGTTTGTGAAACCTTTGGGTTTCTTGCATGCAACATTAACAAATTGAGTGCAACATTTGAGTTTAGTTATATATCTCGACACACATTTTTGGAAAAACATATTGCGTGCAACTTTTATGATTTTTTTGTAACTCTATTTACACGAAACTCCCTTTTCACATAACTCTTATATAATTTAGAGCCTAAAATTTATCTATGTGTTGAGCTTCTAAAATGAGGTCGTATCCACTTATTTATAAACCTAGTCAACCCTGCACGCAATGTTATAACCCACCAACCAGCTTTTATAGAACATTTTCCCAAGCATGGAGAACCATTTTTGATGTTGCATTGGGTGTGTAAGTCTCTTTCACATGGATCACATCATCCTTATTTCATGAGAACACATAACTCTTGATTTATCGCAAAAAAATCATATTTTGAAAAAATTAAAATATTTCATCAACTTATTGTATTTTACATATTTGGATGTGGTGATCTCAGAACATGTCTTAAAAACAACTTTCCAATCCACCTTAAATATTTCACTAAACTTACTTTTCCAAAAATACCTTTCTAAATTCTCTAAATTTTGAACCCAAAACTTTGGAAAACACTGGGAAATGGTACTACCTAGATTATGTACTTTTAATACTGCCTCCAGAGCATCCATTCCATTGTCTTAGATATTTGTTAACATATCTTGTCACAAATATCTCTAGAAATTCACAACTGACCATGAAAATCCTCTTTTTCAACAAACATAATTAACCCAAAATCACTACAATGTTACCTAGAGGGTTTTTCCCAACAACTTCCTCTTTTTTCTTAATTTCAACATAATTTCTTTGAGTATCCATTATTTTATCAATTAGGGATGGTTAAATAGTAATTTTAGAAAGGATTGATGATATTATTTTCTTAATGATTCCCATGTCAATCCATTCAAAATCTAAGAATATTTGATCCTTCTCAATTCTCATCATTGATAATGTTACATTATCCTTTATACTTAGAGAATCTTGTACATTAATTACTTTTCTAGGATGGTAGTGGATTGAGAAGTCATAATCCTTGATGAGATCTAACAATATTCAATAAAGCATATTAATATCCTTATCTGTGAATATATATTTGAGGCTATTATGATCTGTATATATTCCACACTTCTCCCAATATAGATAATGTTGTTGTATTTTTAATGTAATGATCATAGCTTCCAACTCCAGACCATGCATGGAATATTTATTTTCATGAAGTTTCATCCACCTTGAGGTTCTAGCTATTGTTTTATCATTTTTTATTATTAAACTACCTAGAACGTTAATTAAAGCATCATTTTATACCACAAAGAGTTCCACAATTGTTGGAAGTGTGAGTACTGGTGTGGTGATAAGACTAATTTTTTAAATCTTTGATTGAATATTCACATTCATTGGTCCATAAAAAAATTTCTACCGTATGAGAAAGTTGGGTTAGTGGGTTTGAAAATCATGATAATTTCTTTACAAACCATTGGTAATACCCAGCTAGACCAAGGAAAATATAGATCTACATTTCATATGTTGTCTTGGGCCACTCTTTGATTGGATTTTTCTTATAAGGGTCTACAAATATTCTTTTTCTGGTGATAACATGCCCCAAAAATGTTACTTCCTCCATCCAGAACTCACATTTACTATAATTTTCATAAAATTTCTTCCTTCTCAAAGTATTCATCAAACTATTCAAGTTATTATCATGTTCCTCCTTGATCTTGGAGTATATCAGAATATAATAAAAAAAACTACCACAAATTTTTCATGGAAATCTCTAAAAAATCATTTCATTAAGTCCATGAATATTTCTTGAGAATTAGTGTGTTTTAATGAAATGAATATAAACTAATAGTGTACATATCTTTTTCTAAAGGTATTATTTGTGATATCTTCCTTCCTAAACTTTAATTGGTGATATCCTGACCAAAGTTATGACTTAGATAAATACTTGGCCCCACATAGTTGATCATACAATTCATCTATTCATGGAAAGGAATACATCTTCTTTATTAGTATTTTTTGAGCTCAAGATAATAAATGTAGAGGCACATTGATCCATTCTTCTTCTTGATGGAGAAGACTAGTGCACCCCATGGTGAAGCACTCAAGAACATAAAACCCTTGTCTAGATGATATTGTAACTACTTATTCAATTCCTCCAACTCAATTTTGGTTATTATATAAGGATTCTTTGATATAGGAAGAGATATAAAAATAAATTTAATTAAGAAATCAACCTATCATTTAAGAGGAAGACCAATAAATTCTTTAGAGAACACATTAGTGTAGTACCTCACAATAGTAATGTCTTCAATCATGATTATATCCTTTATCTAAATCATCTAAGCTAGATATTCTAGATCATAAGGAAATAATATCTACACATGAGATGATAATTTTTAAATAGATTAATCCTCCTCCCCACACTTGTAAAAAATTGTAGGATGCCTACGGATTTGAGGAGTGATATCCCTTTTCTAATATTTGATATTTCTTTTGTAAAAATATAGACAATCCATTACCAATATATCACCAAACTTCACTAGAAGAAGTAAGACCAAATTTGTTGGGAGGTTCATCCCAAAAACATTAACTAGGGAGGATTTATATAATTTAGATATAATAATTTCCCAATTATTAGTTCTCATAGATTACTCCACCTCAATATTTTTAGGTGGTGTTTGAATTTTACTACTAAACTTGCAATATATTAATGAATGCATAGAACTAGAATCAAATAGTACATTCACTGTTCTTGAATGAATAACCAGCATACATGTCACCACATAATTGTCCAGATTTTCCTCCATAGTAGTAATGGCATTATATTTCCACTTATTCTTTAACTATGGTAGCTACTAATGATAATTACCCTCAAGGAATCAATGTTTATTTCATTGGCTTTCATAGTGACCTTACTCCCTACAGTTGAAGCACTAAACCATGGGTTGTTATCTTTTTTCCTCCACCAAATTTTCTAACTTCCAAATATATATTTGAAATTCATGAACTTGGTGTCCTTATCTCCCCCACTTGAAGAAATATCCTACCTCTTTAAGGAAATTACAATTATGCTTCTTCCCATATTTTTTACATTTGAGTGGTTGATTTTTCTTTCAACCTTTTTCAATGGATCCCTCAACCTAAAACTCCTTCTTTAATTTATTATCTCCATAGCCATTTGAACATTATCTGAACTCCATTTGCACTTTGATATCGCATTGAATAATGTCTACATAACTCCCAAAGTCTTGAATTTCAATAGCCTTTTTAAGGTCTAGTTTTATACCACTAAAGAATCTATCTGTTTTGTTATCAATGTTGATAACAAAACCTAAGGCATACCATGAAATCCTTGTGAATATTTCTTCCTAATACATGATATATTCCCCTTCCTTTTGTTTCAACTCTAATAATTATCTCTTCATGTTTTTATGAAGATTCTGAGTGAAATACTTGTTAAGAAATATTTTATTAAAGTCTTCCCACTTTATATCTTCAATTTCTTTCTTTGTCTTGGTTTTCTTAACAGACAACCATCATTGATCAGCTTATTCATCTAAATGATAAACACCCAGATCCACTTTATCCATATTAGAATAGTGAATCAGATAAAAGATCTTCTCTAATGAGTGGACGCACAATTTTTTGACTATTGGATTGAAAGATCCACTAAATGTACGGGGTTGTTTCCGCATACAAGTCTTGATATCCAATTGTTCCCTCTTTGGTGAAGAAGGAAATTCCATATTATTTAGATTATTGTTCATATCCTGAGATATGTGGGTAAGAATTTCCATGGAATTTTTAACTCCACCTCCCAATGTATTGGGGATGTTGTTTAGGAAATCACTACATTGTACCTCCCACAGGTTGTTGGCATAATTTCTCTCAGTTCCCACTATTTCTAAAATAGAAAAGGTTTGAAAAAAAATACATTAGAAATTCATGAATAAATAATTTATTCCATTGTGCAATTAACTCTAACAGAATATCTTCTATGATCCCTATGTTTCTCATTTTTCTAAAATAGTGAATCTTGGGTTCTTAAATATACTTATTCTCTCACTAATGTTTTCTAATCCTAATTCAAAAATTAACTAAACTGTGATCTGATACAAGTTATAGTGACCCTGATTTTTCTTTCATAATTATTAAATCATTTTTAAAGTTAAACAACATAATATTGTTACAAAACTACGATCTAAAGGTTTAGTGTCTTGGGAAAATTTGGACCAAACAAAAAAAATACATAATAAAATTTAAATATTATTTAATTTTTTATTCTATAGAACTTTAGTGGTCCTTATGTATTCCTTAGAAAAAGTAATCACCTTAGGATATACATCAAAGAAAGGGGTGAACTAAAATCCCAATACGATGATAGACAATAATATGAATAAAAAGAACATGGGGTGAGTAAAATAACCATCATCATCATAACATATGAATATTATAATCAACATAATCATCATAGTAGGAATTATATAAAGGAATTTAATTGGAAATTCATAAAAATGGAACATTATTTCTTAGTGGTCAACTGCCACATATAGTTGTGAACAAAGTTGTCATCATGTTCACAAAAACATATTCTTATAATCATAACATAATCATTTTGAACAAATATAACATCATGTTCTTTAATATTTTACCTTATCTCAAGTGATACATCACATTAACCAATACATTGGAGTGCTATATAATTCTAGTCACACTCACCACATCATAAAATTTAAATATTCATGCATGCCACATAGAATGTATAAAAATATTTTCCATAAAATAACTCACATTAATGAAATGGGTTTCATGAGTATTTCATAAATCATATTTTCATGAATAAACATTGTGGTTTCCAAAATAAAAATGGAATGACATACTTTTTATAATAATCGTTGATCTTGAGTGAAGAAGAAACAATCTTAAGAGAAGTAAAAATGTGTTTTTTAGAAAGAAGTGTTCTTTTCGAAATGTTTTTTTTTCTGTATCACAAAACAATATTATAAAGATTTATATCCTAGAAAATAAAAGAATTTGACCATGAAATTATATTTGATGAAGATTAAAAGAAAATAAACACTAAAATTTGGCATGAATGAGGAATAATGCAAAGAAAGAAAATTGGATTCGAGAATCCCTTTACCTTATGTCTAAATGCTTTCTTCACTTCAATATCCAAGATAATAAAAAAAGATTCATTAATTAATAAATCAAGAGCCTCTTATACAGTTATTTAATTTTTTTTAATTTTATTAAGATCACATATGTCCATTATCATGAGTTATAGAGTTCAATTTCATTGTTCAAGAGTGATTGTTTTCATGGTTTTCAAGATTGGTTCACTAGTATACATGTATGGAAGATCATGTAAATTGGGATAATTGTCCATAATTGATATTATATGTTATTTATGAACATATATAATTTTAATTGGTCTTATATATTATTTAATTTCAATATATTAGGATGATTCATTAGTTAAAATGTTAATGATAAACATTTAGATTAATTTGGCGGTTTTCGATCACAACAAACTTATTTTGTTTTATTATTTAATATTATGTATTTAAGTTAGTTCCAGAAAATAAAAAGGTTATAAAATAATTTTTACAATAATTTTAAATCATTATAATGGTTTTTTTACTATTATTTAAGGTGGTGAAGGAAAATGAATAGTTTTCATCCCTGAATGCAATAAATCAACACCTGACGAGCATTGTTTCAATTTAAAGAACAAAAGGGAGAAGAGAAGATGTTTGATGGTGGATTATTCCATTAACATAATAAAATTATAGAATTTATAAAATACTAAAATTTACATTCCACTTGGATAACGTTATATTAAGAGATAATAGGAAAATAAAATAAATTGAAAATAAATTTAAAGAAAATAAAGAGGATTTTACCTCTTGAATTATTCTCCTTAAGAACCTCCTTTGAGAAATTGGATTTGGTATTTTTTAGTAGAAAAGGATATTGGATATAGTGGAGGGTATTTAGAAGATTATTGGTTGAAAATAGGAAAATATTCATATCTTGGAAGGTTTTAGGAGAAGAGGTGGTGAGGGTGGTATTTATAGGGGAGGAGAGGGGTCTTTTTTATTTTATTCATTACTTTATTATTTTGTCCCAAGACTAAGAATATTTTGAACCATTTCAGTAAATATATTAAAATAATTAAGTATAGTTATATATTTTTTTGTTACATCATCCATATATCATATATTAATTAACAATTCATGTATTTGTTATGTACCGTAAATTATCACATTTCACTATTCACCAAAAATTCTACTATTTTAGAAAAAATACAAAAAATTAAAACTAGCCACTTTTTTACATGTAGAATTCTAAAATGAACTACATTTTATGAAAATGATTTTTAAATATGAAAATATTAATTTTTATTTAAAATTTTCATTTACTCAGAAAATACTGATTTTATAATACATTAAAAAATTAATTATGGTCTCATAAAATAATATTATTATCATAAGACAAAAATATTAATTTATGAATATATGTTATGAAAAAAATTTCTTTTAGATCATTATATTAATTATAAAATTAAAATAATCATTTATGTTTTATAAAAATACAAACACTTAATTAATAATTTTGAAAGAATTTATTTACGTATACTATGATATAATTATATAGTATTATAATTTATAGGATACTTAAATTTTATTTATAATTTTTTATATGAGGTTACTATTTTTCTGATCAGATTACAATTCCTAATGGTCACATTATTGTTCCAAAAGGCCAAATTATTATTCCATGGTTATAGGTTCCTTATATTCTATAAATACATCGTATTCCATTCATTCTTCATTTATATTGTTTGAATTGTGTTTTATATGTGATTTTATGTAATTTATATTATATGTAATAATTATAAGAAGGAAATTTACATTGAAATTTTTTTGGGTCGTTACAGGTATCGAGCTCGATCGAACCCTCGGATTCATGGTAGAATCATATATGATGAAGGAAGTGGAGAATAGGGAGTGGATTAGGGATGATTCGGAGTTGAAGGTAATGTAACGGATGGTTGGAATCTTTATAATCCCTCACTTTTTATACATATACAATACATCAATTTTATAGAATATTTAAAACATTATACCACCAAACATCCAAAGACCATATTAGGTTAGTGCCTTTGGAAACATGGAAACACAAATACTAGTGCAAATGTGAGGAAAATTATCTCCCACTAGGTTATTCAGAACTAGATACCTTCTTGGATACATCATAATTAATACATATATTCATAACTTAGTGAAGGAAACATAAAAATAGGTGATCTCAGATGCTCAGTAATAGTGAATAAGGGAGACATGTAAGCATAAACATGAGCATAGGGTTTTGATAATGTGATAATAACATTAGAAGATAAAACCCAACCTATCAAATATCATAAAAATGAATCATGTCCTAAATCATGGAAGTTAATAAGGCATGAATAATAAAGAAATAAATAACATAATATATTAAAGCATAACATAGGAATAAGACATGTAATTGTAGTAGACACGTAAGCATGTAAAATGATTTTCACAGTAGTCATGGAATCACTTTCAACACCATCTTGGAATTATGGTTTCACATCCCATGTCATATTGGTAGTCATGGTTCACATCCATGTACATATTAGTATAATGAGTTCAATCCTTATACAATCATGGTAGTCATGGTTCGCTCCTAGGGCGTCTTAGTAGTCAAGGTTCACTCCCAAGACCATCTTAGTCAATCTCATGAAATATAAATATCTACCCAATTAATTAGAGGTAGAAATAGGTGTCACCAATATCATAATGAAATTATACATACATGTTCCAAAAAATACAAAAAAATCATATCATAACCCATGAAATCAAATTGGTATCATAAACATGAAATCAAATCATAACATATGAAAAACAATACAAGTATCATAATCATTTTAAAAAATAATAACCCTAACAAAAAAGCGGGTTTCACAAGTATATAACCCCTGAAAGAGAATATGGTTTCATAAATATCATGCCATCAAGACATAAACCATTCATAGAAATAATTTTAATTGAAACAATGAACCATTTCCCAGAAATTAATGAGTAATATCAACAAATATTATCTTATATGAAAAATAATTTTGAAACATATTTTAAAATGATTTCTTTATGAATATATCCTTTATTATTTAAATTTTTTTTAAAAAAAAAACCTTTTCAAAACTATTTCCTTTTAAAATACTTTGAAAACTTATAAATAAGGGTTGATATAATTTTGAAAACCATATTCTTTGAAAACTTATAAAAGAAACTTGAAAAAAGTTTCAAAAACATTTCCATCGAAAACTTATAAAATAAGCATAAAAACATTTTAAAACCCTTTTTATTTCAAAAAATATGTAAAAATTATAAATAAATCATTAAAAAAAATTTAAAACCATTTCTTCAAAAATACTTTGAAAACTTATACAGGAAGATTGATAATACTTCTTAAAAACCCTTTTATAGAAAATGGCTTTGAAGATGGATAAATAAAACATGAAAGGATTTAATGATTTTTATTTGAAAATAAACTTTTGAAAAAATATAAGGGAATATTTAAAAAATACTTAACACAATTTTATAACATAAAACATTTTTTAAATACTTTTAGGAAACATGGTTTTGAAAGAACACATATTTCTGACCTAAAGGAGAAATAAAGTCATATTTTTCTGAGAACATGTTCTTTGTTATCTTAAGTACCCAAGTTTAGAAAAAATTTTACAAATAAATTAATATATATTTAATTAGTATATTATAAGAAAACTATTGATTTATCTTGAGAGATGGATCATAATATTTCATCAATGGAATCATAATCATAAACAACCCTAATAAACCAGGAGATTGTTTTGATAAACTCTTACAACATGGTAACTTGGGATCACACACTCAATGTAAGAAAATTAAATTAAATTAATCTTAAAATATAATTAAAATAATTAGATTAATGATATAACATGTAAAATAGATGTATATACACCTCTAAAGAAAACATAGATGCATAACCCAAACATGTGTCTCAAAGAAGGAAAATTGTGGAAAAACTGTCTTACCGATTCGAAAAATTTAAAAACATTATCCCCATGAAGAAAATATAATATAATGTATTTTTAAATACAAATAAATTTAATAATAATAATATAATACATTCATGTGTAGTTTATAAACCATGAAAATGAAAATAGTGGTTAACACAACTTGTACCTCATGGATATAAAAATTGAGATGAAATTCCATTACCATTTCTCTTGAGTCTCTTCGTACCCATAAAAACCATTTTTATAATAAATATAATTTTATTATAAACATTTTAAAGAACCATGTTCCTATATATAATACCATATATGTCTTGATAATGACTTTATATTACCTTCTTATTAATAGTTTCATGCTAAGGTTACTCTTCGGGTAAAATTATGTCTATTTTTTGCATGTCTTAATTCATTATATATTTGGTCCCTATATATATCATGATTTAAATAATTTAAACCATGATATAAATATATTTTATATTAAGTATATTTTTGTTATATTAATCTATAGAATATAGAATTACGAAATGGAATACACTGTTCATGGATATGGTAGGTCGTATGTGTTCATGAACATTGTTTCTGTTTTTCTTAAAATATTAAAAGAAATAATGTAATTGAAATATATATATATATAATCATTAAAGTATCATTATTATGTCATATATATCATATAAATTCACTAAAACAATTTCATGAACCGACTCGGGTACCCTGGTAACCTAGTAACTGAGCCAGCCCTGACATAGCCAGAAGGGATTTCTCAATCCCCACAGGTCAGTGACTAGCACCTATAATAATAAAACATGCAAGTGGGAATGAAATTCCCACAAAACATGGCTAAATAAAAACGAAACAAGTTAGTATGCACAACAAATGAATCTTCAATAGTAGTAATGTATCATAATAAAAAAAGCCATAAAATCCCAAAGTACCACAACAGGAAAACAACACAAGTCCCAAAGGACACAAATCACCAAGTCCAAAGTTCAACCATTGGATACACATCCAAAAGACCATTTTCCCTTGACCAAACCTTGAAGGAGAAGGTCTACAAAAACTCAAATGAATAAGCAGGGTCTAAGATAAAAATCCAAGTAGGGTCTCACCAAGGATTCCATAACAGACACCAATAAATGATTAACCAAATGAATGCTTTCAATTTTAAAAGGAATAGGTTTGGAATTTCAAAAAAAATTAATCAAATCACGCTATACAATTTAAATGCTAGAAAAATACATTAAGGAAATTCATTGCAAGTAATGGAATGTTTATAAAACAATTTATAAAGTAAAACATTTATATAAATAGTTTATATAAATTCAGAAGGCATGTAAATATGTTCAAATAACATTTCCATAAATTTATCTTTAAAATAAAAAACAAGCAAGAAACATGGCCATCTACCTATTAGTTAAGATAGAATTTTTGTCTATAGGAATCCACACACTCTAAGAGATATTAGCAATTAGTTTATACACACTTCCCCTTGAAATTGGTGAATAGAAACTCATCACTATCCCATTGGGGATGTAACCCAATGCTTTTATGTATTAGAACGTTGTAATAGAATAGAGTGTGTCCAAATAACTCACCAACTACCTAATGATTGCATGTTATATTATAAAATAAATTATGGAAAATTTATTTTAATACTACTTAAAAATAATATTAAATTCCATCATTCCATTTCAATGTCAATTTTCTATTTAAAACCAAAATGGGTTTTAATAAAATAGACTTACCTTCTTAACAAGATAAAACCACTGGGTTTCTATCAAAATATTTTAAAGCAATTTTTACAAGTTTTAAATCCATTCCAACCCAATGAAATCAATTTTCAATATTCATATCCACAATTATATTCAAAATTTTAATTAAAATTTTTTCCATTAATTTAAATGAACCAATTTCTATAAACAAACCCCAATCCAATGGAATTGGGGTTTTTTTCATGTTTTGTTCCAGAACCATTTCAAATCTCCCAATTCACTAGAATTGGGTTTTTAATAAATCAATTAAAATAAATTTTGAGTAATTGAATTTAATTTAACAATTAAAATAAATAAAGAAATTAAAATAAATAAAGCAATTCAAGGTTAACAAATTTGGCTAATCAAGACAGAACCACCTACATTTTCCAGAAACTCTACACTCATAATGTCCTTTTTAGCAAGAAAAAAGGTGTATAATACCTCTAAGAATAAACTAGAATTGATATATAATAAAATAGGACACAAATCCATCAATTTTAGGATGATGAATTGAAATCCCAAAGGAGGAGAAAAAGATAAAGGTGACAAATATATAATAGGGCTTACCCGGGAATAACACTACAAGCGCAATGAAGATCAAATGCCTAATGAATGGATTCTGAAGGGTTCATGAACCTCAATAATTCTATGGAAAGGATTTGGGTGAATCAAGTTAAAACTTTTTTAGAGGAAAAAAATATCTCATATGTGTTACCTGTTTAAAAAATTGAATTCATGGTATTACATGACATGTAAAAAAAATTCATCAAGAAATAGTTAATATTCAAAACCAATGAAAAGCACCTTTCCTAGAATTAAAAATTGTCAATTTAATAACTCATGACATGTAAAGGTAACTAGTGATGTGTAACCATCACAGCATGAAGACTTTCATAATTTTACTCTATAAATCCTTACATGTTATGTAAGCTAGTTATACAGTATATAACCCTCCTACACCCTAAATAAAAAGTTTCCTAAAACTAAGAAACCAAAAAATATTTGACTTAGCCATTATAGGTATCCTCCCCATTAGTTCCCAATCCTACCCAATCAATGAAAAAGAAAAACCATGATAAGTTTAAAGACATACCTATCAGACCAGTAACAGGATGTTACAACTTCCCCACCATAAAAACTTTATATCCCTATAAAGATTATGAAGAAGCTTACATGCCAAAAATATTAGGAAACTTCTCTCTCATCAATGCCTCACATCCCCACATCTCGTAATTATCAAATCCATGTAATAATTGCACATGAACCAATGGTATCGTCCTCCCATGAAGTACCTTGGTCATAGAATCAACTATCTTGACTGGCCGCTTAGCCAATCATAAGTTAGTTTCAATCTCAATATCACTCCAGCACAAACATGAGATGGATTAGATAATCACATTATCAGCTTTGATACATAGAATACATTGTTTATCGATGTCATCTGCATTAGAAGTTATAAATTGTATGCACCTTTCACCACTTGTTCAATAACCTCGAAAGGTCCCACAAAACAAGGAGAAAGTTTGTCTTACCTCCCATACCATCAATGACACAACCAGGGTAAAACATCCAAGAAAACATTGTCACCAACTAAGAACTCAAAAATTCTATTATGATCAGCACAATAATTATATCATCTTTGTACAATCAACATTTCCTAATGAATTAATTGAATATTCATTGTTGTATCTTTCACCAATCTTGGTACACCCAGGTAAATTTCACCAATATCTGACTAACATGAGACAGATTTACTAGGTTGACCATACAAGTACTCAAAATCTTACATTGTGATCATAGACTGGTAACTATTTTTTTTAAAAAACTCAACTAAACCCAATTGATCGTCTCCATCCCTACTGAGGTCGAGAACACATGCGCAAATCATATCCAAAATAATCTATACATATCTCTCTTTCTGTTCATCTAACTACGGATAGTAGGCCATGATCAAATGAACCTGGTATCCCAATGCCTCTTAAAGGCCTATCCAAATGTGGGAAGTGAACCAATGATCCTTATTAGAGACTATAGAAAATGGAACTCACTTAAAACAAAACATCTATTTTACATTTATAATTTCCAACTCTTAAACTTTTTTTATCTCATAAATCGGTATGAAGTGAGCTAACTTGGTCAGCCTGTAAATCAAAACCCATATTGTATTCCTCCTTCTCTGGGTACAAGCTAACCCAACCAAAAATCTCATATATATTTCATCCCACTTCCAAATTCGGACTAGATGTGGATGAAGTAAAATCAAATGAATCAGATTCCCAACCTTCACCAGATGGAACATGTATCAATTTAAGACAAACTCAGAAATGCATCATCTCATATCCAGCCACTAAAACTTTGGCCGAATGTCATAGAACATCTTAGTGGTTTCTAGGTGCATCGCACACTGGGAATTATGACAATACCCCATTATAGACTTCATTTCCATTAATGTTACAATGAAAATACTCTGATAGTATAGAAACCCTTATTTGGAGAATGAACATTGAGAAACTATCTACCCATCATAAATATAATCTTTAATTCTTTGGAATTCAATATAAAGACCTTGATCCTGAAAAATCAACTCAAGAGAGAGGATGTAAACAGAACACTGGATAAAGAAACATTAGCCCAATTCTCCTAAACTCCAATATGAAATTGTGCAAAGAGAACCATCAAATTCCACTATTTTGAAGATTCATTCACTACCTGGGTTTGAAGTTTCCTACTCAATGCATCTGCAATGACATTTCTCTTCCTCGGGGTATAGGCGATGTCAAATTCAAAATATTTTAGGTACTCCAGCCAATGCCTCTTATAAATATTAAAATACTTTTTAGAGAATATATAATACAATATTGTGTGGTATGAATACAAGATAAAGATTTCACCATAAAGGTAATGCTTCCAACTCTTAAGCACATGTATCAAAGCTACAAGTTCAAGGTCTTGGGTAGGAAAATTCTTATCATTTGGCCTAAGTTGACAAGATACATAAGAAACTACATGATCTCCCTATTAACAATGAATCCCGAGACTAAACTTCAAGCATCCCAATATACCACATATCCATGCCAGAAAACTAGAAGAGTCAACACTAGCGCAGTTGTCAAAATATGTCCCATTTCCACAAAATACCTCAGACACTTATCATTTCAAGAAAACTTCACCCCCTTCTAAGTCATAGAATTCATAATAAAATCTAACTTTTTTATGTCCTTCACAAACCAAAGATAATATTTGTCTATGAATAAGAATATTTGAATCTCTAAGACATTATGTGGTTGTTCCTAAGTCATAAAGGCCTTCAAATTATCAAGATCGACTAAGATTACTTGTTCAGACACCATGTGTCTTAATAATTTCACATTCTGAATCCAGAAATAACACTTTTAAATCTTAGAATAAGATTGGGAATTTCTTATTAGATTCATAACTATCCTTAGGTTATGCACGTGATCCTCTATGTTCTTGAAGTAGATGAGGATTTCATCCACAAAGAATACCATAAAGGTATCTAGATACTGGTGGAAAATCATGTTCATTAAATCCATTAAAACTGAAGGATCATTTTTTAGACCAAAGGCCATAACAAGGTACTCATAATGGTCGTACCTACTGCAAAAAGTAGTTTTCTAAATGTAGTATTCTTTTATCCTCAACTGATGGTAACCAAAATGATGTTCGATCTTTGAAAACCACTTCTCCCCTTTCAAAAAATCAAATAGATCATCAATATGTGGAAACAGATACTTGTTAATTATTGTAACTTGATTGGACATTTTTTATTCAAAACATAAGTGAATGGAACCATCAGATTTCTTAGCAAAAAAACCATCACCACCCAGGGTGACACAATCATGAATATAAATAATTTCTCAAGAAGATCGTCCAATTGGAAATTCAGCTCTATCATTTCAGCTTGATCCATTTGGGAAGAGGGAATAGAAACTATTTGAGTGCTATGAATTAATCCATTGGAAAACTCGATCTCCCTTACCAGTGGAATACTAGATAATTTATTAGGAAACACGTTGGGAAACTTAAGGAAAACTAGAGAGAGTTCACCACTCAAAGATTCATGCTCTATATCAAAATAAAACACTGATATTACTTTCCCCATCTCTAGATAACAAGGTACATCACTACTAAACCTTGGGTCCTATTATCCTTTAAATACAACAGATGCACCAATAGGCCTAGTAAGGTAGACCTGATGAAGATAAAAATCAATCCAGTATTTATTGGAAATGATCCAATCCATTTTGAAAATGAAGTTAAGAGGTTTTATATCAAGAACCATAAAACTCCAAGCAAGCTCGACATCTGATAGAGAGAACACATAAGTGGGATCACGAATACCCTGATCTCTTTTCATTCTAAGTGGTGATGTAATATCCATCGAAAAATATAAAATATCCATAGTTAGATTAAGAAAAATAAAAATATGGTTTTAGATAAATGAATGAGAAGAACCACTGTCAAATAGTGTAGTTACTAATGATGATGTTTTAGTATTAGTACTGCTCACAGTTGTTGGACTTGTATCTTCATCCTCAAAAGAATCGTCCACTGCTTGAGGTTGCTTCATTCTGAATTATTGTGGATGGAACACTTTTAAACATGAAGGATATGATTTCCCCCAAATTTTAGGAGAATCTAATGATCCTGTTCCAATACATATATTAGAAAAGTTATGGTAGAATCGCTAAAAGTTTTATGAATGTCCACATGAGCTATAGTTCTTGGGTGCTTCAGTGAAAACCCTCTTGGAATATTCTAGTTTAACACACTAATAGAAAATCAACGGACTTTCTCCTGGCACTATAGGAGTTCTGGAATGACTATATCATCACAAAATTCTGCAAAAATCATTACGCTTCCTATTTCCTTTTAATGAACTAACGATTCCACTATGGGAAATAGTAACTCCTTATAACCCTAACTTTCGAAGAAGGTCCATCTTGGCCATAATCACCCTATCTAGTACATCATCATAATTGGGATGATTCAGTAAGAAAACTTGAGAAATAATACCTAATTGAAGTCGCAAGTAAAACCTTCGAGAATTCATCTTCTCATTAGATATAATCTCATGCACAAATCGCACCAACTCATCAAAGCAATTGGAATACGCAGTAACGGTTCTATATGCCTTCTCAATCATGAAAAAGTCAACAAAATTTTCAAACACCACTTATTCTAGATAGAACTAATCGATGAAAATAACCTTGAAGTCTTTCTATTATAATCCCTCATGTTTCCTTGTCATCACTATTGTGTCCCACCAGCTCCTGCTTGGTCCTTCCAGCACAAAGGTGGAACACTTTACCTTGATCTTATCTGGTATCTCAAATAACTAAACCATTTGTTATATCTTTCCCAACCATTCCTCATCATGTTAAGGATTAGTGGAGCCTTTCAAAACATGTGCCTTCTGGTGAAGGAACTCTGGATAACAAATTTGAAGAATATCCCCCTAAGGATCCACAACTGGATCCTGAACAGGAAGTGGAGGTAGTGCATATCCCAGAGCTTGGATAGTTTTCACAATAACCTCAACTAGATTTGGGTCTACATTAGGATTCACTCACTATTATTCAGCAATATCTTCTTCTGAATATAATTTTCACATCTTCTCAGAATAATGATGCTACACAACAACAGCAGACAAAAATAAATACATTATAGTAACACTCAAAAAGAGAAACAAGGGAAATTATTTCTACCATATGGAATAATGATATTTGACATTAACTCCATCCAAATAATAATAGGTAAAAGACTTTAATTAATCCATAATACATCCTTCCCTAACAATCCCCTGGTAACTTAAGGATTATTGTGGTGAGATCTAGCTAGGCACTCAGTCACAACTACCTCCTAATTCTCAATAAGATTTCAAAAATGCATATTGACTTCAAGACAAAAGATTAATAACCTCCTTTGATACCACTTTTTCATGAACCATCCTTGGTACCCTAGTTACCCAATAACCAATCTAGACCAGACATATCCCAAAGGGTGTTCCTAATCGCCATGGGTCAGCGACTAGCACCTAGTATCATACAACATACAAGTGGGAATTAATTTTCCTCATAATATAGGGGAAGAAAAAGAAACAAGAAAGTATGCATAACAAAAGAAGATCCACTAGGAGTAATGTTCCTAAAAAAATGGATAATATCCCAAAGTACAACAACACAAGTACCAAAACAAGAAACTTGTATAATTACCTAAGGACATAACTCGCCAAGTCCAAAGTTCAATCACTAGATCCACCTCCATGAGATCCCTTTACCTTACTCCAACCATGAAGAATAAAGTCTACAGACACAAAAAGGCAAAAGTAGTGTGTGGGTAAAAATCTCAGTATGTTATTTCAAATGATTGAATAACAAATACCAAAAAATGATTAACTTGAGGAATTCATTCAATTTAAAAATGATCAGGTTTGGAATTAATTAAATTTTAAGAAAAGTCTTCACCAGTGATGAAATATTTCTAAAACAAAAGCTTATGTAAAACATTTTTATAAAACATTTTATATAAATTCAGAAGACATGTAAAGAAGTTCAAACAACATTGGAATAAATTTATATCTCAAATATAAAGAAATTAAGAAACTCGTTCATCTGCAAAATAGGTACGATAGTATTTTCATCTCTAGGACTCTGCACTCTCTAAGTAATAACAAAAATATTTGTATACACACATCCCCCAAACAGTAGCCAAAACTAACTCTTCTTCATCACATCAAGCGTGTAACCTGTTGTATTTATGTTTTAGAATGTTTTAATAGTGTAGAGTGTGACCAAATAACTCACCAAATACATAAGTCTTGCATGTGCTCCTACAAAACCAATTATTTTCAATGTATTTTAATACTGTTTAAAAATAAAATTAAATATAATCCTTCTATTTCAATTCCAATTTTCCACTTAAAACAAAATGGTTTTTAATCAGAAACATGCCTCTTTAAAAATCTAAAACTAATGGGTTTCCATCGAAACATTTTTAAGCCATTTTAAAAGGTTTGAAATCCATTTGGAACCAATTCCACCAAATTACAAAATTCATATCCACAATTAAATTAAAAAATTTAATTGAAATAATTTATATAAATTTTAATCAACCAATTTTCATAAACAAACCCCAATCCAATGAAATTGGTAGTTTTTCCCAATTTCTCTTCCAAAACCATTTCAAATCTCCCAATTCACTGGAATTGGGTTTTTAATAAATCAATTGATTTTTTTTTGAGAAACTAAATTTAAATAAATAATTTAAATAAATCAATCAATTCCAGGTTAACAAATATGGCTAATTGGGATGGAAAAACCTACATTTGCCCAAAACACAACACTCGCAATGGCACCTGTTAATGAGTACGGAAGTGTAGGAGACCTCAAAACAGAACCTAGAGGAGAGATCAAATACAACAAGAAACAAATCCATAAATTTCAAGAGGATCTACTAAAATCCCAAATAATTAGAAAAGGAGAAATTTGAATAACATATGAGACATATTACTAGGGAATAACACCATAAGAGCAATGATGATCGAATGCCTAATGAATAGATTTGGAAGGGTTGGAGAGATTAAAGATTGTATTGGGAATGCTTTAGGTCAAGGGAGTTTAAACTATATTGGAATAAAGAAAATATCACAACCATGATACCTATTTACATAAATATAGTTGGGGTATTACATGATGTGTACTACAATTTCACATCATTAAATAGTTAATATTCTAAACCATCGAAAAATGCATCACCTCAAATTAACAATTGTCCATTAAATAACTCAAGACGTGTAAAGGCTTTTCATGATGTGTAAACTTCGTAGAATAAATCCTTTCATGACTTACCTCCAAAAATTATTTCACATCGTGTAACCTAGCTACATGGCATGTAACCCTCCTGCAGCCTACAGAAAAAGTTGGTTAAAGCTATGAAACTAGTAAATCTCTAACTTCACCATTATAGGTATCCTCCCAATTCATTCTCAACCCAACCCAGTCAATAAAAAGGAAAAACCACGACACTGTAAAATAAGTACCTATCATATCATTAACAGGATGTAACAACCAATGATTAATACATTCCATGTAGTGTATGAAAAAATCACATCACTTTGAAGAGGATGTAGTCCCTAATTCCCAAAACAAAATTGTCATATTTAAAGAAGATGGAAAGTATAATGGCATGTGTTATAAAAGAATTACATAATATATTTCATATATATCATATATAAACAAATTTTATATCATAATTCCCAACCATTAATGGTTGTAAATGAAAAAATAAACAATCATTGTTTCATGAGGGGGTAGTCTGTCATACACATAAATAGTATGTTCGTTACCCATTTGATGGAATTGTGTGTATGTGTAGGCTAAAAACATAGAATAAAAACATCTCAGTATATGGAATATATTATTATTTTTATATAATCATGGAATAAGGATAGTGGATGGGGTGGATAATGAAAATAAGATTAAGGATCTTGAGTAACACTACTACAAAATCAGACTATAGCCACGGTTTTAAACCGTGTCTATAGGCCCAAAAATCATGGCTATAGGTTATAGCCACAGTTCCCACAACCGTGGATGGTTTTGGCACGACTATAGGGAAAAACCTATATCCATGGTTCCCAATGGTGTCTATAGCCCTTTAGCCACGGTTTGAACTGTGGCTATAGCCCTATAGCCACGGTTCGAACCGTGGAAACAACCCTAAATCCATGGTTTTCAACCCGTGGAATAGGCTAAAATCAGTCATCTCCTATAGCCATGATTGCAACAGTGTCTATAAACATAGATCCATGGTTAGGAACTGTGGCTGTAGACCTATAGCTACAATTTAAAATTGTGGCTATAGGGTTACACATTTTTTAAAAGAAAACCAGCACCGTTCATCTGGTGCTGGCCCCTCGCATCCTCCCCACCGCCCCTACAAATCCCCCCACTCTCCTCCTTACACCCCACATACACCTTAAATCCCTCCCATAAACCCCTCCTTCTACATCCCCCCTTCCCACACTAGACGGACCCAACTCACCCCCTAGAAAGACCCCCCCTCTTGGACACCCCCCCAAGACAACCCCACCCAGATAGGAGCCCCCCTGATGGAAACCCCATGCACCCCCACTTCTAGACAACCCCTAGGATAGACCCCCCTGTAGACCACTCCCTCTTGGACACTGGACACTCCCATCCTACATAAACCCCCTCCCCTAGAGAGCCCCCTCCCCCCTGGATAGCCCCCCTGCAAATCCACCCTCCTGGATAGACCCTGGACACCCCCCATAAAAACCCTAGACCCCCCAGACCCTAGACACCCCCCCAAACAGACCCTAGACACCCCCCAGACAGACCCGGGACACCCCCGAACAGACCCTGGACACCCCCCAGGCCGTAGACACCCCCCGTACAGACCCTAGACACCCCCTGAACAGACCCTGGACACCCCCTGGACAGACCTTGGACACCCCCCACCCAGACCCTGGACACCCCCCATACCCTAGACATATCCCCTTGGATAGCCCAGACCTCCACTCCCCTTGACAGCCCCCACCCTCCTGGACAGACCCAGAAACCCACCCCCCCCCCCCAAACCTAGACACCCCCATACTCTAGACACCACCATACCCTGTACAGATTCCCCTGGACAACCCAGACCTCCACTCCCCTAGATATCCACCCCCACCCTCCAGGACAAACCCTAGACCCCCCCAGACCCCCTAGTCCTAACCCCCCCCGCCCATTTCGCCTCCCCCCTGCCCATACCAGCCCCCATTTTCACCCCCTACCAGTCCCCTCCCCCTGCCAGTTTCCCCCCTTCCCCCTGCCAGTCCCCTCCAAATTAAATCATACATGAATGTTACTTACATAATAATAATTAAACAAATCTAAATATAAAAAACACAGAACTACACATACATGATTCTCCCTATAATAAAAACTATCAAAGAAGTCTAAAACCATCTCAAAAGTACCTACAATACAAGATAGAACATAGTAGTGCTCATCCACTAAAATTATGCTATAACAAAACATATTAGAATATTCACAAAGAATATAACTCAACAAACAAGAATAATTCATCCCCCTACTAGACCCCCCTGGACAGAAGCACCCCCCACTACTGGACCCTCCAAGACAGCACACCCCCCCGGACCCCCTAGACAGTAGCCCCCCTGGACAGAAACCCGCAGCCCCCCTGGACCACCCTGGAGAGCAGCCCCCCCCCCCCCTGAACAAAACTCCCCTCCTGTTGGACCCCCTATACAATAGCCCCCCTGGACCCCCTAGACAGAAGCACCCCCTGGACCGAAACCCCCCCCCCCCCTGCTGGACCCCCCTGAACAGCTCCCCCCCTGCTGAACTCCCATGAACAACTGCCCCCCTACTGGACTCCCCAGGACAGTAGCCCCCCCTACATTGGATTCTTCTTAAGGTTGAGGCTGGGAGTTGCTGGGTTTATCCAATAGAGACTTACATAGATTCTCATAGTGGGGTTATAGGTTTCTTCTGGAGGATTTAGGAGGTGAGGTTGTGAGTTTCATGTTGCTGTTTGGAATTATAGGACATTTGAAGATGGGTTTCAGTTGGGGGTGTTTCTGTTTGGATTTTTCTACATGATTTAGTACATGATACACTTACATGGTGCATGGTGCTGGTTGGTTTGTGATTTCTACTATGGTTGGTTAAATGTTTTGGGTCCATAGGGGTTGGATTTCTGGTGTTTCTACTTTGTTTTGGATTACTATTGTAGGCTTTTGGTTCTCTCGATTTTCTAGTGTGGTGGATATAGTTTGGGGTGGGTCTTCATGTGGAGGTTTGGAGTAAGTTCAGTTGGATTGTGCTCAGTTTCCCCATCTTGTGTATTGTGGTTGTTGATGGTGTAGAGATTTCTATGGTGGATGTTCTAAAATTCCCTTGAGATGATGGATGCTGCAGGTTGAGTGGCATGTTTCTGGTAGATGGGTGGTTCTCTTTCTAGGGTGGTTCTCTTTCTAGGGAGGGTGCATGTTGACTACTTGGTGGGTCTATAGGTGTTGGATTTATGGGGGGTATTAGCTCACATTTGGATTATGGACTTCTTGGTGATTCTTTAGGTTGTATGATGGGTTAGGCAAGGGTGATGGAGGTCACATCAGATGAATGGTACTAGTTTACTGCTGGTTTTTTATACTTTCTTATGGTGGGGTGGTCTATTTTGATGCAAGGTGTTTAGATGGTGATGGATGGGGAAAGATGGTGGTCTGGGGATGATTTGGTTTCTAGCTAATATTTTGGGTGTTGTGTCTACTATAGTTGTTTATTGTGGTTGGATCTGGTGTGGTTCAGGGTTCTTGTGCAAGTAGGTGTTGGTGTAGTGGCCATTAGTTGGCATGGTTGTCTAGAGGTCTTTACCTCTAGGATTTGTTTGGATAGAGATACTGGTTAGGTTGGTTGATGTTGGTTGCGAGGCTGGAGGTTCAGTGATTCTATTTCTTTTGATAAAGCTAGAATTTTGGATGGGTGATGGATTTTAGAAACTTGTGTGTGGGTGGGTGGGTGTGTGTGGGTGGGTGGTTGTGGGTGATTTCATGAATTTTTGTGTGTTGTTCGTTTCTATCATTTTTGACTACTTATTTTTGGGTTTTTATATTTATCCTTTAGCTGCCTTGTTTCCTGGGTTATACATCCCCTAGGAGTGCTTATTGGTTTTGTTCTTGGAAGCTTCTGTGATTCCTTCTGCTGGTTTTTAAGTGGTGCATATGCTGGGATCTTATGCTATTTATTAGGTTTCTAGTGTGCTATTGATATGATAAAATATATATATGGGGTGGTAATTAGATGAAATGTGGAAACACAAGTGGTTCCCAGCATATGAACCACTTAAAGCTGCTTGAGTTTCCTTCTGCCATCGACGTGCTGCTAGTTCCCTTCATCAGATGATCATGCTACTGAGGTTTATTTGGGTCAGACGCCTCATGTTCAGTAATGGAACACTCGGCCACAACTTGTTAGATGGGGTGCGCACCCCTAGGTGGCTGCCCGAATTGTTTTTTGGGAAGGAAAAAAATATCGAGTATGGAGATCGATATGTCTATTTAAAAAACAAGGGGAGATAAACAAGGTGTTCTATGTTTTTGTTTTGGAGGAGAGTATTACTCTCACAGGATGATGATGATATTGAGAGATGAGGTGCTCCAACAGCTCAACAAGATTCAAGTGACTCTCATCTCGATCCAACAATTCCAGATAGACCATGAACTGGTGATGACTTCTGGAACAACAGTTCGAGAATTCTTCGAAGCTCTAGGACATCTTCGGGAGCTGATGCCACAACTCTAGACAAATGTCTGGGAAAAGTTCTTGGACCATCAATTTTCTTCTGGGCCGCAGGTACAACCTGAAGATCACCTAGAGCATCCTCCACTGACACACTCCTTCACACTGCCTATAGTACATCCTGGGATGTCTAGTTATTTAGAGGTGCAGAAGAGTGTTTCACTGACACTGTCTTATTTGGTGACAATGGTGGATTCAATTACGCTGGATCCGACAGTTCAGTCCTGGGATGACGACTGAGATGAACCACAAATGAATTTTGGAATTTTTTGATGGATGAGGGATTTGGGTTCTAACTCTGTAGAGAAGGACCACATCGTATTTGCGAGCACTAAGGACTACGAATATGGGAGATTTATTAGCACCAACTGCCTGAAAGATGTTTTTTTAGGACATCAACAACAGAGTCCTCCATTAGCAGTGTTGGGCATCTAACTGATGTTTGGTAATGCTTGACACATATGCTTACTGAGAAGAATTTGGAATATCTCCTAACTCATTTTCATACAAGACACCTTTCCCCAGTCTTGAGGACAAGACTACTTTTCAAGGTGGTGCGCCTGATAAACACCTGACTATAGGAGAGTGAGGGTAAAAATGTCATTATAGTCTGGGAATATTATTTTTTATAATGTGGTTATTATTTTTCTAGGATAAGACCACATGAAGGTAGTGGAGCTATTATAAATAAGTAGCAAGGGGGTGAGAGGAGGCAGGGAGAATTAACCCGGAATCGTCTTCGGCTTGGATCGACTTTCTGACTGGGGTGAGGAGCACTAGCCCTCTCAAAGTTCCCTCTTCATTCTTCTTCCACTCCACTATAGTTATCTGATTCTATTCACAAATATATATATACCAGCATTCTTCTGCTCTTATCACACTCTTTCACTTTTCCTTCAGAATTTTCATTACCTTTTTTAGTAATTTAGGTTTTAAATAAGCCCTTAGACTCTTATATATCTTCCCTGTGGTTCAAACCTACTTTCCACTATCTGGTAAGAGCATGTGATATAAATTGTATTTGATAGTACAAATGACAATCTTTCAAAAATCTGGCATCATTTCCAAGGAAGGTTTGGTGCTGAGTGTCTAGGGTAAAAAAACAAATAAGAAATCACTTCTGTTTTTGGGCCTAAAATTCTTAAAACAACCTTTAGAAATTTTTTCTATCTGCTGTAATTGCATTTACATCTGTTCTTATGCGTAAATTTTCTATTATAGAATATGTTTTCAAAAATTCATAGAATAACTAGTCATAGACATAGTCACTATAGGATCTTGATCACCAATTTCATTAAATGGTGGCAAGGAGAGCTTTAATGATGCATGAGATAGCTTTAATGAATTTCTTATTCAATGTCTACACCACAGTTTTTCCTTGAGTGTCTTGTTATATTACTTTTTGATAGATTAAATTATGAAGAGAAACATGATTTGAAAAAATTCACTCAAGGGTTTCATGCATATCACAATGATGAGAAGTTATGGAAATTTTATGTTGATACAGCTAGAAAATATTGGAATAACACCCAACTTTTTAATGATAAAATCTTAGTTTTTGTTATTCGAATGAACAATTGTTCGAGCTGGTGATAAGTGAAAGAAACACATTCTATGAACTTATCAAAGATGAAATCTATGAATTTGAGGAAAGAAATATGAACTTGAAGTAGATTTGTGAAAAAAATGATCAAAATTCCAACACTTTTAGGAGTTTAAGAGATAAAATATTTTAAGAAACTCAAACTAAAATTCATGATTTACAAAATCATGGAGGTAAAATTGATCAAAATCTAGGATTTGAAGAGGTTCAGATAAGTGATCTTTCTTTGGAAGACAAACCCACCTCCAAAATCTAAAAATGAGTTATATAATAAAATGTTTGTGGATTTTGTCTTATTGGAAGATTAAATGGAACTATTCAGTAATTTCTCAAAAAAAAATTATATTTTCCACTGATTTGGGAACTAGCTTAGCTGATTTTTTTTGAAGATGAGATAAAATTGGAAAAGTATTTTAAATTCATTTTAAATTCCCATAAATCTTTTCAAACTGAACTTGAAATCCCTCTTCCTGTATTGTTTTTTCAAAACTCATCCACTTTCACATTTTTTTTTGAAAACTCAGAGGCGAAAAAGGAGGAAGCTTCAAGAGGGTATGGAAATCATCAGTTGTTGAAAAATTCCAGAACTGGATAGCATGATTTCCATCATTGTTAACGGGTATATTTAGGGGTATTTTGTAGTGGTTAAGGGATTTAGTTTTATCCCTAAATGGAATGAATAAGAAATAAATAAATTCTCACCTAAAAATGAATGGACCAAACATATATGTTGGTTTATAGATAAAAATGACACCCAAAGTGACTATGGATAGATTTTTAGCAGTGTCCAGTTGTGTAATTTAAACATATCATTGCATGAGAGGAAACTCATAGTTTATTTTTTTGGTTCTTTTCTTTCAAGTAAAAACCCCTCCCTATTTAATCGATCTTCTCTCCCTGCTCTCCCATTTCTTTCATCAATGACTTGTATTCATTGTTATATCTTCTCACCTTTTAACTTGGATTAATTTTTTTGACTTTCATTGGTTGGATTGAATTTTAATCTTTTTCACCCTTGTTAATGGATAGGCCAAGTAGAAAATCTTTTAGGAGAGTTTCTAACTTTTCTATTTTAAAGAAAATAACCAAATACAAAGGGAGTCTTCTTGATCATTTATACTAAATATCAACTATTTAAATTAATGCACAATTCCTTGAATAGTAGAATTACCTATGTGGATCTAACTCTCACATATGGGTGAGATCAATTCATTCCCTTTTTAATAGATCTTAATCATGTGTATTGATTCATTGGTGAGACTATTATTCCCAGGAATTTTAATTTCCTATGGTTATGATGTCATTAGTGTAGTTTAATGTTATTCGGTATGGTGATATCTTACAATTTAACGTCATAGGACCAGTACAGAAGAAATTGTTCAATTTGAAGTTTTTCTACTAGAACTTATTCCATAAGGTTTATGGACATGTGGTTTGGATGTCTCAGGATGTTTTAATTCCATGAATCTAGTATGGTTTCCACATATTTTAACATATTTTGGTTCAGACGTGGGATGTTGTGATGATGGTTATGAAAATTATTTCTTGAAGAACCCCCCATTGGTGGGGGTGAGACATGTTCCAATCAATTGTGTCTAGTGAGTAAGCTTTATTATGATGGACATTATGTATGAAAAAATTCCATTCAAATTTGGGTTCTAACATAGTAGGTTGCATTCCTGGTATCATGGGGGTTCTAAGATCCAATACCAGTTCTCCTTGAAAGAAAAAACGTAGAATAAATTTTTTATGAAAGGATTATGTGACCTAATTATTATGGACTTGAAGGTTTTGTATTGTACACAACCTATTCTCATCGATCCATTTCTTCTTAAACAATTTCTTTTTCGATTGATCATCATCTAAGACTTTTCCACAGATAGCTATTTGTAGCAATGGAAACTGGAATTCAATGGGAAAAACTAACTTCGTTTTGTACAATAGTGAGTACGGTGTCTCTTGGGTAGTAGTTCACATGGTGGTATGGTAGGCCCATAAATCATGTAGGATCTTGTCCGTATTGGACTTATTATATTTTTTAACCATCTTCTACTACTTATTCGATAGATACTTATTGGAGGCCTGAATCTATCCATTTATTCTGAAATGATAGTGGTACGAGTGATTATACTAAATGGTATACTCCTGGTACACTTTATTTAACTATCTAAAGAAGAAGTTGGTCTCATTTTCCATATTGTAGAAGGATTTTTATTCTTTTGGGCCATCCTGAAGCGTAAATCTCTATTCCTGATACCAAATTCATTCCCTTCCATGTTGCTATATCAGGAGGGTCCCATTTTGAAGATAATCAATTATAGGCACCTACCATCTAGGCATTACCATGGCGTGACTGCAGCATGACCATGGTGTATTGGCCCGGTCCAGTGAAATCTGCGGGGTAGTATCTTCCGGCGAGGAATGAAGGGAGCAGGAGGAGGCAGGGAAACAATTCGGCCGTCACCCCACTAGAAGAAATTATGATTATTCAGTCTCAACATTGATCACAAGACTCATAGAATACTATCACTACGAACCACCGCGGGGTGTCGTCCTGGAGTAGGGCCAAATCATGGCTTTACTGAGTTGTGACCGCGGCATGATAGCAGCGTGACTGCGGCGTGACTGCGCCGTGTTGGTCCGGTCCAGCGACATTCACAGGGCAGTATCTTCCAACCAATAGCAAAGAGAGCAGGAGGAGGTGAGGCAACATTTCAGTCATCGCCCTACCGGAAGAAATTGTGATTAGTCAGTCTCAACATTGTTCACAAGATTCATGGAATACAATCACTGCGAACCGTTGTAGGGTGTCATCCTGGAGCAAGGCCAAAACACGGCATTATCGCGGAGTGACTGAGGCGTGACCGCGGCGTGACCGCGTCATGACCACGGCGTGACCGCAGCGTGACTGCGGTGTGTTGGCCCGGTCAAGCGACATCCGCGGGGCATCATCTTCAGGCCAGGAGCGAAGGAAGCAGGAGGAGGCGAGGCAACATTCCAGTCGTCGCCCTTCTAGAATAAATTGTGATTAGTTAGTTCAACATTGATCACAAGAATCATTGAATACTATCACTGCGAACTGCCACAGGGTTTCTTCTTGGAGCAGGGCCAAATCACGACATTACCTAGGGGTGACCACGCCATGACTGCGGTGTGACCACGGCGTGATCGCGGCGTGGTCGTGGCATGTTGGCCTGGTCCAATGACATCTACAGGGCAGCATCTTCCGACCAGGAGTGAAAGAAGCAGGAGGTGGAAGGGCAACATTCTGGTCATCGCCCCGCCAACAGAAATTGTGATTAGTGAGTCTCAAAATTGATCACAAGAATCATGGAATAAAATCACTGTGAAATGCCGTGGGGTGTCATCCTAGAGCAGGTCCAAATCACGGCATTACCGTGGCGTAATCGCGGCATGACCGCGACATGACCGTGGTGTGACCGCAGCGTGACCACAGCATGACCGCGAAGTGACTGTGGTGTGACTGCGGCATGTTGGCCCGGTCTAGCGACATCCGCTAGGCAGCATCTTCTGGTCAGGATAGAAGGGAGCGGGAGGAGTCGAGGAAACATTCTGGTTATCACCCCGCTGGTAGAAATTGTAATTAGTCAGTCTCAACATTGATCACAAGACTCATGGAATACTATCACTATGAACTGTCGCGGGGTGTCGTTCTGGAGTAGGGCCAAATCAAGGCATTACTGTGGCGTGACCGTGGCGTGATAGCGGCGTGACCACGACATGAATGCAGCGTGACCACGGCATGTTGGCCGAGTCCTGAAACATCCTTGGGGCAGCATCTTCCGACCAAGAGAGAAGGGAGTAGGAGGAGGCGGGGCAACATTCTTGTGGTCTCCCCGCCGACACAAATTGTGATTAGTCGGTCTCAGTATTGATCACAAGACTCATGGAATACTATCACTGTGAACCGTCGCGGGGTGTCATCCTGGAGTAGGGCCAAATCACGGCATGACCATGTCTTGTTGGGCTTGTCCAGTGACATCTGCGGGGTATCATCTGCCGGCCAGGAGCAACGGGAGCGGGAGGAGGTGGGTCAACATTCCGACCGTCGCCCCACCGGCAGATGATAGAAAAGATCGACTATTCAATATGCTATAACAAGGGATCGCCAGAGAAGGTTGTAGCGAGAAGAACAATGACACAATGTCTAAAGGGAAACAAATCGATGGAAAATAATCACACAACCTACACAAACTATTTACAAATTTATTCACATTGCCTAAACATGGAATTTTTATTTATAATATTCAAAGCGTGAAAATTGAGTGTCATGGTCAAGGAATATGCCTACTCGGGCAATGTCATTTGAGTTAAACAAGTATGATAAGCCAATTTATATTATTCAAAGAAAAAAAAAACTAACTAGAAACAAAAAAAACACCAACAAGAGGAATATTAAAGACTCAAACCAAATCTAAACATGATACAAATAACTATCAGTACTCTTTGGTTTAGAAGACAACGTACCTCCATTGGAGGGGTTTTATTATAAAATTATGGCATTTCTTTATCCAAAAATTCATTTAATTATATTCAAAAGTTATTCTAAAACTCATTCAGCACAAATGAAATGCAATAATTTAAGCAACTAGATCAACATAACTATCACTGTGAGTTTTTGCAGACAGTGCACCTCCGTGGGAGGGGTTTTCTTATAAAAACATGACATTATTTATCAAATGAAACAATTATATTAAAGAACACTTATTCAAGATATGAAATTCAATATAATTAAGAAGAATTTAGAATGAATCTAAATTCAATTTAAATCATTCTTTAATTAAATAGTCTATAAGAGGGATCCTACCTCAAGGTGGAACAAAACCATCCACTTCAGATAATTGAGCTTTTTAACTAAAAGTTGTTTCTCCCCCACAGGGTATACACACCTTCACACACATGATAGAGTTCCAATAAGTGGCATCATGAATGAATTGTTCTAAACAATTAAAAACCAAATTAAGTACTCCCCTATAATGATATGATGCAGTTTTATTCTTTTTAATGAGCCGACAAACCTCTTATATTTTTCACTCAAGCTGGATATTTTCATTGAAGTACCTAAAAAGAAGCAAAATCAACATCAGATTCCCCTAAATCTATTCCTCATTAGATAACATTAAATAATCATAAACGACATTGTAAATTACTGAGTTTCAAAGGAAATATTCAAGAAGACACCCCTCCTTCCTGGACAGACCCCCCACCCACCCACCCCTCCCTAAACAGACCCCCCTACACACACCCCCAGACAAACCCCACCCCCTGGACAGACCCCCCCCTTCCTGATAGACCCCCTGCAATTTAATACATTTAGATACAAAAATTAACAATATACTCACTTATAATGAATTATTTAATTTCATTTCCATGAAAACAAACTCATTCATGCATATTATTTTATGTATTTTATTTCATGTACTCTTCACCTAAATCATTGCTTAACAATAACGTCACTATTTTTCTCCATCCTAAAAACTCAAGAATTTATACTATTATATTTAATCTGATCAATTTAACATTCAGGTATGGAATAATATAATACATGATGTCTCTTCCTTCCCCCTCTCACCCAACTAAGCTCGCACTTTATACCTCATGTAATATATGTATATGTGGAATCTACGTCATGTCCCTCCTAAAATATAGTGCCGATCATACGCTGGATTTTTTAATCAAACCATGATAATGAAAACATGAATGTATAGAAATAATTTGTATGAATTCATAGAAACCATACACAAATATTGACCTTTCTTGTTTTCCCTATTTCACTCTCAGCTCTTCCAAATTATCTCTTGGATATTATTACTATTTTTACCCAAGAAGCAAGAATGTTTGGGTATTAATGGAGAATATTCCACCGAATTATCCCCAATGCATATGTGCACCTCCTATAATATATATGAACCACTCCACTTAAAGCTTTTCAATTACGAAAGACAACATCATTGTAAAAAAAATCTCACTGCCACCATTTTCTATTAACTGTTTCTAATATTAAAATACACCACTAACTTCAGTTTATTAATTTTTTTAATCTTACAACCATATTCATCCCCTCTTTGGATTTGACGAGATTAATTTGATCACTAATCATTATGACATGAAGAACTGTGTATTGATGCTTCGCCGATAAAGCTTAAGGAAGAATACAACTTCTTATCTTGACCAGATAGCTCAAATAAAACATATCAAATAGATGGAGTTACATATGTAAAATTTTATGTGGATGAAAAGTGTTCCACATAGAACTTTTCCAAAATCAATAATACGCTCGGACTACTACTCCTTAGTAATACATAGGTGTGTCTCCCTATATTCGAGCTGGCATTGGGGTTGACACATTGACGCACTTTCACGCACTATGGGATTTATATGGTCATTAATCCCTATGTTATACCACATACCCACTCCTCATACGTGATCAAACCAAAGCACATCCATGATGGAACTATGAATCCCACAATCCTTAGGCACTCCATGTGAGTGTTATGCACTCTCATTGGCTACAATGGGATTGGTGATTAAACATTCTTTCTTTCCTAAGAGGTGTTGATCCTTGTTTGGCCTTTGGTTGACCCTATTTTCTAATAAAGGATCACTATTTTGTTTTAAATCATATTCTAAATATTGAATACAATCTCAATCCATTTCTCACCATCAAATACAAAACAACATAAATATGATCATCTATAATATTGAAATTACATTTTAAAAAGTTGTAAATAATGTGCACTTCTCCTAGTGTAATTAGATAATGAATTTGACATAATAAATAGTTAAAAATAATCATAATTAAAAATCCCTAAATTTTCATTGAATAAAATTATTAATATAAAATTAAAATTCAACAAATCAATTGGTTTCTTTAATATCCCACTTTGTATTTTTTGTAAATACCTATTTCATTTCAAAATTCAATGTTTCCATATAACCTTTATTGATAATAAAACCAATGATATAAATATGGGAATGAATTATCATTTCCACTATTAAACATTTGAGATCTTCTTGTCCTATTATAAAAAATATAGTATGATTTACTCCAAATAGGGATGGAATCAAAACAATCATATAAATGAAGAGTCTTGATAAAAGATAAAATCTCTTAATAATTATTTTGATTAGTCTCTAATAATTATAATGAAGTCAAAATATTATAATTTAAGTGGGATTTGATGTCCTCCTATTTTGTTATCTGAGTGGTCAAATCATCTATATGGGCATCCATCTCATAGATTATCTAATGTATCTATTCAAGAATCGTTGATGATTCCCTTATTAATTTGGCCAGGGGGTCCTGTCATCAATACTATGAATGTCCCCATCATTACTAACCAATTTTTGTAGGGTTAAGAAAAATTTTCTCTTGATATCATACAATGGTTGGTAATCAAATCCACCTGCCCCCATATCGTGAAAAAGCTGGCGTAGGTGTTCATATTGGCCAAATAACTCTTCCAAGGGAGTCTTAGTAATCAGGGAATAGATTTTATGCCAGATATGCCTTCATGATACATGGATTTCTATAACCACTTGGGTGGGTATTCCAGAAGTAGGAATGATTATCTGAGAAGATGAAGAAGCAAGAGAATAAGTTTTATATTCTTTCCTCACAATTGACACATCTTCCATCACTGATATTAAGGGACCACCCCCCTCAAAAAATGTTTCCCACTAATGGGATGTTCATAAATATGATGATAACACTTCCTTGTAGGCTCACCTAAGTCCAGAGTAAACTCCATTGCTACTACAAATAAGGGGTTCACTGAAGCACAAGTCTTGTCAAACTAATGGATCGGTCGTTTCAATAAAAAACCTAGATAATCTTCCAACCAAACCTAGGCATATTCATAATACATGAAGATAGGTGAATCGACCAGTGGAAGAATAATCTCAACATTTTTGTCATCAGATGCCAATATAAGATGAATTTGGTGGATAAGTACCGGATGTTGTTCGACTCTCATGGAATCTTAAGGGAGAGGAGAAAATCATTGAATGAAAACTAATTGGAGAGAATACTGATAGGTGGAATTTTCATTGTATATAGTTATCTATTCTAAGGATCCATAAGAACCCCATACTATAGATAAATATTGTAAGACCACTCATCTAGAGATCTCCTTCCATTATCGAAAATTATTCCAGACGGTGCAGGATAGGGCATGAAGTTGAAATGATAAGTTGGTAAAAACATGCCAATAACCTCATAAAGACCTAGTGGCATCACCACAACCCATGAAACATTCAACATCCAAGAATAGATCAAATCATAGAGGATTAATTTAGTTTTGTGATATTTGTAACACTAAAAATTCACTCGTATTTATCCAAATAAGAACTGGAAGGGTCCTCCAATCCTGTAAGGGATGTTGCCTTACCTAATATGAATGTGGAGTGGATAAAGGAATCCAAGAGTCATCATTACTATATTAAGATGGTACCCATATCCCAATAATACTACCATAACCAATATGATTAATTGAATTCCCAATAATGTGTCCCATGTAGGAAAATCCATCTATTCAAAAACATGGTTATAAACCCCTCCAGTGAAAGTCTTGGGGATACCTCTAGTATCAGTCATTAGCCCCATGTGGTATACTCCCTAACTTCAAGGATGGACCAATAAAATCTTGTTCTATCATTAACCTATTAGGAAGAGCATCGATGAGGGTGTATATCAGTTTGTTGAGACCTGTTGTGGTAGAGAAATATATTAATCCAATCCTTAAAATAAACAAATGACTATAGGTTCATATCCTTCCTTAACTTATCCTTAACAATGGTGAGAACATCTCTTTCCAATATCAAATCTTGTGAGGTGTGATCCAAAACATCTTTAACTGGAAGATTTTCATCATAAATCTCCCAAAGAAGAGGTATTCCACCCAATTAATAAAAATTCCAAACATCAATCCCTATTATTCCATGGGATAAAAGGAAGGAATTAGTTCTAGGAAACCAATGGATAATTAGGTATTTATGTTTTGATTGATGATACATGATGAAATGAAAAGTCCATACTACCTCATAAAGATAGATAACAAGTAACTGGTCATAGAATTATGATCATATCTTCCTAACCAAAAAAGTTCATGCACATTCATCAGATAAGTTACCTCTTGGTCATAACTACCACTTAGATATCTAACCACTTGTAAGATAATTCAATGAGGAGATGAGTGTGCTGAAATAAATTTGATCATTTGGTTGGTGGGAAATATTTAAGCCTTCTAGATATCGAGGGGAGTTAACCAACATGTAGGATAACCCATGGAGGAGTGGTACAAAAAATTGAGTGTCTTTAGAAATCATTGTTTGAATAAAATCAAGGGGATATGACAGTGAGTAAGATGAAATATTATAACCATGTAAAGGAGTGTAAACATAATCTAGTATACCGAATCAATTCAAATAAACTCAATGTAATAGGGGATATATCTTAAGGTCATGAGGTATAATCCCTTTAAAATCCTTGTTGGTAGAGAACACATCATAATGAGGGATGAAATTTGATTCCTAGTAATCATATTACTATGTACGATTACGTTGGAAGATTTCAATGAACTGGAATCCGTCTATATGAACACAAGAAACACATATATTTTATTATCAATAATTCTTATATCACCATCAATGTTTATGGTTCCCTTATATGTTCAGAATCATCACACCAATATTCCTTCAATTTATACTCATAATCAACCCATGTCTTCTATAAATACAAGAGGAAGGGAGATCTAAATAACCATCACATGAAATTCAAATCACAGTATAACCTTAAAATCAGAACATTTATGAAATATTATGGTATAAAATACCTGTGTCTATTGGATGCCAGCATGAGGACACCATGGTGACAGGTCATCAGAGAGGAGGGCACCATAGTGAGAGAGGTCTCCGGGGAGGAGGGTGCCGCTGTGAGAGAGGTCGTTGGGAGGAGGGTGCCGTGGTGAGAGAGTTTGTCAGAGAAGAGGGCACCACAGTGAGGAGAGGACAAGAAAGAGAGGTCGGGAAGGAGAAGTAGTTAGGGAGGAGGGTGCCACAGTGAGGAGAAAACATTGGGGAGGAGAATTAATCGAGATAGTAGGGCGCTGCGGTCAGGCGAGGTCGGGGAGGAGGGCGACATAGTTAGGTAATGTCGGGGAGGAGAACTCATCGGGAGGAGAAGAAGCTGGGAGGAGAAGAAGTCTGGAGGAGCACGAGAGTAGCGAATCGGGGACCCCGATACCAAATAGGAAAACATGTAGTATAGCCATAGTTATTAAATTAAATCATCGAAATTAGGAAGATATAGCCACAGACCAATAAAACTATGGCTTTAGATCCATGGCTATAGCTTTAATTTCTAGTAGTGTGAGTATGTTACCTCTTCTTTGGGTAACTCCTTTTGGTTTTCACCAAAGGGATTCCTTGGATTTCTTTATGACCAAAGGAAGTCTTCAAGGAAGAATTTATTTGTGTTGGTATGTTTATTTGGAAGATCTTGGATGCACCTAAGTGTTTTGAGAGGTGTGAAGAAGTGGTAGGAGAGGAGGCCTTTCATAGTGGAGGAGTGGTACTCTTATAAATACCAAAAGGTATACATTAATGGGTGGTATCCTTTACCTAATGTGCCCCCCAAAATGGAAAAATAATGGTTTAAAGGTTAGTGATGGTGAATAAAAATCTAAACCACACAATAAATAAGTGCATTTCTATAATTTTGTTCCTTAACTTCTAGGTTTACCCAATTTTATCATTTTTGGTGTTTATTAAAGTATCTATTATTCTAATATATGTAATTTAATTATGAAATCTAAATTAAAGAGAGAATTATTAGAAAAAAGCATACCCACTGAATTATTATTATGATATCTAATTTATAAACTGAAAATATCATGTGTGTTAGAAATTATTTTTAAAACAAGCGCATGTAACGCACAAAAACATTGTTTTAAACGAGACTATGCTAACAATGTTTTTACTATCTAATAGTTAATATGTTAATTATAAAAGAAAAATTGGTCTATTAATGGACCATATTTTATATTTATTAACACATTAAAATAACTTGGAAAAGGTATTTTTTTTTAATTTTAAATAATTTAATAAAATATAATTTCTTCTAAAATAACATTAATTTAAATTTTGATATTATTTATTTAATTTTAATTTAATAAGTATCAAAATAGTATTGAATTACAAATATATTAAGTTAATATATTTTTAAAATGATATATTCATCTAAAAATAATTAATGACACTATTTCAACCTATTTACTTCACTTTTAATATTTATAGTATCATTTATCTTAGTTAATTATTAACTAAATAATCACTACGTTGGTGTATCTTAAGGATTTTAAGTAACTAATTCATCTCAAAAAAATATTTTAAATTTTTTATGATAAAAAATCATTTATTTTTCAAAACTATATGTGTAACCTAAAATATTTTGTTCAATCCATATCTCAATGTTTTACAAATGTTAAAGGTAAGGAATATTCTTTTTTTGTCTTTTTCCTTACTTAACTTATCATATAAGGAACCTTCTGGGAAATATTATCATAATAATACATAACATTCTAGAAAATATGGGATATTTTAGAACTATTTGAAACCAATGAATTTTGTATAATTTTATAGGTCATTTTTTCCCTTAAGATTATGTTTTAGTCTCTTGTTAAGATTAATTTTACCTTGATCACTGTAATAAATTTTAATCACTTCAACTAATATTTTTTTTCAAAAAATTAAGTTAATCATATTAGACCATAAATATTAAACTTATTATGACCATGTATGTCAATTTTTCAAAATTTTAATCATTTATGTGGGAAAATTAAGTTTAACACTTATCCTGTAGACGTAGCAAGAATGTGGGGTTTTAAAGTAAAAACGATCAAATGTTTAAAAATTTTATTATATCCAATTCCAAGATAAAAAATTTTCCAAAAAAATATATTGGATTAATATATGTATAATTTATGTATTGTGACTTTAAAAACCAAATTAAACTATAACTTAAGATAAAAAAATATTTAAACGAAAAAGTAATTTTTAACTGAAATAAAGTATTTTTCACTATTCATCAAAAAATAAAGCTTCTTATAAAAATACAAAATATTAACCCTAATAAAATTTTAAAATTATCAATTAAAAATTATATTTATATTATAAAATTTAATTTCCAAAAGTCTCTAAAATTTATTTTATTATTTTTCATAGAAGAATATAAAAAGTATTTCCTTTACGAAAATAGTATTTTTAAACATATAAAGAGTTTACCAAAAATTATATACTTCATTATCAATATGTTTTATTTATATGAAACCATTATAATTAACATTTAATATTTAGTTATTAATAATCATATTATTATGTTAAACAGTTAGGTTATAACTATCTCGTTTAAATAATTATAATAATTATGTGTTTTTTCATAGAAACTTAATGTTACATGTAATGTAAGAAAAAATTAGTTATTTAATATATTAAAAAAATTAGTGTTACGTAAAATAAAAAATATGAAAAATATTAAATTAATTTAAAAAAATATATATTTTACAAAATCTCAGGTTGTTACATTCTACCCCCCTCAAATTGAATTTGTCCCTCAAAATTATTTGTGGTTATCAATGTTTTAGTACTTAAATGTTCCTTTAATAGAACCCACATTGTAAAAATAAATACTAAAAGATCCTTTAAAAACTAAATTTTTAAACATAATAGTTACCAAAAGTAACATATAACTAGGTTTCTATATAGGAGAATATATGTGGCTAGTGAAAACATGGAGTTGGACAAAAATAGTAAATATTCATAGGGAGTGATTGTGGTCATCAATCAAAAACAAGTGAATAATAAATGAAAAGTTGAGGACATAAATTTCTTAAATCTTTAATGATTCAAAAGGCCAGTGGTTAAAAAAAATATAAGTTATTAGGAAAAAATTATTTCTAGATCTTTTTCTAAAAGTTGAACAGTTTTCATGAAAAGATATACTTGCATGATTTCAAGAAAACCATACCCTTTGTTTTTCCTTGATCTTATTAAACTCTTTCTCAAAATATTAGAGTTAATTTATCATTATTGAATCACTAATATATCAATATATCCATGATATTCCATCACATTTATCATTAGTTATCATCAATAAAAATTTGTTAAAAAAAGTTATCCAACATGAATAAATCCTCATGTGGTGAGATAATAATTTATTTTCACAAACTTCATTAGAAGTTTAACATAAACTTTATATAAATTGTTAATTTTATAAACCTTATGAAAGATGAAAATCCAAAACATTAGAAATAAATTCATGAAATTAGCTTAACATTAAACCCACATATATCACAAAGTATCTCTCAGTTGTCACATTCTAAACATGTGAATACCCTTATTATAAATCCTCTTGAAACATGGTAATAACCTGAATTACCATAAATAATGTTTTAAGACATTCATGATTCCTTGTTCTAGATTTTAATTGATATATTCCATGAATCTAAGGAGTTGTAAACTTCATCCATGATGACATAGACCACTTTATCAATAAAACAATAATCAGATCTAGGGTATTCATAGATATACAGTTTACTTTATCCAAATAAATCATCTCTTTATCCAAGATAAACATAATTTTCTCTATACCTCAAACACATTAAGTGTTACCTTACCTTAATCAAAATATCACTTTTCGAAGTCTTAGTCACCATTAAAAATATCCTTTTCAATCCTTAGTATAAATTTATACTAAAAATAATTATATATTTCATGATTCATATAACATATATTTGAATTCCTAAACATAAATACTTTATTTGTCCAACTTTATTATACGACCATTACTCATTCTTTACCATTTTATTACTGAATTCCACTTTCTTAGAATATAAAATATGAATAATGTATTAATGTTCCTCAACCTCAATATAATTATGATTCTTATGTTTAATATAAAAAATACTAGAATAACATCATATTCCTTACACATGTGGTTTGTGCTCTCTTTATCTTAAGAAGTATAGAAAATACTCATACCACCTTCATGATTCTCTTCATGATATTTCAACTTTGAAATTAAATTTTAATATGTCTCATACTTTCCACAAATTAAATATTCAATTTTAACCATGTTCCTTTAACTTATCACCATTTAATAAAACCAAAAATCCTAGGGTGAGAAACACATATATCATATAATAAAACCATATAATCATGAAAAATTACTTTTAGGACGTATAAATCATAATGTTTACTTTTTAATCAATGAAACCTTAAGTTTATCCTAGGTTATTCATAGTCAATTTCTATTTAAATACTTCATGATGATTTGTGAATATTTTGTTAATTCTGAAGGCATATCCCCCAAAAGTGTCAAACTAGGTGTGCAGCAAGACATGTTATCATGTACCAAGTTACACAGAGTGAGGCCAGATGCACCTTGTCAGAGTTTTCACCACTATGTACATCTATTATAGATCCACATATACTTGTATTATCCAAATATGAATGAAATGATAGGAACCCACTCACTCTATCATTTACCAATATTACACCGTAGTTTCCAAAATGTCAACTCGTCCTTATACTATCCTTAGAGATATCCCTAAACATATCTTTAGAAATATTCCAAGGGATATCACTAATGTTTTCTCATCCTAGTTTCCAAATTTTGACTAAAAAATTTTCTCTAATACTAACTGTATAAACCCCCTCTTTTTATACATAGACATTACATCATATTTGAAAATATATAAAACATTATTCAAATAGATTCTCAAAGACTATATTAGTTTAGTGCCTTTAGAAACATGGAAACAAGAACATTTCTACCTAAGTGAGATATATTATCTCCCAATATGTTATTAATGTTTATAACCCTTATTAGATATGTCATACCTAATAATTGTCCTTATATCCTAGGGAAGGAAACATAAAAAGTGGTGAGGTTAGAAGCTCATTAAAGGTAAACAAGGGAGATATATAAGAATAAACATGAGCATAGGTGTATGTGAATGTGATCATAACATTAGAAGGTCATACCCTGCATATAAAATATTATAAAAATGAATCATGGAATAAATCATGTAATCTCATAAGACATTAATCATAATGAAATAAATAATATAATTTGTGATATTATAACATAGGAATAAGACATGGAATTGTTGGAGACACATAAATATAAATAATTATTTCCATATTAGTTAAGGTATAACTTCCAATTATATTATGGTGAAATGGGATCACTTACCACACCATCCTGGTTGTCATGGTTCACTACCTAGTCCATCACTAGTAGAAAAATACCCTATACCAACGGTTTGAAACCGTTGGTATATCTTATACTAAAGGTTTGGAGAACCATGGCCAAGTAAGTCGTGGGGATAGGTTTATACCAACAGTTTTCCAAAAACTGTTTGTATAGTCCTATACCAATGGTTTTCAAAACAGTTGGAATAATTAATATGAAAAATCTATACCAACGGTTCTATACAACTGTTGGTATATGTATATAAAAAAAGAATCATTTCATGGGTTTTGATCCCAAAACCTGCAGTTTATGATTGAACGACCTAACCACTAACCTAACATGAATTTTTTGAACATAATTTCATAAATATATATATGTATTATTATAAATATTTTAGATTTTTATTTATTTAATATTTTATGTAAGACGATATCATAAAAAATACATGTAACTATACCAACGGTTCTCAAAACCATTGGTATAGACCTATACCAACGGTTTTGAGAACCTTTGGAATAGATTCTTTAATTTTGGGACATATACCAATGGTTTTGGACAAACTGTTGGTATATGGGGGACCAATACCCATATAAGTGACGTATACCAACAGTTTTCCCCAAACCATTGGTATAGGTCCCCCCTATACCAACGGTTTGTCCAAAACCATTGGTATATGTCCAAATTAGTGACCTATACCAACGGTTTTGGCCAAATCGTTGGTATAGGTCCATATAAGTGAAAAATACCAACAGTTTGCCCAAAACCATTGGTATAGATCTTATTTCCAGTAGTGAATATTATTAGTTTGAGTTCACACCTCATACCATCTTGGTAGTCATAGTTCACTCCCATGGCCATCTTAGTAGTCAAGGTTCACTTCCAATACTATCTTAGTCTATCTCGTGAGATATTAATATTTATCCAATTTATTAGAGGGAGATATGGGTCCCACCAATATCATAATGAAATCATATATACATTCTCCAAAAAATCATAAACAATCATATCATAACCAATGAAATTAAATGGGAATCCTAAACATGTAATCATATCATAACCTGTGAAAAAAATATACATATTTCATAATCATTTCATCAAAAGCATAACTCATGAAAGGAAGAAGGTTTGAAAAGTATATAACCCATTAAAGATAAGTGGGTTTCATAAAAATCATCCCATAAAAACATGAAACATTCATATAAATAATATGAACTCAAACATTTAACCATTTCCATAGAAATGCAAGAGTAACCTCAACAGACATTATCTTAGATGGAAAATAATTTTAAAAGATCCTTTAAAACCATTTCTTGAGGAAAATAACTTTTTTATCTAAAAATTATTTTTAAAATATAAAAAAATATAAAAATAATTTTATTTTAAAATACATTTAAAATCTATAAGAATAACATGAAATCATTTTTAAAACCTTCTTCCTTGAAAACATATAAAAGAAACTTGAAAACATTTTGAAAACCTTTTTCCTTGAAAACATATAAAATAGGATTCAAAATATTTTAAAACTATTATCTTTGAAAATACTTTTAAAACATAAATATAAATATTTTAAACGTTTTTAAAACCATTTATTTGAAAATACTTTGAAAACATATGAAGTAATCTTGAAAACATTTTTTAAAAACCCCTTTATTGAAAATAGATTGGAAAATGTATAAATAAATATTAAAATAATTAAAATATTTTTATTTGAATATAATATTTTTAAAACATATAATGGAATCTTTGAAAATCAATTAAAACCATTTTTTAAGATAAAAAATTTTTGAAATCCTTTTAGAAATCATGGTTTTGAAAGAACACGGATTTCCGACCAAAAGGATAAATAAAGTCATATTTCCATGAGAAAATTTTATTAGTTATCTTAAGTACAAAATATTAAAAAATGGTAATAATACGTGGATATATCTTGAATAAATAGTTTATCATAAGACTCATAAGTTTTATTGAGATATGTATTATTATATTTCATCAATGGAAGAACACTCATAAACAAACTCGATAAATGATGAGATTGTTTCAATAAACTCTTACCACTTGGTAACTTGGGATTATAATCTCCATTTAAGAAAATTAAATTACATGAAGCTTAAAATATCATGAAAATAATTATATTCATTATATAACATGTTAAATTGAGGTATATACACCTCTAAAAATAATGTAGGTGAATAACCATAACTTGTTTCTCAAATAAGGCAAATTGAGACAAAATTATCTTACTGATTTGGTAACTTCTGAAACATTATAACCATTAAGGAAACAAAATATAATATATATGTAAATACCCATAAATTTAATAATGATAATCATATAATACATTAATGGTTAGACTATAAACCTCACAAAATAAAAGAGTGGTGAACATGGCATGTATCTCACGGATGTCCAAAGTGAGGTGAAATTATCTTACCTTTTGTATTGACTCTATTTATACTCATAAAAACCTCCTGTATAATAAATTTATGTTTATTATACATAATTTAAATAACCATATTATTATTTATGATACCATATATGGTATTATTATGACTTTATATTACCCTCTTGTTAATATTTTCATGTTACAGTTACAATTTGGGTAATATTCACTTTTTTGCGCGTGTTCTTAATTTGTTATATATTTGGTCCTTATATATATCATTATTTAAAAAAAATAAACCAGGATATGAATATATTTTATATTGAGGAAATTTTTCTTATAATCATCAATAGAATATAAAATTATGAAATGGAATACACCGTTCCTTAAGACGGTAGGGCGTATGTATTCATTAACATTGTTTCCATTTTTCTTATAATATTGAAAGAAAAAATTTAAATAAAATATATTTAAATATATATTATCATAAATTTATAATAATTAATTCATATATATCATAGAAGTTCACTAAAACCATCCTCATTACATTCCATGTAGTGTGTGAACGAATCACATCGCTTTGAGAAAGCGGTAGTCAACACTTCCCCAAACAAAATTATCATATTAACAAAAGATGGAATGTATAATGGTGAGTTTTGTAAAAAATTATAAAAGTATAAATACATAATAAATATATTATATATGAAATATAAATAGTTTTCCCATCATAATTACCAAACATTAAAGGTGGTAAATAAAAATGAATAATCATTATTTCGTGAGGTGGAACTTCACTGTACATGTAAACAGTATGTTCATTACCCACTAGATGGAAGTGTGTATAATTGAAGGTCAAACACCTACCATAAAAACATATCAGTATATTTAGTATACTATTTTTGTTTTATAATAAATTAATATGTACATTGGATTAGGTAGATAATGAAAAGAAAATAATGGAGCTTGAGGAAGGATGTTACCTCTTCTTTGGGTAAATCCATTTAGTTTTCACCAAAGGGCTTACTTGGATTTATTTATTACCAAAGGGATACTTAAAGAATTAATTAATAAATTTTGGGGAATTTATTTCATATATAGTGTCTGAAACTAAGTAGTTTGAGAGGTGTGAAGAACTTGGAGGAGAGGAGGCCTTTTATTGTCAAGGAGGAGTGACACTCTTGTAAATACCAAAATGTATACATTAATGGGATGTATACCTTACTTAATTTACCTCCAAAATAGATAAATAATGTTTTCAAGGTTATTAATTGTCTACAAAAATATACCCCACAAAAAAATAAGTGCATTTTTATAATTTTGTTCCTTAACTTCTATGTTTTTCAAAATTTTATCATTTTAGTTTTTTTAAAAGTGTCTAGTATTATAACATAAGTAATTTAACCACTAATAATAAATTAAAGTGGGATTTATTATAAAATATATACCCAATAAATTATAATTATGATATATAAATAAAGAAACTAAAAAAATCATGTCTATTGGAAATCAATCTTAAATCAAGCGCATGTCACGCACAAAAATGCTAATTTAAACGGTATTGTGCTAAAAATGTTTTTACAATATTAGGTTCAATATGTTATTTATAAAAGATCAATTGGTCTATTAATGTATCATATTTTAAATTTATTAACACTTAAAAATTACTTTTCAGAAGTAATGGTTTTTAAAAAATTTAAAATAATTTAATAAAATATCATTTATTATAAACAAATTAATGTCAATTTTGTATTTATTTATTAAATTTTAATTTAATAAATATCAAAACAATATTAAAATCCAAATATATTAATTTTATATATTTTTAACAAGATATTTGCATCTAAAAAATAATTCATGACACTAATTCAACCAATTTTCTTTAATTCCAATATTTATATTATCGTTTATTTTAGTTAGTTATCAACTATATAATCACTATGTTGGTGTTTCTTAAGGATTTTAAGTAACTAAATCACCTATAAAAATTATTTATAATTAATTATGATAAAAATAACTCATTTAGTTTTTAAAAGGATATTTGTAATTGTAAATATGTTTTTATTTCTATATCTCAAAATTTTATAAATGTTAAAGGTGAGGAATGTTTACTTTTTTATCTTTTTCCTTACTTAACATATCATATAGCTAAATTTCTAGAACTATTACCCTAATAAAAAATAAAATTAAAACCAATAGGTTATATGGTAGAAATATTTGCATCCAATTGATTTTGGAAAAATTTATAGGTCATTTTGGCCCTTAATTTTAAGTTTTAGTCCCTTGTTAAGTTTAATTTTACCTTAATCGCTATAATTAATTTTAATCACCGTCACTAATATTTCATGTGAAAAAATTAATTTTGTATTGTTAGACCAAAAAAATATACTAATTAAAACTGTGTATATCCTTTTTAAAAAAAATATATCATGTAAGTGGGAAAATTAAATTTAATGTTAATCCCGCATACGTGGCGAGAAAGCAGATTTTTAAAGTAAAAATGCTCAAAAGTTGAATAAGTTTTTTTATAACCAATTTTAATATAAAAAATTTTCCAATGAAAATTTTTGTATCAATATTTGTATAATTGATCTGTTGTGAATTTAAAAATAGAATTAAAATATAGTTTAATATTAATAATTATTTAAATGAGAAGGTAGTTGGTAACCAAAATAAAGTATTTTTTGATATTGAAAGGATTGAGATATCATCCATACAGGTGATTACACCATTGGGAGAATAGAGGATAAACCCTAGAAACCCCCAATCCCTTGCAAGTATCATCATGGGTGAACATAAGAGAAACCCTAAATCTAATCCATGTTCTTTTATAGATGTCATCGCGGGAATATATCCCTCGGCTCTGGCTGATTTGAAGACCTCATAATTCATTGATCTAAAGAAATATTGTCATAGAGGTATTTTAGTGATTTCATTTACAAATGAGGATGTACATTTTCTCTCCCTATACCTTCATTTTGTGTTGGTTTGGAAATTTATCAAATGAAGACCCTCAATTTCCTTCCTCCTCATGACACTGGAAAAAATGGATTTTTGAATTTTCACATTAGTTTGATGAATTACTCACAAGTTCTTTTTCATTTTTAATATAAAAATGGTTAATATATGATTTATAAGAGAGAGTTTTTGTTTTTCGATGGTTTCCTCATGATGGTTTTGAAATGGTCCCCAGACTTTTGTGTTGACTCAGAGCCACCTATTATCCCTATCTAGCTAGGTTTATTTAAGCAGCCATTGTATTTCATTAATAATAATTCTTTCTTTTCCATGTTTTAGTCTTTTTTATCAACCCCATAAACATAACTCTACTACCCTTAATATTTCTTGGCCTTTAGTAGCTAGAATACGTACTCAAATAGATATTTCAAAATATTTTCCATCGTAGTTTTGGATTCAAAATAGAGAAAATGGCATCATTCAAGAGGTTCTTTTAAAAATTATTCAATCCTATTGAAAGAGATGTTCTATAATTGGTCACCCTACAAGAGAATGTGAGAATAAAAGGATTTCTTCATGCCCCCTGTCTCATTTCAAATAAATTTGGGTGGAAAAGGAATATTTAAAATGGATTTTTGTTTCTTGTAAAGGGGGCCCTATTGGTATTAATACCACCATGAATTATTCAGGTTCTCCAAATAATCAGCTTCCCTCTACCAGCCTCTCAGGTTTAGTAGAGGAAGTGAAGAATGCCCAGTTTACTATGGAAGATGAGGAATTTCTTATTAAACACAAGAACTCAGATATGGATATCAATCAAATTGATCATGGAGAGGCATATAAAGAACAATTTTATTCTGGAGAGTCTCTACAAGATGATTTTTAGAATTATTACCAGCTTCAAGAAGAATTTTTGAAATTGAGGTCTAAACAACAGAAAAAAATCAATGATTTATTCTCATGGTTTCAGCACTCTGAGTTCCAAGAAAATTTGGAAATTTAGGGATCATCATAAAATTGATATAACCATTGTCACGTGATCCCTAACTTCTTCCCTAAATGAAAAAAAATATTACACCCCCACATCCCATGCCTACTGAACATTTTTCTACATCCTCTGATTAAAATGACTTACAAGAATCTACTAGTGTGGATGAAAATGAAAATGAACCTACTTTTAGGGATTCTTACCAAACTGAAGAGAAATTATATTTTTTCAAGGATCTTGACTCTTGGATGAAATAGAATAATACAACTACTTTTCGTAAATAAAAAAATTGTGATATGTCTACTGATAGCTACCTTGAAATAAACAAAAACAATTTTTATCAAAGTGGTGGAAGAGTTTAAGAAATATCCAAACATCAATTTCAAAGATATTCCTTGGAAATGACTCGACTTTGTGAGGATTTTGGTTCCTATTTAACTTTAGTAGTTTTTTCTGTAATTCACAAAAAAATTGGTGTGGATTTGAGGATCCTTGCCTTTTTTTCATTCGTTGTTTCTTAAGACTACCCATGGGTTTCTCCTTATCCTAAATCTAACCATGTTAAGGCTACTCCTGCTTGATTATATGGATTTGGGGGTTTTATTTTTATTCTAATTTGTTTTATTTTGGATCAAACTTTTTGTTATGCTCTAATTTTTGTGACATACTCTAAGGATTGCTTGTATGAAACAATAGTTGTCTTTTAGGATGTTTTCTTGATACTTTTGTGTTGATCATTCGAGATAGTGAATGCTTGGATTTCATCTCTCAATACTTGGAACTTTCTCAATTCGTCATTATATCTTCTGCAATGTATGGTTATTTTAATATTGGTGATTACTGCTTATTGTTCCATAAATGAATGGCAGCTAACCTTTCTAGATAAGTCATGTTAATGATAGATTATCTTGGACTTTTTTTTATGAAACTCATGTATTTGGTTTGTTTCTCTTGTAATTTTTATATTGTACCCCCATGAATTCCTTGTTAGTGTAAAATATTTAAACCTAATTCTTGTAATTTAATGTTTTATTTTAATAAATTTCTTTGGGGCATGAATTGGGTGACCAGTTCATGTCACTGCATTTCTAAAAAAATGTATTTTTCACTATTTCCATTGTAGTCAAGGCATCGCTACCAAAGAAATATTCGTAGTATGGGTTCACTTATCATACCATATTGGTAGTCATGGTTCAATATCATGTACATATTAGTCGTATGAGTTCAATCCTCATACCATCTTGGTAGTCATGGTTCACTCCCATAACTATCTTAGTAGTCAAGGTTCATGCCCAAGACCATCTTAGTCTATCTTATGAGATATAAATCTTTACCCAATGCATTAAAGGGAGATATAGGTGCCACAAATCTCAAAAATTAAATCATACATACATGTTCCACAAAATCAAAAACAATCTTATCATAACCCTTAAAATGAAATGGGTATCATAATCATGTAATAATATCATAACCTTTGAAAAAAATATACAGGTTTCATAATCATTTCATCAAAAGAATAACCCGTGAAAAGAAGTGGGTTTTAAAATCATATAACCCATGAATGATAAAAACATTTCATAAAAATAATTCCATGAAAATATAAAACATTTATAGAAACAATATAAATGGAAACATTGAATCATTTCCCGAAAAAGGCATGTGTAACATCAATGGATGAAATCTTATATGAAAAATAAATTTGAAAGATCGTTTAAAACCATTTATTGAGGAAAATTTCATTTCTTCTCTGAAAATTTATTTTTAAAACAAAAAACTTTTTAAAAACTATTTATATTGAAAATAAATTTAAAACAAATAAATAAGTCTTGAAATAATTTTGAGAACCTTTTTCCTATAAAACATGTAAAAGAAACATGAAAACATCTTGAAACACATTTTCCTTGAAAAATTATAAAATAAGATTCAAATAATTTTAAATACATTTTTCCTTGAAAACACTTTTAAAAAATATAAATAAATATTGAAAACATTTATAAAATCATTTATTAGAAAATAAACTGATAAGTTATAAAGGAATCTTGAAACCATTTTTTAAAAAGTGTTTTTATCAAATATAGATTTAAAAATGTATAAAGAAAGATTAAAATAATTTAATTTCTTTTTATTGAAAATAACCTTTTGAAAAAATATAAGGGAATATTTAAAAATCACTTAAAATTATTTTTGAACATAAATTTTTTTTAAACCTTTTAGAAAGCACGCTTTTGAAAGAACATAGATTTTTGACCGAAAGAAGAAATAAATTCAGATTTTCATGAGAACGTTTTATTAGTTAAATTAAGTACAATTGAGTTGTAAAATGGTTCTAATAAATGGATGTATCATGAATAAATATATTATAATAAAACTAATGAGTTTTCTTGAGAGATGGATCAAAATATTTCATCAATTGGTGTCTAATCATAAACAACCCCGATAAACGATCAGATTGTTTCAATAAGCTATAACCACATGGTAACTTGAGATCATACTATCTATGTAGAAAATTGGAATTTAATCAATATTAAAATATCATTTATAAAATTATATTTATGATATAACATGTAAAATATAGATATATTCACCTTGAAAAATAATGTAAGTGCATAACAAAAACATGTGTCTCAAAGAAGGAAAATTGAGACAAAAAATTGTCTTACTAATTTGGTACCTTTTTAAACAATATACCCATGAAGTAAAAATGATATAATTGATATTTAAATTCCCATAAATTAAATAATAATAGTCATACAATATATTCATGGGCATTATATACACTACAAAAAATAAATGATTGGTGAACATGGCATGTATCTCACGAATATAAAAAGTGAGATGAAATTGTTTTCCATATGTCTTAACTGTATTAATACTTCTAAAAACCTCCTATATAATAAAAATAAGTTTATTATAAATATTTTAAATAACTATATTCTTATATCTAATACCATATATAGTTGTATTATGACTTTATATTTCCCTCTTATTAATAGTATCGTGTTAAGGTTACGCTTCAGGTAATATTTTCTTTTTTTCACATGTGTCTTAATTTATTATATATTTAGTCATTATATATATATCATAGTTTCCAGAATTTAAATCATGATATTAATATATTTTATTTTCAGTATATTTTTATTATAATAATATATATAATATATGTGTATGAAATGGAATAAAATATTCATGGGCACGGTAGGTCGTACATACGCAAGAATGGTGTTTCCATTTTTCTTATCATATTGAAAGAATGAATGTAAATGACATATATGTATATATATAATATAATTATATTGGAATTATTATGGAATATATATAATATAAGTTCACTAAACCCATCCTTAATACATTTCATGTAATGTGTGAATGAATCAAATCGCTTTGAGGAGGCCATAATCGGCACTTCCCCAAACGAAATTATCGTATTTAAAAAATGGAAAACATAATGGTGTGTGTTAAAAAATGATTAAATAAGAATAAAGTAATAATATATATAATATATATCATATATAAATAGTTTGTCCATTATAATTCCAAACCATGAAAGGTGGTAATGTAAAATTTAACAAATCATCGTTTTGTGAGGTGGTAGTTCATCGTACACGTAAACAGTATGTTTGTTACCCATTATATGGAAGTGTGTTTAAGTTTTGGTCAAACCCTTAGCATAAAAAAATCTTAGTATATTTATTATAACATTTTTTTATAAAAATTCAATAATAATAGTGGAGGGGTGGAGAATGAAAATAAGATAAAGGATCTTGAGGAAGGATGTTACCTCTTCATGGGGTAACTCCTTTTCATTTTCACGAAATAGATTATTTGGATTTATTTAATAAAAAATTTAGGATTCAAGGAGGAATGTAGGGATTTTTTAATTGTATTTTTCAGATCTTGTATGAACCTAAATGGTTTGAGATGTGTGAATAAGTGGAAGGATATAAGGCCTTTTTATAGTGGAAGAGGGGTGGCACTCTTGTAAATACCAGAAGGTATACATTAATGGGAGGTATCATTTACATAATGCGCCTACAAAATGAAAAAATAATGGTAAAAGGTGAATCACGTCTGTAAAAAATCTATAAAACATAAAAATAAGTGCACTTTTATAATTTTGTTCCTTAACTTCTAAGTTTCCTTAATTTTATCATTTTGGTTTTTATTAAAGTATCTAGTATTATAAAATAAGTAATTTGAACATTAAGACTATATTAAATAGGGATTTATTAAAAAATATATATCAAATGAATTATAATTATGTTATATAATTTAAAAAATAAAAAAAATCATGTGTGTTGGAAATTAATTTTAAAATAAGCGCATGTAATGCTCAAAAACACTAATTTAAACAGGACCAGGCTAACAAAGTTTTTACTATATAAGGGTAAATATGTTAATTATAAAAGATAAAATGGTCCATTAATTTATCATATTTTAAATTTATTGACACTTAAAAATAAGTTTTTAGAATGAATTATATTTATTATTTTTAAATCATTTAATAAAATATCATTTATTGTAAAATAACATTAATGTCAATTTTGTAATTATTTATTTAATTTCAATTTAATAAATATAAAAATAATATTTAAATACAAATATATTAAGTTAACATATTTTTAAAATGATATATTCATCTAAAAAAATAATTAATGAAACTAATTCAAAAAAATACCTAACATTTAATATTTATAGTATCATTTATTTTAGTTAATTATTAACTAAATAATCACTACATTGGTGTTTCATAAATATTTTTAGTTACTAAATCAACTCTAAAATTATATATAAGTTATTATGATAAAAATAACTCATTTATTTTTTGAAAGGATATTTGTAACCGAAAATATTTTTTTCTATCCATATCTAAAAGTTTTATAAATGATAAAAGTGATGAAAGCTCCATTTTTTGACTTTTTCATTATTTAACTTATCATATAGGGAAATTTCATGAAATTTTATCCTAATAAAAATATTATTAAAAACATATGGGATATGGTTGAAATATTGGCATCCAATTTCTTTTGGACAAGTTTCTTGGTCTTTTTTTTCCTTAAGAGTAAGGTTTGGTCCCTTGTTCGGCTTAATTTTACCTTATTCACCATAATTAATTTTAATCACTTTCACTAATATTTTTGGTCAAAAATTTAAGTTGATCTTATTAGAACAAAAATATTATACTTATTAAAACCATTTGTTTCTATTTTTCAAAATTAAAATTATAGAATTGGGAAAAATAAGTTTAATGTTAATGCAGCATGCATGGTGGGAAAGCGGGTTTTAAAGTAAAAATACTCAAAAGTCCAATAATTTATTTTATAACAAATTTCAATATAAAGAAATTTCAAATTACCTAAATTGGATTAATATATGTATAATTGATCTATTGTTACTTTATAACCCAAATTAAAATATAATTAAATTGTAATATTTACCTAAACAAAAAGGTAGTTTTTAACAAAAATATAGTATTTTTCACTATTCATTGAAAAATGAAACTTCTCAGAAAAATAAAAAAATCACCCTAACCAAATTTTTTACATTCTCAATTCAAAAATTAGGATTATTTTATGAAATTAAATTTCTAAAAGTTTGTAAAATTAATTTTATGATTGTTCACATATGGTCATAAAAAGCAGTTCATTTAAAATAAAAAGTATTTTTAAAAATATAAATACTTTACCAAAATTATATATTTCATGATAAATATTTTTTATTTACATTAAAATATAATTATAATTTAAAATAAGTTATTACTATTCATATTACTCAGTTTAATGGTTTGGTTATAACTGTCTTGTTTAAATAATTTTAATAATAAAGCGGTGTTTCATAGAAACAAAATGTGTCATGTAACGTTAGCCAAATGTATTTATTTAATATATAATAATAATTATTTTAGTTTTATTTGAAATTAAAAATATAATAAATATTAAATTAATTTGGAAAAAAATATTTCACAAAATCTCAGAGTGTTATAGAATCCAAATCGACCAAAGGCACGACAGTGTGTACAGGTTCACACAAGAACAAACATGATTCAATTTTTATCCACCGGATGGCCAAAATCCACTGGATAATGTTAAATCAACCATTTTTGGGGAGAAACATGTCCAAACCTGAAGTTATAAACACCATCATATCTGAAGGTTGAAATAACATATCTGAAGTGTGCAGACCAAATCTAATGTCCAAGAAAAAATATCAGTACACTCTGTGTAGTCTTAAGAACACATGTCATGTAGGTCCCTAGATCTAGTGGATAGGTTTTTTGGATAGTTAAGTATCGCATGTCATGTGGGACCCCCACATGTCGTGTGACCTTGTGCTGGAAAACACAGCATGTACTATGGGAGTAAATGGGAATGAACACAACTAGAGAGCATGGGGAAAGACCCTAAGTGGATTAGACATGCTGTGTAGACTCCCTACACATCATATAATGCTAAATTTTTGGTTATTCAAGTACCTATAGGGATACGACTAAGTGGTGGAGTGGGTCCATATGTCATGTACCCTTTGTTTTCTTCTAAGGAAACTTCAACCTCCCGTATCTCCTTCGTTTGGACTCATATTTTTCCTCATGAGTGACCTATCTTGAGTATTTTTCTAAATAGAACATTATGGTGTCCTTAGAAGTGTATTTTTAGTTAAAATGTGAGATTTTATAGGAATTATGCATATTTATGTGATTCTTGATGATGATAATGATCATGATGGATCATTAGAGGATTCTAGGGTAGAACCCTCATGCTGGGATAGGGCATGGGTCCTCTAGTAATCCATTGAGTGGCATCATCCATATGGGTTGGTCATGGGTTCTATATCAAATCTTTGATTGGAACCCAAAGTTGGGTATAGGTCTTGACTGATTATTGGAGTGGCACCCTTCTGCTGGTCAAGGCATGGGTCCTCTATCTACTCTTTGAGTAGAACCCTATTACTGGGTAGGGAATGGGTCCTCGATTGACTATTGAAGTGGCGTAGTCCTACTGGTAAGGTAATGGGTCCTCTACCTACTCCTCAATTGGAACCCTCTTTCTAGGTAGGTCAAGGATCCTCAACTGACTATTGGAGTGCTACCCTCCTACTGGGTAGGGAATGAGTCCTCTATCAAATCCTTGAGTAGCACCCACCTGCTGGGTGGGGAATGGGTCCTCAATTGACTATTGGAGTGTCACTCTCTTGTAAATATATTCATTGGTCCCCTAAATACAACTAGAGTGGCACTCTCCAGCTGGGATTGGCATGGGTCCTCTATCAAATTTTGAGTGGCACCCTCCTGCGGAGACAGAGCATGGGTCCTCGACATCAAAGTGGAACCCCTTGTTAGATATGGCATGGATCCACTAGATATCTACTAAGTTTCACCCTCCTTTTGTAACATGACATGGTCCCTATATCAAGATATTTTTCCCCTATATTTTGTGGCATAGTGGAAAGCTGTGTCTTGATTTGGATGCTTTCTACTGGGCGCACATGTGAGATTCTAGGTATCGACGATGGACTTTTGGAAATATTAGCACTCTTTACCGGGTTGGGTTAGGAGATAGAGATCCCCTTATCTATAATTTTTTGTTTCTTTAGATTGATAATATATATATATATATCCATGTCATTGGATCTTATTTACTCTCTTGTTTTGGGTTGAGTTGTTTACTTTCTCTTCCTATCATGTCTCTTACTACTCTCCCTTAAACTTTCAGGGCGTCATATTGGGTAGGAATATACTCACCCCTATATGGTATTTTTTAACATTTGTCAGGTCTTATACATATTATGGATAGGTTAGTGGTGACCTTAGAGGTGCTTAGTGATATTGGGTGCATTGGACTGCATATGGTGGTCAGAGCTTGGAGATCTGGATCTGGACTCTCTCAAAACTTTTAGTTTCAATTTTATTAGGTTGGGACATATTTCTAGTTGGGCATGTATTTTTTACCTTTACTTTTCAGTTTTAAAATTTGTACTCCTATACACCCCAGAGGTTTTTCTTGCTTGGTTTTTATTCTAGTTGTTGCATCTATTTATTCTTATTCCTCTACACTTCTACATTGAGATGGTTGGGTGTGTGCATATAGGTACATTTGGAAATGGCCTCCGATTTGGGATATTCCTTTCATTACATTTTTCCACCCCTAGTTTATGGAGGTGGTCTTAGGTTAATTTCATCTCGAGCCTCGATTAGGGTATTTTCATGAAAGTCTTACATAACATTAAATTGATAAGAGTGGCCTCCCATGTATGACATGTTATTTTCCTTCATATGATCCATATATATGGAAGTAACTTCCTATGAAATAAATGTGTTATAATTATCATCCCAACATGATATATGGTATGGCCTTGGTCCTTCATCCTAGTCCCAACCACAAACAAAAATTTAAAATTTCCCCACCTTATTTTGGTATTTATGTTTTGTCTTTATTACCTTGAATTGAAACAAGGTCTTATGATCCACATAAAGATAATACCCATTTGAAACTAAACATACAAGTCCTTTCAGAAATACCTTAAACTATATAACACCCATGTACCTACCGCATGTATTTAAATTTTGAGGTGGAGGTCCATCTGGAATGAATTTAAACTGATCAGGGTGGTGCATTCCTTTTTGGCCTATTTCTCCCTTCATAATAAACCAATCTATATGGAATTATTTAGAACACAATAATTTCTCACATTATGACATCAATTCTCCATATTACTTTCATGTGATACAAATATATACAACTAACATCCCAAGAATGACTTGTGGCTTGATTCTCATTCTAAAGAGATACATAGTGATGTCATGATCCCTTATCCTAGGTCCAGTTGTGGATTAAAAAAATCCCTCCTCCATACATGTGATCTAGATCTATTTATGGAGGTTATTATATTGAAATTTATTTGGATTTATACTTATTTTTGATGAGAAAAAATTTATGTAAAGACCTTGTATCCTAGGCCCATCCATTAACTCTAAAAAATATCTCTCTCCACATACGAGCCAGGCCTATACAGGATAATTCTTCCTAAGAACTATGTATGTCTTGATTATTGTTTCGATGAGATATATAGTGAAATTTGGTTCCCTTATCCTAGTATTATCCATGAACAAAAATGAAATTGACCATTTTTGTTGAATATGAGCCAGATATATGAAAATAAACCCTTATGAGAGCCATGTCATGTCTAGTATTAGCATATCCATTCACAAAAACCTTCCTTGGATATAAATAATATAAGAATATGACTCTAAGGGACGCCTCTATTTTGATTATACATACTAATCCCTTAATATAGATCTAAATATGTGGCCCCAACATGGACCATCAATCCGTGGCAATTGTGCCCTATGTAGAAAATTCTTTTATCACTTTATACCTTTACAAAATCACAGTAAAAGTTTACTTTCAAACTTGGTCTATAGCCATTCCTTACATACTTATCCCATTCCACCAACTCTGATTTGATAATCCCAAGATTATTAAATACAATTTATCTCTCTCATGTTAAAAATATGTTGGATCATCCTTGGATGGTAATCACTATTTGGATCATTGTTCCTATTTTATTTTTCTATGAACTATAACCTTAAACTACAGGCACACATTCATGGGATCAGTTCCCAGTGAAATCTTCCCACATTGAATATAAATCACATAAAATATGATGTAGTTACTTTGGTGTATGAATATCTTCCAAAATAGTCTTGTTCCCTATAAACCCGTTTTATATCTCTGATGTCTGATTCGGCACTAATAAAACCTTGAGTCAATTGGTCCTTTTAGTTTTCCCTTTCATAGAAAAATTGGTAACAGAGATCAAATTATTAAGGTAACATCCATCCTACTCTCACCAGTATATATTTAATGAGCATAGATTTATTTTTACCACATTACTAATGGTTATTCTACTCAATCCAGTCTCCACCTAAACCTCATGGGTCACCCCTGGACAGAGTGTGGTAACGACCAACATTATGACAACCCTTTCCATTATCACACATTAATTCATGATTTACTACATAATAATACACTAATATAACCTAGAAGATATATAATTATAGTATATTTGGGTTATTGGGTGAATTATATAATAACTTGAAATATGGGATACATAATCATTATTGAAAACATCCTTAACATGATCATAATATTCTATTATTCTTAAAATTGCATGGGATAACCTTGGGATATGCATAAGAAAGGGGTGATTTATAAATACAATTAAGGGAAAAGATATGGAATAATATGAAGAAATTATTGAATTTTAAAAAATAGGAATTCTAATGGGACATAAAAGGGGTGAGAATCATACAAATGAACAAAGAGGAATGATATAGCATCAATAGATAAAGTCAACAAGGGAAAGTGGAAACAAATTTTATCATGACATCATAAACATATGTCAAGGATAACTAATAATACATCATAACATGGTGGAAAAAGTCCCATAATGGATTAGGTTTACTCCCTAATCCCATACATGACATCTAATGAGACTAAAAAATTACCCAATGGATAAGAGAGCTATATAATTTCTGGCACACCCATCACTTTCATATCATGTATTTGAATAAGTGTGCCACAAAGATCATATAACATACGGATTTCCTTCAAAAATTTTGACCCCAATATAAAGGATAATAGGATACATACATGGAATTCCATAATTAATTAAGGATATGTATAACTATTTTAATACCCTTGAGAGGAAATGGGGGTGGATATTTGCAACACAATCGTTTGTCATGAAAAATCATAGAGGAATTTTGACAGCATAACGTCTGTACTTAAAGATAAATAAAATGGTTTAGTGATAAGGAAAGGGTTCTCACATCATTTATAAATAAAATGTATAGTAATATGGATGTGTAAAAATATATCTCAACATTATGAATTGGAAATAAATTACATAAAATAATGAAGATTGTTGAATAACGAGGACAAGGAAAGAATCCCTTACCTTGAGAGGGTGATTCCAAATGATAGGAGGATTTTCTTGAGAGATTGAGGTGACTTGGGGGACTCTATAGAGGGGATAAAATATTAAGGCTATTTTCCAAGATTTTTTAGTGAATATGAATGGGATAATGTGTGGTTTTATATGGGAATATAGTAGGTGTTCTTTCTTATTTCCCAAACTTATGTATTGGAATCTATATTAATGTAACCAAACCAAAAAACTTACCATGGTATTTGAACATAGTTTATATAAAACATGATAAACTTATTCTATTTTATAAGTAAGAGGTTCTAAAACATTAAAATATTACACTTGTTGATGTTGAAGTCAGTCATGTTCATATATAAATGATTTTAAACCCTTAAAATATAATATATGTTTCGGAGGATTCATAAAATATTTATAAAATTAATAAAATAACCTAAAAATAAAATTATATTAATGGTGGAAAATTTATTTGATCATGTATAAATTTTATAACATTCATTACATCACTTTGGTGTCATTATGATGTCATAATATCATCACATATTAAAACCACAATTAATTTTTACCAAAAAATTTAATTGTATTGTAAAATTATGAAAAATTTACTATTTGATAATTTAGTCATGATTATTCAAAAAAAATATTTATGTTTTCGAAATAACTTCCAAAAAATGTAAATTTTCACTTTTAAAACAAGAATCAACTTTTATTGAGAAATTTTCTGTTTTTTGACAATAACAGTTTTTGAAACCTTATAAATAATAACATTTTACTTAATAAAAATCATATTATCATTTATATTTAATAAAAATTGTTTAATTTTTTTTACTTTAGTATGATATCATTTATTTTTAAAATTCATGAATTCATCAAAAAGGAATGTCTTAATGTAATTTTCATATTACATAAAAACACATTTTTATTGTTTTATAGTATCAAAATAAAAATCATTTATAATGTAACAGTGATAAGAAGTAAATATATCCATTATTATATTGAAATATATATATATATATATATATTCATATTATTAGGGTATTGATACATATCCCTTTAGTACACCAACAAAATCCCTGGGTGTAAGGAGAGTAAAGGTGAGATTTTCACGGGGTGGTTTGGCATACATGGTTGGGCTCATGATCTCAATGAGCATGAAATTATCCCATAAATTTTTTCACTCATCTCTAGATGTCAAATCTCTGCGTTGTCTTGGTCAATTTAAAATAAAAATTATTCTATCTCCCTCAGAGGATCTGATAAATGGACTTCATAGGGTATGATCCTACTAGTTGAAGTCATCCCATCCTTTGACTATGTCAATTGTATTTAACAAAACCCTATATTTATCCTAATAGTATGATCACAATTTTATGGCTATATCAATGGTTATGATACTTAGCGGTATTTTAAATCCAATGGGATGTAATAAAACCAAATAAGTTCATTTTTTCAATAACCATAATACATAATAGGGTATTTAACTCAGTCACAAAGGAAGTTTTTTTTATAATATTTTGGGTCATTACAAACTTCCCCCCTTCAAAAATTTATCCCTAAAAATTTTCATTCCACATAATAAAAAAAACTGAGTATAATTATATTTCATCACCTCATATAGTTCTCATGTATCTTCTTCAAACTTGTGGAATATCCATACCACATTGAACAGGTGTATTGTCTTATTTCATAGAACTTTGTCTCTATAATCTATGATATTCACTGGCTATTACTCATATGAAAGATCATTATCCAATAGTAACACCTCTGGATTCATCACATCTAATGGGTATGGTATGTTCTTATTTAATAGGGATACACGTAACACATTATTTTCTTGTTATTCGTTAAGTGGGATTGCTATTTGATAGATCATCGCTTAAATGTGATCAAGGATCTCAAAGGGACCAATGAATCATGGAATAAGATATCCCCTCTTCCCAAATATTATGAATTTATTCCATGGAGATATATGAAGAAATAACTTATCACCAACCTCAAAACCTAGGTCCCATAAATGATTGTCATCATAGCTCTTATGTTGACTCTGAGCAGCCCCAATGTGTTTCTAAATGGTCTTAACCTTTTATACCATTTCAGGACAAAGTAGTTTTTGCTCACCAACTTCATCCCATCATGCAGGTTTTCTAAATATCTTACCATAAAGGTATTTATAAGGATCCATTTGGATGCTATAATGGAAACTATTATTTTATTATAACTTTACTAGAAGAAAATGTTGATCCCATCCTACTTTTAAGTCAAATGAGAATTCTTTCAACATGTCCTTAATTGTTTGGATAGTCCTCTTATATTATCCACCAGATTGAGGGTGATAAGTCTTCCTAAAGTTCAACTCAGTATTAAGATAATGATAGGGACTCTTCCAGAACATGAAGTTAAATCTTGGATCTAAATTAGATACAAATGATAGTGGTGTTACATGCAGACTCACAAGTTAACTAATGTATATCCTTTCAAGTTGATCAAGTGAAAACTCCTCTTGAATTTCAATGAAGTGATAATTATTTATAAGATCATCCACCACAATCCATATAGTTTTATATCATATTTATGTCTTTGGAATACCAGTGAAAATTTACATGGTTATGTTTTCCCATTTTCGTGTAGGTATGGGTTATAGTTGCATCATCTCCTTGGATTCTTTCATTTCAGCCTTCAGTTGCTGACTCAAAGGACTCCATTATGTATATTCCAAGGTCTCATTATTCATATTGTCCCACAAATAGTTCTCTCATATATATAAATACATATTCATGCTTCTTGGATGGATGGATAAGGTCAATCTATATGAATCATAGAACATATCCTTCTTTAACTCTGGATATGATGGTACACATATTCCTGAGCCAAATCTTATAACTCCTTTATTCATTTTGAAATATAAGGATTTCCTTTTTTTAAAGATTCCACCTTCTTCTGATTTTCTATATTGTATCTTTAATCATCCTTTATCTTCTTTATAACGGATGGTTAGGAAATAATTTGGTAAAGGATTGATGATTTTTTCCTTTATCGCCAATTTTTTTATTTTCTAATAAACCACTTTATGGGTGAGTGGGAACATCAAACTACTAAAAAAAATTCTAACACCAACATAAATATGATATAGGCTTCGAAAAAACCCAAAACAACAAAATTAATATTCAAATTTCAAATTCAAAAAAAAAGGACACACCTCAATACCTCGGGCCGAGAACCTCCTCAAGCCATGCTCCCAGATTCACAACCCTGATACACAAATCCCATTGTCTTCATTGGCATCACCGGTGATCAGAACCCATCAGATCAGCACACACCACTGTTGACCAAAATTGAAAACCTTCGAATTGAGAAGGGGGAAACATGAGATCATCGTTCTCGATAGTGGGACTAGAACAATATCCCCCAAACAAGAATACAGAACATCAGAATATCATCAATAAACAAAATCAACATCACCCAACATTGTAAGGTCCTAAAACATCGTTGACCACTCGAACCCACCTACCAAGACACCTTGAAATCCACCACTCAAAACCAACTGTGAGAAGAGTTATTGAATATTGAAGTAAGAGAAGAGTTGGAACGGACACCAGCGTACAGAAACACAGCCATTGATAACTTCTGTCGACATCGATGATGATTACCATGAACAAAAACCAAAACTATAAAAATCCAAACATCAAACGCAAATGAAAAATACCACCAAAATAGGAATCCATCCAGAGAATAGAAAGAACAAAATGTAACCAATTAAGGATAATGAATCCCTATGGTATGAGAGATAAAACTATTTTTAAAATCCCTGAAGTAATATTTATAATCATTATTCCAAAAAAATTTGAGTACCTTCCAATTTAGTTTGGTTAGATTGTTTGAAAATCATGATAAATTTTCCATAAATCAAAGAAAATACCCATCTAACCCAAGGAAACTAAAGATATCTGTCATAGACATTGTCCAAGTCCATACTTGAAGTTCCTATGTATTTTAAGGTTCTATATATATCACATTTTTTGTAATAATATGCCCAAATAATGATATTTCATTCAACCAAAACTCACATTTTCTATACTTCCCAAAAATATTTTCTTCTTGTAAGTTATTTATCACAGTGTTGAGATACTCTTTATACTCCTACATACTTTTGTATTATATTATAATATAATTTATAAAGACAACCAATTTTTTTTAAATGTAATCTATAAAGACTCTATTCATCAATTCCAAAAAAAATTGTAGAGAATTGTTGATTCGTAATGGCATTACTCATAACACAAAGTAATTGTACCTTGTACAAAAAAGCAGTTTTAGGGATTTACACCTTAAAACTTACTTGATAATACCCAGGTTGATGGTCTAACTAGGAGAAGTATTTGGATCTATGTATCTGATCAAATAAGTCATCAATCCTTGGTATAGTATGGTTTTTCATTATGTTGATCTTGTTTAGCTCACTATAACTAATGAAAAGGATCGTTGACCCATCCTTATTCTTAATGAAGATGACCAATACACCCCACGATGAAGCACTTTGGTGAACAAAACCATTTTATAGATTATCTAATAGTTTTTACTTCATCTCCTCAATTTCAACAACATCTATTCTATATTGAGTCTTAGATATTGGAAAATCCCCATGTATAATCTCAATTGTAAATTCAACGACTCGACTGAGAGGAAAACATGGCAATTCTTTGGGAAAAACTTCATTATATTCCCTCAAAATGGTCATGTATTAAAGGATGATTATTTACTTGATATAAATTATTTTATCTTTATATTCTTTATTGTAGGGAAATAATATCCATGATGGATATGTTTTCTCTAAATAAGATTTTTCCTCCTCCTTTCACTTGTACAAAATCCAAGGAAGATTTGGGATATAGAGAGTGATTTCATTATCACAATAATTTATGTTGTCTCTATGTTAGGAAATATAATCCATACCATGAATTATATCAAATTACACTAAAGGGGTTATAAAAATGTTTAATGGGAAGTTCAAACCCTGAATTTTTGCATTGGAGGAGTTATGTACTTGGGAAGCAATAATTGCATCATTTTTTATTTTCACTAACAGTTCTACTTCCATGACTTGCGGTGGTATTTGAATAGTTCTGTTAAAATTTTGTGATATAAAATATTGTGTAGAACTAGTACCAAAAAGAATGTTTTTTATTCTTGAATGAATAATTAGCATAACTATCACCACTTCGTTGTCAGGATCCACCTTAGCAGCTGTAATGGCATGAGCTCATTGTTGCTACCTTAGAGGTTATTAGTGTTGATTGTCTCTAACTAAACTTGGCTTAGTTCATTGGTTTTCAAAGTTCCCTTATTCCTAGAATTTGAACCATTGTAAAATAGGTTGAGGGTTAATAGGATCATTCCTATCTTCAATTACATTGATGGGTTTCTACCGTCATCAATCGCTAGCTAGGTACCCTTCCTTTCCGCACCTAAACCATTTCCTCGCCCCTTTAGTAAATTTATAGAGTGCATCTTTAAAAACTTTTGATAAGTGGGATATTAAAATTTATTACCACCATTATATTTTCTCAATTTCACAAGAAGAATTAAACTCCAAATTCCTCTTCTTATCCCCATTAGATACCTAAGATATGCCAATTTTTATTTTTACTTTGAGGGAACATTGGAAAATTTCCTCATAACCATCAAGGTTTTAGATTTTTAGACTTTTTTTAGAGTCAGTTTTATCCCATTAAATAATATGTACACTTTTAATTTGGAAGTAATGAAAAATATAGAGGTGTATATTGCAAGTTATGTGAAGTTTTTCTCATACATAATCATGGATTCATATTCTTTTTTCTTGAGGGAATGGAAATCCATTTAAATTTTAAGTTGGAGAGTGTGAGGAAAGAATTTTAGGAAAAATATTTTATTAAATTCCTTCCACCCCATCACTTTGATCTCTTCCCCAAGATTTACATTCTTGATCAATTCACACTACTGATCGGCCTCTCATTGCATATGATAAATAACTGGTATTTTCTTATCCTACTCAGAACATTGAAGGATGTAGAATATTTTATTAGTGGAGTTTATCCACTACTCCATAATTCAGGGATTGGATGATCAATTGAAATTCAGATACCTTTGTCACAAAAAGGTCTCAATTATAGCTTGTTATTTCTTATAAAGATTTGGGTATTTATCTTCATTTAGGTTTCTATTTATAACCTAATTCAAATGAGAGAGTATATTCACAAAGTTCATGATTCCTAATCTTATTCGGATGGGTATCTCTTTTGGGTAGTCATCACATTTCCCGTCACATTGGTTGTTTACCCAATTCCTCCTATTTCTGGCCATTGGATAGAATAAAGGGTAAATTAGAGTATTTTACTTTTAAAATATTAAACACACATATGATAATCCAATAACATTAAAGGGGTAATTTATAAATGACATTTATTCCTTAACTTTTGAATTTCTAGGCTTCAATATAAGTTATCCATAATATATTTCCTAACATAGACTCTTATAGGAATTTTTGTTCCCTTAATAAGGGTTTACAACAAGATTTTTAATTTACCAAGCATATCCCCTAAGGAGTGTTAAACTAGGTGTACATCATGTCTCATTTTCTTGTGTTAGTTACTGATTAGTTTTATATCAATACGGGTTTTTTTGTGTTACCCATAGGTACATTTTTTGTGAGAACCACATCCACATGTAGTATCCATAAAGGGATATATTTATCTTAGAAACCAATTACTCTATAATTTACAAAAATATAGGGATGTATTATTCTGTTTAGTATTATCCCCAAGTCGTTCATTAGACATTTCTAATCTAAATCCAAAAAAATAACTAAATGTTCGTCAGATACTAACTATGACAACCTTTTCCATTATTACACATTAATTCATGATTTATTACATAATAATGCACATAAAACAGCCTAGAAGATTGATATTTCTAGTGTATTTGGGTAATTAGGTACATTACACAACAACTTAAAATATAGGGTATATCAACATTATTGAAAACATCCTTAACATGCTCATAATATTCTATCATTCTTAAAACTGCACGGAATAACCTAGTGATATACATAAGAAAGGGGTGAACTATAGATCCCAGTAAGGGAATAAACATGGAATAAAATGAAGAAAGTATTACATGTTAGAAAATAGTAATTTAAATGGGACATAAAATTGTGTTATAATCATAAACATGAATAAAGAGGAATGATATAGAATGAATACATAAAGACAACATGGTAAAATCCAATAACTGTAAACATGATATCATAAACATATGTCAAAGCTAGATACAAGATGTTATAAAATAGTATAAAAGTCCCATAATGGATTAATTTCACTACCTAATCCCATAAAAGAAATCTTGTGATACTAAAACCTCACCCAATGCATTGGAGTGCTATATAATTTTGGGTGTACCCATCACTTTCATATCAAGTACATGCATAAGTATGCCACATAGATCATATAACATATGGGTTTACTTCATCAATTTTAATCACATGATAAATTAGTGTGGGATAAATAATATAATTCCCCAATTAATTTATTATATTTAAAATTATTTTAATTTCCTGGAGTAGAAATGGGGGTGGATAATCACAACATAATCGCTTGGCATGAAAAAACATAGTAAAATTTCAACAGCCTAATGGAAATACATAAAGATTCATAAAATGGTTTAATGAGATCGTAAGGGAATTATAATAATTTGGAAAAAAATTATAGTAATAGGGATGTGGAAAATTATTTCCCAACCTTATGAATTGGAAATAAAAGACATGAAATGAGGAATATTCTTGAATAAAGAGGATACGTAAAGGATCCCTTACCTTGATAGGGTGATTCCAAAAGCTTGGGAGGAGATTCTTGAGAGATTGAGGACACTGTGAAAGGACTCTAGAGAAATAATCTCATATTAAGAATATAATCAAAGGTATTTTAATGAATATTAAAGGGATATTGTGTGGGTTTATATAGGAAGAGATATGGGAGTTTTTTATTATTTCCCAAACATAGGTTTTGGACTCTATATAATAAAGTAATAAAAACACAAAACATACCATGGTTTTTTCCATGGTTTATAAAAAATAGAATTTTTCCCCTTTATTTTATAATTCCAAGGTCTAAACACATTAAAATATTACCCATAGTGATGTAGAAGTGAGTCATGTTCACAGAGAAATAATTTTAAAACATTAAAATATAATATTTTTTTTAAAGGATTTCTAAAGTCTTTATAAAATTAATCAAATAACCTAAAATCATATTATTTTAAAGAAGAAACATATATTTAGTTTTTTTATACCTTTTATATCATTTATTACATTATTTATTACATCAATATTGGGTCATTATGATGTTATAATATGCACTGTATATTTATACCATATTAAATTTTTACATGGAAATTTAGTTCTCTCAAAAAATTATGAAAAATTAACTATAAGATATTTTTGACTTGCTAGTTCCAAAAATAATATTCATTTTATAAAAAAAATCTAAAAAAATTAATTTTTTACTTTTAAAATTATAATCCTTATTTATTAAGAAATAATTGGTTTTTTGACAATAACATTTTTCGAACCCTTATAACGAATTACATTCGACTTCATAAAAAATAAATTATCATTTATATTTTAGGAAAATTATTTAATTACATTATTTCATTAAATATAATTTATTTTTAAAATTCATTAATTCATCAAAAAGGAATGTCATAATGTAAATTTCATATTACACCAAAATAAAATTATTGCTTTATCATATCAAAATCAAAATCATTTATAAAGTAACAATAATAACAAGTAAATATATCCATTAATATATTGAAAATAATATATATATATATATATATTCATTTTATTAGGGTATTTATATATAGGCCTATATTACACCAAAAAACTATGTAAAGGTAAGGTGTTTAATGTTTTGTTTTTCATGGGGTGGTTTCGCATACATAGTTTAGAATATGATCTCGATGAACTTGAACTTCTCCTATAAACAATTTCTATCATGCTTTAGTTATTGGATCTTAGCTTTGTTTTGTCAGTGTAAAATACCAGTGATTATATATCCATTGGAATATCTGATAAATGGTCTTTATAGTGTGAGATCCTATTGGTTGAGGCCATCAATTCCATTGTATGTGTTAATTGTATTTATCAAAACCCTATATTTATACTATTCATTTGATCACTGTTTAATGACTATATTATCAATGGTTATGACACTTAATAGTATTTTAAATCTGATAGAATATAATAAAACCAAATATTTGAATGTTTTTCTCTAGCCATAATACATAATATAGTATTTAACTCAATCACAAAGGGAATTTTATTTATAAAAGTTCAGGTCGTTACAAGCATACACCCACCAGTTTACATTAACTGAGCATGGTATTAGTTTTTTTCGATTATTAATTGTTATTTTATTATTTCAAATATCCATTTCAAAATGAATAATATATTAATATATTATAATTTAAAAATTCCAAAATCCAACTATTTAAATAGATTCATTATCCTTGATATTACATGATTGTGTATCATGCCTTTTTTTAAGATAAGAGACATTGGTAAAAGCTATACAACCGTAAACTAAAAAAATAATTGGTATTTATTTCATATCCTTAAAAATTATAAGGAAAGAGACATATGAACCACCAAAATTAAAATCTATAAAGGATATTTTGAACAAAACATTGAGTTCCACTCACTATATATACACTACGCATGATCTAGTAAAAATCAAACACTTCATATTAAAAAGGCACAAAACCCATTAAGTTGAAAACCCCTAAATAGAGAAATAATAAAAATACAAGAATGGACTAATATGTCTTATATTTATCATAATTAGGAAATATATAGGGTAGTGACACAAAAAAAGCTTATGGATCCCAATACACAGCCCTAGTAAAAATCAAGTTATGCTTTCTAGGACCCTTGCCTTAGGAAAACGTTAGATCACTATTTTTATCCTAACATTTCAAATCGGATACTTACATAAATATTGAAATTTTTTGATATGATATCATCCATCTAAATGGACCAACTATAGTGTTACAGTGATGAAAAATTATACTTATACCTGTCTGTGAGCCACATCAAGGAGAAGATCATTTTTACTCAATCATTCAATAATTATAACCTACTTCATTATTCATATTTAAGTTATTTAGTGATTTAATATGTCTTTATTTTTTAAGTAATTTCATATTTAGATAAAATACATATAAATAAGAAAAAATACATTTTCATTTATTTACAAAAATATAAAAAAGGGAAGTGCATCCATAATCTAAAGTATCTCATTGAAAATACATAAAAATATAGATGAAAAAAAGAATAAATATAAAAAAAAATTAATTAGTTTTACCTTAAAAAACATCCAAAACCTAATGAGTAGTATTTAGGGACTAATTAATGTTAATTATATGTTCAACTTCCTCTTCTACCAATGTTCATGTTTGTTGGGAATAATCATTTTTCTCTAAAATTCTTCTTTTGATGGCTTCAAGACCAGTGTTTTTTAATGATAAATTATCCTTAACTCCTTCCACATGATACTTATATTCTAATAGTTCTATATTGTACCTAGATATGAAATTATAAATTTTAGCTTCCACATAAACCCAATGAAACATATCTGCAATACCATTTTCCAGAGCTTATACATGATGATTAACAAGTTCATAATGGATGAGTTATCATTCTCAATCCCCTTAATCCTCTCTAGAGTTGATATCTTGATGGATGGGGGTATAGAAGAGTCGTTAGTAAAACCCACAAGTTCTAAATCCATGGAATAGTTGACAAATAATTACTACTTTATCAACATTCTTCTCCAAAGGAGTCTTTGTGATAATAGTGAAAAATTGACGCCAAGACAATTTTCTCACATGCTATATTTTGAGAAAATCATTAGGATATAGACTCTTTTTACTCATTATTACAAATATATAGTCTATAATTATATTAATTACATATATTCATTATTTAATTGGTAAAATTGTTTCAAATATACCTTTTTTATTGATTTTTAGTTAAATTAAATAATTGGATTGATGAGGGTGACACTTAATGGTGAAGTTCATGACATCATCATAGTGAGAAAAATATCAGTAAAATAACCAGTAACCTTGGTCAACATTACTATTTCTATACCACTCCCAATACGAAGGGTACTTTGAGATGAAAATTCTCCACAATGCTTCAAATATTTTTCCATATTATTTTCTATATTAGAAACTAGTTATAAAATCATGGAAAGTGAGGTACTTTGGGAAATAAATTGATTATTTACCCATTGAATATGTGACCTTAACATTATATATTTATAATAATAGACCCATCATTTGGAATATTCCCATGATAGGTCATTCAATGCACCAATGGATGGAACTATGGTTTTGATTCCTTTATCCTCAAAAATTAGCAACAACTAAAATTGATGGAAGATGGATAGATTTTACTCCCTGTTAACCTCAGTAATTTGTAATAAAATTTCTTATTGTAGACATATAAACTATCATTATAACCTATAAGTGGCGTAAGGTTCACAAATGATTTTCCTATCTATTTGAGAGTCCATAATCTCTTCTCAAAAATAGATGATTGAATAAAAATGTATAGGTTGTCACCACAACTGTATGTTACTATTACAGAAGGTAAAATATGAGGAATAAAGGTAATGTTTAGGGGATTTATAATCATCGTAATAGATTCATCAATATATATATATATTTTTTGGGAACCATAGTAATATTGAGAAAAATTAGGTTAAAATGAGTAATTGTAGTGATATTTTGATATTAATAACATTGAAAATATTTCACCATCCATACATGTAAAAATTGAAATTTTCTAGTAAGGGGATTTAGATACCTTCCTTATTGTATGTGACCTAAAAAACTACAAATACGAGCAAGGCTGGGTACATCGATGTTAATGGCTTATCCTTATGATAAGTGACATCATCATCAAGGTTTCAATCCCGATACCTGAATGATTATCACAGGCATCAAAAATCCATCCTCTTAGTAATATGGTGATAACTGCTCTAGCAAAAGATATGAATTTATATCTATTCATATCTTATAACCCTATGTGGTGTATTGACCCTCTTTTAAGGTAGCCTGATATAATCCCAGAATATATTGAGACTGTTGAGTATGGTGGGTGTTGGTGCACCAAACCATTAACCTTGGCCTGCTAGGTCATTAGAATATTCTCACCCTCTCACTAAACATGCTAATTGAACTTGCATGAAGATATTTTTCTAATGAATTCTTTGTCATAGTTAATAATTCCCTCTCTATGGGAGAAAGTTTTTCTATATATATCCAATTGTTTTCCATATGGAGAAACTCATCATACATCACCCCCTGAGAATTAGTATTCCTCCCAATTGTTAGATTCCCTATATTATAATACTAACTAAACTGTGTGGTAGATGGAATGTGATGGTGTTTGAATACCAATGGTTTATCAGTTTGGGTAGGATCCTAGTTTATGGATACTTTATAAACTGGAAAATTCATACCATTTGGCATAAACCAATGATTTACAATCACTCAATAAATTCTATACATCTCTAATGCACCAAAAAATCCCAAGCCCATTCATCAGATAAACTCCCACTATACCATTAGTCCCACTTTAAACTTCATACTCCAATGGAATTATCTAGTCAAATGTTAAAAATTAAGTGTTATTCTGGAGTGGTGGTTTATAGTGGAATATCATGGTTATCTAGGATATCTTGATTCCATTAAGAGACATTCAAAATGATGAAATTTACTTGAATTGACTCTGGGATTATATGACCTCTAAAAGATATGTCCTCTTGAACAAGAGTTTAGGAAACCTCAAACCAATCAGATGGAAATAATTAACTAGAATTCATAATTCAAGTGGCTTCTTGAAACCCAAAATTGTATATAGGTAGTCTTACAGACAATAGATAATTCCAAAAATAAATTGTAAGAAGATTATTTGGAATCCCATCAAGGGGAATAATATGGTATCAAGGGTTACACTCAACATTTCTAATGATTAACATTTTCCACTCAACTATAGTCATCGAATCAGATAGGTGAATTGTCTAATAATCCATAATATCTTAAAAAACTGTTTATAGATCATCAAAATCCAAAGAAAATAAAAAAAATCATCGATATTTGATAGTCTAAACCATTTACATACCATAATATACGCTATGCAGGCTGCATGGCGCACTCTCTATGTGAGATAAAACATTGCTATATGAAACGATATCCAACCAAAAAGTGTTAATAATAATTTTTGGGACCCTAAGTATATGAACCTATATTGTTTTGGGAATGATTAATGGATTTATTTCATAAAGGATGATCACTTCATGGAAAGAACTGTTGTAGTGAGATCAGAGATGACTGCAAACCACCTTTTCTCACTATGTGACAAATAAAGCTACCTGAATCATTTATATAGGGGTGGTCCCCTATCCTAATATGTTAGTACACCATAATGATCATATTTGATAACCATGTTTATTTCATGGAATATAATCCATTTCATTTCAATAAGACCAAATTTATATGGGGGTATATTTTTAGGCTCTCAATTATTCAAATAATCTGAGAAAGGTATTTGAAAAATCTTTGCAAGACAACTATGGGATCAACTAAATTAAAATTAGAGTATATTTGGAAATGGAGTTGAAACCATATAGTAATTATTCATTTATATGTAGAACATCTAGAATACATATAGAAACTACTCATTCACCCCACCCCCAATGATATTCATTTATAAAGAAAGGAGTTTACTTTCTTCCCTTAAAAATGATATTTGTTTATAGAGTGAGTTGGTCTCTCTATCCCCCCCTCAAATGATATCCATTTGTAGTAAAAATCATTTTTAAGCTTGTTTCGTAGCATATAACAAGTTATGTGGATGTCAATTTCTGAAAAAAGATTTTTCCACCTTCTATAAATACTCAATTATCCTCCATCAACACACTTGCAGAGAAATAGAGAGACAAAGAGATATTTGATAGCTAGAGACAGGCGATAGGAGAAGGTCAATTGGGAACATTCTTTTTAAGGAACCTTGAGACTCAGTCTCACTGCAAACCACAGGTAACTTGATCACTGTAAATAAATCATTTATAAAAATTCCTTGACCATAAAAGAAATATTTTGTGAAAGGGTAGGCACACTAGATCATCAAAAAGAATATTTTATCTTCTATGAAGAAATCCCTCCATGAGGTAACACCCTCTACCAAGGACCAATTTATGATTTTCCCATCTCAAATAGTGATACTAATATAAAAAATGAAATCTCCCCAAGGTATTTACCTCTACTCTATCAACACACTCCTTCCATATAGTATTTTGATTTATCTTGGACCCCTTTTAATGTATCCAATTTTTTCTCTCACATTAAAGACAAAACTGAATTAAGATCAAAGTAAGACCTCCCCTATGGACACCGGACTAGTATGATCACATTATTAGGCACACCAGTGTTCCCCCTTTTGATCATGCATTCCCTTGGTAAAAAATTGTTTCCCACCTATCATTCCTAATTAAAAGGGTATTTGGGGTCTTTGTGATTATACATCTCCTTATTAAGGATGACCCCAATCCTTAACATAGTGGTAGGAACTTTCTCAATTTAGTAAGTGGTTCTCAAATTTCACATGCTACCTGAAACATAAAGAAAATCGAGTAGCATATGCACCTTATGTTCTCAAAATAGTTTATGTGTAACACCTGTCCTGGTGTTTTGAATTAGGAAAAAATATGAAAATGGGGATCCCTCTTGGAGTAAATACCAAGTATGTCTTCTTTACCACCCTACCATAGCCTCTCCCTCATCAACCTTTAGATGAAGAGAAGATTATTCAAGGAATCCATCTTGGAGTAAGACCCTAGTATTTATTTAAGTATTTCATGTTCCTCATACCTTCCATCCCCCCTTTCTTTAAAATATATGGACGAGAAAGGAAATTCAGCTATAGTCCTCCTGTTAAGGGGTAAGACTTAGTTTAAACCAATTATGCAGCATTTTTCAACTGCTAGAATCCCATTTTTCTTACACCAATAATGAATCTAATGGGATTAGGGAATCAATATGATCACGTGACTAGAATAATTAAAATTCCATCCTTGGTCCTCCTCCCCAGGTTTTAGCCCCAACTATTATAAACTACATGGTCTTTGATTCTCATCCCATTTTGATTCATAGGAAGACTCCTTGTGGTTCAAACCCAATATCTGCAATCCATCGCCACTCTTATTGGGACATATTCCTATTGAGAATATGCCCCAACCCAAATGGATTCATTTATTTTGAGCCCTTTAAATTATTAAAGGTCCACTCAATCATAATCCCCACACCTACCAAACTACATGGGATTTGATTCATGTCTCGAAGAGATTAGTAGTATACCTATCTAGGGTTCAAGCCTAACATATTCAACCCATTATAATCCTTATAGGTCTATATTCCTGGTAAGATCACTCCCCCACCCATAGAGTTATTTTTATTCAATTTATTTTCAATAATAAAGGGTTGCTCATGCGTAATCCCCACACCAGTATTTTCTAGGAACCTTTCACCGTGATGTCCTTACCGCATGACATTAAACATCAAGGTATGGTTCTTATCACATGAATCTAAAAGGTATTACATGTCCCATTGAGTGGAATTGAACTATGTGTGTTATGATTCCTCTCATTAAGATATATATAAAACACCATTTGGGTCCCAATCCCTACATCAAGATAAAAAACATCTCTCCATATGATGATAAGTTCTAGAGTGTCCAATTATGCGGATTTAAATCATAATTACTTAATATAAGGTATTAACAAGTATATAACAAAACTATATGAAAAAGAATATAATAAATACAAGTGGATATATCAATAGAGAACCTATGGTAAATATAGATTGTTACATTGATGTGGAAACTATCATAAAAATAGATGTTCACATCTGCATATGCCAATAACTAATTACAAATATATGAGGCTTGACAATCCCCATATTGGGATTTGGGAAGGATTAAAAAACACATATTAAATTTATAAGATATTTCAAGAGTATGAAACAATTACCCCGAGATGGGTGTTATGAGTCGGACCTCTCATCTTCTCCACCAATGTGATTTTCTTAAGACTCACTTGAAAAAATACCCCAATTATAACATGAATTTAGAAATAAAGTTAGTATCCTATCACAGATGTAGGAACCATTATGTGTTTCTAGTTCCATGAATAAACCACATTGTAATTCATCTTAATGGTGTGAGTAATTCCCCAAAGTTATGAATAACCACACATGCCACTTTAAGTGATAAATAATAGGCATCCCTTATATATTATTACCCTTATATACGACAAGTAATTCTAATATTTAACTATTTTTTAGAATAAGATATGTATCCTTATGCATGAAGACTTTACCTTTTTCTAAAGGGTATCCTTATCCATAATCTAAATCAACCCTTACATACTATAGGATTGTCAAAATTTTCCAAAAATTAGACCCTTAAACACAAAACCCTAATATATGGGGACTTAGGTGATTTTCTAGAAAATTGATTCTCAATGAATTTAAATCATAGCCTATGATTTAACCAATCATACATAATAATTCAGTGTCCTATAACTTTTCTGGAACATTTATAATTTATGTATAGGATTCTTAATTCATCTAAAAATTATTTAAGCCTCTCTAAATCTTTTTAAAACATCCTCATCCATTTAAACTCATCTAAAATTGATTAAATTAATTCTAATAAATTATCAGTTTGGATGATATTGATCTTAACAACTTATCAAACAAAAATAAACCATTCCACAATATCTACAAGTTTTGGTGTGAAAATCCACATAAATACCTCATTCAAGCCTAAATGTCATGTTTCCCCTTATAATGGTTTAAACTTGAGTATCCCTTATCCATGTCATGATTACCTACATCACGGTGTGGTGTTTTTCATACATCTAAAATTCAATTTAAATCCACCCAACTATACCTCAAAAATTCACCTGAGCACCCAAAACAACTCATAGGCCTCTGATCATATAAGAATATGTGACACCCTGCGACCACGATTCTCTAATAATAGTTACTGGACTAGTAGTCACATTGTAATCTTAAGCATGCCTGCCTATACACTAAATTCTACTAACTGGCAGTAAGGTTCTATTGGGTGATAGTGAGGTGACTGTAATTTCTAGTGATAATAATAAAAATAATATATAAGTGACTAATCAATATAGTGGAAGTAATTTTATACAATTATAACAACAAGATGTATTAAAAATGTTAATAACAAGATAATATCTACAATCCATGTAATTCATACAAAGTAAAAAAGTATCTTTAGTGGAACATACATTTGTTTTCATAATTAAAACAATTGAAAAGATCACCAACCCAGCACTAAGGAATCACACAGCCCGTCTTCCAAAAGTCTTGTTATCAAGCTTACGCACCTCTGTATGCCCCTTCTCACTAATCTCTGAACCTCAGTCCATATCCCTTTATTTTATTCAAAACTATAAAGTTTGTACACATCCTGAAGGGCCGTTGACAGGTTGGATTATGAATTTAGTAGGGTACTTCAAATGGTATCTCTAGATTACATCCATACATATAGTAGTGTATGTAAAAATGTAAATAAATGGAAATTAACACAAATGAAATAATTAGCTCCACTTCTTCTTAATAGTCATAAATAAAACTTTAGCTACCCTGACTAATGAAAAAGTGGAATAATAAATCCACAGTATGTCATACCAAATGATATCTCAACCTTTAAACCATTTATATATCACATAGTTAAATATCAACATAACCATATACAATATATTGATCTACCAACCCACATTTTCATATAAAACTTTCAATTCAACATGATTTCTTTAATTAATTCCTAGAATTCATATCACAAGTCCCCCAAAGTTCAATATCCTTCAACCACCTATCGGCTCAATAGCCCAGTGAACCCCATGCATGGAGATGTCCATCCTTCCATAATCCCAGCCCAATGACCCCAATATAATTGATGGTACTTAGCTCTAATATGATGGTCTCACACACCATCAATCATATCCTTCTACAGTGAGAGACTTCCTCATATTAATGGTCAACACCATCTCCTATGACTATTAATCTATGGAAGCCTCCACTCCCAATGAGTAGTCAACACCGCCTCATTGGGTCTTATCCTAAGTTCATAGGATCCCAATTACTCCATCAGCCAACCTAGGTTAGAAAGTGTAATGCCCCAAACCAAGAATCCCATAGCTGGTGTATTTTTTTAATACATTGGTGTGATACAAGTAATCATGTCCCGAAGGACTGATTAGTTTAGCAACCATGGAAAATAGATTACATTCATCAACCTTACGTTATAATTCAAAACATAAACTAAAACATAGATAATCTTTTAGAACACCATTATTCTCCAAAATTAACCTTGCATATCAATCATAAAACACTTCTAAGCATCCTGGGAAAATAAAATTTAAGAAATGGGTGAGATCATATGGTCATTAATGTTAAACAATATAGCTAAATCTATCATAAATAAGAACAATATTTTATAGAAAGGTATACAACTGAAATAAAATACTTGTAAAATTATACCTGAACATAATATGGAAAGAATAAATCAAATAATTCGATTTAAAAATTCACATAGATATTATAGTAGTTGAATAATCACATGTGATATCAATAACTAATCTCATAATGAGGGAATTCATAATGTTAGATATTTTAAACATACTATCGAGGCTTCATCCAAGACATCTAAAAATAAATGGTTAAGTCCTCAGCCAAATCCATATCTAAAAATAAATTGAAAAGGCCTCAAGAAATTCCATATCTAGTTGGTATCATGAGACCTTATGATGCATTTAGGGTCTATATCAGGCCTCAACCATCACTTACGTAGTCCAATTCATTCCTCTTGTGAAAAGGGTGAAACATAACAAAAACATTAATATTAAAAAAAGCATACAAAATATTAATACTTTAACCATAAACCATGAATGGCATAAACATTGAACATCCGTAGTCAAATATATCATAAACCCTTCAATACTATATGGAATATTGTGTCATAATAATTCAACCTTAAATAATCATAAAATCAAATAAAGGATGTTGACATAGATGAAAATAATTTAATAAATCCATTAAAAATATTTGATAGAAATATCCATTTTTTACTTTAAAATAATTTAGAAGTCGTATAATTATCAAAGACAACATTTATTTTAAAAATAACCTTATAATATTGTAAGGAAATATTCAATATTTTAAGGTGTCATAAAGACATAAAATATCCGCTTGCACCGTATAAATTAAAAAAACATTCTTTATTTAATTTGTTGAAAAGGTTATAAAGCACCTCATTTGGAAAATGACAGAAAGATTCCGTTCAAAAAAATTATTAAAAGTCAAACCTGGGTAAATATTCCTTTAAAATTTGTCTATAACATTTTAAAATACATTTTAAGAAACATGGACATGGATGATAAAGATTTCCCATTAGATACTTACGTATAAACAATCTTAGATAATAAAGAGATTGTAAAACTAACCCTTACCTTGTACTTTCCATTAGTATATGGTGTTTTAAACTCTGGTATAATGATTAAAGTATGTTTTTAAATTATACTAGAACTTTATACATATTTATGATATCATATATGGTCCTATTATATCATAGTGTTTCAATATTACCATTATTTCGGGTGTTAACTGCTTCGTTTTCCTATTCCTGTTTTGCCATGTAAGTCATGTTTGTTATGGATGGGATATATTTTACTGTTATACATAATTAAATTAAGTTCCTAATAAAAAATTTCACTCATCTTATAAATTTTATAATCATTCTTGAATTATTAATTTGGAGAATAAATCTCACCGCATAGTGCAGATGGTAGGTCGTACGTACACACGAGCGACGATATCATTCCCTTGATGGTGAAATGGTATTGAATTAGATGGTATATAAATTATAAATAATATATATCATGTTATATTCATTATTTATATCCATTATACTAAACATTATATCCATAAAATTAAAGTAGTTTGGAATAACAAATTACACCACGGTGAGGAGATGGTAAGTCATACATCCACACACATGGTGATATTGTTATTTGTATGATGGATAAAATGAATAAAAGGTTGTCTCATAATTATAATAACATATAATAATGTAAAAGATACTAGATTTATTACTCTAGTATTAAATAAACATATAAATAGGAAGTATAGGAAGAAAAGAACTATGAAAGATGTGATAAAACAATTACCTCTTCTTCGTTGGTCTTCCTTTAGATCACCTCTTGGGGATACTAGGGATGGTCATTTTGGAAAACCAAAACCTCTGAAAGTTACGTAATAATTTTTACATCATAATTGGTCAAGTTTTTGTTGATATAGAAGGCTCAATGATGTGTGAGGAAGTGTGGGAGGAGATTCCCTTTTATAATAGATGAGAAGGGCACTTTAGGAAACTCTCAAAATATTAAAATATAATAAGACTATTATAGATCTAAAAAAATAAATGGTCCCATAAATAAAAATTATTATAAATTTTTGACCATATGTTATCCCCTTGTTATTATATAATATATTTGTGATTTTTAAATATTTTAATAATAAATTATTTCAATAAGATATTATTATTTCCAAATTTAATATTATTCATCTAATTTGAATTAAAATAAAATAAGAAAAGGTGTTAATTCAAATATAATTCTTTCAAAGAAATGTAATATATCATATATATCTATGAAATTTGTTAGACACATTAACTAATAAAAAATATAATGAAATTCAAATTATTAAAATCATTTATTCTATTTTTATGTTAATTGAATAAATATTTCTTTATAATTAAAGAGACTTTTAATGTAATTATATGACATCTAAAAATTAAAAATAAACTTATATAATTAAAATAATTTAATTTATATCAAAATAGACATTTATATTCATTCATATCTTTATTTTTTCCCTATGTTGAAACATAAAATATATTAAAATACAAGATAGTGATATTTTGTAACTATCTTTGATTTAAATAATATATAATTGATTTTTATGTACAAGTGTCCATTAAATAACTAAAAATATATCATAATGTGATAATTGTGGAATATTATTCGTCGAATAATTTTTTTCACATTTTGGTTTTATTTTAAATCTTATAAATTTTATTTACCCTTAATTAATTCCTTTAACTCTTACCATGACAACATGATTTTTTATTGTTGTGGGGTAATATGAACACTTTAAAATGTCAAAAGAGCCATAAATGGACTATTGGTGACATATTTAACTTCATCCCAATTATTTGGAAAAGTTTATACTTTTATGGATTTTATATAATTTAATAAAATATTATTTACATTAAATTATCAAATAGTGTCAATTTTGACCTAATTAATTAGTTGTCATTTTAAAAATATCATAACATAAAGATATGTTCGAAAAAACTCCTTTAAAACACAAATAACCTGTTAAATAAATCCATAAAATTAGTTCATGACATTAATTCACTCAAATTATATTTATTTTAATATTTTTAAAATCATTTATTTGAAATTTAAATTAATAAAATAATTTAGGTGTCACTATTGAGTCATCATTAATGGTAATTATTTAATATCTAAAAATTATAAATAAATTTATATTATTTATTTAATTTTATAACATTTATATATACTACCTATATTCTATTTTATCTTTTTGAAACCCCTATGTTAAAATTAATATACTTATATAAAATGAGAGTGTGATATTTTATCACATTAATTGATTTTTAATATTATTAATGTCATTTTCATGTGCAAGTGGACATTAAGGGATTCCATTTAGAAATATAGATGATAAGGGTAAAATTTATTCATCCAATAGGATTGTTACAGGTGTTAAGGTAATTTATAATATTAATTTTACCTTTAATTACCTGATTTACCCTTAACCATGGTAATAAAAAAATATTACTAAAGTTACTATTCATAATGGCAAAAAATAAAAGCATCCTATTTAAACTAATTTGGGTCCACTAATTCCAAATATGGAATCAATTTTACAAAATTTAAAATGTAAAAGTTTAGGTGATTAATTTAAAATTAATCCCCATTGTCAAAACCAGAAAATGAGTTTTTCAAATGTAAAAACCATCAAAAGATTGACATGTGTTTATATATAATTTTAAGGTTAAAATAATTCCAATGACATACATTATATTAAATTATAAAAATATAACCTAATTTTATTTTAAAACCATTAAAATGTATACTTTAATACTATTAATTATTTCGATTAAAAATTTTATTTTCAATTAAAATTTAGTATTTTTCACTATTCATCAAAAAATAAAAGTTATCAAAAAAACATCAAAAATGTATCCAAACTGAATTTTTATGTCCCTATTCTAAAGAGGAAGTTTATTTCTCCAAATTTAATATATAAAAGTGTCAAATATTGGATTTAAAAAGGGTTCACCATTAAAAGGTAGAAAAACTACATTATTTGAAAAATAACTTTTTTATCCAAAAAATTGAATTCTTTCTTATATCATGTCTAGAAAATACATAAGATTAATATTAAAATTATATAGAATATATAAAATTAAAAATATGGTTAATAATATTCATAACCACTAATTTTATGGCTAGGTAATATATTATATTAAATAATAATATTTTATTAATATATTTTTGTTCGGTAAAATGGGTCGTTACATGTAACACAACCAAACTAATTGTTCTGTGTAGTGTAATATTAACAAGTAATTGTGTAAAAATAAATCAAACAACAAAATTAAATTTAAATTTTAATGTTTTGGGCTGTTACATTCTCCCCTCCAATAAATTGCATCCTCATAATTTGAAATTGCACATATAAAATAAAAGTTTGGTACAAGAAAGTACCTTTTTAGAAAACCCACATTCGAAACAGGGTTTAAAAAAATACAATCCTAATAATAGGGAAAGAGAAATGTGATGGTCACCATGAAATTTGGATTTCGAATGGGAGAACATTAGTGGAAAGTAGAGGTATGTACTTGGAGGAAAAATATAAAAATTTATAGGGAGTGATTGGGGTCATCAATCACAAATAAGTAAATAATCAATGGAAAATTTGGGGCCTCAAAGCCATAAATCTATGATGATTAAAATACCATTGTTTCAATTTATTTTTAACTTTATATACATATTTAGGATAATATATATTTTTAGATACTTTTTATTAGAGTTGGGGGATTATTTTACTATATAGATATGTACTTGAGAAAACTTACTTAATTCCATCAATGTTATCCTATAAATTATACTATAACCTGAAACAATAATATCAACTATTCAACTTACTCCATTCCAACCTTAAGACTCATCCAAAATACTTCCATCCAAATTCACTATCCAAAATGGTATTGAAATTTCCAAAATTTATCTTAATATAAGATTCCCCAAACAATGTAATGTAGCTATTATTGTCACATACCAAATATTTGATCACCTTTTAATCTTTAATGATAAATATTATGCCTCCAAATCCTTAGAGAAGAAGTAATTCAGTGAAATCCTTATATATCTCATGAATCTTATAACCATAGAACCATTGATGTAATAATTATTGAATCCAAATACAAAATAACCTTAATCATTTAAATTTAATATTAAACCATTGAATATTCTTCAACATATTATTCCTTAATACCTCCTTAATCTAATTTAACCTTTTTAGTCTCTTTATTGTCAGTTGTATAACCATTACTTGTATAACCTTGTTGATTCTAACCATTGACCAAAAATCAAAGCACCAAGTGATAAACAAAAATCATAGTGATATAGTCATGAAAATAAATTTATAGGATATCTAAATGATTCCATCTTATTCTCAATACATAATTCCATATGATTAACCATGGTCATCCATTACCAAATCTAAAATATTATATCCTATACTTATACTTATCCTCAAAGTTATTAATAGGTTTATGGTTTCTAATCTTTTATTTCTTAATCTAATTTACAATCATATTGTTAAACTTCTTATAATACCAATTGAAACGCCCTAACACTAGAATCATGGAGCCAATGCATTATGTTAATACATTGTCTTGATATAAGGAATCATGTCTCGAAGGACCGACACGATTAGCAGTCTTCGAAAATAGATTACCTTCATCAACCTTGCGTTACAATTAAAAACATAAACTATAACATAGATAATTATTTGAGAATGAAATTATTCTCCAATATTAACCCAATATATCAATCATAAAACACTTCTTGGAATCCTGGTAAAATAATACATAATAAAGGGGTGATCTCATATGCTCATTAGGGTAAACAATATAGTCTAATCTATCATAAATAAGCATAAACTTTTAGGTCAAGGTATAAAACTGAAATACAATCCATTTAAACATAAACATGAACATAATATAGTAATAATAAATCAAATAATTCCATTTAAACATTCACATATATATTATACTAGTTGAATAATCTCATATGATATCAATAACTAAACTCATAATGATGGAATTCATAATGTTGCATATTTAAAACATACCATCGAGGCCTCATCCAAGACATCTAAAAATAAATCATTAAGGCCTCACCCATATCCATATCTAAAAATAAATGGGCTAGCCCTTGGCCAAGTATATATCTAGTTTATATCACTAGACCTACTGATACATCGAGGGGCTATAGCGGCCCTTCCCATCAGTTACTATGTCGGATGCATTCCTCTTTTGAAAAGGGTAAAACATAACATTCACATTTGTATTAAAACTAGCATATAAAATGTTAATACTTTAACCATAAAAAATTAATGGTATAAAAATGGTAAATCCACAGTCAAATAAATCATAAACCCTTTAATAAAAAATTGAATATTTTATCATAATAAGTCAACCTCAAATAATCATTAAATTTAATAAAGGATATTGAAGTAGATGAAAATAATTTAATAAATTCATTAAAACTCTTTGAGGGAAATATCTCTTTTTTAATTTGAAATAATTTAGAAGACACAAAATTATAAAATAAAACATTTATTTTAAAAATAACCTTATGATTTTGTAATTAAATCTTCAAAATGTTACAGCGTCATAATGGTGTAAAATAACTGCTCGTGCCGTTTAAGTTATAAAAATATTCTTTTCTTAATTTGTTGAAAAGGTTATAAGGTACCTTGTATGGAAAAAGATGGAAACATTATTTTCAAAAACAAATTTAAAAAGCTAAACATGGGTAAAAATTTCTTTAAACAATTTTTTATAACAGTTTGAAATGCATTTTAATAAACACGGACATGGATGATAAAGATGTCTTAGTAAATACTTAAGTATAAACAATATCAGATAATAAAGTGATTATGAAATTAACCATTACCTTGTACTTTTCATTATTCGAGGGTGTTTTGTACATCTGTATAAAGGTTAAAGTATGTTATCAAATTATACTAGAACCATATAAATATTTATGATATCATATATGGTCCTGTTATATCATAGTGTTTCAATATTACCATTATTTTGGGTGTTAACTTCTTCCTCTTCCCATTCATGTTTTGTTGTTTAAGTCATGTTTTTTATTCAAATGAGGTATTTTACTCATTTAAATAATTAAATTAAGTTCATAATCATTATTTTCACTCATCTTATAAATTTATAATCATTCTTGAATTGCTAACGCGGAGAATGAATTTCACCACGTCATGGAGATAGTAAGTCGTACGTACGAATTAGCAACGATATCATTCCCTTGATGATGAAATAGTATGGAATTTGATGGTATATTAATTATAAAGAATTAGTATCATGTTATATTAATTATTCATATCCATTTTACACATCTTTATATACATCCAATTAAAGTAGTTTTGAATAAAAAATTACACCACAGTGTGGAGACGGTAAGTCCTACGTACACACGCATGGTGATATTGTTATTTATATGATGGATAAAATGAATAATAAGGTTGTAAAAAAATTATAATAATGTATAAGAATGTATAATATGATGTAGTTATTACTATAGTATGGAATCAACATAGAAATTGTAAGTATAAGAAGAAAAGAACTTGGAAATAGGTGATAAAACGATTACATCTTCTTCGTTGGACATCCTTTTGATCTCCTATTGGGGACACTAAGGATGGTATTTTTGGAACACCAGGACCTCAAAAACTTAAATAATAATTTTTATAGGATAATTGGGTAGATTTTGGTCGAGCTATAAGGCTCAGAGAGGTGTGAAGAAGTGGGGTAGGAGATGCCTTTTTATAAGAGAGGAGATGGGCACTTCATAAAACTCTCCAAATATTAAAATATAATAAGGATATTATTGATCTAAATAATTATAAATGTCCCATAAATTAAAATTATAATAAATTTTAGACCATATATTATCCCATTGTGATTATGTAACATTATTGTGATTTTTAAATAATTTAATAATAAATTAATTCAATAAGATATTATTATTGCCAAATTTAACATTATTTATCTAATTTGACTTAAAATACAATAACTCAAAGTGGTAATTCGAATATAATTCTTTAAAAAATATATAATATATCATATACATCTATTAATTGTTTCAAATTAACTAATAAAAAATATAACAAAATTCATATTATTAATATCATTTATTCCATTTTTATGTTAATTGAAAGAATATTGTTTTAGAATTAAAGGGACTTTTATGGTAATTATATAACTTCTAAAAATTAAAAATAGATTTATTTAATGAAAATAATTTTAGTTATATAAAAATAGACATTTATATTCATTCATATATTGATTTTGGCCATATGTGGACACATAAAAGTTATTAAAATGCAAGATAGTGATATTTTGTATCTATCTTTGATTAAAATAATATATAATTTATTTTCAGGTAAAATTGTCCATTAAAAAACTAAAACTAGATCATAATGTGATAATTATTTAATATTATTCAACCAATAAATTTTTTGGACTTGTTTTTTTATTTTAAACCTTATAATTTTGATTTACCCTTAATTAATTCTTTTAATTCTTACCATGACAACATGACTTTTTATTACTACGGGTTAATATAGTAACTATAAAATAAAAAATGAGACATAAATGGACAATTTTTTAATATATAACTCCATCCAAATTATTTTCTGGAAGTTTAAGTTTTTAGGAATTTTATATAATTTAATAAAATATTATTTATTTTAAAATATCAATATTATCAATTTTGACACTATTTATTTTTTGAATTTTTAAAAATATCATAACATATAGATATTTTGAAATAAATTACTTTAAACCATCAATAAAATGTCAAATAAATCCAAAAAATTAGTGGATGACATTAATTCACTCAAATAATATTTATTTTAATATTTTTAATATCATTTTTTGACATTTCTATTAATAAAATGATTCTTGTATTGCTATTGATTCATCGTTTATAGTAATTATTTAATCTCTAAAAATTATAAATAAATTTATATTATGTAGATAATTCTATTATATCTCTATATACTATCTGTAGTTGATTTAATCTCCTGCTAATACCTACATTAAAATTAATATACTTATATAAAATGAGAGTGTTATATTTTGTCACATTCATTGATTTTAATATTATTAATGTCATATTCATTGGAAAGTGGAAATTAAATGATTAAATTTAGAAAAATAGATTTTTAGGGTAAAATTTAGTCATAAAATAAGATTTTGATAGGTGTAAAGGTAATTTATAATATTAATTTTACCTTTAATTACCCGATTTACCATTAACCATGGTAATAATTTTTTTTACTAAACTTACTATTCATAATGCCCAAAAAATAAAATTATTCTATTAACATAATTTGGACCCAATTATTAAAAATATGTAATCCAATTTTTATAATTTAAAACATAGAAGTTACAGTGATTAATTGAAAATTAATCCCCGTTTTCAAAATGAGAAAATGGTGTTTTCAAAAGTAAAAACCATCAAAAGATTGACATGTGTTTATATCTAATTTTAATGTGAAAATATTCCCAATTACCTAAATTATATTAAATGATAAAAATATAAAAAAATACTTTAAAACCATTGAATTTTATAATTTAACACTATAAATGATTTTGATTAAAAAAATTATTTTCAATTAAAATTTAGTATTGTTTTACTATCCATCAAAATATGAAAGTTATCAGAAAAACAACAAAAATTTATCCAAACTAAATTTTTATGTCACTATTATAAATAGGAAATTTATGTTGTCAAATTTAATATATAAAAGTGTCAAATATTATATTTAAAAAGGGCTCTCCATTAAAATGTTGAAAAACTGCATTATTTGAAAAATAATTCTTTTATCTGAAAATTTGAATTTTTTCTTATATAATGTCAAGAAAATAAATAAGATTAATGTTAATATTATATCAGATATATAAAATTTAAAATGTGGTTAAAAATATTCATAACTTTTAGTTTAATGGCTAGGTTATATATTATATTAAATAATAATATTTTATAAATATATTATTGTTTGGTAAAATTGGGTCTTGCATGTAACCCAAGACAACTTGTTGTTGTGTGTAATGTAAACATAACATGAATTTATGTAAAGATTAAGAAATAAACAAAATTAAATTTATATTATAATGTCTCATGGTGTTTTGTAAAGATTATAAATAATCCTAGGACACAACACTGAAGAACCCCCATCGCCGCCTAAGAACCACACACCCAACTACAGTGATAGTCAATGCCATTCTCCTCACCCTGATGAACAAAGTCTCCTCACTTATGATGATCAACATCACCCGTAATCACACAGTTCGTGCCAAATGCATTTCAATAGTATCAAGTCATCTAAAATTTCACTATACGAATTTTTATAATCAAAATCATATTTTCCAACCAATCATGTAACCCCTTATCACATATGTTATTCCATACTAGGCTCAACTATACCATTTCACACATGAGACTACCCTCTGGTATCCCCCAAGAACCCTAAATACTCCAGGGAGAACATACCTAGTCTAACCCTAACCACACCTCTTATTCCTATTTATCATGAATAAAATAATACATATATTAATTTAATAGAAATCTTGTCACCACCTGTATTATGATCAAATACGTATGTTAATCAAATATAGGATTTTAGTTTAGGCTCAAATTATGAGAATCAGAAAAATAGATAAAACCTTAAAAATAGGGTATAATTTTTTATAAATGGAAATTACACTCTAGATATCCAAAAAATATAGTAAGATCACTTAGGTACTGTTATCCTTTCCTTAGGCTATCCATCACAATGATTAGAAAGAAAAACTATCATCTAGTGAGGTAGAATCCCCACATGGAACCAAGGAATGGGAAGAAGGGAAGGGGGTGTTGTGCATTGTTGCTTGTTGAAATCCCCCCCTCCTTATTTATTTCATTTTAAATAAATATTTTTTTATTTTTTTATTTTTCTTTCTCATGGAATGGTTTATGGTGTGAACTACATGTTCATGCCATGAGATTTTGGGACAAGGAACCCCCTCCTCTATCCAACTCTTTCATGTCATGACACTTTTTATAATGGCATGAACAATTGTTATTCCATGGATCTCCAGCTACAACCTAGTCCAAATCCCCCAAAATGTTCCATGTGTACCTCTTGACCTTCAGAACTATTAAAACAAATTAAATCACATGGGTTTCTGTAAAAAAAATAATTTATACCATAGATAAAGTTTGGGGTTTTACAAAGTATGCTTTATAGAGAAGTTCTAAACCTTATACTTATGATCTGGAACCCAATTCTCAAAATGTGCATTAATATATGACCAAAAAATTATAGTTACCTTCATTTTTTCCAACCTTTCTAATATAGGTCATTATAACCTCCCCACCATAATGATTCTCTTCCTTAAGCAGTCTCATCTTGTATCCTCTATGAACCATACCGATTAAAAAACACTAATGTTTAGCCCAAATACAATATCTCTCAATAGTTATGGTTATGAATACATTGCAAAAACCTATCTTCACTACTCCAAACCCTATTATCCAATGAATCATAGTGCTATTTATTTAAAAAATTCCAAAAAAAAATCCCCACTTCTGGTGTCATTCATGATTTTTCAATTTGACAGTGTCACGTACCATCAATCGACATCATGGGCTATACTAGAAGACCGCTCACCCAATGTCGCACCTAAGAATTACCAATAAATTCTCATCAAAATTCATTGTCACATTCATGAGACTATATCTTAAACACATGTCCCCAACTTGTTGTTCAGTTCAATATTTTATCCATAAGCACTGATATTCCATGAACCCGATCACTCCACTGGCCTACTTTCAAAAACATGAATATGGTCATAATACCCAACCATCATCTAGCATATAAGAGTTTTTAGTTAGCACACATGCTATATTTTCTTCGATATCATCAATTGATAACCACATCTATGTTTTTCCATTTATCTATCATGAATCATATACCTTCATTCAAGAACCCTCACAAATCTGTAACCATATCCAATTGGGTCCACTAACATGTCACTCGTATAATTTAAAAAGAGCTATAAAAATAAGAATCAGATGATTATATCATCCATGGTGTTCTCCCTACCAAATGAATTTCTCTCATTGATCAATAAGAATTGTCCCACTTGATGTGCACTGTTAGTTAAACCCTAACATTCACAATTCTCACTCATATTTCTTGAATAGGTCCACATTCTAAGACATGTTTTAGAGCCTAATGATGCCACGATGCTCTATGAAACTTATTACGAATTCAATTGACAATAAATAATCATACGCCCATCCCCGGTTTATCTAACTCAAGATCCATAACCTTCTTCACCATCACACAACACTCATGTTCTAGCATTTTGTAGGCCTTGCCTATAGCTTCTTGAAATTCACAATAAAGTCGATTCCTATCTCACTATAGTTAAGGAACTCTTCAATTTTATTATCCATCCTTCCAAGACACATGATCCATCATAATTTCACAATACCTAATGACCATATTACTATAATACACATTTCATTACATCTCATCCCATCCCTCACATATTATTGTCATCTCAATATATCATCAATCTCTTAATGCCTTAGACAATCTACTATTTCATCACAAATAGCTCATTTCACTCGTCATGTATATCCTAATTCATTAGTTCTTATATTCAAATTCACTTAACCCCCCCAAGTAAATCCTTTCTCTAAGAAATGCATTAAATATCATCAAGGGTCAATTCCCTTATTACATCCATCAAACACAATAGGGTGCCTCATAGTTTTCCACTACTTCCTCATGTCCCATTACCATCCATGCATGATCATCCACCGATGCCATAAAAAACCCATAAACTAACTCCATGATATTAGGGAACTATGATTCATAGACTCTATCACAACATACTATCCCCTGTCATCATCATATAACTGATATGGGTCTCAAAAGACAAAAGAAATTCCCCAATTATACATTTCCACGTGCATTAAATGAACCAGAAGAAACTATTGGAGATTTTCATTTGACATATCCCATTATTCATGGATTATTCACATAATTCGATAGCTAGACATGTATTTCACATGTATTCATCACATCAATCCTAGACATACTTATTTAATCAACCATGCCTCCCATGTATGTCAACCCTATTATAATAAAACAAAATATTCAAATTAATGATACCTAATTAAACTCCATGAACATGCTACATACTTGATAAAACATGTCATACATCAAACTCAACCACAAGGTGTCTGACTATATTTTTCATCATTGAAAGAACTCGCAAGTCTTTTCCAACCCCTATCTATGTTTACCCTCACACATCATAATTCATATCAACCAATTATTGAAAAGAATCCTACTATTTAATGATAACAGTGAATCACCAGTATCCAAAGTCACACCTCAATGTCAATGGGTTTTCCCACTTAGCCCATGAATATTCCCTACATAGGTCAACACTCACTAATAAACATCCACACTCCCATATCATATACAATAAGGAAACTCATAGGAAAATACACTCGCTTTAGGTATTTCATATATATATATATATAGTGTCTCAAAATTCTGAAACTACATCATATATGATCCTAGTATTCGTTGGGAATATGCATACCATACTACCCCCTTGAGGATCATAATCATTTACATGCACACATATCGACATCTCCCTATAATAATTTATATCAGTAAAAACATAACTAAGTAATTCAATTGAGTATAATTTCACCATTAAGTAATTTATTCTTTTTCCATAAATAGTGTCATAATAAACCATAAGAATAAACATTCCAAGTTATCTTATATTTTGGATATGATGCATGAAAACACACTCTCTTACCACCTTAGGTAAATAGAAAAATCAAAAATCAAATAACTCAAAATATTATAGTTCAAAATAATCAACCCAAATGTAACATCAAAAGAAAGAACAAAAATTTCAACTCCCTCAAAACTTATAATTCATATTGTGCAAGTGTGGTATAGACACATAATGTAAAATTCCTTCCAAGTTCTGACTAAACATATATCGAGTCTACCAATTTCTAAATATTAAGAAAAATAAAACAATTCTCTTATAAAACATTATAATGTTCCAACTTAGATTTCACTATAGTAACTATATCAGTGAGACACATAACTTTATTCAAACCTTCCTATATACCAAAGGAATAAAATTAGATTCAATAATATAATTTGATTCCATGGGAAGACTATACCCTCATATCATATTAAATAAAAAATGAAAATAATATACAAATAATCATCAAAATATCCAACTCTAATAAAAATGAATATCATATTTAAACAAACTAAAATAAATAACATGCTCATGTTATAACATAAATGACCTATCTAAATTATCACATTAATCATGTAGGTAATACCATGATCTCATGTGGGAAGATCATATATAACCCTGATGAAAATATACAAAACTAAAAAAATAATCCACCACCTAGTCTTCATCCCTCATTTGGTCCTAATTCTTAACTTTATCTAATCTATATAATTGACCTACATAACACTATGCATATACCCTACTTATATCTTAAATCTTGGTATCTACATAGGTACCAAGGTGGTAGGGTGGCCCAAGTATAATGTGATTATAACTCACTAAACCACCACCAATGGTGTTCCAAAATATATCTAGTAAATGTAGTGTATATACAATGTGATATGTTAAGAGGAATAAATAAACAACTATAAATAAATACCCATCATCTTCCTAAGTACTATATGAGTCACTTGAGAGTGATAATACCTATTTCATCCAATGTTGATATATATCTGAATGTTTTATATAACCATCCAAAGGGTCATACAAGTACTCGCCAATAATACCATTATATATTATATCATCATATATAATGAGATGGAATAATTCCAAACTCCTATAACACAATATATAATCATATATCACAACATTAGTTGGATAATATACCAACCCGGTATACCATATACCATACTCATCATGGGGATAAGTGACCCACCTAGATATCACCATATATCATAATCATCACAAGGATAAGTGGATCATCAGGATATTACCATGTATCATACTCATCAAAGGGATAAATATCCCACAAGAATATTACCATATATCATTCATCTGGGGGATAGGAACCTCACCCAAATATCACCATATATCATAGTCTGCAGAGGGATTGGTGTCTTTCCCAACTATAACCATATATCATAATCATTGGGGGGATAGGTGGCCCACCCAGGTATCACCATATATCATAATCATTGAGGGGGTAGATATCACACGTGGATATCACATATCTCAGAATCATTTGTCACATGGGTTGGAAACTCATCCAAACCTGACATATATTTCCCAGGTTGTCCTCTCAAGTACACAACATATTCTCATCACCACATTCATACATGGTTATAAACATGTTATCTAGAATGTTTTAACCATCTCCTATAATAACACAGTACTAGGAATCTTCTATACTCCCCTGGGTCACATCAAAGTCTTGACACCCTAAATGGGTTTCTTTATATCCTTCCTCAACTCTTGGTTGAATTTAATTAACTCAAGACCATCAAATTCTTCTATATATATATCCATTATCCCATCATGGTATATTTAGTCACATAAAAAATTCTATATCAATTTCACATAGAGAAGTGGCATAATGTCCACCTCACTTCCCATGTTAAAATTTGTAGGTCATATCAGAACAAACATATACATAAATCATTTCCATTTTATCCTTATTTAGATGAAAAAACATGAAATTATAATAGGAAAACTCACACCACACATAAATATTCTATTCAAGAGCCTCAAAACATCTCAATATTTCACATAGCCTGCCCCAAGTCCAACCATTCCCAATCTATAACTCTCCCCAGCCTAGAGGGTGATGAAAACATATATCATAATCTCTACTATGATTAATTTATTCAATTTATATTACTATGGGGTCTTTATATCACAAAAAACATGTTTATATTAAAACCCTTAACCATCAGCAACTAAGGAATCAAGCTTGTACTCAAGGTTCAATCAGAGCCTCAGACACTTCCGTTATACTAAAAAAATTAAAAGAAACAATTAATTCCCATTTAAAAGTAAATCACACACATAGGGAAAGACTGAATATTGAATGCTACATAACACAAATCATAAAACTTATGGATATATTTTGGTACCACCAACCTCATTCCAAGTTATTCCCTTGAAGAAAACTTTTCCACCACTTCAAAATCTCATCTAAGACTAATTGGAAATCTCTCATCATCATAAGGCCCTAAATCCATCAAAAATTATCTCAAACAATCATAAGAAACTAAAAATTATTTTATGAATTAAAAAAAATATTATATCCCAAAATAAAAACTTAAGGCCTAATAAAGGGATCATTTATTAAGATATCTTCCATGAAAAACCCTTAAAAATGGTTGCCCACCACCCCCATATCTACCAAAAAATTAGTATAAAAATTCTCAAAAAAACATCTCAAATCATCCATATATTTCACTAAAACTGATGGAAATCCAAAAATTAATCAAATTGACATAACTCATTGAATCTAGAAAACCCCAGTATATTCATCTTCCTAGAATACCATTTATATAAGTGGAAACAAATCCACATCATATCAACAAGATCCCACCATGATCTAGTGGAAATGGTATCAAAACCTAAATCAAACAATAATAAATTTATGGTAACTCAAGGGGAATGTGTACTAAGAAAAAATGAGGAAATATTACCTTAATAAATGAGGAAAATAACTTTAAATTTTCATAGAACATGGATAATGATAGTTAGAATATTAAGGTGAGAGGAGCTCAGCCTCCTAGTACTTCCATGTCTAAAAAAGAGGGAATCTGAAGAGGGGTTCAAATTTAAAAACCCCAAAATACTAATCTTCCCTTGTCCTTTTAAAAACTGGATAGTATATCCATTCATGGTCGTACCTCTTAGTCATGTAATGGCACAACTTTCCTATCTAACACTATAGTACTCACAAATAAAGCCTTCATGGAATGAACTCCTTCCTCAGAGTATGGCACACTTTTCCTCAGTAAAACCAAAATCTATAGCCCAAACCATTAGGAATGTATTTATTTCTCATAGTATGACTCCCACTAAAATACACCATGTAATGAATCCCTAAAAGCAAAACATTGTGTGAATCTCCTATCTAATTCATCACCTCTATTTTTCAAAAATTTCAGGACCCTTATATATCTCCCCTTATATATTATACCTTATGTTTATAGAACTTACTATTTTCACAAATCCTAGTAAACACTTATGTATAAATCATCAAAATTCATACATTACATGTTTTCCAAGTATAGGTAAAACCTTACCTAGTATGGGGTATCACCCTTATGCATCATATAGTTTCCCATAATTCACTAGTTTTTGACCAACACCAGAAACCCTTATATATGGGTTGACCCTTGCATATAATAGGGTGTCTAGGTGTTAGAACTTATGTTCTATCACATTACAATATTATTTAACTATCATTGGTAACATTACATATAGTCACCCTTACATATTATAGGGTACTCAAGAAATACAATTTTCATATCACTGAGTAACCCTTACACATATCGAGTGACCCTCATGTTTTTACTTTACCATGGAAACCCTTAGGTATGAGTACCCTTACATACCATAAGGGCTTCAGCACTTATTTTTTTCAAAAATATGATATATAACCTTACACATGAGTAGTTTAACATTTTTCTAAATGGGACCCTTACTCATCAAAAAAATTAACCCTTGTACACTGGGTACTTAGCTAAATTTTCCAAAAACAGGACCCTTATGCATGAAACTCTTATGTACGAGTACTTATGTAATTATCTAAAAAGCTATTGGGAACCAAATTTCAATCATAGCCTATGATTTATCATGTTTACCATATTATTTATAAACCTATAACTTTTAAATATCATTCATATTTAACCTTAAATATTCCCAATCCATTTATAATTTATCTCAGACTCTCAAGAATATTTCAAAACATCCTTATCCACTCTAACTCATTTTAAAAACTATAAATTAAATCTAATAAATTTTCATCTCATATAAAATTGACCTTGAAAACCTCTTCAACATAAATACACCATGATATGATATCCACAAGTCAAAAAAATACCATCCACCAATGGCCTTCATCCCATCCTTCATGTTGTATTGACCCTTATAATAGTGTAACCACGAATAAACCCGTATCCATTCTATTATTTATTGCATCGGGTCATGGTATTCTACTCTTAGCTAAAATTCAGATCAAGGACATGTGACCACTACTCAAAAACTCAACCAAGAGAGAGAAACACCTCTTCAAGAACTAATAAAAACAAAAACACTTTCTAGAGATATCATAATCCTTAACATTCTAATTCAAACACAAATTATAAAACAATTTCCCACTCTAAGACAAAGAAATCAAATTTATTTGGATTTTTTCTAACCTGTTGTATATGGATTGTTATATGTGGAGAGATTTTACCACACACTTATTTATAATAAATTTCCAATTCCAAATTTTAATTTATGATAACTGATTATGATAATAAAGTTGATTTATAGTTTGGGGAAAACCTAGGTCATCTCTTAAGGATATTTCGTATCTTATAGTGTGTATTTTTAATAAAGATTACTAAAATAGGGGGTGATTTTGAAAATAAATTTATGAAAATAACTTATCGTAAAGAGTTTAATGGTTGAAAAACCAAGTGTATTTTGAAAAATATGAGACAAAGGGTTAATTGTGATTTCACTACACACATTTCAAGTTCATTTTTCATAGATATTAATTTCAGTTTGGAGTAATACTTTTGTTGAAATTAATTGTAATCCCGATTAATTCCAAAGTTTTATTTCAATGTTTAAAGAACCAACCCTTGACGTAACAATAATACATTCAAGGTACAGTTCTTATGCATGGAACAATAACTTCCAAAGAAGATTAAAATATCAAGAAGGTGGGTATGAAAAGTGTTATTGTGCTTTCCAATCATAACAACACAAGTCACGCACTCAAAACCTCACACTGATCGGTTAGAAATTAAGAGCATAACATTCACATGTATTAAAACAAGAATTCAAATATAGAATCATGTAAGGTACATGGAATGAAAGGTTTAAACCCCCAAATTACTCCAAATCAGTAGATAATATATTTTTTGTAACTCCCTTGACATGTGTGTATCTCCCTCACAATGAATGCCCACCATTTAGCCCGACATTGAGAGGAGGAGGAATCTCTAGTGTATCTCCTTCTTCATTTCAACTCTCCCTATTAGGATAGGGAGCTCCAAAACCTCCAAATGAATGAAAGGAATCATCTATAAATCCAATTTTTCATAACCTCACTCTATTGGTCGAAATTTAAAATGAGGATCCCAAGCTTCCATTTTGTAGGCAAAGTGGAAGGTGGTTTTGGGCACACAAATTGTGTAAAACCACTTGGACCATAGTTTTAGATGACTAGAAAGTCGAATATAGATTTTGAAAAAACTATAAACATGTTACCCCACCTCTTTAATGTATCCTCAAAATTTTTGGCACCATTTGGACAACTAGATACTGAGGTATGGAGAGATCTCAAATCACCACTTTTTACTTTGTAAAGATTCAGTGTGCTGGAAAGATCAGGTCAGTTTGGCCACCAGATGGACGAATGAGTCGTGAGTTCCTTCATAAGAAATGTATCCTAACAAAATTTAGACTAGAAAAAAAATTTCATCCCATTTTGATGCATGTTTAAGAATAAGTATGAGGTTTTTTAAACTGTTGTGCTTGGATCCTGCGCAACTTAGCCCATTTTTCTTGGACTTCATCATGGGCCCTACAAGTCACTTCGACCTTTAATGAAATTATGAAAAATAGTAACATTTTAATTTTTAACAGTGATAAACAAAAAAATAATTGAATCAAACATGAAGTGTAATTTGTTATTATTTTTATGATTTTCAATACAAAACTAGTTTAGCATAGTGGTGTAAGGGTGAAAATGTAACAGTGAATCATGGTGCGATCACACCCCCACACCTAAACATTTTTACACTTGCGAAAAGTAATATTTTCAAAAATTATGCATGTAGATATTTCCAAATTCCTAAATATTTTACATTCAATGAAAATTTAATTCCTGATAGAAATGTGATCAAAGAAAAAATCACACCAAGGAGTTATTCTCAATGATTATGGAAAAAGACGTCACAAAAATTGTATCCAAATGAAATTACAAGAGATACATGATACCAATCAATGAAAATAATTCAAAAGTTAATCATGTCACTAATTCTACATGTGTGTGTGTGACAACAATTTCAGGCCATTCTTTCCAATTTATGTTGAGTAAATATAAGTTATTTTAATAATTTTCTACTTACACGATCCTTTCCACCGAACTTGCCCCACGTCTTTTGCAATAAAATTTTAAGACCCGCTCACTTAATAATTCCAATAAGTCAAACCATATTATCTTGACCAAGATATCCTCGTATGTTTTACATTTCATCACTCCCCTCGTTTATTATTTTTTTTCAAAATTTTCACTTGGAACAAATCTCATACTCTTCTCCCAACCCTTGTTTGATCTCATCGTGACACTAATTATAATAGTTATAACAAGATAAAAAGTTGATGAAGGGTGTCTTTTAACTTGCCCAATATAAAACATTTTTTTAGGGCATACAATAGTCAGAGAATAGGTATACACACATTGGTCAATTTGGTGCAATAATGAAATAGATCGGGTAAGGAACGAACGTATGGAAAAATTATTTTGGAAAGTAGAGAAAAATAAAAAAAACTTATATTTACCATCCATTATGTAAGAAATTTTCACACTTCATGGTTGGGTGCAAAAATGAGTGTAGAGATTAACTGAAACAATTTTTCTTAAACTATTCACAAAAAGGGTGCCATTCTACTAACAGGTTTTGAAATGATACAACCATTTATATCATCAAAAAAAATTCCAAATAAAGTCACACCATAGTATTGAATTCTTATTGAAATTTTCATTTCATCAGAATTGTTTTTTAAATGTTAAAACAACATGAAATACAGACATTCCACATGCATTTTCAATAACTTCCATGATTAAGTAGTCATAATTTTCGATGATAAAGTGGGCATAAAAAAGTAATATTTCGGAACAAAAGTGAGGGGGGAACAAGGGAAAAAGGGTGGAAAGTAACAATACAATTCATCAAGCTAAAATAGAGAAAAAAGAAGAATAAAGATGATGAAAATTACTAACTAACCTAAGAATATACCCATCCCCCCACACCAAGAGTGTGCAGTGTCCTCACTATAATAAAATTGAATGTGGGGAGGAAGGATAAAACTTGTTTTGTGTCATTCATTGACTTCTTCTTGAACTTGGAGTTCCTCTATTTGGAATCTGGAATGGATTCATGGAAGTGCTTCAACTGCTACCCATTGACTATGAAATTTTTCTTGGTTTTTTTATTTTGAACCTAGAAAACACCAAATGGAGAGATATTATAAATAGTGTATGGTCCAAACCAGCGGGAAAAAAGCTTACATGAATGAAACTTCAGCCTTTCATTATAAAGGAGGACCTTCTACCCAATGTAGAACTCAAGATTAAGGATGAGATATTCATGGGCAGCCTTGGTTCACTCCTTATAAATTCTAGAGTTCTCATATGAATCTATTTTAATTTCCTCCATCTCCTGAATCTGCAACTTCCTTTGAACACCGGCACCAGAAAGATTATAATTTCATTTTTTGATGGCCAAGTAGGTTCGGTGCTCAATCTCAACGGGGAGGTGAAAACTATTTCCAAACACTAACTAATATGTTGACATTCCAATGGGAGTTTTTAAAGTAATACCAAAATCCCCTAAGGAATAATCAATTCTAAGACTCCAATATTTTCTATTAGGTTGAATCATTTTTTCAAGAATATGTTTTAACTCCCAATTTGACACCTCGGCTTGACCATTGGTTTGTGGGTGGTAAGTAGTATACACTATATTCCCAACCCCATACCGATGAAAATGATATTTTAGTGTTTGGTTGCAGAAATGAAAACCCTGATCACCAATGATGAACCTAGTTAATCCAAACCTACAGAAGATTTGGGTTCTAAAAATTTCCACAACTGCCTTAGAATCATCAGTACTTATAGTCCATGCCTCTACCCATTTTTAAACATAATCCACCACCAAAAGAAGGTAAAGGTTTCTAAATGAATTGGGAAATGGTCCCATAAATTCAATGCCCCAAACATCGAAAATGTCATGGAATAGAAAGGATTTTTGTGTCATATTGTTTATTTCAGATACATTCACCATTATTTGATAGTGAGTAAAAGATTTAAAAAATTCATGGGAATCCCAAAATAATGTGGGCCAAAATAGACCAGAATCAAGGACCTTGTGATCATTCTGTTGGGGGCCAAAGTGGCCCCTACAAGCAAGAGTGTGGAAGAACCTAAGGATGGACTGAAACTCGTAATCAGGGCCACAATTCATGAGGACTTGATCACTACATGTGCACCAAAGGTAGGGGTCGTTCCAAATGTACCAATGAGACTCATTTTTTTGATCGTCGGCTTGGTTTTTATTAAAATCAAAAGGAATGCAAGATGAGACCAAATAATTTACAATTTCAGCATACCAAGGAATAACATCTTGCACTCAGTACAACTACTTATCAGGAAACATGTCATTTATTAGAATATATGGGGATGAGTCAATGTTTGTGGATGGGTGAATCCTACTGATATGGTCCGCAACCATATTCTGTTCTCCTTTTTTATCTCTAATTTATATATTAAATTATTAAATGAGTAGAACCTAGTGAATGAGACATGGTTTGGCTTCTAGTTTCTTAAGGAGACATTAGAGGGCTACATGTTCTGTGAACACAATGACTTTGGACCCTAAAAGATATGACCTGAATTTATACAAGGAAAACACAATGGAAATAAACTCTTTTTCAGTTGTGGTGTAGTTTTATTGGGAAGGGTCCAGTGTACGTGAGGCATAAACAATGACATGTGGAGCTCAATCGACCCATTGTGATAAGAATGCCCCAACTGCATAGTTAGAGTCACCACACATGAGCTCAAATGGTAAATCCCACAGAGGTGGTTATATTACTAGGGGTGACGTGAGACTCTATTTTAACTTATTAGAATCTTAATCGCATTCTTTATCAAAAAAATAATTTTCTTTTTGGAGTAACTGGGAAAGTGGGAGTGAAATCTTATTAAATTCACAAATGAAACGAAGGTAAAATCCAGCATGACCTAGGAAAGACTACACATCTCATGGATTTTTGTGGAATGTTAAGGAAGAAATGACATCCAATTTTTATTTATCTACTTGGATGTCATCCCCAGAAATAACATGTTCCAAAACTATACATTGTCGCCCCATAAAATGGAATTTCTCATAATTTAATACGATATTCTTTTCAATATATCAATGTAGGACAAACCCAAGACTACTCAAACATTCATCAAAAGAGGAGCCATAAACTGTGAAATCATCCATGAAAACTTCTATGAAATTCTCTAGGTAATCCAAAAAAATACTAACCATGCATCGTTGGAAAGTACCCAGAGCATTGAAAAGGACAAATGGAATCCTTCTATATGAAAATGTACCAAAGGGGAAATTAAAGGTTGTATTTTACTAATCCTTGGGGGAAATATAGATCTGAAATTATCCAAAATACCCATCAAGAAAACAGTAATGGGACTTCCCTGCTAGCCTCTCTAGAATTTTGTCAATGAATGGAAATGGGAAATGGTCCTTCCTTGGGTATTAATTTAGTCAAATATAGTCTATACAGACATTCCATCTATTCTGCACACATATTGGAACCAATTCATTGTTTCCATTTTTAATTACAGTAAGACTTGTTTTTTTAGAAACTACTTGAATGGGACTAACCAATTGGTTTTCAAAGAAGGGGTAATTTATTCTAGAAACCAATAATTTTGTTACATCCATTTTCAAAACTTCTAAGAGGTTTGGGATTAGTCAACATTGTGCCTAACTCACTAGTTTATCCTCATCATTTAACATAATATGATGTGTACAAACTGATGGGATAATACCAGGAATGTCCACAAGTGTCCATCCTAATGCTTGTTTATACTTCCTTAAAAGTTCAAGTAGTCATAATCCACACTCAAGAGGGAGTGAACTATCAATGATGACAGAAGGATTATTTACATTCTCTAGATATGAATATTTCAAATCTTGATTCAGTTGTTTCTATTCAAATTCATGTGGATTTTGGATTGATGGGAGTGTGTGTGAAAGTGAGAGGTCACTAATCTCATCTAACTAATCAATGGTATCAACCTCAGATGAGGAATGACCTTTTACAAGATTTTCAGAATCATTGATGGTTATGTGATCATCAATGTTAGAGAAATCATCAATTAACAAACATAAATGACATTTTTCTATACTGGTACAACATTCAATGCATGAATCATTACCTAACATTTCAATCAATGATGAAAACTCAGAAAGGGGATCGGGGGAAAGAAAATATGTTTTTTCAGGGGAAAGGAATACATCAATTGAATTAACAGAGACAGAGGAATGTTCTTATGAGGGTTGCTTCATAGAATCAAGGATATTGAAGTGGAAAATGTCACTGCCAAACTCCATAAATAATGTACCATTATGGACATTAATTATGGTTTTAGTGATTTTCAAGAAGGGTATACCCAATATAATTGGGGAATGTCCATTCATCCTATAAACTTCCATTTTATGCAAATAAAATTAGTAGGAAAAATTAAAATTTTCACCCTCATAATTACATTTTCTAACACACCAGAAGGGTGTGTTGTACTCCTATTTTCTAGCTAACAACAACTATAATTGGATTTAGTTCACCAACCTACATAGAATAGTAAATTGAGTGATGAATAATTTTAATAGAGGCACCCAAATCAAGCATAGTGTTAGAAGAAGAATACTCCCCTATGGTGAACTGAATTGATAATGTTCTAGGATATTTGCACTAGGTGGGAAGTGATGGCTCTATCAATGATAAAATGTTCCTCCCTAAGATCACCTTCTCATCACCTCAAAGTCACCTTTAGTGTGTACACATCTCTTTTAAAAACTTTTCATATCTTGGAATTTTTTTCACAACATCAATCAAGGGGATGTTTACCTTCACTTTTTTAAAAGTTTCCAAAATTTTGTTATCAATTTCAGTTTCCTTTTATTTTATAGGTTGGGTCTCCCTTTGTAGAAATGGGTAGGAATGGGTTGTCTAGGAGATTCATCGACATACACACTTTTTCTTTTAGAAGGGATTCTCTTCAGACATGGTTTTTCAAAATTTGGAACATTTTAAATGGTGGGAATGGTGATTTCCTCAAGAGGAGATGACTTTAATGGAGGATTAATTTGAAATTATAGTTTTTTTTCACTCCTTAGGGTGATGGAAATTACATTTTTGTTATCTCTAGGGTAGATTAATGGTTTATATGGTAGTTTACTGAACTTGTGATTTTGAATTTCCCCCACCAAGTTATATAGTTGGCCTAATTGGGTTTTGCGGTCTTGTATGGTTTCCTGAGTGGTTTGTTGGAATTGGATACTGTTGAAATCCATTTTCTTCATCATATATTCTAGGATAGGCTTGAGTTTTGGAGGGGGTTGTTGGAAAGGTCTTTGAGGTGGTTGAGGATTTCTGGGTTGTGGTTGTGGATGACTACTCTGCCCCAGTTGGTTCCATTGTTGTTGAGGTTGTTTTGAATACCCCCCTTTCCTATAGTCTTACTATTTTTCCACCCAATGTTGGATGGATAGTAAGGTTATTTACTAAAGGTTTGGTTTTAGGGGTGGCATAGAAATATTTCCTCACAACGCTCAGATTTTTCTCTCAATTGAGGAAATTTTTCAGAGCAGTGTTTGTCATAAGAACATATACCACATTGAATGGGTGGAGTATATTGGTATTTCTCTTGGAAAAAATAATGTTTTGTATAAGGGTACTTACTTTTTACAACTTTTTTTCCACCTTCTTCTTGAATTCAGTACCTTTCACCTTCTAGAAACATCGATTAGGTACACTAGACCTTGAACCTAATTTTTTAGTATTTTTCACCATGTTCTCAGTTAGGGTTCTTATAGAAATTTAGGTCTTATATTCTAGCACACCACTTGTAGTAGCATCAATCATGTTACGATCAATTGGAATTAAACCTTCATAAAAATATTGTATTAAAATTTGATTGCTTATTAGGTGGTGGGGATAACTTATACATAATATTTTAAATCATTCCCAATATTCATGAAGTTTTTCCCCTTGATATTGTCTTATACCACATATTTCTTTCCTTATTGTTTTAGTTCAAGAGGATGGAAAATATTTTTCAAGATAAATGTGTATCATGACCTCCCAACCTCTTATTGGGGAATTAACATAATAAATCCAGTCTTTTGCAGTGTCTTCTAATGAAAATGTAAATTTCTTAAGATTTACTTATTCTTCATCCACATTTTTAGGCTTTAATGTAGAACACACAGTATGAAATAATTTTAAATTCTTCTGTGGATCCTCTCCAGGAATTCCATGGAATCTTGGTAATAGATGAATTAAACCAGATTTTAGTTCAAAATTGGGTGTCTCACTTTTTATTGAATGTATATGGGATGGATATAGACATCAGGTTAAGTAAGTTATTTTAATGTTCAATTGTTTTTATCCATATTATAAAAGTTTATTTTAATTTTTATGTCAGTTCCATAATAATAGGTGGAAGGATCAAGAAGAGTTTCGATGTTTTTTGTGTCCCCCTTCAAAGGGTTCTCTTATATGTCCCGGTGTCACTGACGTAGGATCCTCTCTAGTTCAGGTTCAAAAGGAGGTAAATCTCCTGTAATAGAATGATTCATGCACCAAAACTACAAAAAAATGAATCAAAACACAAAATTATTTAAAAGGTAAAAAAATACTCACAAAATTTACAAATATCTTATCAAAAAAACATGCACTAAAAACCAAAGCGCTCCTGGGAAACGACGCAAACATTTTACCACGTTGTCATGACATGTAAAATTTATTATGATTTTAAGGTAGAGTTATATTCAAGGGAAGACCCTAGGTCATCTCTCAAGGAGGGTTTGTAGCTTATATTGTGTATTTTTAATAAATATAACTAAAAGAGGGGGTGATTTTGAAAACAGTTTTAAGAAAATAACTTAACTTAAAGAGTTTAATATTTGACAAACCAAGTGAATTTTAAAAAATATGAGACCAAGGGTTCATTTTGATTTCACTAAACACATTTCAAGTTCATTTTTCATAGATATTCATTTAGGTTTGGAGTAATTCATTGGTTGAAATTAATTGGAATCATGATTAATTCCTAAGCTTTTATTTCAATTCTTAAAGAACCAAACCTTGACGCAACAATTGTATTGTAAAGTTATAGAACTTATTCATGGAATAAGAGGTTTCAAAGAATATTTAAATCTCAATAAGGTGGGTATGAAAATGATTCTTATGTTGTCCAATCAGAACAACACAAGCCACGCACTCAGAACCTCACACCGATCTGTTAGAAATTAAGCGCATAACATTCACATGTATCAAAATAAGAATTCAAATATGAAATAACATAAGGTACATGGAATGAAATGTTTAAACACCCAAATTACTCCAAAACAATAGCTAATATATGTGTCATAACTCCATTGACATGTGTGTAGCTCCCTCACAATGAACGCCCACCTTTAACCCAAAATCGAGAGGAGGAGGAAGCTCGGGTGCATCTCATTCTTCATGTCAGCTCTCCATATAAGATTAGAAATCTCCAAAACCTCCAAGGGGATCAAAGTAATCCTATGGAACTTCAATTTGGAATCACTTCACTCTCTTGTCTGAACTTGAAAATGAGGATCCCAAGATTCCATTTTATAGGCAAAGTGGAAGGTGGTTTTGGGCACACATATTGTGTAAAACCACTTGACACATGGTTTTAGACCACTAGAAAGTCGAATCATGGTATGTAGAAAACTATAAACATGTTACCCCACCTCTTTAATGTCTCCACAGAATTTTTATAACCATTTGGAAAACTATATCATGAGATATGGATAGTGTAACAACCCGAGATTTTATGAGAATTATTATTTTTAATTTCATTGATGTCTTGTGTTGTACGGTACACCAAACGAATCTTGCACTACACGCATCCCTGACTTGACTTTCTTTACAAGCAATCACAACCTTCCATGATATCGTATGTTGTCCACAATACCGAGTTTTTCTAAACAACAATATGCTATTAAAATATTATATAAACTCGCTGTTATGAATATTAGTATCTACATTTTGGATTTTATTAAATTATAATTCATCTTACACATTTTATATAACATGGTATTGGAACAAAATAAATGTTTCAGGTAAAATAACTATTTTTCAGAAAATGCAGTTTTTCCGCCTTTTGATGGCGCACCCACATTAAATATAATTTTTAACATGTTTATAAGTTCAATTTGAAAAACAAAATTCTTCCTTGGAATCAGGATATAAAAATTTAATTTGGATAAATTTTTCATATTATTCTAATAACTTTAATATTTTAATGGATAGTAAAAACACGGTATATTTTAATTAAAAATAACTTTTTTCATCGCAATAATTTATATGGATAGTTTATTCTTTTAATTGGTTTTAAAGTTTAGTTAGAATATATTTTTAACCATTTAATCCAATTTTGGTCATTGAAATTAATTTCACATTGAAATTGGACATAAACAAGTGTCGATCTTTGGATAGTTATTTTTTCATAAAAACACGCTATTTGTTTTGATAAGGGGAATTACTTTTAAAATTAATTAATTCCACTTCTATGTTTCAAATTTGAAAAAATAGACACCACTTTTGAATTTGGAATATCAAATATAGATTAGGCTTATTTTTTGGTATTTTTCTGAAAAACATCAATTTTTGATGAATAGTAAAACCACTTAGTGGTAGTTAAAAAACCGACTCTTTAATTTAAATGAAATTTTACCACTTCTGTGAATTGAATTTCAAAAATCTGATATACATGGTTGTTATCAATAAGTAAAATTTGGTTCAATAAGATGAAAATAATTTTTGGTGAATAGTAACTTTAGACTTTTATTTACCGCGGTTAAAGGTAAATAGGGTAATTCAATGTTAAAATAATATTATAATAATTGAAAATTACCTTAACACTTGTCCTAACCTTATTTTATGAGTATTGGTAGACCATGGGCATCCTTGAGTATATTTTGGTTCCCCATTGAGCCACTTGGTAGTGATAATGACAATTTTGTTCAATTAATTTAATATAAAGACAAAATTGACATTAACAAAAATCTTTTAGTAATTAATTTTTATAAGGGGTTATATAAATTATATTTTAGACTATAAATATTCATTGGAAATATAAAAATATTTCCTACATGATAGTATTTTTTTTATAATTTTTAGATATCAAATAAATTAAATTATTTATGACACAATAATGATGCAGTATTTACCTCTTTAATAAATGATTTAAATAAATAAGATTATAATGATTAAAATATTATCTAAAACATGACCAATTATGATTGGATTATTTTATTTCGACAATGAGTCATCGTATATTCATCTTTAATGATTTTTGGACCTTTTGAAACCGAAGATAAGTTTATAATAAAATAATATTTTCACACTTTCCAAAGGTGCCCCTCTCCTCCCTTATAAAAGGGAACCTCCTCCCTCTCCTCTTCAAAACACTTTTAGCCTTCAAGATCAGCCAACCCCTTCCCATTTCTCTTATACACTTCTCTAGAAACATTATGGAGGTTCTGGTCTTCTCAGTAGTCCAACTCTAGTCACTTAAGAGGAAGCTTAAAAGAGGTGCGTCGAAGAAGAGATAATCTCTTCTACTGATTCTTTCAAGTTCCTCTCTTCTAGAACTTATTCTTCTTTAGTTGTTTCATTATACAGTAAAAACATCAGCATATATAATATACTTATATGTTATTATAAATATTAAACAACCCTATTTCACCATCTATCCATCCTACAGAAAACAAAATCACCGCGTGTGCGTACGTACGGAATATCGTCTCTACGGCGTGGTGTAATCTGTTTTTCCACCACCACCTTACTTGGATGGGTTTAATGCTGTAATGAATAACTATATGTGGTTATTATAACATCATACGGATTCTGAAATATTTTATCATCCACTCTATTTACATTCAATAATTATGGTAATGATATCATCACTCGTGCGTACGTACGAATTACCGTCTCCACGACGCGATGAGATTCATTCTCCACGATAACCATTCAAGCATGATTATAAAGTATATATAATGGATATTAATAAAATATATGACATAATGAAGCTACTGGATTTATGTATACATGTATATATCATCTACTTACTTCCATTCAAGTCAATAAGGAAAGGAAAACAACGTTCATGCGTACGTACGGCCTACCGCCTCTATGAATTGTGTATTTCATCTCATTTATCTATCTATTATGTATATATATATACAGAATATATATGATATATAAATAATGATTTAAATTCTGTATGTAATTAAATCATGATATAAGTAATAATAATATCAAGAACAATAAGTCCAAACACGTACGATAAATAAAACAATTTTACCCAAGATGATTCTTTAACATGGAATTTACAAAAGAACGGGTAATATAAAGCCATAAGTGAACCATATATGATATCATAAAAATAATTATGATTCTTTAATAAGTCAATGAGATTATTTAAATCATTATATAGAAGGTTCGGATACGTACGAATCATATCAGACCTAAGGTAAGGGATAACTATTTCAATCTCATTCTTATCCAAGATTGTTTATTTGTAAGTATTTACTGTGGTTATTGTTAACATCCATGTACATGTTTTATAAAATAAAATCATGTATTTTTAATGTCCTTTTTACCCATTTTTGATTTTACCAAATGTTATGGAAGGAATCTTTCTTTTTTTTACCATACGAGGAACTTTTTGACTTTTTCAATTAAAGTACGAGGAGAATGGTTTTTTAACTTATACAACATGAACGGATTTTTACAGTTTTAACACCTTATTATCATGAATATTACTCAACAAGATTTCATGATTATTTTCAACAAAATCATTTTCTTTTAAAATTGCAAGGCATTTTGTGAAAATAAAATTATTTTTAAGAAGAAATGTTATTTTCCTCAAGAATTCATTTCTAGTGTTTTGTCAAAACTATTTTTCATCTAAGATGACATTATTTAGTATGATTATGTTTCAAGTATAATGTCTCTATTATTTAAATGGTTTGATTTTTCTTATGATGAAATGATATCCATTTATTTTATCTGGATTATGTTATGATAGGATGATGTTTATGAAACCCATTTTATTCATTGGGTTATTATGAATGATGTATGTTTATTTTGTGGCACACGAAAGAATGATTTCATTACGAGGTGGGTGGGACCTATATCTCCCTCCAATGAATTGTGTAAATATTTATATCTCATGAGATAGACATGGATGGAATGACAAGTTAATCTGGTTCAGTGATATAGGACTGGAACGAGGAGTGAACTCGATTTAGTAAGGGACTTTGTCCACTAAGATGGTCTTGGTAGAAATGCCTTGGCTACTATGGAAATAAAATCATGTGCTTAATGGTTTCCACAATTACAAGTTTTATTCCCATGATATTTTATCATGATTAATGTATCTTTATGATCTATTCCTTATATACTGCCATGTTTTAAGTCATTGCTCAATATTTTGATGTTTAAACATTATGTTCGCGTTTTTTTTAAGTTCAAATGTATATGATTTGTTCTATTTTATCCATCCTTACCCTTAATGAGAATTTGAGCTCACCCTTTATATGTTTTATTTTCACCAGGATTTAAAGAAAGTTTTTAGGTAAGAAAACAAAAGGGAAGATCTTTATGGGTGATGTTAAAGATCTTTCACCAAGATTAGAAGATTATGTTCCAAGTTTCTAAAGACACTAAACTATTATGGTCCTTTTGTGTCTGTTGTTATTAAGTATTAAGTATTCTGAAAAAGTAATGTAATGTTCATGTACGTCAAGTTTGGGGTCTCTACAGATAGATCATAGCACACCACTTCTGACTTCGTGCAGATTTGGTGGGCTGGACAGATCAGGTCGTTTGTGCCACAATACGGACGAATGAGTCTTTGGTTACTTAACGTTAAATGTATCCTAATTAATTTTGGACCAGGAAAAAAAACTTCAACACATTTTTATGCATGGTTAAATAGCAGTATGTGGTTTAGTAAACTGGTGTGCTTGGATCCTACGGAACTTGGCCCATTTTTCTTGGACTTCATCATGGGCCCTCTAAATCACCTCCACCTTCAATGAAATTATCAAAACAAGTCATATTTATCTTTTTAAAAGTGATAAAAACAAAATAAATTAATCAAAAATGAAGTGAATATTTTTTTATGATTTTTAATACAAAACTAGTTTAGCATAGTGGTGTATGGGTGAAAATGAAACAATGAATCATGATGTGATCAATAACCAAACATTGTCTCTCTTACACATTATTCCCTAAATTGGGTCATTACTAAGTTAATTTATAGGTGGAGTTATTATAAATCAGGATTTGATACCAATAGTATGTGTTATTGTGTCTTCTGAGAAAAAAATATAGATCATGAGTTAAGGGTTTCTATTGTACTCACATTTCCCCTTCCACATGTTCATGTGGGGTCACCCAACAAAGAGATAGGTCTAAGACAGTGATGGCTAGGAGAATATGTTATGATGGGGAAAGATATGTTGTAGTAAGGGGTATTTGGGGAAGAAGAAGGGTGAGAGAATATTTTTTTTTGTTTTTATTAATAGACCAAAGACATTTATTTAGTGGTCATTATTGGGGTTATTACTGACCACCAAATGGAAGTCATCTGATTTTAGATCCATGAAAAGTATATTTTTTTTGTTAGAGTCATGGTGATGAGTGGAATAATGGCTATGATGAAATATTATAAATTTAGATCATATAAAATTTTGATTTTCTGTAGTTTCTATAAGATTTTAGAGCAGCAGAACAAGTTGAGTATAAATAATTTAGTCTATATATCGTTATCAAATGAGGCATGTGATGTTTGATTTAGTTACTCACCATTTAGTGGACACATATTGATTGGTTTGATAGATATATACTATTATGAAAATACTGAGGTGTTTTATGAGATATTTTGATCTTAGACATGGAATATAATATTGAAATTTCTAATAATAGTGGTGTTTAGCTATCCTATGATTCCATTTATTTATAATAATACCAAAAAATTCATTAAATATAATTATTTATCATGAAATATCCGAAAGTATTATTTTTAAAAAAAATAATTGAATTTCTTAGATAAAAAATTTATAAATTTGCCTTTTCTAATAAATCTCCAAAAAAAATTAGTTATCAAAATTCATGATATTATACCACTTTGCATAATTAATGGGTGGATTTGATGCTAAACCGTCAAATGTTTTATATTTGATAACTAATAACATTAAAATAATTGTTCATGATGGAACACTATTTCCACTATTATTTTCTAAGAAATATTTATATTTCAATAATTCTATACATCTGTCAATGAACTACTAAAAAAATGACCATTAGTATCTACTGAAATATTTACATAATTTCCTATAGTGGCTGCCAAGTGACTACAATATGGAAGTCACTTTGGAACCATCATAATAGCTTTTTTTCTAAAATAAAATTAATATTACACCATAGAAAGTATTAGAAAAAGTAAAAACAAGAATAAACCATAATTTATGAATTCAACATATGTCTACACTATAAATAATTTAATAAATAATCTGACAACTAGCCTAATCTAATCATTTTCTAGGATCCACACCCATTATCTCATAACTTAAAATAAAATAAATTTAATTTAAAAGTTAGTAATGTAAAAATATAAAAAACTAATAATAATAATATTCCATTAGATTATTTAAAGTAATAGTTAGTATAATAAACAAATAGTCTGTGATTGTTTGTGTTTTAATGTATTATTTATTTTTAGTCATATTTTAATCATTATGAGAAAACTACATGTTATATTGACATTTCATGTATTTTTATATATTAAAGTTACCTAAATATCATTATTCAATGATTTCATGGTAATATATAGTCATTTTTCATATTTTTGACCACTTGAAACATGTTTTTAAAGACATCGATGTCTTTAAAATTACTTATTTAGTCATTACAAGAATAACACATATTGAATTGATATGTCATCTACTCATGAAAATAAAAAATAATTCAAAGATAGATTTTCTATAATTTCAAATCAATATAAGGTCATTTTTGTGGTGTTTATGGTCACCTTCACTTTTTAGAGTTTCAGAAAACTAAAAATGTATATTTGGTCATCCAAAGAAAACCACTACTTGGATTGATGTGGTTTCATATACTATAATTCAAAAATCATTCACCGATAATTTTCCAAGAATTTAAAGGAAATAAGAAGTCATTTTCTTGGTTTTGTCCCCCTGAGGCATGTTTTTAAATACTTTAATATCTTTAAAACAATATATTTATACATTTCATGCACACCACAATATATATTAACATAATTTATACTTTTAAACATTAAAAATAATTCAAAGAAATTTTTATTATGATTTCTCATAAATCATAGGTCATCTTATAGGTTTTGACTATTTCACACACATTTTAGAGTTTTAAAACACAAAAAATGTTTTTCATTCATCCTGAGAAAAAAGACAACATGTATTAAAGTTGTTCCAGTTCCTACATTTCAAAAATAAATCACCAAAAAAATTACGATTTTGCCAAAATTTGAGGCTATATTGTTATTTTTAACACCCCAACCCATTTTTTTAAGTCTTGGATATCTTTAAAACAATTTATTTAGTAATTCAAAGTATATTTCATGTGAGATTGGCATGTTTCATTCTGATACATCTCTGAAATAATTCAAATAAATTTTTACTAACATTTCCTATAAATCTAAGGTTGTTTTAAAGGTTTTGACTATTACACACATGTTTTAGAGATTTAAAAGAATAAAAATGAATTTTTATTCATCTAAATCAAACCACAAATCTGATTTATCTGAAATTTATTCCTATATTTCAAAAATAATTCATCAGTTATTTTTCTAGGATTTCATAGAAATATTAATTCTTTTCTTAGTTTAGACCCACTTCCATGCATTTTCAATGACTTTGGTATCTCTATAAGTATTGAATATTAATTCGGATAATAATTTTCATCAGATTGACAATAGTTCTAGTAAAAACATAAATAGATTCAAATATTGTTCCCAATGATTTCAAAACAATTCAGGGCCATTTGTTAGGTTTTGACCATTACATGCACGTTTTAACAATTTAAAACACAAAAAAAATATATTTTTATTTATCCTTATAAAACCCTAAATTAGAAGGACTTATAATTGCTTTTTATATTTCAAACATAATTCATTTTTCATTTTTCTACAATTTTATAGAATTTTGAGGTTTTTTTCTTGGTTTTTGACTCCCTGACATGTGTTTTTAATGACTTTAAAATATTTATTGTTGTCTATTTATTCATTCTAAGAACATTTCAAGACCAATTGATATTTTTTACTCATACATGTCATAAATAATTAAAATATATTTTAACAATAATTTTATACTAATCTAAGATCATTTTCTAGTTTTGACCATTACACACATGTTTTAGAGTTTTAAAATGAAAAAAGAAAATTATTTACATTCATCATGATCAGACAGTAACTTAAATTAATGAAAATAATATTCCTATAATTCTAAAATCGAGATATAGTGAGTATCCTTTTATTTTATGGTAACCTAAGGTTTTTTTGTTACTTTTATCCTCATAATATATATTTTTAAAGACATTGAAATATTTAAAATTGTTTACATATTCATTTAGAGAACACTGCATATAGGATCAATGTTTAATCTAGTCAAATACATTACAAATAATTTAATGATATTTTTCATATGATTTCATATAAATCTGTAGTAGGTTTTTATCTTTTGATCACTGTATGCATGTTTTAAAATTTTAAAACACTAAAAATGAATTTTTAATAATCATAATAAAAAAATCAATCTGATTGATTTATTTTTAGTTCTTTCAATTCAAAAAACATTTCTTATTATACTATGGTTTTATAGTAATTTTATGTCATTTTCCTTATTTTAAAACCATTGATGTGCATTTTTAAAAACATTGAAATTTTTAAAACAACTTATTTTGTCATTTCAAACAAATCACATGTTGAATTGACATTATATCAACTCATACATGTAACAAGTAATTCAAACCTAGTTTTATTATGCTTTAAAATAAATTAAAGGTTATTTATAATGTTTCACCATTAAATACATTTTTTAGAGTTTTCAAACACTAAAAATGAATTTTAAGTCATCTTAAGAAATCTAAAAATTATATTTATGTGGTTTATATTAATAAATTTTAGAAATTAATAATTTATCACTTTATTTTAATTTTACAAAAATTTGGGATCTTTTTCATGGTTTTCCCCTCTAACTTAAGGTATTAAAGACTTTAATATCATTAAAACTACTTATTTAGTCATTATAAGCACACTGCACATCAGATTGACATGTAATTTACTTGGAAATATTGTAAAAAATTCAATTATCGTTTTATTATGATTTAATTTCAATCCATGGTTATTTTTTATGTTTTTACTATTAAAAATATGTTTTAGATTTAAAAAAAATAAAAAATGTGTTTTTTATCATCCTTAGAAAAATGCTACTCTGATTGACATGGATTTGGTTCCTATATTTCAAAAATAAATCATTTCCCATTGTAATATAATTTCATATAAATATGAATATTTTTTATAAGTTTTTATTACTTGACATTCTATAAAAACCCTTTCCTTTTCAAATAGTAACATTAAGAATTAATTTTAATTTCTGCTTTTCAGATTATTGTTCGTTTTGAGAATCATGATTTAGATCTAATTTCTAAGAGTTTAAGAATATTAAGAAAACATTTTGGATAAGTTCAAGTCTTGGGAGGTATATCGGGTGCTTGTGTGAAGTTTGGGAACTTCATTTTGTAATTTTAGAGATTATTCATTTAGCACATAGTTTATGTTTCACAATTTTGGGAAAAAACAAGTAGATTACCTTATGTGTATAAAATTGTAGTTCATTTTAAACATGAATGATTAGTTCACATAAATAGCACATGAATTGGGTATAACAATGAATATTATATGGAAACACATGTGAGTTTCATTACCTTGGATGTTGAAACTTGGTTTTAGAGGAACCATGAAAAAACTGCAATTTAGATTCAAATAGATCTACAAGGTTGCCACATGGATTGGTAAATCATTCATTAAAATCATGTGAGATAGTCTATCTTGAAAAGTGGGATCTTCACAATTGCCACAAGTTTTGGAGAACTATATATTTTCATTCCTAGAATTCATTAAAAATGGGGAGAACAACCATTTTACCCATTTGGTCTTTTACGCCTCTCCACCTACTTTATCCCCCTCATGCACATCAGACTAATAAGTCCTCCTCTATTTCTTCTCTGTTTATCCCTGATAATTCAGGGTGGTCTTCTTGGGTGATTCCTTGAAAATTATAGGTACGGTGTTCCCCCTCATCATCCATCCTTCCTCTCCCTCTTTATCCTCTAGTTTTAGTTGCCACTAGATAGGGTTATTGAGATGATTATAATTGATCATTATATAATAATCTCTATATAATGGGTATTTTTATCGACTTATCTAAAAGAGATATTAAGAGGATGATCACACTTGGTTATGTATATATTTATTATGGCATATTTCTACATTAATTGTATTTAAGTTTTTTATAAATTCAGGTAAAATTAATGAATTAAATGAAGTGTGACATTATGTCATTGGTGTGCTAAAGGTCATTATGGATAACATGGGTGGTGTGGAGCCATTTTCTTGAGGATTTAGTCATGGAATATCACATAGTGTGTGATCCCTTATTTATTCCATAAAACTTATAGGTGAAATTAATCATAGAATAAATAGTGATATTTAACATAATATTTTTAATATATTAATTGATGTTTTATAAAACTATTTAAGGCATCATGTTGATGTAAAATTGATAAATGATCTTGGAAGATCTAAATAAAGGATATATGGGCTTGATTTAAATGGAATAACACCATAAATGAGGTATGTTTTCATTGAACATTACCCAATAGTTCTTGCTTCATATAATGTGAATATGATTTATGGTCTTTCCACAGTGGGAAATCCACCATTTTATTTAAATAAATTTTTTCATTTGAATAAAATTCCCATAAATGTAATGTAAGTGTCAAGGGAGATGATATATCCTTGGAAACTAGTAATTCCTCTACCACTAATGGACGAGGGATTATTTACAAATGCATACCTTTAGACATATGGACCCTAAGGGGTGTAAATAAAATAAAATAAATTAATGTGGTTGACCTATAATAGGCGCATGAAGACACCTCTTAGTGCATGAGATTATTGGATAGGGATCATTGTCCTGAGTATTCCATGATTTTACCTTGATATGCCTTATATCCTTATATGATTTTTTATTAGAGAGTGTGGTGAGTGATCCTCAACCATTAATATGTCTATACCTATGTGGGAATTCCATAGGTAGATTATGTATAGGTTGGGTTTGAGGACTAACCTAGGATGACTCGAAAAGTGGGATATGAATTATACCATCTCTCAAGAGTGATGTCAGTATGACGTTTTCTATAAAAGAAGTGATCCCATAATATGGTTATGATAATATCGAGGGATGTTATATCATATAAAGGATGGTATTGTCTTAAGAGTTTAGGTTGAGATCAAAGAGCTTGTGAAGGGTGTCTAGATTGAGGTATGGCCTATGGAGCCTTAGTGTGTTCTAGTATTAGGTTAACCCCTCAGAGTGTTAGTGTGGGAGAGCTTTCATTGTAAATTCTGAGTGTTACCATTGATCTCAGTAATTGAAAATGATGGTATAGGTTTTTCACATGATAAGACAACCTAGGAGATCTATGAAAAGATAAACAGTGTCATCCTTTGTAATATTAGTTAAGATACTATAAGAGGATGATGAACACCATTTCTTTATGTGGTATTATATGAGGATGTTGTAACCTATTGATTATTTGTGATGTTATCGGGTGGATTTTGTCCCTCTGTGACTATGTGAGATACTCCCTCATTGATTATTACCCCCTTATGAGTATATGATATTTTACTAGGTGGATTATATCCCCCAAAGATTATGTTATATACTCCTAAGAAAATTATTGCCTTCGATGATTATTTGAGATGTAACCAAGTGGATGTTACCCCCCAATGTTCATGTGTTGGGACATTAGGTAGATTTTGTCCCTGATGATTAATTGAATTGTTCATGGATAGATTTTGGTTTCCATATATAATGATATATTATATGATGCCTATGATACCATGGATTTGATAATGTTTCTAATGTTATATAATGATATTCCCATAATTCCCAGGATCCATCATGATTCTTGATGATATATATATATATATATATAATAAGAGTCCAAAGATGATTCCTAGTATCTAGTGTTCTCACCTGATGTGTTCATGTTTATGAGATCCTATGGTAGGACTTGTATCCCCCCCATGATTAAATAATATGCTCAAATAAATATGGAACTATCCAAAGTAGGTATAGTTGATCCCAAGTGTTACCTTCTAACCTAAGGGTCAACAATGATTATTTCTTATCCTTGGGTAATACTTTATTTTTTTTAGAATAATACATGTGCATCCATAATATTTACTAATCATCTTTGGGACCCATTTTTGGTTCTCTACTAATTTATACTCACACCAAAATCAGAAATCCCTAGAACTTGGGTACCAAATCAGGCTTCATTGTTCACAGGATCAAGTAGGACAGAGGCCCAATGAGTCTTGATAGAGTGGGATAACTTAGATAATGTTGGACACCGATATGTAATGAGGCTCAGGGATGGTAGTATATCCTCTTTTATATTTTTATTCTTTTATTTATTATTGTATATATGTTCATCTTGATGGGAAATAAATCAAAATGTGTGTTTTTCTGCATCCACATTAATTTTTTATTGATAGTTATCTTTTATTTATTTACACATACATTGATTATTATTTTTGATTTTATTTTTTTATTTTATATTGTTGTTGTACTTCAATATGAGGGTATAGTCTACCCATAGAAACACTATAAACCATCAATACTAGACAGAAGTCTCTAGTATATAAGGAGGGATGCTTGAGGTCCTATGATGCACCACCAATCTAGGAACTAAAGAGTGGTCGAGGGTGGTGGGGTATTACAAAGTTGTATAAGATAATATTTACATAGTATTATTAATTATTTTTGTTGAAGATAAAACACTAGATCTCTTCAAAGCTTGTGATAGACAATGGTCAAGTGTTTCATGATCACTTTTTTCAATAAGAAATTCGAGTTAACAAGGATATAGTAATGTCGGTATCCTTAAACCAACAATATATAATTTATATTACATGATTATTCAAAGAATTAAATGTTAATAAAATTTATTATTTTTATGTTTTTAATTATTCTGAATAGATTTAATATAATAATATCCTAAAGTATTTGTCCCACAAAAAAGGTCTTATCAGTTCACCACTACGTTTAGAACCATTAAATGCTCAGACGATATTGTTAAAAATATGTCCTATGGTTATATAACAAACTATAATATGAAATATATTTTTTTACTGTAATGTTAGAGTACTTTTAATCAAATAAGACATCATCTCATGAATTCCTCACTTGTTAATATCCAGTATGGTAGATTATGAGGATATACCCACCTGTAGGAATTCCACATGTTTATGTTTCCTTGGATATATTTATCTTGAGCACGTGTAATGATTCTTAGACTTTAATATTATTATTAATGTATATCCTAAACCACATACTCAGATGTATTTTTTGTAAACCCTAACACTATAAAATCTTTGAGAAGTTAAGTACATTGTTTGTGTAAGGATTAATATGTTATTAATGAATAAGTAGATAAAGGATTTGTTCCTTCTCTTTTAATGGATGTTGATATCTTATCCCTTTTATTAGAATGGAACCATAGAAAAAAAATTTCAAGGCCATGATTTATGGATGAGTTCATTTCAAGAATTCCAAGAAAGATTTATTAAGAAGATAGGTTGATGACATGTGTATGCAACCTTCTTGATGAGATATCAAGACAAAGGGAATATATTACATAGTTAGAATCCATATTTGATTTTTTCATTGTGAAATATATTCCTCCTCTATGGGTACCTTGACATTTTTCTAGAACGTAATCTTGGAAATTAGGAAATCCCATCTAATTCCACATAGAAAAAGACATAGAGGGTAACAAACAGATTTTTTTTCATTGATCTCCATAAAATATTTTTTATATTTAATAATTGGAATGAATATTATTCTCTAGAACGAGAAGTAATATTTATTAAGAATTTATTGATAAAAATAATAATTAAATATTAATTCATAAGGTAATTATTTAATTATAAAGATATAAATAATAGTTATTTATTACATTTTAAATTCAATGTAATAAAAAAATATTTATCAAATTAATAATTTATTTAGTTATGTGAATATTAAATAAATATTTATTCAAAAAATTAGAATAAAATATTTATTTATTTATTTATTAAATAATATTTATATAAATATTTATTAGAAAATTCAATAAATATCGAGGAAGAGTGGATCAAATTGGGTCTGGTGATGAATATTTATATACTAGATAATAAAATAATATTTATTATTTCATTGGTTTGCGCGTACAATAAATAAAGTAATATAATTATTATTATTTAGATTGAATGGGGGTTATTGGGGATTAATCCATTGTAAATTAACATTTGGTGATTAATTATAATTAAACCATAACCCTAGGTAAATTTAAAGATTTCTATGTTAGTTATAGATAGGTTGATCATTTTTTAAAATAATCCTCCCTAGAGAATTATCTCTCAATAAGGAACTTCTCTATGGTTTTCTCTCGATATCAAGAGAAATGGTTTTTAATTTATTCACTTATCATGAATGAGAGAGAAAGATATATTCCATCAATCTCTGAGGTATGTGAATAGATGAAGGTGAAAAATGAAAGATGATTGATCTTCCACAATTACACCCAGCATTCAATCAACATCGTTTGGATATTGAAGGAGAATGTGTAGATCACTACTACAAGGGCTCTACTTTGGGTACTTTTGAGGAAATAACGGTGCAATAAATGAGGTTTTAAATATTAACACCTTAAATGAAGATTCAACTAAAGACCAAGTAAAATTTCCTTCCTGTATTTTAAATTAATTATATATTTTACATCAAAGATCCTCCTTCTTCTGACGTTCTTATTTATCAAGTTTCATTGAAACATTTCATTGTTCATAGATTCTATATCATGAAAATTGAGAGTTATCCTTTGAATTTGAAAAGTATGAGTTGTACCAAGATCTAATAAGTACTTTCATTATGCCCGTATCCTTTATGTGGTATTAGAGAAATCACATTTAAATTTATAATTGTTTATTGATTATTGATTATTGATTATTTGCGTGTTTAAAAGTTAGATTTAATTTAATGAAATTAATTATTTTAATATGATTGTAGACATCACTGATTCCCATTATTTCTCTCTCTCATGTAACCTAGATCTAGTAAATAATATGTAAATACATCTATAGAACCCATCTATAGGTTTTGGTGATTCTAGCTAGATTGTACAGGAGTACACAATATGTATCTTGTAGGTAGACATCTTGTATCCCATTATATGACACCAAGATAAAACATGGATTTTGTGGGTATTCATGAAATAAATACACCCTAATGTATTAAATAAACTCTATTTTCTAACTAGAACAGGCTTGGTCATGGCATTTTAGACTATACGCAGTGGAACTTGATTACATGTCATGTAGTCTACATGTTTTCATGATGGAAAAAAACAGTCAAATATGTGTTTTTTATTAATTAAATGACGTGTAAAGACGGAATAACTTGTAACAAGGAGGTTATATCACCTTTATTATCTAGACACACCATGTACCCAAGAAATTTATTCACATAAATAAATGCTTAGTGCTTAAGCATTTATCTCAGACATACGACGAGTAAGATACACAACATATAGAGGGATGTACACATCTTGTAAACAACCTATTCACATGAAAAAATAAAAATTAATTTATTAATACATTAAAACTCATCATTATGTTTTTATTAATAATTTATTGAAAGAAAATTTCATATTATATGTTTTATAAGATTTAAAATTTCTAATTTATTTCTGTATAATATTCATAACAAGTCAGGAATGACAGTTAAAAAATCCAAACTCTATGTGCATGAAATCAGTACCCACAGAATATTTCTCATGTCTTTCATATTTATTTTATTAATAGTACATTAATTTATCCTTTATTTGAGTATATCTTTCCACATCAATTTTTACTATTTATTTAATTTTCAATTACAAAATTGTGACTATAAGGAGGGATTATTGAATATTTCATAAACTATGATGTAAATACAGTTATTTGAATATTTGAATCAAAATTTCATTTTTTGAGTAAGAAAAATATTAATTGTTCTTAATTTTAATTTTTCATTTATTTTAATGAACAACGATTCATTTATTTTTGAATGAATTTTTTGATGTTTTTTTATCATATTGGATATTCAGAATTATTTCGTTCATAAGTCCATGATTTTATTGTAAATATTATTTTGGAAACATATTATTTTAATTATTTTTTAAATTCTATAATTTGATGATTGGTAGTTGTAATTTTGTGATAAACATTCATTGAAAATAGTATTTTTAATTTAATTCGGTCATTTTCATGTTCCAATTTTTCATATCAAATTGATGAAATATTCATCAATCTAAAATGATATTGATTATTTTTATATTTAAATTAATAATTTACACTAATTTTATATTCTTTAATTTTTGGTTAAGTTATAGTGTGATAAAGTGTTTGTATGGTTGGTCAATCGACCACAACTATAGACCACATAAAGAGAATCATTGGTCGTGTGGTCATCACACTAGTCGGGCACAAAGATTTTGGAAATGTTTTAAAATGATGGTAAAAAGGATATCATATTCACTATACTGACCATAAAACCAAATTACAATTTACCACATGAAAAGAAAATTTCAAGTGACTTCATATTAAAATTCAAGTGATAGTAGAAAGGAAATTTAAAAAAGTAATAATCTTTTATGTGATGAAAATCCCAAGTAACCTCACCCTTAAACCCAAACTGACCGCATTCCTATTAATAATATACCAGCTCACATCTACATCCAACCAACCTAAAGAGTAAAATTCCAAAAAGGTTGCATGATAAAAAAATTGCAAGATGTCATGTCATCTTATGACCAATTATTCTACTAATTCAAGCTCGAGTGAGGTGGAGATACCAACATGGGCCATTGATTACTGAAGATGAATTTTGTTATGAACATATTCAAGTGAATTGAGAAATAAAGGTGTTAAAATTAGAAAAATTGAAACTGCATATTCTCAAGTTCATGATTCCCACTGGTTTGAATGTTGATCGATGAATAAGTAATTTAACTACATATGTTCTAAATCTAAGAATGAAATCCAATTTGAATCTGGGAGTCAAGATTCGTAGAAAGTGAAGGAAAATGAATGAGTTGCATCTGACTACATAAAGATGAACTAAATCTTGTAAAGGTAATTTTTTATGAATATCTATTTGATAACATTTAATAATTTCACTGATGAATGGAAGCTCTCATCGAAGGGAAACCAAACTAAGAATATTACAACTTAGTTTCACCTATGTGCATGGATTGGGATGTTTGAGTAATGAATTGTGAATGATTAGAACACTACACTAAAATTGAATCAAGCTCACTGATCACATATGATGAAGTTGAAGATGAATTATTCCAATCAAATCATTTTAATCTTAGTTGAAGATAAAATGAGATGAGATTTGGTTGGGTTGAATATTTGAAATTCACATGATAAAGATCGTCAATCAGTATTTTTTTGTTAATTTTTTCATTGTGTAGGCTCTATCTGGAGATGATAATGAGATTAAAAGTTCCCTATTGAGGTGATGTTGAAATAATAGCCTAACACACATCCATGTTATTATGAAATTTATTAAGAGAGTGATCCTGGAAAAAATTGAAGATTAGAACTAAGGCCAATTCCAACCTACTTGTGAATGAGGATGAAGATACTTAGGATGAAGCTTGAAAATGTGATTGATTGTTATCAAATGTAAAATTTGAGTTCATAATCTTTATGGGATATCGTTCTTGAAAAGCTTGATGATTTTTGTTTGAGATAGATATGGTTTTTGGATGTACTGGAGTGAATGAACTCGAACAGGGTTGAATCAGGTAGGATTGATCATATTAATTGGTATATAAAAAGATTAATTGAAGGTCATGGGAAGGTATTACTGACATTGAAAATTCCTATGAATTGGTACTTCACATAGATGGTCTTATAAAATAAATTAGTTTATGTGGTCCCAAAATCTTCCATGAGGCTCAAAAAATAAATTACAGGTCACAGGATCCCTAAATTCTAAAAAAATACAAATCAAAGCTAAAATAGGGATCTTAAAACTATGAGATATGGTATGATTATAGATACTTCTAGAAGACTTGATGTGATGATGGGAGGTTACATGTTCCTTAGGAAAAGAGCCCATGGTGATGTCTCATTTTTTAATTGGATAATTACTTCACTCATTAAGGAATCGCTCAAAGCTAATGAAGATCACCTGAAAGTTCACCTTGTAGATGTTTGATGCCTATAAGTTAAGATTTAGCAAGTTTTTATATTTCATTTTTTAATAATTATGGGGATTCACCTCAATATTCCAATTCTCATACTTGGTAAGAAGCCCTTGATTTCTAGATATAGGAACCTATTTATCCTTTCTTCCTTCGCAATGAATCATTTTGATTTTTTTCCTATATATACACCCTTAGTAGATCATGATGGTTTTTTGGGTGTTTTGATAGTGCACTCTTGCACAAGATTGGTTTTATATGATTTAACCTTGATCCTTTACCCCTTATTTTATTAGTATATCAGTAAAATGGTTAGGTACATTTGAATGGTTTTTTATCCTTTGAGGATCACTTCAATATAGATGTAATTATTTACTGAAGTGGTTTGATGGGGATATTCCTTTACTTGGTATAGTTCTCATGTGTTGTAATCCATTCAAGGAACTAATTCTCAATGTTTTGAGTGAGAGAGGTGGTGTGTCAAGCTGTGGACTATATATTGGGTGAGGTTGGGAGTTTATGGTCTTATTCATCAGAAGATATATGATAGGTAGTTGAGAGTTTATCAATAACGACCTTTTCTTTATTGTTGAATTCTTGTTCATATTTCATTGAATTTAGTCATTTTTATCTTGTTTCACTCATTCACACTTCATTTATTATATGTGTTACATATTGTTTTACTGCTTTTAAAATATATAAAATCACAAAAAAAAGTTTATTTGAATCACTTGGATGAGTGAAACTAAATCCTTGAGAGGGAACCCTGGGTTAGAAACTATCATATATATTTGGGAGATTATAAATGTATCTTTGGACACCCCTTATGGTGGGGGAGTTTTCATATTTTAGCACCATTTTTGAGGAAGAAACACTAGTTTTATTTATTTTCCATGTTTTACATAATTATTATTATTAAAATAGTGATGGGAACTAAATGTTTTGATTCAATGTCACTAATAAAGTATTATGCAGTTCAAGAACTTGACGAATCATGATGAAATTTGGAAGATCATTTTTCTAATACTTTAGTTGATGATATTTTGTGTTCTCAGTTTTATAATTATTTTTCAATGAATCAATTGAATAAACTAGTTTATTCCATTCTATACATTTCTATGGAAGAGGATACACCTGAATTGGTCTATTTTTAAGAGATTCTAGAGGAGGATGTATACCTCATTCCTTGATTAAGAGAACCATCTAACCATAAATAAGAGAATGTTTAAAAAATCAATCAGTTGTTCACTTTATTTAAGTATATTTATTTTCATTTGATCTTGATGTCACTATAGATCATTTTTATTTTGATTCTATCTATATAGATATTCAATTACCATCCATTCCTTGTGATCTTATAGAAATCCTTGAAGGAACTGAACATTCACTTGAGTTGGACCTTTTTTAAATTCCCCATTGATGTAAAAAAATTAAAGTTAGAGGCTTTTTTTGAAGAACTGGAGGTTTTGTAATAGTGAATTGGTGTTAAAAAATATTGACATATTTTTTGAAGTTAAATGACAAGAAATATTCTTGAATGAACTAGAATACAAGTCACATCCAATATTTCCTCCCAAATTCAAACTTTGGTTGTAAATTACCTTAAACTTTATCTATTGGATACTAATGTTTCACTGTATTCAAATTTTTAGGTACTAAAATTTTAAAACATTTGTATCCAGTAGATAACTTTTAAATTAATTTACAACCAAAGTATGAATTTGTGAGGAAATCCAGTTGGATCTATCTTTCAGCTCTTATTTTTCATGAAAAATAAAAATGATTATATCATGTGTACTTGGTTTACACTTATGTGCCTTTCAATATTCATTCTCCAAGTGAATAAACTACCAAGTTATTTCCTATAATAATAAATCTAACACTTAAACAAATTAAATTAAAATGAAACTAGGAAAAAATTATGATAATATTGAGATAGCCCTTAGGTTTTTTGTATTTATACTATCCACGCCTAGAAAAAATATGGTGCAATTTTTTGGGTAATAAAATTTCACAAAAATGGTAATTTATCTATGATAAAAAGTGAGGATAAATATAACTAAATTTTAATTTTTAAATATTTTCACATAAAATTCATTTTTTACCTACTTATAACTTTCATTTGTGCCCATCTAGTTTTTAAATATTGTTACTAATTGTGTATTGAAGTAGTTCTCAAAACAATTCTCAAAGTATCATGTCTCATGTTGTAATATTTATTAATTTTACTTTTCACTACTACTTTCCTAATATTCTTTATTTATGATCCCATTTTTTCATGGTCATAGTAGTATATAATTAAAAAACCTTATGAAAAATGAATTCAAGCATATATATCCTCTGAAATTTTATTTTGTGCTAAACTAATAAGTAGTGTATGGTGGGATTTTTTTTGGAAATAATGAACATTATTATTTTCTTATCTTGTGGGGTAATATGTTTTGGAAATTTCCTATGATCCCTTCAGAAAATCAATTTTCCACTACTGATGTTTTAAATCTTATTTGAAACCAATTGTCTTAAATAGTGTCATTATCCTTGAAATACAACATTAGAGAAAATTTTGGGTATTAAGAGTGGGGTAAATGGATCATAAAATATTTTGTGACTATGAATCAATGTTTTAAAAATACCTCTTCTCCAAAAAAAAATCAAAAAAATACCTCCCTTTTGATAAAGAAAAAAAATTGAGTTTGTAAATACAATTTTTCTTTGTTTTTTTTATTTTTGTGTGTTTTTTAGATCTATAAAATCGATATTCAATGTGTATTTGTTAGGTGATAATTTCATAATATAATAAATGATATTTATGGTTCTGAAATTACTATAATTTCATGATTATTGAGTGATATCATTATAAAAAGGTAGTGTGATAGGTTATATCATTATGGAATTGATATTATAACTTAATGGAAATGGTTGTTTCAACATGAACCTAGTAACCTTTCCTTTTATAAATTAAACACCTCAGGGTTTTGAATCAAAAGATAGTCTTATAAGTCATTTGAAACTAGAGTAAAATGAGCTATTGGTATCCCACTATGAATCTCTAAAACATCAGGCACTAATAAATAGTAATAATTGAATACATTATCAATTAAATCATGTTTATTCACATTCATAGACAATCAAAAAAATAAAATTAAATACCTAAGTGTAAAAAATGAATTCATTCAGGTGAGGGGAATAGTAAACCCAAATTAACAAGAGGAAATTGATGTATAAGAGAATATTTTGATTTGTATCAATGAAGTGTAAACTGGATCTTATATTTAAGTAACATGAGGAAGACTAATAACTAAATGTGCTTCTAATAAAAGTTTAAATTCCACTTAAATATAAATTTTCTCTCACCAGGAAATTAGACTTGAATTTAGAATTAAGTGGTCTAGTGGGTGATAATCACATATGAGGCGTGAAAATTATTAGAAATGGAGGAATTTGTAACATTCCTTAATTCTGGTATGTGTATTAAATCATAGAAAGGGTAATAAAAAAAATTTATGGTAACTGATAAATAAATTTAATTATTTGTATTGCTTAGGAGAGAAATGGCCTAAGTGTTTAGAAATTTCATGTTGCTCAATTTGGGTAAATATTTCTACATGAATTTTTGGGATATATTTAGTTTTCAATGAAAAATCTATGATTGAAATGAGGTATTGTTGAATATTTCATAAATTGTTTTGTAAATTCAATTAATTTAATATTTTAATCTAAATTATATTTTTGGAGAAAGAATATGATTAATTGTTCTTGATGTGAATTTTCTATTTATTTTAAAGAGAACCCCTTTTTGGTTTTTTCAATGATAATTTGTTTTTGAAGTTTTCCTGATTATTTTAGATATTCAGAATGAATTATTTTATAATTTTAGAATTTTTTAATAAACATTTTTGTTATAATTATCTCATTTTAATTATTTTTTAAATTATAAAATTTAATGATTGTATATCATAATTTTGTGAGTAAACATTCTTTGAAAATATAATTTTGGATTTAATTTTTTCATTTCAATGTTTTCATTATTTATATCAAATTGATGGAATATTTTTTAATCTAGAATTCTTTTGTTTATTTTTATTTGTGAATTAATAATTTTAACTAATTTATATTTTTATTATTTTTAGATAAGTGACTGTGTGATAAAGTATTGATGTGGCCAATAGATTGACCATGACAATCAACTGCAAGATGAAAATCGTTGGTCGTGCAACCAATAAACTGGTCATGCCCAAGAATTTTGGAAAAATGTTGAATTACAGATAGAAGTCTACCATGGTCACTATACTAACCCTAAGACAAAATTTTAAATTACTATATGAACAAAAATTCAAGTGACCGTATATTAAAATGAAATTTTCCATATAAAGTAAATTTGGAAAAAGCATAAACCTTATACATAATGAAAATACCAAGTGATATAGCCCTCAAACCCCAACTAATTTCATGCCTATTCCCTGGATAACATGAAACCTCCATGTACAACATACCACAAGAGTAAAATGAAAACTGGCCTCATGAAAAAGAATCTTGGATACCATTATTACTGATAATCAATGGAAGAGGGATTGTTCCACTAATCCAAGTTCAAATAAAGTGGGGATACTAACATGGGGCCATTTATCGACTAATGAGGTGTTTTTTAATAAACCTATTCAATTGAATTAAGAAATTATGGTGTTTATATATATATAAGTTAATATACATATACTATATTTCATGTTTCCTACTATTTTAAATGTTTATTGATGAATATGTCATCGAACTAAATATGTTCAAAATTTAATTATGATATTCAATTTTAATTTGGGATTCATGATTCATGGTAAGTAAAGGATATTGGGTGAGATGTATTCATCCATCCTATAAATAATTGAATCTCGATAAAGGAATGTATAATAACTATCCATTTTAGAATACACTAGAATTTCATAGATGAACAAAATATTTCATCAAAGGGTAACCAAACTTGGAATATCATGACTAATCTACACTTGTTCACACAAATTGGGAGGTTTTAGTAGTTAATTGTGAATGATCAGACCACTGCACTATAAATAGACTAATCTAACTGATCAATGATGTGCAATGTGAAGCTAACTAATTTCAATCATTTCTTTTCAAATTTATTTTGAACCTAGTTAAGGATGAAATAAGACAAGATTTAGCTAGGTTAAATATACGAGATCTGCATGATAAAGATCAAAATTTTGTGTTTGTATATTCATTTTTTCACTATACAGGATCAATATAGAAAGGATTATGGGATTAAAAGGTCTCCATTGATGTGACATAGAAATAAGGTTTCAACTCACACCATGTTCTTATTGAATTTCCTGAGAGAGAGATCCTGGAAAAATTTAAAATGAAAAAAGATTCCAATTCTAAACAAGTTAGGACCGATGAGAGAGATGCATGAGAGGAATCTTGAAAATGAGAGTGAGAATTTTCAAAAAATTAATTTGATTTCTCAATATTGATGAGATATTATTAGTGATTGCTTCGATGATTTATGGTTAAGAAAGATGTTATTTGGGAAAGTATCAAAGTTAATGAAGTCATAAATTAGTAAATTAGGTTGGATATATAATATAAATTTGAGTATGGAAATATTGATTCAAGTATATGGGAAGATTCTTCTCACATTTCAATTTCCTTTGAATAGGTAATTCTCATAGAAGGGATCAAAAAATGGATTTGTTTTTATGATACCAATGCTTCCATAAGGCATAGTTAATAAATTAAAAGTGGAGGGAGCACTGAATTCTTAAAAATTACAAATCAAAGAAAAAATGGGGATCTTGAGTCCATGATATATAGAAAGATTATGGAGTCTACTAAAAGATTTTAGGATATGTTGGTAGGTCACTTATTTCCTAGTCAAAGAGAACATGGGTATGTCTTGTTTTGTTATCAGAAAACTACTTCGCTCATTAGGGATTCACTCAAAGATGATTAAAATCACATGAGAGTGTGTCGCATGGATGTTTGATTCATGTTAGTTAATATGTCACTATTTTTTTCAAATAATTATGGATATTCACCTCTAAATTAAAATTACCATACATGGGATAAATTCCTTGATTCTTGGAGATAGAAAATTAAACTAACACTTCTATCTCGATGCATCATACAGATAATTATTCTATTTCTTCACCCTTGGAAGATCATGTTTTGTTTTTGGGTGTTGTGATGGTTCACTCTTGAATATGATTGGTTTGATACTCTTTCCCCTTAATCCTTTTGCACTTTTTTCTTATTTTCCTATTCAAGAAATTAGATGAGGTTATGTGATTTATGGTCCTTTGAGGATTGCTTCATTCAGGATGAAATTATTAACTATAGTGGTTTCATAGAAAGATTTACTAAATTGGGAGATCTTCCATGTGTTAGAATCCATTACATTAATCAATGCTCAATATTTTTTTGTGGGAGAGGTGTGTGTGTGTTCAGCCATAGACCATTCATTAGGTGAGGTTGGGATTTGAGAATTTTATTCTTCAGAATATCTATGATAGGTATTTAGGAGTAGATCAACCTAGATATTGTATTGTTCTTGTTGAATTTATTTTCGTGTTTCTTTATGTTGTCTCATTTTTCTATTTTTTAACTCACTCTAAATTCATCTTTCAACTATGTTTTATGATGTTCTAGATTATTTAAAAATATATAAAAATATAAAGAAATTTTAGGAAAATCTCTATGATGAGTAACACTTCTTCCTTGAGAGATACCATTAGGTTAGCTACTATTCTAAATCTAGGGAAATTATAAATGTATATCTGATCACAACTTATGATGGGGGAATCATTATACACACTATGAAATTATATAACATGTTGTGTGCATGATATATCTTGTAGTTGTATTGTATAAAACAAGGTCCATGATGAGTTGTTAAAATATATACTTATTGAGTTTCTTCCATGTAAAATATGTGTACTTAGTTTTTAAAAATAATAAATTTATTTAATTTACTTAAAAAAACATCAGATGGGTATCTCTAGGATAGAATATATGGGGATTAAGAGAAAATGAATTAATTGATTTATCAGAAAATTAAACAGATTAATTCAAACAAATTTTATCTTAATTAAGAAAAAACTAAAATGATTACTATCTAGTTATTTTAAATTAATAGTAATCATATATATGTGAATTTTTATGATCTTGGACCATAATTATGTATATGTTGGTTTTATTTAATTTAATATTAAATTAATTGGTTTTTTAATTAATTATTATTAAGTTAAATTTGATTTCCTTTGAGTCATACTTCCCCACTTCACTATGAAGGACATGTGATTCCAAGGTTGTTTTATATATATTCTTCTTAAATAAATCATTTGGTTTCCATCACCCATGTGTGAGTATAAAATATATTTAATAGAAGGTGTTTCTAGGAGCATGGAAGGAGTTCAATATAGGGAAGAGGTGAAACTAACTTGGGAGATAAATAAAAGCATGGATGAAATTCTACAATTCATGCCCATATGTTCACAAATAGTTTTTTCCCTAGGTTCATAGGTTGATTTATTGTCTACTAAATTAATAAAAAAATGTATATCCTCATGGTGAAGTAATTTATTTATTTATTTTATTTATATCTTTTGTTTTGATTATTTTATAGATTAAATATAATGATTATATAAATGAATGCATTAATATGAAAATATTGAGTTAAAATAAAAGGACTATATATATATTTTTTATCGTACATGTTTAATATCTTAAATAAAATCCATTTAATATTAACATGACATGTAAAAAAGAAAAATCCAAAAAAAATGCGCATAATGAATTAAATTACCTCAACTAAATATTAATTCATTCTAATACTTCTATTATCTGAGTTAAGATAAAACCATAGTTAAATTATTGGTTTAGGCCTTTATCAAGAAAAAATTTAATTATTGGAAAATATTTACAAAGTTGATGGGTCAACATAACAAAGAATATATTAAATTTAAGGGCTTATGTATCATAAATTTAATTTTAGAGGTAAGTGTTGAGGAAATCGAAGAAAGGATTTCAGGATTGTGAAGTCCACTCAATGGATCAATGATATTTTAGTTTGACATTGGAAAGCCTATCTTCCCAAAAACCTTCTTATGATTTACATAGCCTTTATATAAATTATTAGAAGGGAAATATGGATCCTTGACACTATAATTCCTACATTATGTGACATTACTATTACAATAGTGACGAATATTATAAATTGATAAAATAGTGGGATATTAATAATAAAATGAAAATTATTAAGTCTCTTATAATTGATAATCAAGTAATGTACTAATTATCTACAATTATATTGTTGTAGTGAAATATAATTTTCATCAACTACAATATCCTTTTGACAAATTTTGATGAAATGTCATCTCCTAAATGGAATTAAATTCTATGAATGGTATAGAAACTTATGGGTAGTGTTATTCCTTGAAAAGAATTCTTTTATGATAGAAACTAGAATCCATGATCCAGGTTCTAAGGAGTTGAAAGATGAAGATGTTTTTATTTGGTAAAAATACTTTAACTATGTGTTATTTATTCGTTGATTGATTATTTCATCCATGTCTAGTTAAATCATGAAGTTACATGAGAACATGGATTCTTAAAACATGCTCAAGAATCTTTGTGATCTCTATTAGAAGAGAGATAGACATGAACAGTTTGAGATCTCTAAGGATATATTCATGTGAAATCTTAGATAAGGTGCACAATTTGGGTCTCATGTATTTAAAGTTATTGTATATATTAATAGGCTATAGGTTCTAGTTTTTATGCTACATAAATAATTTTACTCAAATATGATTCTTTAATCACTCCCTCGAATCTTCTCTAACTTTGTGGTTAACTTTAACATGAATAACATTAAGAAGTCTCTCCCAAATATCCTAACCTTACTTCTCCAAGTTGATAAGGGAATGAAGTGTGAAAATCATTTGGTTTTTATGGTAGGAAAGAGGAAGTACGTGGTTTAGGTCCCTAGACTAAGTCTAAGTAACTTGTGAAGAGCCTAGCCAAAAGAATAAGAATCCAGTGGAAATAAAGGGAACATGTTGTTTTTTTAGGTGTCAAGAAAGGTCTCTAGAATAAGAAATCTAACTATACAAATAAGAAAGGGGAATATGATGGTGAATTCATTACCAAGTACAATCTATCTATTTCAATTAAAAGGGTATTGGATACAACATTAAGTGCTCAATTATGTATTCAAATATAGTAACCCATTAGATTCTAATATATTTCTTGAGGTGAGGTGGAACTACTAGCAACCAACAGATCCATACTTAATATTTTCGCTATTAGAGTTTAACACCTCACATTTATGATTTGAATTATCTTAGTTTTGAAATATTGTTATCATATTCCTTAAATCACTAAAATCATTATTTCTGCATCCTAACTTAATACAGATGGGTTAATTTTAAAATTTGGGAATAAATTTTTCTTCTTTTATAAATATATAATTTTTTATGTAAAGAAACATTTAAATAAAAAAAATATGTGTTAAATTACACAACCCAAGTAATGGAAATTTTTAATGAAACTTATTCTTTGGACTCATACCACACCCATCTGGGGCATCACTATATGGGTCATGTAAATGAAAAGTGGTTGGCCAGATTAAACCAAGATGGATATTTAGATTCTTTTGAACAAAACAAATTGGTGTATTTCATTCTTGTTTTAAAGGGAAAATGGATAAATCCACATTCAGTGTAATGTTTTAAAAGTATATATATCTTCTTGGGTTGGTTTATAAAAATCTACATGGACAATTTATAATTGAATCTATGGGTGGGTACTCATGTTTTATAACTTTTACCGATGACTTTAGAATATATGAATATGTCAACCTAATGAGGTATAAGTTAGATTCATTTGAAAAATTAAAGGGATAAAATAATTAATGATCGAACCATATTAGTAATAAGATTAATAAACTCTACTCAGATAATGGTGTAAAATATCATAATCAGTACTTTATTGATTATCTATGGGATTCTGAGATATTATCCCAGATTACTCCTCCTTACACACCATAGTGAAATTGTGTGAGTGAGAGGAAGATATACACTCTATTTTAGGTGATATCAATGATTATTATTGTGAATATTATATTATCATTTTCAGGATATGAATTTCATATAGTAGAACACATACTAAACCAAGTGCCAACTAAAGTGAAAGATGGTATCTCATACCATTAATGGACTGGGAAGAAACTTTTTTTATAGAACTTACACATTGGGGTTGTGAATAATATTTTTATAATAACTTAGGGTTTTGATAAATAGATATTATATCACATTTTAATGAACATTTCTTACATTGCACAAACAAATTCCAGAGGATGGTAAAGGTATAGTACCTTTTGAAACATAGAAACAAAAAAAACTAGTTCATAAATGTACTACATCATCTCCTTATAAGATCTTCATAACTATAAACCTTATTAGACATATAATACATAATACATTTCTTTATAACCTGTGGAAATAAAACATAAGAAACTATGAGTTCAAATGTTCATTATGGGTAAACAAGGGAGATGTATAATTATAAAATGAACATAAGGGTATGAAAATATGAGAATAACATTAGAAAATCGTACCCTAAATATCAAATGTCATAATCTTTAGTAATTGAAAAAATATTGATAGTTAACAAGACATGAATCATAAGGAAATAAAATAATATGATCTATGATATCATAACTTTGGCATAAGTCACATAATTATAGGATACACATAAGTATATAAAATCATTTCCATAGTAAACTAGTCTTACTGCCAAGGATATCATATTGTAGTGGGTTCACTCCTCAAACCATTATAGTAGTAAAGGATCACTCCAAAGACCATCATAGTAGAAAAGTATGTTAATAAATAGGGTTCGCTACCCATTCTAGTCCTATATATCTCATGATATATAAATCTTTACTCAATGCATTGGTGGGATAAATAGATCTCACCCATCACATAATGAAAATCATATGTATGTGCGCCACAATATCAAAAAAATATTCATCATATCATACCCATGAAATGAAATGGGTGTCATAAAAAATTCATCATATCATAAAATGAGGAAAATAGACAAGTTTTAAAATAATTTCATCATTTCATAATAGCATAAGCTGTCACGACCCGACCCACCGGGGCTCATGCCACGACTCCCCAAGCCTTCCTCTAATAGGCCAGGGGCTGGCGTCTAGCACCGAGTAGGCTATCACACACATGGGAGGCATTATCCTAGAGTACCTGTACACCAACACCCACATACACCACCATAAAACAGTGCAGAGATATATAAAACTAAAAAGTAAATGCATTCATACAACTATCCCACAACTAGAGTAAAGAAGAAGTACAAAAAGGGGAAAACATGTCCCACCAAAAGAAAACCACAAAGCGCATCCAACCTGCTCTGAAGAAGCTGAACGCTACCACAAACACCCGACGAAAACCTCCCTCAACACCGCACCGATACACACCACAGTCAATCTTGCTCATTCTGCTCCGCCTGCTCTGGGTCCTCCTGGGACTCCATCAAAAGGCACGTGTTCTGCACAAGACACAAACATGTGCGGGAAATGCCCGTGCAGGGGTCAGTATAAACATACTCAGTAGGCACCCCAAAAACCCAAAAAAGAGAGAGAAACTAACAAGCAACAGTTCATTCATCCAAGACAGAGGGAACCCATACGAGAGAGAAACTCCATCTCGTGACCATCCTCAGCTAAACACAAATAGTCAGCTCAGCTCAGGTGCATGCCCATACATACACCTTGAACAATCCAGATATAAACAGCTCACACACCCAGCCACATGAGGTACCGAACTCATCACCACCAACAGTTCACAACCAAGAGATCACACACCACGAGCACTGCCATCCCAGATAACACTAGTCTAAGAGATAAACTACATCGGGTCCCACACAACCATCACAGACGCTCACCCGTGAGATCACGCTCGTCGGATAGTGTCACTGAGGAAACCTTGCTGAAACAGCAAGAACACCAAACTCCTTGGATAGGGGATCACTCCTAGGGTCCACTAGGGGAATACTAGAACCCAAACTGGTATACGATAATCTCACAGATAGGGGATCACTCCTAGGGTCCGCTGGGGGATACCAAAAACTGATCTGGTATTTGACAGAAGCACGTCACTCAGATAGAGGATCATCGCCCATATAAAGGTGGTCTCGATGATACCAGAACCCCATCTGTTATAACTCGTGATTTAGGGGATCAAACCGACGATTCCACAACCATATAGAAACCACATGTTGATTAGGGGATCATATATCTGATGATGTTGTAAACCTACCGAAACGACATGCTGAGTAGGGGATCGTATAACCGACGATACCACAACCCTGCTGAAATGACATGCTGAGTAGGGAATCGTAAAACTGACGACACCGCAACCCTACTGAGCATGGCTCACTGTATAGGGGATCATATTCCCGATGATTCCACAAAACCTATGAGTATAACCTGCTAGATAGGGGATCACTGCCTGTGGTTAAGCGGTCACAGCGATACCAAGAACCCGATCTTGGGTAATGATGCTATAGGATCCCGCTCCGGAACCACGGAGGGATGCCACAACTATAATAGATTAAACATACCATCGAGAGGATAAGAAGCCTATACTAGGGTTGTGATGTCGCATAAACCTTCATTGGAATGAACCAAGGGAGTACCGTCAACCACTTCTAGTCCAAACGTCTCTAACCCGAGCGACCCGCAACAACGCCACACTGCGCACCTCCAAGGCCGATACCAAGGCCACCATCACGATCCACGTGGAATGAAACGCAGGAAAGGTTGTTTACTCACTCGAAATTGAGAACCGGTGACAAAAAGGCACTATTCAAGGTAGCTAGCTCATGCGGGGCCCACAAAACGATCTTGAAACCCATCAAGCAGATCATACCACGACGATCCCCTCAAAAAAGCACATGAGATCCACTACCCGTTCACCCCAAATGGACACCCGATGAAAAAGGTACTATTCACCGTAGCCATCCCGGGTGGGTACCACACCTCCATCCAAAAACTCATCAAACGGATTGCATCATTTCGATCCTCTCGGAAAAACAGACAGGATCGACTATTCATCTGCCAAAATCGGACTCATGGTGCGAAAGTTACGTTTCTCTGCAAACACCAAAACCTAGCCTCGTGGGGCCTGCACCTCGAACTTAGCCCCAACACCCAAAAACCAACAAGAAAATTCTTTTGTACAATGAGAGCCTCAATTCCACTGACGGCATGTCAATCGGATGCTCCGAGAAGAAGTTACGGTGGGTTGAAGCTCAATAATAATAAAATATTATTATTATTTCAACGTTTCGTAGACCCGGACCACGAAACCAACACATAGAATTCCCAAAGTGAGTTAAAAAGGTCCGTATCGACACATGGAACATATTTCCGTAAACGGCTCACAAATCAGAGTTACGGTTTGCGAGTTACGGGGGTTTAAATAACCCCCGTAAAAAACCTGGCCGGACCACCGCCTGCCTCGCCAGAAACCATCGCGCCGCTGCCAGAAATTGTAGTTCCGGAGATGGACTTGGCCATGCCGGAGCCGGAAACCACCGCGCCGCTGCGTGTCTCACCGGATTCCACCATGTCCGCCACCCATCTCTGCCGAAAAACTGGGATTTCGCCTTAAAACTTCAGGGAGCCACCGAGAGCACCCCGGTGCTCCAAATTCAGATCTGAAAAATGTTTCGAAAACCTCAGGACCCGAACTACACAACCCTTATGAAAATTCGAAAAAAAAACAACACAAAAATGGGAGATGGTATTTTAAAACTTAAACTGCCTACCTCGCAGGCGAAACACCGAAGCTTCGGGTGCAGAACGATGCCGGCGACGCCCTGAAGCTCGATCTGCTGACGATTGGCGCAGAAAACAGACGATCGGGACGTAAATTGATGAAGAACGGAGGTAGGGAGGAGGGGAGTCATCCACTGCATGCTGGATGTGGGGGGGGGAGAGGATTTGTTTTCTTTTTTTATTTAAAAACCTATTATTAAAACAACACCTCCAACCAGACCTCCCGGCGCAGAGGAAATTAGGTCACCCATAGGGTAAACATGCCATTCTGAATGCAATGGTGGACTCGACATTGCAATCAAGGACTCCATTCAGATTTTATTTGAGTCGATGCTCGTAAATAAACTTTTCCATTAATTTACGAAAATGCCCCTGGTGGTGTTTTCCACAGTAAGCCCGCGCCCGCAAATTTTACACCTCGGTTAGGGTAAAAGACACGTTTCGGACGCAACTGTGCCCTCAGATTCCCGTTCTGAGCTACCTTTTAGGAGATATTACACCCCCAGCCACGTGCATAGTATACAAAACTTAATATTTTTATAAAATTAATTCTTGGCACACCGGACCTCGGAATCGCACGCTGTCTTCGCACCTAGCTCTGTAATTATTCATAGAATTATTCCAAAGTCTGAAAGGGCCAAAACCCAAGTCACTACATCCTTCCCCTGTAGAACATTTCATCCCCAAAAAGCCATAAGCACATGGAAAGTGACTGGACTGTCAACTGGGTCCCTCACACCAGTGAGTTCACCAACAAACATGCATGCCCGAACACATAAGTCAGAGGGACTCATCCACTACACCTCAACACTATCCGCTTTGGGAGGTACTGACATGCCTGCATGGTTTTAATCGCGTCACAGAAATGTGTCTCGATGGGGGAAGGATCCCTCTTCTTCACGCATTCGAAGCACGCCCAAAAACACCCACACGGGGTCTTACCAATGCCCTGAACAAAACTTGAGCAAGCAATGAAAAGGGAAGAGTACCGCTAAACCGTGTCTATCAAACTATTGCAGAAAGTAGAAAGGACTCAATTCATACCTCTATCCATCCACGGAGCCTCTCGGTCGACATCCCCTAGGGCATGCAACTGTCCTCGCCCTTGACCACTAGCTCATTGAGCTTGGCGTGGGCCTCCAGGTGGTGAGGGTGGTGGCAACTGATATCTCCTACCACATCCTCCTCCTACACCAACTTTGTCACCACGTCCACCACCCTGCGGACCTCCTTGCTCGAGACGTTGCCTCTACCAAGGCGGTCCATCGACCGAATCCCTCTCAGCAGCACGACAGGTTGGTCAATCTCTAGCAAGATTTCCCCGATCATCGCAAACGTAACACCGCCTCTCCTGAGGCTGACCAAAACTGGAATGCGAGCCCTGTGAGCCCTGAGACTCAGATCCTCCATCCTGAGGTCGCCTTCTGAAATTTCGGCCACGTCCACACCACTGAGTCTGTCATCGGCTACCAGATGTCGATGTCTCCACTCTCACTTGCCCAACACTAATAGGGGGATATTCTCAGCCATAAAGCTCTCCACCACCAAAGCTCGCTCCATCACTCCAGTATAGGTGGGCAGGCACAAGGAAACCACACCTGCTCGGATGTCCCTGTAGAGGCCCTGCTCGAAGGTCTGAGCCCTAAAGAACGGGTCTAGAATCATATCCAAGGAGTAGCGCGACAGGTCTATAACCATCTTTGAGTACTCTGACATAGTCATGCCCCCATGACGAAGTTGTAGAATCTCCTGGATCCGTACTTACCTCAGCGTCACCGAATAGAACTCCTTCCTGAAGATCCGCTCAAACTCTTCCCACGTGAGAATCTCCTCTTCATGGGACTACATCACTAGGCTCCACTATCGCCCAGTAGAACCATGCAGAAGGATCGCCGCTAGGACCACCATCTGATCTGGGGGTGTCCTCACCAGGCAAGAAACTCTGGTGACTGCCTCGAGCCAGTAATCAACTGCCTGGGGGTCTGGATAACCCTGGAACCTTAGAGGTCACTGCCTCTAGAACTCGTGTTGTGTACTCAGCCTGCGCACAACCTCATCCTACACTGCCGGCACAACCAACTGATCGACAGGTGGCAGATCAACTAGCAGACCACATGGATGTGCAACCTCAGAACCTACGCCCTGGTCCGTAGCCTCTACATGGGGCGGATCATCCGCACAATCCTGCTGCAGAACCCTCACTAGCAGTCGTCGTGGAGGCATCCTGAAATACATTCATGATGCACCACATTCAAGGAGTATATCTGGTGAGCTCACTCAAGAAGGACAAAGAAAAACCCAAAACCCAGCCCTATATTATGCATGTACCATTTTTCCCCTGGGACTAGTGAACGAATGTCCCAAGTCGAAAGCTAGGTTATCAGAGTCCTGGTGTATGGATACGTCGGCCGCCGCACCAACACTGGAGTCCCTGGCCTGAAATCCGTACTCAAAACATCGTGTCACTATCACTATGCAACCCAAACAAAACTCATAGCTATACCATCTACGCTCTGAGATCCCAAAGGTGGAACCTCCTTTAATACCACTCTGTCATGACCCAACCCAACAGGGCTCGAGCCGTGACTCCCCAAGCCCTCCTCCAATAGGCCATGGGCTGGCATCTAGCACCGAGTAGGCTATCACATACATGGGAGTCATTAGCCTAGAGTACCTGTACACACGCACCCACATACACCACCATGAAATAGTGCTGAGATATATAAAACTGAAAAGTAAATGCATGCATACAACTATCCCACAACCAGAGTATAGCAGAAGTACAAAAAGGGAAAAACAGGGCCCACCAAAAGAAAACCACATAGCGCATCCAACCTACTCTAAAGAAGGGGAACGTTGCTACGAACACCCGCTAGAAAGCTCCCTAAGCACCGCACCGGTGCACACCCCATTCAGTCTTTCTCACTCAGCTCTGCCTGCTCCGGGTCCTCCTAGGACTCCGTTGAAAGGCTTGTGGTCTACACAAGACACAAACATGTGCGGGCAAAGCCCGTGTACGGGTGAGTATAAACATACTTAGTAGGAACCCCAAAAACCCAAAAAAAAAGAGAGAAACTGAAAGGCAACAGCCCGCTCATCCCAGCCAGAGGGGACCCAGACGAGATAGAAAATCCCTCATGTGACCATCCTTGGCTAAACACAACTATTCAGATCAAATCAGGTGTACGCCCATATATACACCTTGAAAAATCTAGATATAAACAGCTCACGCACCCAGCCACATGTGGTACTGACCTCATCACAAGCAATGGTTCATACCCATGATATCACACACCACGATCACTACCATCCCAGATGACACTCGTCCAAGAGATACACTCTATCAGGTCCCCCACAACCATCACAGATGCTCACCTGTGAGATCATGCTCATCGGATAGCGTCACTAAGGAATCCTTACTGAAACAGCTAGAACACAAAACTCCTCGGATAGGGGATCACTCCTAGGGTCCACTAGGGGGATACCAGAACCCACACCGGTATACGATGATCTCACAGATAGGGGATCACTCCAAAGGTCCGATGGGGGATACCGCAACCTGAAATGGCATTTGACAGAAGCACGTCACTCATATAGAGGATCGTCGCCCATATAAAGGTGGTCACGATGATACTGGAACCCCATATTGTATAACTCGCGATGTAGGGGATCGAACCGATGATGCCACAACCCTACAGAAACCACATGCTGAGTAGGGGATCAAATATCTGACAATATCGCAACCCAACTGAAATGACATGCTGAGTAGGGGATCGTATAACCGACGATACCGCAACCCTACTAAAAAAATGCTGAGTAGGGGATTGTATAACCGACGATACCGCAACCCTGCTGAGAAAGGCTCACTACGTAGGGGATCATATTCCCAATGATTCCATAAACCCTATGTGGTAAACCTACTAGATAGGGGATCGCCGCCTGTGGATAAGCGGTCACAGTGATACCAAGAACCCTCTCTTGGGTAACGATGCTAGAGGATCTTGCTCCGGGTCCACCGAAGGGATGCCACAACTCTAACAGATTAAACAACCCATAGAGAGGATCAAAAGCCAATAATATGGTTTTGATGCCGCGTAAACCCTCATAGGAATAAACCAAGGGAGTACCCTCAACCACTGCTGGTCCAAAGGTCGCTAACCCGAGGGGCCCGCAACAACGCCACACCGCGCACATCCAAGGCCGATACCGAGGTCACCATCGTGATCCATGCAGAAAAACATGCAGGATAGGATATTAACTCACTCGAAAAGGATCTCCGGTGAAAAAGGCACTATTCTCCGTAGCTTGGTCATGTAGGGCCCACACAACGATCTTGAAGCCCATCAAGCGGATCATACCACGGTGATCCCCTCAGAAAAACACACGACATCCATAACTCGTTCGTCTCAAATAGACACCCGGTGAAAAAGGTACTATTCACTATAGCTATCCTGGGTGGGGCCCACACCACGATCCTGAAACTCATCGAACGGATCACACAATTTTGATCCTCTCAAAAAAACATAATGGGTCGACTATTCATCTACCAAAATCAGACTTCTGGTGCGAAATTTATGTTTCTCTACAAATGCCAAAACCCAGGCTCGTGGGGCCTGCACTCCAAACATGGCCCCAACACCCAAAAACCAAAAATAAAATTCCTTCGTACCATTAGGTCCTCAACGCCACTGACGGAATGTCAATCAGACGCTACGAGCAGAAGTTACGGTGGGTTGAAGATGAATAATAATAAATTATTATTATTATTTCAACGTTTCGTATCCCTAGGCCACGAACCTAACACATAAAATTCCCAAAGTGAGTTAAAAAGGTGCATCTCGACACAAGGAATGCATTTCTGCAAATGGATCGCAAATTGGAGTTACGGTTTGCGAGTTATAGGGGTTTAAAGAAACCCCGGAAAAAACCTGGCCAGACCACCGCCTGCCTCGCCGAAAACCACCGCACCGCTGCCGGAAACTACCATGATGGAGCTGGACTCCGCCGTGCCGGAGCCTGAAACCACCACGTCGTAGAAGTGTCGTTGTAGGTCTCACCGGATTCCACCATGGCCGCCACCCATCGCTGCCGAAAAACTGGGATTTCGCCAGAAAACTTTCGAGAGCCACCGAGAGCACGATAGTGCTCCAAATTCAGATCCGAAAAATGTTTCAGAAACCTTGGGAATAGAACTACACATCCCTTGAAAAAATTTGAAGAAAAAAAAAATACAAAAATGGGATTCGAGATTATAAAACTCAAACTGCCTACCTCGCTGGCGAAACGCCGAAGCTTCGGGTGTAGAACAACACCGGCGACGCCCTGAAGCTCGATCTGCTGATGATTAACACAGAAAACAAATGATTGGGGTGAAAATCGATGAAGAACGGAGGTAGGGAGGAGGGTAATTATCCGCTGCGCATAAGAAGTGGGAGGGGGAGAGGATATGGTTTTTCTTTTTTTATTTAAAAACCTCATTTTAAAACAACTCCCCCGACCAGATCTCCCAGCACGGAGGATATTAGGTCGTCTCTAGGGTAAACACGCCATTCTGATCGCAATGGCGGACTCAAAATTGCGATCCAAGACTTTGTTCAGAATTTATTCGAGACGAAGCTCATAAATAAACTTTTCCATTTATTTATGAAAATGCCCCTGGTGGCATTTTCCACAATAGGCTCGTGCCCGCAAAGTTTACACCTCGCCTAGGGTAAACGGCACGTTCCAGACGCAATTGAGCCCCTCAGATTCCCGTTCTGAGCTACCATTTAGGAGATATCACACCCTAACCACATGCATAGTATAAAAAAACATAATATTTTTATAAAATTAATTTCGGGTACACCGGGCCTCGGAATCGCACGCCGTCATCGCACCTAGCTCTGAAATTATTCGTAGAAATATTCCAAAGTCTGACAGGGCCAAAACTTGAGTCACTACATAACCCATGAAAAAATAAGTAGTTTTCATAAGAATTTTATCATGGTATAACCCATTGACTAGAAATAGGTTTTATAAAAATATTGTCACCATAAAACATTTATAGAAAAAATAAATATTCTATCCTTGGTTTATATCCCCATTAAATCATAAGTTGCACCAAACCATGTCATCTTAGGTGGAAAATGATTTAAAAGGATAAATCCATTGGAACATTTTTTGAGGAAGATTTTTTTCTCTGAAAACCACTTTTTAAAACAAAAAATTAATAAAATATTTTGGAAAAATTTTTCTATGAAAATTAACATGAAAATTTATAATGTAATCTCTCAAACATTTTGAGGTTGTTATAGAAGAAAATTATATATATTTAGTACATGTTAAAACAAATATTTATTTCACATTTTCAGTAAAATCCAAAAGGGAATTGTTTGGGCGATGACATGAAGATTACTTTTAAAAAAATTATAAAAATAAAAATATGGGTAAAATTTTATTTATTAAATAATTTTAATGTTCTTATAAAAACATTAAAAAAATTTAGAAATAATATTTTTGGAATAAAAATTAGTTTTTGACCATAGAGTGAAATAAAGGTGATTTTTCTTAAAAACATTCTTTTAAAATATTGAGTACATAAATTATGGAAAATAAAGGGGAAGATTTATTCTCATGACATAACTAGATAATAAAAATATTCATGATTTTATTGAGATATGGATCATTATATTTCATCATCAAAAACATAATCATAAACAATTTCGATAAACAATGAGATTATGATGTAAAATCTTTACCAATATGATAACATTAAATCATAAGGCCCGTCAAAGAGAGATACTAAAATGGATATGTAAATCAAAAATATTTTTTAGGAATATAGAAATAAAATACATTCATGGGTAGTATATACACTACATAAAATAATTAGGTGGTGAATATGATATTTGTCTTATAGAAGTAAGAAAGTGAAGTGAAAATACCTTAACTTAAGTATAGACTTTCATATTAAACATTAAAACCAGTTTTTTAGTAAATATAAGTTTACTATAAATATATTACATAACCATAATCACATTTATCAAACCATATATTATTTAATTATGACCTTTTATTACCTTTTTATTAACAATTCTATATTAAAGTCTCATTTCGGGTAATAACTACTTTGTTTTTCATGTATGTTTTTGTTTGAAATTTTTCTTACTCTTAATTTTATCATAATTACAACATATAAATAATTTTAAATATGATATATATATAATATTTATTAATTATATATGTTTTTAGATTAATCCATAAGAGTTGGAGATAAAAAATTAAATACATTTTCATGGAGATAGTAGGTCGTATGTACACATGAACGTTGTTTATATTTTCTTTATGGATTATAAGAAAGAAAGTTAAATAATATATTACAATTAAAAAATGGGTTTTATGTCATATATATCACATATGTTCATTAAAATCATCCTTATTACCTTCCATGTAAAGTGTAAACGAATCACATTATTTCGTGAGGCAAATGTCCAATGTACACACAAGTGATGTTATCGTATTCCCACATAATGGAAATTAAGATGGAATATGTGATATACTAATTATAAAGTTATAATAATATCTTAAATATAACATATAAGCTTTTAATTCCACACTATTTCTAACCCTGAGAAGTGTTAATGGAAAACCGAATGACATAGGTTCGTGAGGCGGTAGTCTGATGTACCCATGAATGATGATTTTTTATCCCATTTGATTAAATATGAGGTGGTTTTAGGTTTTTCACTTAACATAAAAAAGTCTAATTATATTTAATATATTGAGGTTATTGTATCATCATGTTCTAATAATAATTTAAGGATGTGGAGGAATAAATAAAATAAAAATACTCATTGAAGAAATCCACCTCTTCTTCGAGTAACCTCTTTAGGTTTGCCCCAAAAGCCTTCCTAAGTTTTATTTATGATAAATATAATAATTATAGTATGAGTCTATGTGATTAAGTAAGTGATTTTGGTAGGTCTTGGAGGAACCAATGTTTCTTTAAAGTGTGAAGAGGAGAGGAGAGTGGGTGTCCATTTATAAGTTATTTAGGTTGTCTTTACTATTAATTATGATAAAAAATTAAGTTAACAAAATTAGATAATATAAATTATTCTTATTCAAAATATTTGATCCATTTTTTCAAATTCCATTCATATAATTGGAAAATTATAATTTAAAATTAATCCTGCAGATGCGATAAGAAGGAGGGTTTTCAAAGACAAGATGTTCGAAAGTTTAAAAATTCGTATATCAAAATTTAATATAAAAATGATTAAAATGACATGAGTTGCATTAATTTATATACAATTAAAGTAATTTTACTTTTAAATACATTTTAAAACAAAAAATAACTTTTTAAATACCTTAAATGAAAAGGAACTTATTAATAAAAACTATTATTTATCACTACTCTCTGAAAAAGTATTCTTTTTATTAAAAATCACAAAAATTCACTCTAAGATAATTTTGGAATTATTATTTCAAAAATGAAGTTTATTTTATCAAATTAATTTTATAAAATTTACAAAAACTAATTTTATTATTTTTCACAAAAATAAATAAATAAAAAATGAGAAAATATTATTTTCGAAACATATAGACTTAATCAAAAATTATATATTTTTTATAGATAAATTTTATTCTAATAAAAACAATATAATAAATATTTAAAAATAATTTATCACTTATTAATAATGGTATTATTTAACTAATAATATAAATAATTTTCACGTGTTGTTAAAACTCGGTGTTGAATGTAACACAAGTTGTCAAAGAAACCTATTGTTGCATGTAACAAAATCTATAAAAAATTAAATTATTCAAAAAAATCATAAAAACTTAGGGTGTTACATTCTACCCACATTAAATGAATTTATCCATCAAATTTTTTCACTCTAATACAAAAAAATGAGGATACTTATGCCTCATCATTTCTTAGGGTTCTCATGTAGATTTTTCAAACTGGTGGTTTCTCTAAAAAACTTTTACCATATGAGTGGAATTATTTCAAATAACATTCTTTGTATGATCCAGAATATTCATCGGTTGTTCCTCATAAGAAATATCATCTTTCAATGGTACTACTGATGTCTTCAATATAAGTGAAGTATCAGGTATGTCCTTTCCTATGAGATATATATGGAACACATCATAAACTTGAGATAGGTTTGGTGGAAGTTCAAAAAAATAGTCTACCATCTTGATACGATCAGGATTATCAAAAGTAATTATATACTTAGGGATTATTTTACCCTTATTTCCAAATATCATTACATTCGTCCGTGATAAAATTATTAGAAACACCTTATCACTAACTTCAAATTCTAGATCATGTCTGTGATTCTCAGCATAACTTTTCTACCTACTCTGAGATTCCTAGATGTGTTACTGGATGGATATAACCTTATATTACATTTATTTATCTATATTAGGTCCCAATATATTTATTTTTCATAATTAATTCCAACACATTAGATCACTACACTTATTTATTTAAAGGGATTTTTAAGGATCCGTCTGAATTCTCAAGTGAAAGATATTGTTGTATGAAAACTGACCAGAGGAATTTTTTATCCTAACCACCATTGAAATCCATATAACAAGATGTCAATATATCCTATAGGGTTTTAATTTTTCGATAAAACTGACCTTCAATTTAAGTATGATACACAATTCTAAACTCATCTCCATTTCAAGATCTTGCTAAATACTTCACAATAATTTTTAGGTAAACCTCAAATCCCAATCAGACATAATGTAATGAAGTAGTCCATTAAACCCTACCACTTCCTTAATGTATATTATGTAAATATTATAAAGATATATGTCATATATAATTATGATGAAGTGTTATTGCTTTTTAATGAGATCAATTACAACCCATATAGAATTATTCCATTTAGGTATTTTAGGGAGTTTGATGAAAAAATCTATAGTGATGTTGTCCCATTTCTATTCTGTTATCGGTAATAGATGTAACATAACCTTAGATTTTTTTTCTCTCAACCTTAACTTGTAGACAGACCAATCACTATGATACAACCTCTGTGACATCTCTCTTTATTCAATTGGACTATAAAAAACTCTTTCAAATATCTTTACTTCTTCATACTTCAATGATGAATAGAGAATGAAGAACTGTGAGCTTCCTCTAACAACTCCATAAAATTTGATATGGATGGAACTCATAAAAAATTCCTAAACCTTATAATTATATCATGATCAAGGTTAAATTCAGGAACATTTCTAACCTTCTTTTGTAGCTCTATATATTTCTATTGTTCCACTTTAATATTTACTTGGATAGATAGATGAATATTCAATTAAGAAAGATAATATTTATTATGTTCCTTCTATATTTTTCGATCCATAATTTGAAAATCTATAAATATTAGATCTTTTGTGATCCTCATCATGGATAATCTAGCATGATCCTTTTCATTCGATGCATGAGCCACTATGTTCGCTTCCCGAGGGTGGTAATTAATTGAGCAGTCATAATATTTAATCATCTCTAACTATCTTCCATTGTTCATATTCGACTCTTTCTATGTGAATATATAGTTTAAACTTTTATGATAAGTATATATATTACACTTTTCTCTATAAAGATAATGCCTTAATATCTTTATTGAAAATATTACCATATCTAACTCTAAGTCATGAGTTGGGTAATTTTTCTCATGAACCATCAATTATCATGAGTCATAAGCTATAAAAATGTGATTCTGCATAATAACACATCTTAATCCCTTCTTAGATGCATATCTATCGATTAAAACCCTTCTCCACTTCATGGTAATGTAATCATTGGTGCATTAACAAATATTCACTTCAGTTCCTTGAATTTTTCCTCACACACATATTTTTAGAGAAACTTGGATCCATTCTAAGTTAACATAATTACTAGATTATATATTCATGAGAAAGTATTCTAAAAAATTAATAATATCCATTAAAAAAAAGAAAACTATAGATTTAAATCACATAGGCTCTTATGGTTCAACACTCAATAGTCTTTATCCTTGATAGATCTACCTATATACCCTCTCTTGAGATTATATGGCCAAAAAAAAGAAACCTTTTAAAGCCAATATTCACAATTTGTAATTTTTTCATATATTTTATCTTTATTTATGGTCTTTAGTAAAATTCTCAAGTTATGTTCATGATCTTACTCAAACTTTTAATACATGAGAATATCATCTATAAATACTGCCAAAATATTATCATGGTAATCTCTAAATATTGAATTCATTAAATTCATGAAGATAGTAGTGTAATTAGTAAGACTGAATGGAATCACTATAAATTCATAGTGTCCACAAATTTTATGGAATGATGTATTGGGTATATCGTCCTTATTGACACTCTACTGATGATATCGAGAATGAAGGTTAATCTTTGAAAAGTATTGAGCACTAAGTAGTTGATCAAATATTTCATTAATATAGGGTAGAGGATACTTATTCCGGATTGTGATCTTTTTGATCTCCTAATAATCAATATATAGTTTCATTTATCCATATTTATTTTTAACAAAAATAACAGGCACAACCCAAGGTGATACACTGGACAAAATTAATCCCTTTTCTAGTTGATCCTAGATTTTAATTTTCAATTCATGTAACTCAATCAGGGACATTCTATAGGGAGTCTTTGAAATAGGTGTGGTGCTAGGTATGATTTCTATAGAGAAATTAACTTCTCTTTTTTGTGTAAGTATTTGAAAATATTCTAAAAATACATCAAAAATCTACTTCACAATTGGCGTATCATTGATGTTGAGTTTATCCCAACCCATATGAGATAAATACACTTCTTGGATAGGAATCAAAACCTATACAGTGGATGTGATTTAAATAAAAATTTCATATTTATCATCGCATTGATAGAGAATCATAAGTTACTTTGGAATATCAAATGTGACTTCCCTTCCTCAATAATTGATGCAGGTTTTATGTAGAGAAAGAATCTATTCCTAAGATAGCATAAAAGTCAACCAGAGGAAGAAAGGTAAGATTTGTAAGAAAGAGATTCTCACAAACTTCGACTATATAAGAATCAAAGACTTGAGATGATATCATCTTAACATTAGGGGGTTTCACTAATAATTCTACATTTAATAATTTGTGTGAAAAATTACTACTCTTAGAGAATTATTTAGATATGAAGTAATTGGTAGATCTAAATTAAAAAAATACATTAATAGTTCTAGAGTTGATGGTAAGTGTACCTTTTACCACATCATTACCACACACCTCATCAGAAATAGTGATCGCAAGATATTTCCCTTTGTCACTTATCTTAGGAGATTGATGACGTTGATCATCATCATTAACCTTTGGATTTGATCACTAATTAGCATAATTCCCAAACTACTTGTATTTGAAAAACTAGAGTCTGTGTGGTTCATTCTTTGTGTATTGATCTTTATTCGCATTGTTAGCTAACTTATTCCCATAACTTCAGTAATCAACTGCCTGATGAACTTCCCTTTCACATATAAAACATTTACTAGTTCCCTTAAGAAAATTTCCTCTAGGTTTCTTCACACACTTTCAGCATAAATGAAATCTCATCTTCTTTTATCCATGGTTTTTATATTTTCCTTTGAATTCCATTTTTTCCTTCTTATCAAAACTATGATATTGTTATGTAACTCCAACCTCTATTTATACCTTGATAGCACATAGAACAATATCTTCATAGCTACTGAAGTCTCTTATGGATAATGCGCTTTTAAGACATGGTTTTAATCCACTGAAGAATTGATTAGCATTACTTTCAATATGGATGATAATACCAGAAGTGAACCTTGTAAGTCTTTTAGAATTTTCCTCGTCAGTTCTAATAGATACATCATCCTTTAGATTTAGCACAAGGAACTGCTTCTCAATATTTTTATAAAGAATATGAGGAATGTGCTTATTAAAAAATAATTTCTTGAACTCATCCCAATCTATGGATTCAATTTCCTCATGTTCCCTTATATTTTTTATGAGATCCCATTGATCTTCTTTAGATTCCAAATGAGATAAAAAAATGAATTTTTCATGTTCTGAAAACTAGAGAATGTAAAATATCCTTTTAGTGGAACTAATCTATTATTTAGAATCTAATGGATCAATAGTTACACTAAATAAAGTCGTATGTTTCCACATGAAGGACTTTATAGAACATTATTCCCTTATTTTCTTATTTGGAAGTTCTTCATGATTCTTTTCTTGGTAAAGTTTTGTGATCATAGAAATAAAATTTTTCATTCAATGTCCCATAGAATTTGGCTTATCAAGATGAAAATAATTTCATTTTACATCATACCCAGCATTAAAATAGTTCCTTTGGTTTCCATTCATTTACTAAAACCTAAAAACAATGTTTGAGGAACAATAATCATAGTGGGGAACCACATAATCATGAAAAAATTCTTATAGGTTGTCTAAATAATGGAAAATTATTTTTAATCAATAACACCTTAGTTTTATCCTAGGTAATTCATATTTATCATATATTTAAATCTTTCATGATGGTTCATAAAGATTTTATGAATTTTTAAAGCATATCCCCTATGAGTGTCAAACTAGGTGTGCAGAATGGCCCTTTTTCATGCACCAAGTGGTGATACAGTCCAACTAAATACTCCATCTTCAGAGTTATTACCCCTAGGTACATCTTTTTTAGAGCCACACCCACTTTTTGTATCCATACATGGATGTAATTTCTAGGAAACCACTCATTCTATCTTATAACAAAATTCTAGGATATTTTCCTATATTTTAACTCATCCATAAACTGATCCTTAGAAATGTCCTTAGAGATATCACTAAAGTTTTCCCATCCTAGTTTCTAAATTTTAACTAAATCTATCTTATAATACTAACTATATCAACCCAATATTTTTATAAATAGATATTACATAATTTTCTATGAACATTTTTACATTACACAAACACGCAAATGAGGAACATAAAGTTATAGTGCCTTTGGAAACTAGGAAATACAAAATATTGGTTCATAGGTGCACTAAATCATCTCCCATTATGTTATTAATAACTATAACCTTATTAGAGATATCATACATAATTCATTTCTTCATAACCTGGGGAAGTGAAACATAAGAAAGGGTGAGATCATATTCTTAATTCCGTTAAACATGGGAGAAACATAAATATAACATGAACATAAGGGTATGAGAAAATGAGAATAACATTTTAAAACCATACCCAACATATAAAAGAACCTAATATTGAGTCACTATATAAATATTAACAGTTAATAAGACATTAATCATAATGGAATAAAATTATATTTGACTTGAGACCATAAAATTATCATAATACATAGAATTCTCTCATACATGGTAATATAGAAAATAATTTTCATAGTATTCAAGGGTCACTTCCAAGGCTATCATAGTGGAATGGGTTCACTCCCCAAACCATCATAGTAGTTGTGGCTCCATCCAAAGTCCATCATAGTTGAAAAATTAGCTTACTAAATTGGGTTCACTCCTTGTTCCATTCATGTATGTCTCATGAGATATAAATCTTTACCCAATGCATTGGAGGTATATATGGGTCCCACCCATCACATAATGAAAATTATATGTATGTGTGCCATAAGTTCATAAAAAATTCATCATATCATACCCATTAAATGAAATATGTTTTATAAACATTTCATTATATCATAACCTATGAAAAAGCGATAGGTTTTATAATCATTTCATCATAGTATAACTCATGGAAAAAAGAAGTGTTTTAAAATAATTTTATCATAGTATAACCCAGGGAAGAGAAATAGGTTTCATAAACATCTTCTCATCAGAAACCATTCAGATAAAAAATAATAATGGTATCATTATTTAATATTCATTGTAAATCATAAGTTACATTAATGTATGTCATCTTATATATAAAATTATTTTTAAAGATTAAACACTTGGAACGTCTCTTGAGGAAGATAAATTTTATTTTAAAATCTATTTTTAATATTAAAAAGTGATAAATTTTTTTAAAAAATATTTTCTTTGAAAATAAACTTGAAAACTTATAATATAATTTTTAATAAATTGTGAGGTCATGACGGTGGAAAATTTTTTATATGACGTACATGTTAAAAAAAACATTTCTTACACATTCTTGGTAAAATTCAAAGAGGAATTGTTTTGAAAAAAGACATGAATACTCCTTTAAAAAAAAAATTTAAATATCAAACATGGTTAAAAACTTCTTTAATAAATTATTTTAAAATTGTTAAAAAAATTGAAAATGTTTTTAGAAAACATGGTTTTGGAAGAAAAATGAATTTTCGACCGAAGAGAGAAATAAAGATGATTTTTCATAGAAACATTATTTTGAACTATTGAGTACATAAAGAGAATAAAATTAAGGGAAAACATGTATTATCATGACATAACCATAATATAATAAAATTCATGAGTTTCATGAGATATGAATCATAATATTTTATCATCATAAATATAATCATAAAAAATCCTAATAAACGATGACATTGTAACATAAAATCATTAACACATTTGTACCTTTGAATTGTAATCCCCATAAATGATATATACTAAAATGGATATGTAAATATAAATAATTTTAAAAATAATCATCATAAAATACATTCATGGATATTATATACACCACATGAAAAAATAAGTGGTGAATATGGAATGTGTATCACAAAAGTAAAAGGTGAGACAGAAATCCATTGCCTTAAGTATTGAATTCTTTAATACATGTTTGAACATAATTTATATAAATATAATTTTATCATACATATATTATAGAACCATACTCATATTTATCATACCATATATGATTTACTTATGACCTTTTATTACTAGTTTGTTAATAATTCCATGCTAATGTCATGTTTCGGGTATTAAGTTCTTTGTTTTTATTGTATATTTTATTTCTCATTTTTGGTAATATTAATTTTATCATGTTTAATAATTAAAAAAAATTAAATATCATATAAATATTATATATATTTATTATATACATTTTTATAATAATATATAATGGTTATAGATAGAAAATGAAATACATCGTTCATGGAGACGGTTGGTCGTACGTACACATGAACATTATTTCCATTTTCTTGATGGATTTGATGAAATAAGAGTACATAATATGTTTAAATTATAAAATAATTTTTATGTCAAATATATCAAATATTTTTATTAAACCCATCCTTATTACCTTCCATGTAAAGAGTGAACAATTCGCATCACTTCACAATGCGGTAATCTTCCGTAAACACGAGTGATGTTATCATATTACCACATAATGGAAAGTAAGAATGTATTTGTGATTTAATAATTCAATAAGTATAATTATAAAATAACTATAAAAAATATTCATTTAATTCATCATTATATCCAATAATGAGAGGTGATAATGTAAAAACGAATGACATCATTTTGTGAGGTGGTAGTCCACCGTACACACAAACGATGATTTTGTAACCCATTAGATAGAATATAAGATGATTTTAGGTCATTAAATTAACATAAAAACATGTTAGTATTTTTAATTTATTAATTTTATTATAGAATTTTGGTTTAATAAAAATTTAAGGAGTTGGAGGAATAAATAAAATAAAAACTCTCATTAAAGAACATTACCTCTTCTTTGAGTAACCCGCTTAGGTTAACACAAAAGCCATTTAGAGTAGATTTATCACCAAAATAAGGTTTATAGGATGATATTATGTAATTAAATAAGTTTTTTGGTAAGGTAATGTCATAAAAAATGGTTTTTAAACAGTGAAGAGGAGAGGATAGAGGATGTCCTTTTATAAGTGAGGTGAGTGGCACACATGTAATTTATGAAAAGAAAAAGGTGTGCCCATGTTTTTGACATTAAAAAATGTTTAAAAATGGTAAATTATAAAACTTATAAGTTATAAGGTCTAAATATTTATATAAAATGGATTTTTGAAAGTTTTGGGTTCTTTTTAACCCTTATCTTTTTATTTTAACCCCTAGTAAACCCATTTTTCCATAACCGTAGTGAATATGTTTTACTGTTTTAACTATTAATTATGGTCAAACATTAATTTAAAATTATTATATGATATAAATTATTATTATCCTGAATATATAATCCATTTTTTGAAATTAAATTCTCATTATTGGAAAATTTAATTAATATTTAATCCCGCAGAGGTGTTGAGAAAGTGGTTTTTCAAAGAGAAGATGTTCAAAAGTTTAAAATGATTTTTATTAAAATTAAATATGAAAATGATTCAAATTAACTAAATTTAATTAATTCATATATAATTTAGTATGTTTTAGTATTAAACACATTTTTTATCAAAATTTATCCCTATAAATTCTTTAAACGACAAGGCAGTTTTCAATAATAACCATTATTTTTCATTATTTACTAAAAAAATTTCGTTTTTAGAAAAATCCAAAAAAATAATCCTAAGATAATTTGGACATGACGATTTAAAAAAAAAATCTTATTTAAGCAATTTAATTTTAGAAAAGTGTGAAACTTAATTTCATTATAATTCCCAAAAATAAATAAATAACATTTTTTGTGAATAAAATATTTTCAAAACATATAAAGATATTATAAAAAATTATTTACTTTTTCATCAATATGTTTTCTTTATATAGAAAATTTATATTTAAAATTTTAAAAAAAATATTACTATTAATAATAGTATTATTTAAATAATAATTTTAACATTTTAACATGGTTCATTAAAACTCTGTGTTGCATGTAATGAAAGCTAAACTTTATGTTGCATGTAATGAATGCTATCAATGAAACTCATTATTTAATGTAAAAAAATATAAAAAATACATTATTAAAAAATATTAATTCATAATAACTTGGGGTGTTTCATTGATAGGGCCTCCTTAGGGAAAAAACTTGTACCCCAAGGAACTAAGTGTATCTTTATAGGATGTCCAATGGAAAATAGTAGATAATATATATATATATATGAAACATAATATAAGAAAATTTTGGTTAATGTGAATCCCACCTTTATTAAGAGGGATAATATATATAAAATATATATTGGAAGAAAGATATACTTTGATGAATGTATTACTCAAGATACACAAGAATTAAAACCTGAAAAAATTCCATAAAAATTAATGGAAGTGGACGTTGTAAAGACACAAGTACTATATAGGGGTACAAGATAGGTTATAGAACCAAAAAGGTATGGTTTTATAGTCACCATGGATGGTAAATCATTATTAGTTGATGATAATGATCCTATAACCAATAATAAAGTAGTAAGTGGAAGATATGATACTAAATGTAAAGAAAAAACGAATTATAGAGTGAATTCCATATACCAAAACCAATTCAATGTTTTGGTAGATCCTTCAATGTATGTAAGGATAATTGGTTTTAAATGGGCACTCAAGAAGAATTTGTGCATGTATGGGTATGTCAGTATGTATAAGGCATGGACAGTTATAAATGGGTATAAAAAATCAATGAATTTACTATAAAGAAACCTTTCCCCCATTTTATATGATTAAATCCATCAGAATTCTACTTTCTATCACATCTTACTATGACTATGACATTTAGTTAATGGATTTAAAAACTTATTTCCTTAATGGTAACCATTAATAATATATCTATATGACACAACCTGATGGGTTTATAACTCCAAAGGATGACAACAAGGTATAAAAGTCTAAAAAATCCATTTATGGATTAAATTAAGCATCCAGGTTATGGAACATTTAGTTATATAAAGAAATAATAGAGTTTGGTTTCATAAAGATTGTGTGTGAGCTTATGTCTATAGGTAGTTAAGAGGAAGGGGAGTTCTTTTCTTGATAGTTTATATAGATTAAATAATACTTATTGGAAATGGAGTATTAGTATTATAGTCTGTTAGGAATTGGTTAAACCTATTTTTTTCTTTAAGGACTTTGGTGAAGTAGAATATACTATTAAGATTATTATCTATCATGATATATCCAAGATGCTTCTTAGACTAAGTCAAATTACAAATGTTGACAAGATATTGAAGAGATTTAGTTTGGAATAATCCATGATGGGATTGTTTTTAATGTCACATGGAATTCATCTTTCTAATAAATTGTGTCTTCAAGCACATTATGAGAGAATAAGGATGGAAATGATTTCATATTAATCAGTGATCGGGTTAGTCATGTATGTTATGTTATGTACTAGGATAGTTGTTTCTTATTCTGTAATTATAGTAGGAAGATATCGAGTTGGCCTAAGTGACTATCATTGGATGTCAATCAAGACTATCCTGAAGTACCAAAGGCATAAAAATTATATGTTCTATGTTTATAAAGGATATGAGGATATATTCATCAAGGGATGTTCAGATACTAATTTCCAAATGAAAAAAAATGATCTAAAATCATTATCGATGTATATATTCACTCTTAATGGAGGTGTTGTGATCTATAAGATCTCAAAAAATCTTGGTATCCAATTCTATAATTTATTTCAATTATATTATGGATTATGATATATCTAATAAGTGGTTTGGTTATGGAACTGAAATCCTATCATCTGAACTATTAAATATTCATTTGTATTTCCCTAGATATATCACAAAGGATAACTGAGGGGCCGATCTCAAGGAGGTGGTATGTTTATCCTAGTGATTCTTCTAAAATATTTTTTACATTTAGTTTATTTTGAAATCAATAAAATAAAACATGAAATAGTGGTGAAAAAATTTAAATTAAAATGAGAATAAAAGAAATAAAGAAATTAAATAAAAACAAAAAATAAAATAAAAATAAAATACAAGGAGAAAAAAGAAAGTTATATTTTGTTCAATTTTCCACTTCTTATCACTGATATTCTAAAGAATTTAACTTCCAGAAATCAACCTCACTCATCACATGATATGATGTCTCGAATAAAACTCTTATATATATATAACAATGAAAAAACATAACCATAATTTCTTATAATAAATGATTGTTCTCCAATTTATGAAAAAAAACACAAGTTTTAATCACTTTTTTCATAGGATGTATTCCATATACAATTTATATTCTTGAGATAATTAAATTCATATGAACTCACATAAAATAAATTTGTTAAATAAATAAAATTAAGAAGAGTAAAATATTTAGGGAAAAAGAATAAAAAACATATCATGTGCATGAACATTCCATTTCATCTCCCTATATCACCTTAAAAGTCTTCCAATAACAAAAAAGAATGTGAACATCATCAAAATTTTCAATGTCTATATGGTTTTGAGCTTCACGTCTTAGAAACAGATTTGTAAATTAATTCTTCATTTTTTAAGGTTATATATCAACAAGAATGAAGATAAATAAAACTTTTATTTATATAAAAAATTTAAATTAAAATAAATAGGGATAGCGAAAGAGAGTCCAAAAAATAATCCCCCACATTACATATACTAGAATCCCTATTTAAAAGTGTAAGAAAAAAATATTTATACAACTAAAAAAATAGGGAGATCACTCTATGTGGTAGTATTCATTGTTTCCTTGATTAAACTCACAAAAATATATAACTATACATGTTTTTATTGACTGTATTCAATCAATTAATAGTTTCCAAAATCTTCCCAAAGGGACATAAAAATTTTCACTTCCTTAGCTATAATAATCACCAAAATTACCCTTCAAAAAATATTATCATTCTAATTTTTGAAAATTTATTTAACATATAATTCCATTACACCCTTATATTAATTTTGTAATTTGATCATATTTATCCATTAAAAACTATATCCTTCTCAAAAAACTTCCTCTAAAAATAACTAAACATGAGTTAGTATCTCAGAACTAACAAAACTGTGACCATAATATCTCAACCGGCTAAATTAACTTTGAACCTAGATTTTCAATTCTTACACACTATCAAATTCCCCATTCATCATGTAATGTGAAGACCCAGCCATGGTCCACTAAATATTTTTCATTCAACCAAGCACTATGGAATCACCAAGACATTATCAAACACCACATAAAAGTTTGTAAAAACGTCTCTTAATCACTAGAATCTAATTGAATACCAGACTTGCACTATAATTCGACCCCATACTTAGAGTATTGGATTTTATTAAAGTCTCATACTCTATATCAAATCAGTACCTACAAAAAAAAAACAATTTAAGAAATATGTCTTCTTATATAACACAATAATTAGTGGCTTCTCTAAGGTTGAACTCATATGGGGCTGGAATCTTTAGTGTAACTCAGTGGGGGTGACTTAAAAAATCACTCTCCTCTATTGATTATGTCATTAAACAATTCATCCTCATAAACAACAATTCTTTGAGATCAAATTAAAATTTCAATAATGAAATAAGTCCTTGATTCTGAGCTACTCATGGTATGAATAAAATTTTAGCCAACTCTTGACAAGAAGGTCCTCACACACCAGGCATGGCTTTCTCATTCTTAGAAACATGATTTCTAATAAAAACAAAAGACCAGTCTTATTAATCCTATATAGAGTCCTCAAACTCATTTTGATAACCTTTAAATCCAAAAACCCCACTCGGTCATAAAGTGGTCTTCGAATTTTTCCTCTTTTGATTTATATCGATTCAGATTTTTTTCTTCATCATCTCCATTATGTGAAAACAAGTTGGCCTCCTGGAATGAGCTTGGGATTGGATATGTTTCTTCTTCTTCCCTGGTTTTTAAGAAACTCATATAATTATTATCTGGGTTTTTTCGATGATCCAAATCTCCCTTCTCAAAATCCAAGTTAAATTTTAGTTTCAAATTTCAAATTTAGGATCGATTATTGAAAAAGAAGATTCCATGTGAAAAATATATTTTTAGGGAAGGCTCATAATATATCTCCATTATACTATAGGATATTTTTTGAAATATAATATGAGGTTACTAATTCCAAATATCATATAAAGAACACTATAGAAAACTTAAAATGTCTTACATCTGCTACTTTAAATTATCTCGCTGGCCACACTTCTTAAATAAATTTCAAAGTAAATAATCATATGTGACTCCCCTGGACACCCCAACATATTCAAAACATGAATTTTTTAAAATAAAAACAATAATAATTGTGCCAAAAAAAACAATATTAAAAAATAAAATAGGTAACTTGGGAAATTTAACTTCGAGAACACTAAACATATATCCCACAAAAAAATAGACTTCAATGAATAAAACAAAAAATTTTATAAAAAAACATATTTCATAAAGAAAATTCATATAACTTTAAAAGTAAATTTATCTAACATCAAATGTTCTTCAAAAAAATATTTTAAATAAAATCTAAAATAAAGACTATTTTTTATCCTAAAAGTATTATAAAAATAAAACCATGGATAATTTTCAATAATTATGCACCAAAAACACAAAATTTAAATAAAATATTCAATTAATTATAATTTTAACACAAGACCACCAGTAATCAAATATTCACCTTTAAATACTCATTTTTGGACAAAATATCTCCAAAATTTCATTTAGTGGATGTGGAAAACATGTATCAATATAACGACACATCAAATTTCTCCACAATTAAATATTTTTTATTCTTAAGAAATAAATAAGCCAAATTTATTAGAAGATAATAAATCTCAAGCATCAAAAACTAAAATTCCATAAATATTTGATTTTTGAAAATATATTTCCCCATAGACCCTCTCAAGTTAAAAATATAATTTCCCTCTTCAAATAGAATTGTTTTTGATAAAATTTTGATTCATAATTTACAAAAATAATTGAAATTAAAATTTTTGAAAAGAACTAAACACAATTCATTTTTCTCCTAACTAAAAATTCCAAACTTCTCGCTACCTCAAGGTGAACTGACACACATAGTCAATAAGAGATTTTATAGACACTATTGAATAGATATGTCAGAATAATAATTAAAAATAATGAATAATTAACCCATAAATAATTTAAATGAATAAAGAATAAATATTTCAACATGGATTAAGATTTTCATTTCATATCCCATTTGGATTCATATATTATGATTTTAATTCAAATAAAAAAGATTAAAACTAAAATAATTGAAATAAAAAATCATAAAATTTTAATGAAAAAAGTTTTTCCAAGAGATTAAAAATGTTAAACATGATTAAATGTATGTATTAATATAAATTAACCCCATAAAAGTGGTAAAAATTCCATCAAATTTTATAAAACATTTTTACCATTGAATAAGAAAACAATTATAGATCATGAAAAATATTTCCACTAATCATCACTTAGATTTTTTAGTGAACTGTAATGAATTTTCAAAGAAAGGAATTATTAAAACATATAATGAAAAATTATTTTCAAAAGGGATAAAAAATAATCATGCAAAAAATAATTTCAGTCAACAATATTTTCAAATAAAATCAGTAACTAGAATCATTTTTCAGTAAATTTCAATATAAAAGAGAACTTTAAAATCAATTTTCTATCAAAAATATTCATGTTAACAGAAAGAAGTATATTTTAATCAAATAAATTATTTTTAAAGTGAATAATTTATACAATTTCTCCCCTAACAATTGAAGCTAGGTTTTTTTAACACATTCAATATTACTTCCTATTTTATTTTATAAAATTTCCTATGGCTTCCCAAATTCTAGGCCCTATAAAATAAACTGATTGATATGAAATTATAAAAAAAATTAAATTTAAAAAGAAAATGAAACTAGAGGACAAATTTTAATGGTATTGGAATCAAATTCTTGATAGAATGATTCTTCAATTAGTCATTTAATATCAAAAAAATCCAAAAATATTTGTAACCTACTCATCAGTACATATAAGATATAAATTTTAAATTACATTTATTTATTTATGTTTTGAAAATCTAAATATTTTTCAGTAAATCTCAAAAAATAAAAATTTATGGATGAATTAAGAAAGTAAAAAACATTCAATATAATAATTTACTAGGTTCTAGGGAATGGTTTTATTTCTATTTCCAAAATTCTTTTCCGTAAAAAGATATAAACAAGTGCTAACACTCAACATTTTAAACCCAAAAACCATTCTGCACGTAAAATAGCAAAAACTAAAGTGACCATGTATGATTTTAGTTTAAAATACCTTTATTATTTAATAAAAAAAATACACAAGCATGTATACCACTGATTTTTAGAATGCTAACATTCCCATTAATACCAAAAAATTAAGAGTAGAAAATTTAATAAAATGTTCCCCTCCCACACCCTTATTTTTTACCATATAATAACAATTAAGGTTCTAAGAAATTTTGGATAAGAGGATACAACCATTGATTTCTTGGTTGAGTAAGAATCATCTAAATACTTTCATTCAGAATTTTTTGATTCATTGCCTCTATTTGTTACAAATAAAAATCTTGGAATTTATTAAAATTCAACAAATGAAAAATAAAAACTAAAATAAAAAAAAATAAATATTTAGATAACCCCCATGAATTTATCTATTCAGACCATCTAAAATTGGATTTTCCTTGGTTTAACCCCAATCTGATGGTGGCTGTGGCTTTTTTCTATGAACCAAAAGATATGTTCTATTATAGTGTGTTTTCATAAACACTCGTTCCTAAAACCATCGTTAAAATTTATTATTTGAGGTCCTCTTCATCAATGTAAAAAAAAATGTCTCTACCACATAATCTTATATTATTCCATTAATGTGGTATAAAATAAGTAAACACAAAATTTTAGGAACCACATCATTAGACTTATCCTAATTAAGATTTACCCAACCTACCTTTTTAATATAATGATTTTAAACCACTTAAAAATAAAATTATTTGGAAAAAATTAAATTCAAGTAGAAAGGATTAGATAAACTAGTAGTTATGGGAACTTTCTTTCCTGATATTTCTACCTTAGTTATGGACTTTATTTATAATTCTTCAAAATCCCTTATACTCAAACTTTTAATAAAAACTATGAGATCAAAAAGATTATTAATGGGTGAAGTCTTAGTTTCATTAAGATTCTATAGGGAGTCACAATGTTCAAAAGAATCATTAAGTTATGTGTAGTTAATAGCACATTCAAGATCTAGATAAAAATAATCACAACGGAATAGAAAAATTTATTATACTATAAATTATACATATCCCTGAAAAAACAACTTTTTATTCTTCAATAAGAATTAATGACCCTAGGTTTGTGTCTAGTACTGGAGTATGGTAGTTATCCTTCTTCATCCTCTTCTACAATAAAACTATTTCAGTTTTGGTTTCATTAAGAGGGAAGGAAATGGTTTCACTAGTTTATAAAATCTATTCATCCACGGAAAAATCATTATACATGTGAATATACAAAAACTAATACCAATTAAAATTATTAAATGATTGATCTTCTAAACAACATCTATTATATTCAAATTAAGTAGTTTCCACCTCTATAAATCTATCAAAAAATATCTAAAAATGTAGATCTTGTTATCCCATATTTTCATATATTGGAATGCCAAGATCAAAAAAGGGAAGCTAGGGATATTTAATAGGTTTTCTAATTAGTTCCTTATTTTTATGATCCTCCCACACAAATTTGGGGTTATGATAAAAATGAAACAATAAGTCAACAACTGCCACATCCTTTATTTAGTAGATCTAGTAACTATTGATCAATTCAAATCTGAAGGTATTCCATGGATTGTGTGAGTTCCTACACATGAGTGGTTTCTAATAGTGACAAATGTTCAATAATTTATAGGCCCATAATTTTTTTCAAAAGTAATATTTATAAGAAAGTGAAAAATTACTAAGAAGAACATGTTTCCAAGGAAATGATGTCAACTTTTAATAGAATTTCATCTGAACTATCAATCATTCATTTATATTTTACTAGATATAGAACAGTTGTTAACCCAAGGTTCGATCTCAAGAATGTGGTGTATTTATCCCAATGAATATTGTAAAATATTTTTATATTTTTTATTTTTTAAATAAATATAATAAAACATGAATTGGTGATGAAAAAAATGAAATGAAAATGAGAATATAACAATCAAAGAAAGTAAAACAAAAAACCAAAATAAGAAAATTCAGTGAGAAAAAATCCATTTCCAGGTTTTTTATATTTATATTTCATATCACTATTCTACTAGATAATTTTACCACCAACACTCAACCTCACACAGTTCATAAAATGATGTCTCAAATCAAACACCCCTCTCTCTATAATAATGAAAAAACATACATATAATTTCTTCCATTATATGATAGTTTTTAAACATTCTAAAAGAAACATAATTTCTAATCAATTTTTCATAGGATATATTCTATATAAAATTTATCTTCATGAGATAATATAATTCACACAATCGCAATTAAAATCACTCTGTAAAATGAACCAAGTGAAGAAGAGGATAATGATTAATGTTAAAAGAATAGAAAATATATCATGTGCATTAGTGTGCCTTTACATTTCCCTACTTCACGTTAAAAGTAATTTAAGAAAAAAATATAATTTAATGATCATCATGATTTTCAATATCAAGGAAACTTCAAGCATCACGTGCTAGAACTGGCATCACAAATTAGTTCTTTGTGTCAAAAGGTTTGAGAAAACACACAAACATAGGGAATAAAAAATATATTAGTTAAAAAACTTAATATTAAAGAGAGATATATATGGGAGTAAGAGAGTCTAGTTGATAATACCTCAAATTACATGTACTTAATTCCCTATTTAAATGTGAAATAAGAAATTATTTCTTAAAGTAACTAAATTAAGATCACTCCTCATGGAATTATTCACTATCTCCTTAATTTAACTCCATAAATAATGTATTCAGACAAGTTTGGTTGTCTCTATTAATCCACTTAGAAGTGTCTAGAATCTTCCCAAAGGGGCCTTAAAAATTGCACAGTCTTAGTTATAGAAATTACTAAAACCTCTATTCTAGAAAAAATTTCCATTTTGATTTCTAACAATTACATTGACATGGAATTCCATTCCTACCATTATATTAAAGATAAATTAATATCATCTTCATCCATATGAATCTAAATCCTTGGAAAAGTAGTTCTTTTACACAAGACTAAACTTGAGTTAGAATTCTAGAACAGATAGACCCATGATCGTAATATCTTAATTTTTTTGTAGAGAACTTGCATGTTTTGTCCTAATACATCACCTGGGCCAACCCACCACATGACCCAAGGATCATTTCCAATCAACCTAGGAAAGTGAAAAGAACCATGCTATCACAAATAAACTCATGGGAACGATTTCGACCTCAATAAAACTCGAATCAATGATAGTCACATTCAAGAACCCGGTATGAGGTCTCCTTAAATTGGATAACCATAAAAAAATAAATAAATGGAAACAAAAATAAGAACAACTAAACAAGGAATAATTTTTAGAAAAAATAAAATCTTTTACAAAAAAATTTCCATAAATGAAACCATTTTTATAAATATTTTACATTTACAAAGAAATAAATAATGACTAAGCTAAAAATAAATATTTGGTCTCAAAGGTTGATAAAATACATGACACAAACTGTCCAATCTAAAATGGGTGGAAAAAACCAATATCTCCAAGTGACTCTCATGTCACCACCATAACCTGAACAACACTTACTTCCCAATAGGGAGTATAAACAAGACACCCTATAAGTTAAAGGCTAATAACCTATATAAATCATAAATATTGAACACCAACCAATGTGAGTATGCTAGATGTGATCCAAATTATAGTAGTTAACCACTATTAGTTTAATCATATTACAATTATAAATAAACCAATAATTCTAGTTTTAAAGTAAGGAAATAAAGAATAATTTTTCTTTTACTTTATATGAAACAGAAATAAAAAAGTATGGTTTGTATAATTTCCAAAACATTACATTTTAAAAACATGCCTCAAAGATTAATTACTGTGGAAAATACATTACCTTTAAGAAAACATAAATTTTAAAAGATACAAGTTAAAATTTTTATTTTGAATACATAATCCTTTAAAACGAAACACTCATGCGGTTCAAAATTACATTTTAAAAGGAAATAACTTTCCAATTATTACATTTCATATAAGCACTTTTTTGAAGAAAAAAAACTCATCTCAGGGTTTAAAATGAATTTCAAAAGGAGTTAATCATAAGTCTTTAATTTAAATAAAACATCTATTTTCCATTTCTAAAACAGAAAACACACACTCACACTCAACATGAGTAAAAAAAGAGAAATAATACAAAAAATAAAATCTATAATTGTAATAAATCTATGATAATAACCATTAAAGGCATGTCTTAGCCCCATGATACACACTCATAGAAAAGAATCAAGCACATAAGAAAAATATAAACTCGCATACCAAAAATGATAAATAAGAATAAAAAAATTACAACCATTAAGGAAAAAAGTAGGAACTAATGGTGAAAGTTTATATTGATGTGTAAAGGTGGAACCTACTGTCGACCGGATAACAGTCATAAAACTCATCTCAAGAATTTCTCTCAAATAGACAGATTAGAGACTCATCCGTTAACTGGGTATAACATTCAACTAGGTGTTACTATCTACAGCATCAAACTCAACTTGTAAGAAAACATCATTAAACTTCCCACTTATTAACTTTGGTTCCTTATGTCATGGATAAAAAGAGGTGATTAATATCAAGCTAACAACATCATGTGAGAATCATGTTTTCCCAAGTCATGATACATAGAAATAAAATAAATATATCACCCTCAACACACACCCCTTCGATAATGATCCTCAACCGTGACATATAATCATGAAAAAAAATTCATATAAACAATAATATGCTCTTAAGAATAAACAATGGGTGATAACGAGATCAACTTTGGTGTAAACAATATCCAAACAAAGATAATCACAAAAGGTTAAAACTAGGCCTTATCATTATTCATAAATATCACATTATTTAGAAAATTCCTTTTTGAAAACCATTTGACATCCAAATTAAATCTAATTAAAATCTCATACACACGCTAAAACATAATAATTCATTATCATGCCAAAAAAATAAAAGGCTTAATCCAAAACAAGAAAACAAAAATTAATCATGTCAGCCTTTTCAAAACATGGAAAATCAATTTTTAAAATAACACACCCATTTTACACTCATGTGAAAACCATTTACAGACATGGATGTTTCTTTTTAAAACTTTGGAACCTATTAAAATAAAGAAACCCATTTTAAAAAAATAATACATCACTTTACAAAACCCAGTTTGTGTGAAGTACTAAGAACCAAATAGTTTTTATCATGTATGACCATCAATGCAATTTTATCAAACATCTAGATTGTATTAAAAAACATTTATAATCAAATATCCATTTGATCCAAGTATTTTACCTAATTTTTTCAAAGTAAAAAAAATCAACACATCAATAAAAACCCTTGATAACAAAAAACAAGATATAATATTAATAACAAATTGGGTTCAAGAAATTTTTTAAAACACTAAGAATTTAAGGATATCTAAATAGGAATATAATGGAAACACCTACCATAAATGGTGGTAACATGTCACCTTCAACAATAAAAACTAATGGGATATGATTCAGGGGATAGTGAACAATATTTACAAAATAAAATCCCCAATTCTACATAACCAAAACTATAAAAATCATCTCACCATGGACACTAGGGTTAGATAAAATTGGAGAAAGGGTAATAAAATCAAGAAATGAGAAAATTGGATCTTTTAACATTTGATCTAGATGAAAAACCACTGAGGAATCACAACAAATCCTCATGGAGGAACTTCGAAGATGGATAGAGCTCATTGGGAGGTTCCTAAGTCATGAGAAGTCTAATAATGTATCTTAGGGTGAAATAAAAAATTAAAAAGGATATGAAATGATAAAAATAACCTCACCTCATTAAATTCACACATTTGTATTTCATAGTTTACTAAACCATGCACAAACCATGTGGTAATTGTTGGAACCAAGGCTATTCTTTTCTAGAAATTGAGTATGGTTTGAGTTTTTTGACAATCTTTACATGGATGGTCATGGAGTTGTCAAGGAAATGTATCTTCGAGTTAAATATGAAAATAGTATTTAATGGGTACACAATTCATGGACCAAAAAGGAAAATTTGTAGACAAAATAAGAGGTACGTAGAACAGTGATAGAAATCATCAAAGGGAAGGATTCTGCATAGCAGTGTTATGCAGACCATGAATATTGGTATGCAGATCTTATAGTTAAAATAGTTATTTGGGAGTATTGTGATTCATGGGAGCAAAATGGTTTATGGAAGTCTTTTGGTACGTGGTATGGCTTCTCATTTGAGGAAACGAGGCAATGATTTGGCGAGCTGTGAATAAAGAGAGGTGGTACACGGACCGTGAAGGAAAAAATGTTTCATGAGAGAAGTAGTTTTCATTGAATCATGTACCACATAGAATGTTTAATTAAAATATATTTGAAATATTTTTAGATCTACTTTCCTATTTATGGACTACTTATTCCATATTTAAGTATAAGGATTTTGATTAAAAATCTGGGAGGAATTCGGTGAAGTCCAAAGTGGTTCATGGGAAGACAATATCGCAAAGGATAATAGGTTTGTGATGGCGATTTTATGAACGAATAATTGATCCATGGAGACAGTCCAAGGAAGTTATTTTTGGGGGAAAGTAGCCTGTAAAGGAAAATGGTCAACAGAGGAGAGCCGGTCCGTAGAAGAATAACCCATCTTCAAACCAGGGACGGTTCTCGGAATAAGGGTCAGTCTGTGAAGGAGATATGGTCCATGGAAGAAGAGGCAGTCGGTAGAGGATAGACGATCCATGAGGCACACACTCTATGTGGTGTAGTGCAGTTTTTGAAAAAATTAGGCTAGTTTTCATAGGAATAGTGCATGAACTAACAGTGTGCGGAAAAATGGATCACATATGTGGGTAAAATCAAGACATCAAAAGATAATCTATTTAAAGTTAGGATTTATGATTTAATGAAAATTAAGGTACCTAAATGTTCATAAACTACAGGTGTGTCTCTCCCAAGCCAACGAGCAGGGTAGTCGTTGGAAGTGTTTTGAGGGATGTAGTTAGCTATCCCTAAAATATTATAAAGGTAGTGTATCTAGAATAGAGTGAATATGTATAAACTTTTTTAATCCACAACTAGTGAATTTTAGTGGGGTTTTCTATGACCAAATCAGTTTCAGTGTATGATCCTTATACTATCCCTTAGTGGTGAACCAAGTAAAATTACTGTGTTGACTCTTTGCATGTGATTGTTTGTTTACTACTCATTCTCATTAGACAAGTTTAACAAGTTCCTACCAATATGGGAACAATATCGGTAACTTTTGAAGAAAAATTTAAAACCCTGATTCACCCATCCCCTCTAAGGGTATTCTGAGGTCCTTCATGTGGTATCAAAGGGAGGTTTCTAGGGGTAAATATGTCCTTCTTTTCTATCGTGGAGAATAAATTTAATGTTAGGGGGTTCCCCATTTTGATGGAAGTAACTTTCAGATATGGGAGAATAATATGAGATCTCATCTAAGATCTCTTGGAATGGAAGTTATTTTTTCCACTACACAAGTAATATAGGTCACTCATCCATCAGGGTTATCTATGATTGATACGAACAGAAAAATTATTGATGTAGATGCAAGAGCACAAAATTCCCTCATTAGAGCTCTGTCTGATAAAATCTATATGGAGGTGATGAGTTGACCTTCATCCAATTCTATATGGGAAAAGTTGGAATACATATAAGAAGAAGATAAAAAAGTGAAGGAGTCCAAACTTCAAGTTTTTCACAATAGGTTTGATGATTTGATGATGCATCCTGATAAAAATACAGATACCTTTTTCAATCGAATTATAAAACGTTTAGGAGAAATTTTAGGGCTTGGGGAAGAAATAAAAGTCCTTGAAATTATAAATAAAATCTTGATAATACTTCCACCATTTTATAATCCAAAAGTTTCAGTCCTTAAGGAAATAGATCATTCAAAATTGTATTTAGATAATATGCTGAGTAGTTTAGTAGAATATTTAATGTACATTAAACTAGAGGATGAAACAAGTCATGTTATTAAGGACATGGAATTAAAATCCATTGAAAAACTTGAGATTTCAGAAGATTTTTTTAAATAAGTTAATGAGGAAGACAAACTTCTTTATCTATTTTCTATGAAATTTAAGAGTGGAAAAGTGAGATTTAAAGGAAAGCCACCCTTGGCATGATTTTTTGGGGTAGAGTTGGTAACATTGCCTCTCGGTGCTCACGGAAGTTCGATGATGAAGAAAGTAAGTCTAGAAACTCAAAAAAAACTCAAAAAAATATTTTCTCAATAGGGGAACTTTAAATTTGTAAAGAAATTTAAAAGAAATATTTTTTTCATTAAATAATATGATGATAATAATGATTTATTTGAGGGAAAAGAACCAGAGCCTAAATCTAGAAACAAAGCATCTATGATGGCTATCGTTGACAAGTTAGAATAATAAAAAGAAAGATATAGTGATCATCAGTTGATTAATGATATTAATCTCAAATTTAAACTTAAGTATGCTCTTGGTAAGATTGAGAATCAATGTAACAGATGAAAAAATGGAGATAAGTTGTGGAAAAATCATCAGAATATGTTGATCGGCTTAAAGCTGAAACTGAAGAATGAGAAGAAGTAGTGAAAAAATAGTCAAAATCCTTAAAATCACAAAACATGTAGTGTAACTGAAGCTTAGAATTCAATAATAGGAAATGGTCATCAATGACCTTACATCCATACTGGAAGATAAGTCTGATACTATTGAGGGTCTTGAATAAAAATTTATTACTCTTAAAAGTAAACTTGAAAGTGAATAAAATTCAAAAGAAACAAAGAAGAAAATACATTGTGGAATATTTTCAGATGCTGAGCTACTAGAGAGATCTAAACGGGGTTTTGATGGGGTATAAAATATTTTGAATGATCAATGATCCACATGTATGTGTAGTCATGGAATTTGTTTTGATTCTGAAACATCAAAATCTAGAAATATGATAAACCTAAGAAAAGGGAAATAAAAAGGTGAACATGTTGCAAAGTCAACTAAAGTCCTAAAAAATAGATCCTCAAATCAAACTAAAAAGATAATTGAATACTATCCACAATTTTCCTAAAATGATAGGTAGCCAAACTATTTTTATAAGGATACATAGGGAGGAATAGAAGTGAGAAAACATTTCCACTTATGAAATGTCAACTCTATGGCTTCATGGGCTATACCATGTAATACTATGAATAAAAGAGGATCCATTTCAATAAGAAAGAACTAGGAAGTCAGCAAAGAAGAATGAATTCATATCCTACATCTTATAGAAGAAATAATTTCTATGTATATTTTTTTTATTGTTATAACTTTGACTATAAAGTTGTTTATTATAGGAAGTGGAAACGGTTGAACAATACATAGAGAACTTAGTGACAAGGTAATACTCATCAATCATATGGTGGTGCTATTACAAATGTGTTTTCACCTATGGAATAAGAATATGAGTATGAGGAACCTATTCACATGGAAAATAGATTTAAAGGGCCATATTTATACATCACTCAATCCGATATTTCATGGAAGAAAAAGAATAAAATTGACAAATCCAACCTTGTATAAGTTTCCTTCAAAGCTAAAAAGAGCAGCAGAACTGAGATTCTTGATAGTGGATGCTCATCCCATATGATGGGAAATGAATACCTATTAGAAAATATTAAGAAAAGGGTTGATGGAAAAGTAAGTTTTGGTAATGATAGTTCTTTAAAGATCAAAGGTAGTGGAATTACTGAAATGGATAACTGAGAGTTGAAGAAAACAGAATTTCTCTATATAGATGGTATGTATCAAAATCTCTTGAATGTGTCTCAACTATATGACTCAAGGATAATGGTGACTTTTAGTCAAAATGGGTGCACTATCAGAGGAAATATATGGATTTCACTTATAAAAGGATGTAGAATAGACGATAACTTATATTAGGTTGATAGTAAAGAGTACATTTGGTACTTGACAGTTGAAGAAGAAAAATATTTGTGGCACCAAATATTGGGTCACATTAAAGACATGGAAAAGATATCTAAGTTGAAGACAGTCAAGTATATCCCCATTACAAAGTTTCAATGGAAAAATACTTGTGATGTGTTCATATGAGGGAAGTTGATTTGTAGTTCTTATCAGCCAAAGAAGAAAAGGGAATCATATCTTATTTATCTCATTCATATAGATGTATATAGTCTGATACATGTTTCTGGAACATGTTGAGAAATATAATTTGTTATTTTCATTGATGATTATAGTAGAATGTATTTTGTGATGGTTATACATAGTAAACGACAAGTGCTTGATTTCATGAAAACATATCAATGAATAGATGAGAATGATACTGGATGAAAAATCAATGTTATGTGATCTAATAATGGAGTATAATACACATCCATTGAGTTTGAAAATTACCTAGAGAAACATGGAATAAAAAATGAGTTGTTTTTTTGTGATAAAGCCACAAAAAAATGTAGTTGTTGAGAGAAGGAATTGATTGGTGAACAATATCTCTAGAACTATGATTATTGAGAGTTGTATCCCTCTCCATTATTGGTAAGAGGTTATTCAAGCTATAGTGTATACTCAAAATTGAACAAGGATTAATATGAGAGAAACCAAGAACCCATATGATTTTTAGCATGGAAGGAATCCTTATTTGAAGTATTTTAATGATTTTGGAAGTAAAATTTTCATCTGAAACAAAGAAGGAAATCAAGGGAAGTTGGTGACGCTGTAGACGAACGAATATTCCTAGGATATTCAATGAATATAAAATCCTAAAAATGTTTTAATAATTGTATTAGAATAATTTTTGAAGTAGCTGATGTTAAGATCATTAAAGATAAGACCACAAATACCTTTATGGGATATTATTTTGATATGATTGAAGATGAAGAACCCAGTGGACATGAAACAAATTCAAATGAAGAAGCGAAGGAAGGAGTGAAAAACACTTAGAGGTCATAAAACGACATTTATTTAGAAAAAGAATCATAAGAGGAAACCATGGATAATGAAAATTCTTATAAACCTCATAGGAGAAATCAAAGAGAAGAAATTGATTGATCCAACATCATTGGGGAATGGACATCACCCATATAGACAAGGAGAATTAGGAATAATTTAGAATATGTCTTTTTATTAGTTTTGGAACCATCCTCATTTGAATAAGCATCAAAGGATGAATCATGGGTTAAATCCATGAATGAAGAGTTGGATCATATCGTCAAGAACCAAACATGGGATCTAATTAAAAGACCATAAAATCACAAAGTGATTGGTATGAAGTGGATTCTAAAAAAAAAATTTATGAGAATGGAAATGTGATGATAAATAAAGAGTGGTTGGTAAGGGCTTCTCACATATTGAAGGTGTTGATTTTGAATAAACCTTTTCTTTAATGCCTACACAAGAGTCAATCATACTTTTTCTTACCATGAAATTCAAAGAGGATACAAAGTGTATCAAATATATGTACAAACAGATTTCTTAAATTGTTTTATTAAGAAAGAAGTCTACATTGAACAACCAGTGGGTTTTCTACTTGGTAAGGATTAAATGAAGGTTTTCATACTAAATAAGGCAATCTATGGTGTGAAGTAGGCACCACGAGCTTGGTACTCTCAACTAGATTCTTATCTAAAGAAGCTAGAATTTAAAATTTTAGGAGTGGATCACAATCTCTATGTGAAGAAATATTAGAAAGATATGTTAATGGTATTGGTGTATGTATATGATATTATATTTGGTGGAAATAGGAATGGATCAGTGTAGGAATTTTCCAATCACATGAAATCAGAATTTGAAATGCCTATGATTGGTGAACTCACATACTTCTTAGGACTACAACTGATTCATAGGAAATACTATAAATTTATTTCTTAGGAAAAGTATACAATAAAGTTACTCAATAAATTAAATATACATGACTCCAAAACAATGTCAACTCCAATTGTGGTTGGATCTAAACTTGGAAAACACAAGTATGAGACTTTTATAGATCCCACCATATATATAAGAATAATCAAAAACTTATTGTACTTAACTGCAACATGGCCAGATATTTTCTTTGAAACTTTCTTATCATCCCACTTTTAAATTAATATTATGAAAGAAAATATGGCAGTAGTTAAATGAATCATGAGGTATATTCAAGGGACTCACAATTATGGCTTATACTTTGCTGCATGAAGAGATAATGAACTGTTTTCAATTTCTAATTTTGACTTGGCTAGAGATGTGGTGGATAGAAAGTCCAAAAGTGTTGGATCATTATTCATTGGAAAGAAATGTGTGGTCTTTTTGTGTAAGATATAGGAAATCACTTCTCTTAGTATTACTAAATCTGGGTATATCTCCGCTAAGAAGGATTACACTCAACTACTTTGTATGAAGGAACAACTGTCTGATATTGGTGATAAGGTGAAATAGTCCATGGTGATTCACTGTGATAATAAGAGAACAATTTATCTTACTAAGACTCGTGTTCATCATTCTCATACTAAACACATTGAAATCATATATCACTTTATCAAGGAAAAGGTTGAACAAGTCATGATTAAAATAGATCATGTCAATCTTTTTGATCAAGTGGACGCAATACTGACCAAGACATTGTTAGCACATGTGTTTGAGAATTATTGGTTAAAACACAGTTTTCAACTACCTCCCAGTGTATAATGAGGTCACGAGTTCTCCCAAATCCCCAGTTTTGTAAACTGTTCTAATTTGTGTGTGGACGTGATGAAGGTTTATGGGGGAGATATGATCCAGGGGGAGTGTGCTTTGATCTCTACACAATAAATAATTTTTTATTTAGGTTTATTTATAATGGGGGAGAAAATGGATAAATTTAATGCTATGAGGTTGTAGGATAATTGATAAATGGATTTCTATGGAGACTGGAGACATTCATGCTTTATCTCTTGTATTCAACATTGAACATTGCTCACATAGACTTAGAATGTTGTTTGTGTTGTTTCTTTAATATCCAATTTTGATTTTGTTTGGTGATTTATTGAACTTATCTACATATTTCTAACAAATACAAAGGGGAGATTGTTGGAACCAAGGCTGCTCTTTTCTATAAATTGAGTATGTTCTGTGTTTGTTGAAAATATTCACATGGATGATCAGGGAGTTTTCAAGGAAAGGAATCTTATAGTTCAAGATGAAAATATTATTGAATGAGTACACAGTTCATGAACCATGAAGGATAGTTTGTGGACCACATGAAAGGTATGTATAATAGTGATGGAAATAAGAAAATGGAAGGATTCTGCATAGTAGCACTATGCGAACCACGAAGCACAGTACATGGACCATGTAGGGAAAACGGTTTGTGGGGAGGCATGTGGTTCATGAGAGGAGAATTGTTAATTGGAGGCTTGTGGTATGTGGGATGGATCTTCATTTTTAGAAACGAGGTGGTGATTTGAGGATTTGTGAAGGAAGAGAAACGGTACGATGACCACGGAAGGAAAAAGGTTCACTGGAGATGTAGTCTATGGTGAAGCCTATATTGCTTCTAATGTTTAAGTAAATTGGATTAGAAAGATTTTCAAAACTATTTTCCTATATAAGGACTACTTATCCCACCTTTAAGTAAAGGGGTTTTTATTAAAAATTCAGGAGGAATTCGGTCAATTCAAAAGTGGTTCACGTGAAGACAACCCCCACAAAGTGCAATAGGTTTGTGAGGAGGATTCCACAAAAGTATAAGTAATATGTGGAGACAGTCTATGAAAAAGATTTGTAGGTAATTGCATCTTGCAAAGGAAAATGGTTTGTGAATGAGTGGCAGTCTACAAAAGAAGAACTCATATACAAATTAGGTATGGTTTATGGAATAAGGGTTATTTCATGAAGGAGATATGGTCTGAGGAAGTAGAGACATCCCATAGAGGAAAGGCGGTCTGTGGGGAACATGTGTTACGCAGTGCAATGTAGTTCATAGAGGAAGAAGGCAAGATCACGGAGGAATAGTATGAGAACTAATAGTGCACAGAAAAGTGGATTACATCTACAGGTAAAATTAGGACTTCAACAGAGCATCTATATACAGTTAAGTATGCATTATTTAATTAAAATTAAGGGACCTAAATGTTTATAAACTGTGTGTGGATATCTCCCAAGGCATTGAGCTAGGGGGAGTCATCGGAACTGTTCTGAGGGATGTAGTGAGTTATCCCTAAAATATTGTAAAGGTGTTGTGTCTTGAAAAGAGTGACTATGTCTAAAAATATTTACTCCATAAATAGTGAATTTTATTTGATTTTGATATGAATGATACACTATCATTGTATTCTCCTTCGATTATCCCTTAGTGGTGAACCAAGTAAAATTAATGTGTTGGCTCTTTTCATGTGATTGTTTATTTACATATCACTTTCATCAGACAAGTTTAATAGGGTCCTACCAACCTAGGAAAAAGATCCATCACTTTTGAAGAAAAATTTGACACCCTAATTCACCCCTCCCCTCAGTGTGTTTTGGGGTCTTGTATTGGCCAATACCTCAAACCCCAATAAGTTACATGGTTGTATCTAATTATTTTTCAATCCATGTGCAGATTGTGTGATTAACTCAGTCAAAAAATGTATTTGGAGAATAGTTTTTACTACACGGTTTCCCAAATTGTACACCTAACCATGAAACCCTAGAAAAACTTCAAAAAAATCAAAACTTTTACCGATGGAAACCCTAAACCTAAGGTGAAAACAATAACAAGGACAATAGAAATAATTTGAAATTTTTAGGTGTCATAATTCTCCCCACCACGAAACTTTATTCCCTCAAAAATTCCACTCCTAAAAACTATCCAATGACTTAAGTCAACAGATAGGTCAAGATTATCCCGCAAAGGGGAAGGATCCAATAAAGAGGTTGACACCAAAACATAAAACCTGGAGCATAGAACCTGAACAACCTACCTCTTAAGAAAACTCAAAAAACTAGAGATTTCCTATACACTAAGGCAATAAGAATCATTTGAATTTATTCTTCACATGTGAAATTTTAGGAAAACCACTCCTCTGGTTTATCTTGAATTCAATAAATACACAAAAAGATTATACCTAAACCCACATGTGATTTCTTAGTCCTGAACTAGAACAAAGGATAAAATGAAACCTCTAAAAAATAGATACCACAAGCTTGTGAAATAAAAACATGCCCCAACCCAAAATAATCTTACAAAAACTCCCCTAAAATGAGGAAAACATATGAAGATCGATTGAAGGTCTCCCCGTCATTTATAATTAATCTAAAATGCTGAAACATTAACTTGACTCATCAAAGAGGATGAAATTATCCAAGAAACCATTGATCTACTAACTGAATGAAAATATCTTGAAATAAAACAAAGTGTGTTTCCTCAAGGACACCAAAAGGGTTACACAATCAACCACTCTACTAAAATTGGACAAAACACTCCAAAAATGGACATACTTTAACAATTAATGACGTGAAACTAATCTTAGGTCATCAGAATGCATAAAGGATAATTTAGTTCCAAACATGCGGCACACCTAACCTCAGTGAATCTGAAATAAAATATCATCTCGATAGATCTCATTGTATACATGGAAAAAAGATACTACCCTCAAAACTACAACTCTCTCCCAATTAATTATCATTTCATTCATTAAACAATGTTCAAACCACGGTCATTAGCTTTCAAAATGACAATGAGAAGTAAAACAATGAGACATAAACAACTTGGTGATAAGAAAATGACAAAAAGACCTATCATCCATTATAAAAAAATAAATAGGGTGTATAATAGATATAGAACATCATCGACAAAATGAGGATTATAAAACAGAACATCCACAAATTCACAAAAAATCTCCCAACACTCTAGATAGAAGAAACATCTTATAACACTTCTTTGATTGAAGTTGAGTGTGTAACATTTTCTCCTCACATACACTCGTCTTACAAAACCTCTATAGTTTTCCCGTATAGGAACACTAACAATAAGTTTTTAGAGACATTAGATAGAAAATATTGGCATTCTTGGACTTCCCACACTGATATGACATAACTAAATTCGGCTTTATACTGACCAGAAAACCCTCACTGACACCAGATGGAGACACAATATCACATTCCATAGTTTTTCCTATAGAAAATGCCTTAGTAATGATGGTATTACACACCACTACCATGAAAATTGTGAGTCCAAATTAAAACACCATATAACTGAGATCTAGATGAATACCCCTAGAAAATAACCATGACTTATTAAAATCATCAACTTTTAAATTAGGGGAGAAAGGAACCAATGTAGTGAAATGGTCCACATAATTCTTTACTGACTGATCCCCCATATAGATTCTCAAGAACACCATCACCTTATAAATTCACACCACTTAGAGTTATAATTTTTTGGATAGAAAGATCCTTGAAACACTTCCAATAAAACACTTTTAATGTTTGTGAATAAATAGTGTACCTCCAACAATCTAAACCCAAATCTTTGAAAAAAGAAGTGGTGAACCTCACCCAAGAGGACTCTAGATTTCCTAAAGATTCAAATATCTATTTTAAAATAGATAACCACTTTGTTGCCTCATGATATCCTAGATATCCTCTAAACACCAGTATATGTTGAATCAGAAACTCTCGAACATGATCCAAAATATTGAAGGAACTAGGCCCTGTAACTCCATTATGAGTTTGGGCCAAGTATGAAGCTGTAAATAATTCTTTAGGATAACTATAAAAACTACCAAAAATATTATTTTATAGACTTCATGAATCCTTATTTAGGGCCACATTATAAAAAATCACGAAAACAAAACACAGAATAAAATCACCCAAAATCTCAGAAGAAGGGATAAAAGAACAAATAAAGTGAAGAAAGATTACAAAAACTCTTTGAAAACTCATTTCAAAAATACCTAAAACATACTTATTTCTTCTTTAAAACACTAAATGGTTCAAAAACATTAAAATAGTTTAAAAACATACATCTAATAACTCTTTTCTTCAAAACCAATTTCCTTCTAACTTACCAGATTCAACACATTTTATGAATTTTTACACTTTAAATTCATGAAATAATTTACATTAAAACCATCATAGCCTATAAACATTACTAGAGTTCAATTTTTTTTTACCAATGTAACTCAAAAACCAAAATAATATTTTCAAAAACAAACTTAAATACCAAATAATAAAACATTTATTTAAAGAAATGTTAAATCACTTTAAAATATTTAAATGTATTACTTAAACACTCATAAAAAATCCCTAACAATCACAAGAAAGGCTAAAATAAAAAACAAATGAGGGAAAAATCACAACTTTATTCACTAAATGTGGTTTGGACTTAAGATATATCATGTTATGCGCTAACTATGTAAATGTCACTGAAATGGTCCAAAATAGTTTCCATGGGTTGTTCCGAGTTTGATAGACCTTTCACTTTAAATGTGTGCCACATAGACTTCCTACAATATTACTTATAAATAAGGAATTTCCCAAAATTTCTCCCAATACCTTCTAATAACTCAGAGTACCAGAACACCACATCAAAACATCTTAATAAAAACCACCAAAAATCCCAAAAATCAAAAGAAGACTCCCAACCACCCATGAAAACTTGATATCTGACACAAGGAAGAGTTGGAAAAGCACTTCCCCAAACCTACCACCCAAGTCACAAAAGTCATAGCTTCTTTATTCGTTTACTCTCAATCAAAAAGTGGTATTTGGAGCCATTTTTCTGATCTGACCAGACATGTTACATGATCTGACCCACCACATGGCCTGAGGTGTGTTCCTAATCACCCCATGCTAGTGTCAAGAGCCATCATATCATAAATAAACACATGTGAATGATTTTACCATCAATAAAACTTGGATCGGTGATTGTACAAACTGGGAACTTGGCATGAGGTCCCCTTAAATTAGATGACCATTCCAAAATAAATAAGTAAAAATGAATTAAGAATAACTAAACAAGGAATAATGGTTATAATAAATAAAATCTTTTACAAAATTTTTTCCATATATGAAACCATTTTTATAAAACTTTTACATTTCCAAACAAGGAAATAAAAACTTACCTAAAAAAGAAATAGGATGCCTATGAGGAAGATACAACACATAACCCAAACTAGATAAACTAGAATAAGTGACAAACCCCAACATTTCTCTATGACTATCAGGTCACCACTATAACCTGGGCCATGCCTGCTTCCTAATAAAGAGTGGTAACAATCCAGCCAGCACGTCATAACCTATGAACCTCTAGAAAACATAAATATAGTATACCCACTAATGTGAGTATTCATGTTGTGATCCAAAGGAAGTATGATATCTCCATGAGTATATTTACAATCCATTTATAAATAAACCAAAAATTATATTTTGAAAGTGATTCGTAGAAAAATCTGTTTTCTATTCCTTTATATAGAACAAACATAAAAAAATTATGCTTTATATACTACAAAAAACACACCACTTTCAAAAAATGCCTCAAATAGAAATTAAAAAGGAATTTTCATTTTAAAAAAATAGATTACCTTTAAAAAATTACATTTTAAAAGATAAAGGTTAAAAGTTTTATTTTAAAAACATCCTACTTTGAAATAAAACCCCCATGTGGTATAAAATTACATTCTCAAAGTAAACCACTTTCCAAGGCTATCATGTTAAATAAACCTTCTTTTGAAAAACAAACCCACTAATGGTTTTAAATAAATTTCAAAAGAAAATTTTCACAAGGATTAAATTTAAATAAAAAATCTATTTTTCGTTTTTAAAACTCAACACACACACTCAAACTCATCATGAGTAAATATCAAGGGAAATTATAATAAAATTAAAATACACATGTTTCAAAATCAATGACAATAACAATACATGTCATCTATCTACCCTATAATGCTCACTCATAAAGAACAAAATAAATCACGTAAACAAAATAGAAACTCATATGAAAATAATGATAATTAAGTATAATATAAATTAAAAACCATGAGGGATCACACTATAAACTAATACCACAAGTTTATATTGATGTGAAAATGTGGAACCTATTTTTGACAGTTTAATGATCATACATCTCATCTACTTGGTCACTCTTACATAGCCGCATCAAATACACATCCCCTAGCTCAGTATAACATTCAACTAGTGTTTACTATCCATAGTAACACACTCAAATAATTAGAAAACATCCATAAACATCCCACTTAGTTAGCTAGGTTCCTTATAAAATGACTAAAATTGGTGATTACTTTCAATATAACATCATTATATGATAATAAAACCACCCTAAGGCATGATTTATGGAAATCAAATAAATATCTCATCACCCCCCCAAATGATCCACAACCCAAAAATATAAACATGAATTAAAATTCATACAAACAAGAGCGTTCTCTCAAGCATAAACAACGGGTGATAATGGGGTCAACTAGGGTGTAAACTATAACTAAAAAAAGTTAATCAAATAAGGTTCAAATCAATACTTATATTTATATACAATGATCACATTCATTTGAATTCCGTTTTTGAAAACCATTTGACATCCAAATTAAATCCAAGTTAAAAATCATACACACACTAAATCATAACAAGGGATTATAATGACAAAACAATCAGAGGCTTAATACAAGAAAAACAACCCAAAAAGAATCACACCACCCTTTTTAAAACATATAAAGTATATTTTTTACAAACTAGAACCTATTAGACTAAATGTAAAACCTTTTATAAACAAAGATGTTTCTTTTTAAAATTTGGGAACCTATTAAAATAAGGAAACCCATTTTAAAACAAAGAACACTTCACTTTACAAAACCCATTTGATGAAAAACACTAAGAACCAATTGGTTTTTCTCATGAAAATAAATAAATAGAATTTTATCAAATATATAAAATGAATAAAAATACATTAAAAATAAAAGTTTCTTTTAAAAAAATCACTTAATAAAATATTTTGGAAGTAAAAACCAACGCAGCATAAAAAAAATCTTTAATAACACAAAAATAAGTATAATATTCAACACTAATTAGGTTTAAGAACACTTTTAAAAAACTATTAAATCAAGGAACTGTTTAATTATTGTAAATGAGAAGGAAACACCTACCGAAAATGGTGGAAACATCTCACCTTTGATAAAAACTACCATAATTGGATTTAAGTGATGTCTCACAACTTTTACAAACTAGAAGATCCAATTTAGCATAACCCAAAAAAACCATCCCACCATGGCCACTAGGGTTAGAGGAAATTGGAGGAAGAGGAATAAAACAAAGTAAGGAATAAAGAGAGTCCCTTACCTTTTAATTTAAAATTATAACCAACAAATAATAACTCCAAATCCACATAGAGGATATTGGAAGAGGGAGAGAGAACCTTGGGATGTGCCTAAGTCAAGGGAAGTTAAATGGGGTAGATTAGGGTGAAATTCCCAATTAGAATTAGTTTAACTAGAAAAAAATACCCCACCTCAAAGAGGTTATATGGATTCCTCACAAAGTTTACCAAAAAGGGCACAAACCATATGGATTCCACTACCTCAAACCCCCATAAGTTACATAGTTATCTTGCATGGTTTTCTAATCCATGTGCAAACTGTGTTGTTGACTATATCAAGAACTAGATATGGACCATGGATTCTACCACATGGTTTCTCAAACCATTTTCCTAACTATAAATCCCTATAAATACTTCAAAATCCCAAAACTTTTACCCCAGGACACCCCAAACCAATGGGATAAAAATTACGGCACAATCAATAGTAAGAAAGTGACATTTTTAGTGTCACATGGACAAATTGAATTCAACCTAAATTTTTATTATACAATCCTTAGACTATTCCCAATTAATCATAATTGGTGAAGACTCGACCTTAGTGCACTCAATCTTCATCACTCAACCACGCACTCAGGAATCACCAAGACATGATTAAACATCTATTCAAAGTTATCAAACTAGAATCTTCTATACCAAAATTAAATCAAATACCTAGATCACACCCCAATTCAACCTCAAAATGGTAGCATAAGATTCTATCACATTCATAAAATTGGGACCTATAAATAGAGACAATGATAAATAGATTTATTCTTCTCTAACTTGGTAATCAATGTCCTCTCCAAGGTCAACCTCAGATGGTTGTAGAATCTTCAGTGGAACTCACCTAGGGTGGATTACAAAAATAACTCTTCTCTATTGGTTGATTCATTTACCAATTATTCTTTATGAAGTATATTTATTTGATATCTAATTATAACTTTGATAATAATAAAATTCCTCAATTTCATGATCATCAAAGTGTTAAAATGTTTGACCAAATATTGACTACTAGGTCTTCATAAACGAGGAAAGGCTCATGGTCTCTAAGAAGATTAATTTATACTCAAAACTGTCAATTATTATTAGTATTTCCTTCCTCAATCCTTCTCAAGATTACTATAATCTCTTTTAAATCCACGGGTAAGACTCAATTGTAGTGTGGTATTTTGATATATCCTCTTTTGATTTAAAAATATTAAGATTCATTTCTTCATCATAATTATCATGAAAAAACAGGAAAACCTCCCTGAATGATCTTGGGATAGGATTTGTTTTTATTCTTCATCAGTTATAGAGAAAATACTATGATTTTTACAAGGTTTTTATTTGATGATCAAAATATCCATTCACAAATCCAAGATCATCTCAAGTTTATAATTCCTTTTTCACGATCGGTTTTTAAAATAGTGGACACTAGGTGGAAAATAACTTATGGAGGTGGGATCATGAGATATCTCAATTATTATACTGATTTAGCCTCAAATATCATACAAGGGTACTGCTTCCAAATATTATATGAGGCTGGGTATTGAAAACATAAAATGTCTTATGGATACTACATTTAATTATCTCATGGACTACACTTCTCTAAAAAAAATCATAGATAATCATATGAGACACCCCTAAAAGTATCATATAAACCATAAATAATATAAAATTAACTCACCTACCAATAAAATAAATAAAAATTATTTTAAGGAATTAATTTAACTTTAAAATGAAAATGGGACTCCATAATAGATAAAAAAACATTAATTTTAAGAAAAAAAACCAAAAAAATTGTTCCAACTAAATGTTATGAAAAAAATGAAACATGAAACTTTATAAATTTAACTTCTACAACATGAAACCCACAACCTAAACTCAAAAAAAATCAAAATTCAATGAATAAAACCAATTTTTTTTAAAATTATATATTTCATAAAGAAAATTCATTGAACATTAGAATTTAATTATAGAAACATAATATATTCTTCAAAAATTATTATATCAATTAAAATCCTAATGAAAGAAAATATTTTATCCTAAATATAAAATAAAATAAAACCAAAGATCATTTCACCAAATCAAGTACCAAAAACACAAAATTTCAAGAGAGCGTTCTGTAGGTTTCGGGTGCAGTGGAAGCGCGTTGGTGGGTGTACCCAAATTTTATATTTATATTAACAATGATTACTTCAAGATCCTTCATGATAATAAAGTGCTAGATCATCATAATAAAACAAAGACTAATTTAATGGAAGGGAGTCCCGAAACCATAAATAGTATCATTATATGTTAGTAATAATTAATTTAATTAAAAGATAAGAATTACCTCAATGGAATTCACTCTTCGATGATATTTCCAGTCACGATCTGATGTGATCCATCATTGCATCATAGAATACTAGTGTAGGATTCCTCTAGTGGTGATTTACACGTGCTCTATGTATCTCTTGATGTTGCTGAAGGGATCTCCGGTTGCTAGCGTGGAAGAGACATTTCTTGCAATGTCCACCTTCGATCGCCTTGAGAGCCACTTTTAAAGCGCTCTCCTTGATCTGATAGAGGAGTATCTCTCTCGTAGCTTGATAGAATTATTGGAAAAAGAATTTTCTCTTGGCTTGAGAGCTTTCTCTAGATCCATTGTGCGCAACCCCCAAAAAATGGATAGGCTAATGAGAATTATATAATTTGGATTTCAATTACTTATAATAATAAAATAAATTAATTACTCAAAATAATTTATTCATTTCATTTAATTCTTCGTAATAACCCATGTCTAATAATAATAGTTTAATATTATTATTAATTGATATGAACCTAGTGAATTACACATAATATTATTTAATTAAATAAATAATATTATTTCACACAAATTCCCAGAAAAAATACACGGTGTGTATATTAATATACACGACGTGAACTTTTTTTTCCATTCTCTTTATTTCCTCCACCACATTTATTAGACCTTGAATAATGGATACTTATTTGTCACATAAATATCACTGCATTACTCACTAATAAATATATTATTTCACCCATAATATATTCTCTCTAATAACTAGTGTCGAAATAAATGCAATCAAGTATCCTTGAATTATTATTAAACCACAATAGAAAATAATATTTATTCAACTTTTTAAATTAATATTTAACTGAGATACTTGGACACACTTAGTGTGTGTAACGCCCCGACCCTAGTTACCCAGAGTCGGTGCATTATTACATAACATTGGCATGATAACAAGAAAGATCAAATCTCGAAAGACCGATTGGTTTAGTAGCCTTTGAAACACTAGATATATTCATAAGTCTTACATTACATCATAAAATGAAAAACTACTACAACAACATATTGTCTCCATAATCCACACTCATATCCCCACATAATATCCCTGCAGGTCATTCAAAATTTACTTCTTCACTTCCTGGAAAAAATGAAACATAGAAAAGGGGTGAGCTCAAATGCCCAGTAAGGATACCAATATAGCGGAAACTTTCATAAATAAGAATAAACATTTAAGGCAATGTATACTAAAACAAAAGCCTTTCAAACTTGAACTTTAAACATAGTATGGCATAAATATAATGAAATAATTCCATTTACTTATTCACATGGATATTCTGCTAATCGAATAATCACATGCAAAAACAATAACCACTTTCATAATGTTGGAATGCATAATGTCAGACTATCATAACCACATAGCCAAGGCCTCGTGCCAAGACTACAAATAAGATTTTGCCAAGGCCTTGTTCCAAGACACTAGTTTGTCTCATGAGACCTACCGATGCATCGAGGAGCTATATCGGGCTCCACCCGTCACATATTAAGTCCAATGCATTCCCATATGAAAAGGTTTAAACATAACATAAACATTCGTATTAAAACTAGCATACGAAATGTCAATAATTTCACCATAAACTATGAATGGTATAAAAATAGAACATCCATAGTCAAACATATCACAAAACCTTCAATACAATATTGAAGTTTTGTATCATAATAAATCAACTTCAAATAAGCATAAAATCCATCAAAGGATGTTGACATAGATGAAATCAAAACACTTTTTTAGAGAAATATCTCTTTCTATTTTTGAAATAATTTAAGAGCCATATAAAATAAAACATTTTCTTTGAAAATATTCTTATAATCTTTTAAGGAAAGCTTTGAAGATTTTATAACGGCGGAAAATAACCACACCCGCCGTATAAGTTAAAAAAACATTCTTACCTTAATTCTGTCGAAATGGTTAAAAAGGACCTTGTTTTGAAAATGATGGAAATATTCCTCTTATAAAAATTCAAACAAGGGTATAAATGACTTTAACCCATATTCTTTTAAATAATAAAAATGTTTTGAAATACATTTTTAAGAAAACATGGACGTGGATGGTAAAGAGATCCCAGTAGATTATTACATATAAACAACCTCGGATAATGAAGAGATTGTGAAATAACCCTTACCAATTTGGTATCTTATGAAACATACAACCCATGAAAGAGGTATCATACAATGAATATGTAAATACACATAAATTATAGTGTATTACACAAAGAATATAATTATGGGCAGTACATACACCACACAAAAGGTGATGGTGGCAATATGGCATGAATCTCACGAAAATAAGGAGTGAGATGAAAACCCCTTACCTTGTACTTTTCCTTGGTTGGGGTAGGTTAACATCCTGTATAATGGTGAAATAATTGTTATTAAATTATACAAGAATCATATACATTAATATGATATCATATATGATCTTTTAATATTGATTTGATAATAATATCATAATATTATTGTTGTTTCGGGTGTTAACTTACTTGTTTTCTTTTATATGTTTTGTTACGTAAGACATTTTTGTAAAGGATAGGTTGTATATTATTCATATCCAGAATTATATCAAGTCCTTAAACATCATTTTTTAAATCATCAAATGATAATTATGCTTGAATGGATACGATGGAGAATGAATCTCATCGCGTTCGTGGAGACGGCAGTCCGTACGTACGCACGAGCGACAATATCATTCTTTTGATATTAAAATAATATATAAATGGATGGTATATCATATATTCAGAATCATTAACATGTTATATTTATTATTTACATGGGTTAAACATCATTATTATACCCATCCAAATAATAATATATTGAATAACAATTACACCACGACGTGGAGACGGTAAGCCGTATGTACACACGTATGGTGACATGTTATTCAAAGGGTGGATAGAATACTGAATATGGCTGTACCATATTTATAATAACATCACAGTATATATATGATACTGGAGTTATTATTTTAGAATGGTAACAACAAAGGAACAAGAAGTGGAAGAAGAAAGGAACTTGGAAAAGGGTGGTGAAATCATTACCTCTTCTTCAGTTTCTTCCTTTTGATTAGATCAAAAAGGCTCCTTAGGTTGGCTTTCTGATCAAACTAAGGCCTCTAGGATGTAGTGAGGGAAGTCGGGAGAGTATTTGGTCAGAGTTTGGCCGAACCAAAAGGCTTTTAAGGTGTGAAGAAAAGAGAAGGAGGAGTGCCCTTTTATAAGAGGGGTGAGGGGCACCTTTGGAAAAGATAGAAATATTATTTTATAATAAATTCATATTCAATTTCTAAAGGCTCCAAAGTTTATTATTTAAATTTTAAGGTTGGTATGGGTCGAAAAAAACTCAACCAATAGAATTTAGACAGGTTTGGGTACTTATATTAACCTTATCTTTAAGTATTAACTCTAAGTTAATTAGTTTCACTTTTACAATGTCTCTTTTTATTTTTATATAATATGGTTAATAAAATTACTATATACATCCAAGAGACCCCCAAGTAGTCCATTAATGATGAACCTATCATGATATAAGTATCTTGGCCGAACCTTAGATTTTTAGGAATTTAATATCATTTAATAATATAATATTTGTTTTAAGAACTCTTTTATGTCAATTTTGACACTATTCAATAGTTGATTTTTGTGAAACTCATAACAGATTGATTACTTCGAAAAAAGTCAATTAAATAAATCCTAATATATCATATTATCCTATAAAATTAGTTTAATTCATTAAAAGTTTCATATTATATTTATTTGGGTATTTATAATATCAATCATTTTAATTTTTCACTATTATAGTAATTAATTCATCATCATTGTGTCATAACTACATTAAGTTATTTAAGGTCTAAAAATTATCAATAAAATATCATTATGTAGGAAATCGTTTTATCTTTCTAAGAATATTTATAATCTAAAATCCAACTTATATAACCCTATGTAAAAATTGTTTTGCTAAAAGATATATGCTTGTGTCATTTTTGTATTCATTTTAACCTAATTAAAATAAAATGTCCCTATCACCTACAAGTGGCACCATGGGGTCCCAAAATCGACCCAAAGATGCCTATGGAACATAATTTATCAACCAATAAGGCTAGGACACGTTTTAGGGTAATTTAGTATTATTATAATATTATTTTTTAACCCTTATTTACCGGATTTACCCTTAACCATGGTAAATAAAATATTTACCGCAGTAATTATTCAAAATGTCTAAAAATAAAAGTTACCTATTTACACAATTTGAAAATCATGATTCCAAATATGGAATCCATTTTTCTAAATTCAAAACACAGAAGTGGCAGAAATTAATTTAAAATTAATTCCCGCTGTCAAAACAAAAAGCGTGTTTTTAAGAGATAATAACTATCAAAAGATTGACACTTGTTTAGGTTCGGTTTAATTGTAAAATTGTGTCCAATGACCAAAATTATATTAAATGGCAAAAATATATTCTAAATATACTTTAAAACCACTCAAATTCATAATTTATCACTATTAATTATTTTGATTAAAAAAGTTGTTTTTAAATAAAATTTAGTAATTTTCACTATTCATCAAAATATTAAAGTTATCCGAAAAGTACCAAAATTTCACCTTAGGCTAAATTCGATATTCCGAATCCAAAAATGAAGTCCATTTTGAAATATAATATATGTATAATTTCAAAAAGTAGGTATTACTATTCATAACGGCTAGTTTGATTGGTTATGGTGTGTTAGAACTCGGTGTTGCGTACAACACATGCTATCACATTATTCAAAGAGAAGCGTACTGTAGAAGCTTGGGGTGTTACATTCTCCCCTCCTTAAAATAATTTCATCCTCGAAATTTCTAGAATACTTATCACATGAAAAGACTCGGGTGGTTCTTCATCATAAGTTCCTCGGGTTCCCACATTGCCTCTTCCATCTTATGGTTTCTCCACAAAACTTTTACCAGACGCGTCGTCCGGTTTCTCAGTACTTGTTCTCTCATATAATGAATCTTGACGGGCTCTTCTCAATAAGACAGATCGGGTTCTAGTTCTAATTTTTCATAGGTGAGTACACGCATTGGGTCAGGCATGTATTTCCTCAATAGAGATACGTGGAACACATCATGAACTTTGGAGAGACTTGGCGGCATTGCCAATTGGTAAGCTACAACCCCAATTCGTTCTAGAATTTCGAAGGGTCCGATGTACCTGGGACTCAATTTACCTTTCTTACCAAAACGTATGACTCCCTTCCATGGAGATACCTTCAGGAAAACATGATCACCGACTTGAAATTCCAAATCCTTCCTTCGATTATCGGCATAGCTCTTCTGCCTACTTTGAGGTGCTCTGATGTGATTTTGGATTACCTTCACCTTTTCCATCGTTTCCTCCACCAGTTCTGGACCTACAAGTTTTCTTTCACCAACGTCATCCCAACAGGTTGGTGTACGACATCTCCTTCCATATAACGCTTCATATGGTTCCATCTGAATACTCGAATGGAAGCTATTGTTATAGGAAAATTCTACCAGTGGTAAATATTGATCCCACATACCCTGAAAGTCAAGTGAGAAAGATCTCAACATGTCTTCTAAGGTCTGAATGGTCCATTCTGATTGTCCGTCTATCTGAGGGTGGTAAGCAGTGCTCAAATGAAGTTCAGTATCCATGGATTTCTGAAGACTTTTCCAAAATCTTGAAGTAAAACAGGGATCACGATCAGAAACGATCGATAGGGGTACTCCATGAAGTCTCACAACTTCATTAATATATAGTCTTGCTAGACGTTCCAGGGGTAGATCTTCTCTTATAGCATGAAAATGTGCTGACATAGTAAGATGGTCAACAATAACCCATATTGCATCGTTCCTTCTAGGAGTCTTTGGTAGCCCCATAACAAAGTCCATCGTAATATTGTCCCATTTCCACTCCGGTATGGGAAGAGGTTTCATGACTCCTCCAGGCTGTTGCCTTCCAGCTTTCACTTGTTGACAAACCATACATCTTGACACAAAATCAGCAATCTCCCTCTTCATGTTGTCCCACCAAAAATGTTCCTTCAAATCTCTATACATTTTGGTGCTCCCAGGGTGTATAAAGAAATTGGAACTATGAGACTCTTCCAGCAATTCCCTTTTTAGATCAGGTAATTCGGGAACAGAAAGTCTCTTCCCGAATTTCAAAATTCCATCTTCATACACAAAGTCTCTCAATCTCCCATCATTCACAACTTTAATCTTCTTTTGAAATTCTTCATCATCGGTCTGAGAACTCTTAATCCTTTCTATTAAATATTTTTTGACAACCATTTGAAAAAGCATTGATGTTTCGCCTTCCCTGGTTATTCCCATGTCCATCTTTACTAGATCCATGAAAATTGGATCCCTTTCAATTCGCATATTGTTCAAAACTCCATGGTCTTTTCTGCTCAAAGCATCTAACACCTTGTTTGCTTTCCTCGGGTGGTAGTGTATCGTACAATCATAATCCTTTAGTAATTCAAGCCATCTTCTTTCCCTCATGTTGAGTTCTTTTTGTGAGAAAATATACTTCAAACTCTTGTGATCATTATAAATCTCACATTTTTTCACCATAGAGGTAGTGCCTCCATATCTTCAAAGAAAAGATCACAGCTGCTAACTCGAGATCATAAGTAGGATAGTTTTGTTCATGACTTTTCAACTGTCTTGATGCATAGGCAATAACTCTATCATTCTACATAAGGACACAACCAAGTCCTTTCTTTGATGCATCACTATAAATAACGAACCCATCATTCCCCGATGGTAGAGTCAATATAGGAGCATTGACTAATCTTCTCTTCAGTTCTTCGGAACATTCTTCACACTCTTTTTTCCAAACAAATTTAACCCCTTTACGTGTGAGCTTCGTTAATGGGTTAGCCAATCGGGCAAAATTCTGGACGAAATGTCGATAATAACCTGCCAAACCAATAAAACTGCGTTCCTCAGTTATACTCGTAGGTGCTGGCCATTCTTGGATTACCTTGGTCTTAGAAGGATCAACAGAGATTCCATCTTTAGAGACAATATGGCCAAGAAAATAAATCTCCTGAAGCCAGAATTCACACTTGCTAAACTTCCCATATAATTCATGCCTCCTCAGAGTCTTCAAGATAATGCGCAAGTGATTTTCATGATATTCGTAGGTTTTGGAGTATACCATAATATCATCAATAAATACCACCACAAATTCATCGATATACTCCTTGAAAATTCTATTCATCAGATCCATGAATACAGAGGGTGCATTAGTCAATCCAAACGGCATTACAGTAAACTCGTAATGCCTGTACCTGGTTCGAAATGCTGTCTTCGGAATGTCTTCCTTCTTCACACTCAACTGATGGTATCCAGATCGAAGGTAAATCTTTGAAAAGTATTGAGCTCCATGAAGTTGTTCAAATAAATCATCAATGCGAGGTAAGGGATACTTGTTCTTTATCGTTATAGCATTGATCTTCCTGTATTCGATACATAACCTCATAGATCCATCTTTCTTTTTAACAGAAAGAACAGGGGCTCCCCATAGAGAAACACTAGGGAGAATAAATCCTTTATTACTCAATTCCACTAGTTGTTTCTTTAGTTAAACTAATTCTACAGTGGCCATTCTATAAGGGGTCTTCGATATAGGCCTTGATCTAGGAATTAAATCAATGGAAAACTCAACTTCTCATTCTGGAGGATGTCCAGGTAAATCTTCCGGAAATACATCTACAAATTCTTTCACAACAGGTATATCCTCTATTTGAACATTCCTTTCCTCACCCACAGTTATTTCATTCTCTTCCTCCCCAATAAATTAATTTAGTTGAGCTATTGAGGGTGGATCTAAATAATAATTAGGTGGTGACGATTCTGCTCTAAAGATAAGGTGTTCCTTATCATTATCATCAAGAATCGTAACCTCTTTCTTCTTACAATAAATCTTCGCATCATAGTCCGAAAGCCAGTCCATACCGAGGATTATATCAAACTCAATCATAGGTATGACGATGAGATCAGCAGATAAAGAACATTTATGTGCTCTAATGGGGACTGATTCACAAAACTTTGTTGCAATGATACTTCCCTTAGGAGTTTTAACTGACAACTCCCTTATTAAATCAAATTGGAAATATCTAATTTTCTTAGCAAACTGGGAAGATATGAAACAATGCGATGATCCAGAATCAAATAATGCATTTGCTAAACTTGAGGAAACCATTAAATTACCTGCCACCACATCTTTCGGAGCTTCTACCTCAGCAGTAGTGATAGCATAAGCCTGGCCTTGATCCCTTTGCCTTTTCTGAGGTAAGTTCTCCTGACGCTTAGGACATGCATTTTCATAATGCCCTATCTCCCTGCAATTATAGCATTGAACGTTGGTAGCTTCCTTCTTCCCCTTGCAATCACGATCTTGGTGGCCTTTTTCACCACACTTGTAACAGACTCTCATTCTCTTCAAGCAAGTACCAGGGTGTTTCTTCCCGCATTTACCACAGGATGGATATTCAACCTTTCCCTTCTTCCCCTTATTTCCATTCCCAGATTGATCAGCAGGTCTCTTCTTCTCCTGCTTTTCTTTAAAGTCATAAGACATAGAGAATTCCTTTTCGGTCTTGATAGCACATGAGACAATGTATTCGTACGACGAAAAGGATTGTGAGACTAATGCTCAACGAAGAAATGGTTTTAACCCATCAAAGAAATGATCAATCTTACTTCTTGGGTTATGTATATAATCTCCAGCATACCTTGCTAACCTTGTAAAGTTAGCCTCATACTTTGTAACATTCTCATCCTCCTTTTGTCTCAGACTTAGAAATTGCCTTTCCATATCTGCTCGATGGTCGCAAGGAAAGTATTTTTCTAAAAACAGATCTTTGAACTCCCTCCATTCCATATTTGATACTTCATCATCTTCCTTCATGTTTTGAATCAATGACCACCATTGATCAGCATCTCCAGTGAGGCGGTAAACTGCCATGATAACTTTTTCCCTTTCACTGCTCCCCAAAGCCTGAAATATTTTCTCTAGGGAATTTATCCATTTCTCAGCTACTAAGGGATTTGTACTCCCATTGAACGTTGGTGGTTGTTGCCTCATGAATCGATCTAACATTGATCCTCCAAGCTGTGGATCAGGATGCTCCATACGAGTAAGGTAATTATTCATAACCTGAGTGAGTTGTCCCAGTATGGTGATTAGCTGATCGGCACCAGTTGCATCACCAGCTCCACTATAATTATCTTGAGCAGGAGGGAAATCCCTACATGGAGTGCGTGCATTGATACAGTTTCCATTTCTTCCACTAGGATCCATTTCTAAACAATGTCATAAACTAGATTAGTTTATGAATCAAAATACATAATCCCATACTTATAAAACACTTAACATAAATTGAACTATTTATGGATATAATCCATAATCATAAAAATGTTTTCTTTGAGGAATTATATACTCATAAACCCTTCATAATGATTTGTAAAGAAAATGAGAGTTATCCTAAGCATATCCCCCGGGAGTGTCGTAATCAAGAGTGCAACAAGGCCTGTTGTCTTGCACCAGTTCCCGTTCGAGTCTAGTTCAAAGCGGTGTTTTCGGGTTTTACCCCTAGGTACAGCTGTGCCAGAGCCGCCTCTACCTACTCGTATCCAAACAGGGATGTATTGCTCGGAAAACTCACAAAATCTCCACAATACCAAAATTCTATGAAGTTCTTCTATACTAATCCTCAAAGTTCATCTGAGGTCTACGTGCTCTAATCAGAGTTTATCTAAATCTAGCTTCCAAGGTTTGTACTAAACTTCCTCTGATACCAACTATAACACCCCAACCCTAGTTACCCAGAGTCAGTGCATTATTACATAACATTGGCATGATCACAAGAAAGATAAAATCTCGAAAGACCGATTGGTTTATTAGCCTTGGAAACACTAGATATATTCATAAGTCTTACATTACATCATAAAATGAAAAACTACTACAACAACATATTGTCTCTATAATCCACACTGATATCCCTACATAATATCCCTGCAGGTCATTCATAATTTACTTCTTCACTTCCTGGGAACAATGAAACATAGAAAAGGGGTGAGCTCAAATGCCCAGTAAGGATAACAATATAGCGGAAACTTTCATAAATAAGAATAAACATTTAAGGAAATGTATACTAAAACAAAAGCCTTTCAAACTTGAACTTTCAACATAGTATGGCATAAATATAATGAAATAATTCCATTTACTTATTCACATGGATATTCTTCTAATCGAATAATCACATGCAAAAACAATAACCACTTTCATAATGTTGGAATGCATAATGCCAGACTATCATAACCACATAGCCAAGGCCTTGTGCCAAGACTACAAATAAGATTTTTCCAAGTCCTTGTGCCAAGACACTAGATTGTCTCATGAGACCTACCGATGCATTGAGGAGCTATAGCGGGCTCCACTCGTCACATATTAAGTCCAATGCATTCCTATATGAAAAGGTTTAAACATAACATAAACATTCGTATTAAAAATAGCATATGAAATGTCAATAATTTCACCATAAACTATGAATGGTATAAAAATAGCACATCCACAGTAAAACATATCACAAAACCTTCAATACAATATAGAAGTTTTGTATCATAATAAATCAACTTCAAATAAGCATAAAATCCATCAAAGGATGTTGACATAGATGAAATAAAAACACTTTTTAGAGAAATATCTCTTTATATTTTTGAAATCATTTAAGAGCCATATAAAATAAAACATTTTCTTTGAAAATATTCTTATAATCTTGTAAGGAAAGCTTTGAAGATTTTATAACGACGGAAAATAACCGCACCCACCGTATAAGTTAAAAAAAACATTCTTACCTTAATTCTGTCGAAAAGGTTAAAAAGGACCTTGTTTTGAAAACGACGGAAAGATTCCTCTTATAAAAATTCAAACAAGGGTATAAATGACTTTAACCCATATTCTTGTAAATAATAAAAATGTTTTGAAATACATTTTTAAGAAAACATGGATGTGGATGGTAAAGAGATCCTAGTAGATTATTACATATAAACAACCTCGGATAACGAAGAGATTGTGAAATAACCCTTACCAATTTGGTATCTTATGAAACATAAAACCCATGAAAGAGGTATCATAAAATGAATATGTAAATACACATAAATTAGAGTGTATTACACAAAGAATATAATTATGGGCAGTACATACACCACACAAAAGGTGATTGTGGAAATATGGCATGAATCTCACGGAAATAAGGAGTGAGATGAAAAACACTTACCTTGTACTTTTCCTTGATTTGGGTAGGTTAACCTCCTGTATAATGGTGAAATAATTGTTATTAAATTTTACAAGAATCATATACATTAATATGATATCATATATGATCTTTTAATATTGATTTGATAATAATATCTTAGTATTCTCGTTGTTTCGGGTGTTAACTTACTTGTTTTCTTTTATATGTTTTGTTATGTAAGAAATGTTTGTAAAGGATAGGTTGTATATTATTCATATCCATAATTATATCAAGTCCTTAAACATCATTTTTTAAATCATCAAATTATAATTATACTTGAATGGATACGATGGAGAATGAATCTCATCGCGTTCGTGGAGACGGTAGTCCGTACGTACGCACGAGCGACAATATCATTCTTTTGATATTAAAATAATATATAAATGGATGGTATATCATATATACATAATCATTAACATGTTATATTTATTATTTACATGAGTTACACATCATTATTATACCCATCCAAATAATAATATATTGAATAACAATTACACCACAACGTGGAGACGGTAAGTCGTACGTACGCACGTATGGTGACATGTTATTCAAAGGGTCGATAGAATACTGAATATGGTTGTACCATATTTATAATAACATCAAAGTATATATATGATACTGGAGTTATTATTTTAGAATGGTAACAACAAAGGAATAAGAAGTGGAAGAAGAAAGGAACTTGGAAAAGGGTGGTGAAATCATTTCCTCTTCTTCGGTTTCTTCCTTTTGATTTGATCAAAAGGGCTCCATAGGTTGGCTTTCTGATCAAACTAAGGCCTCTAGGTTGTAGTGAGGGAAGTTGGGAGAGTATTTGGTCAGTGTTTGGCCGAACCAAAAGGCTTTTAATGTGTGAAGAAAAGAGAAGGAGGATTTCCCTTTTATAAGAGGGGTGAGGGGCACCTTTGGAAAAGCTAGAAATATTATTTTATAATAAATTCATATTCGGTTTCTAAAGGATCCAAAGTTGATTATTTAAATTTTAAGGTGGGTATGGGTCGAACACAACTCAACCAATATAATTTAGACAGGTTTGGGTACTTATATTAACCTTATCATTAAGTATTAATTCTAAGTTAATTAGTTTCACTTTTACAATGTCTCTTTGTATTTGTATATAATATGGTTAATAAACTTACTATATAAATCCAAGAGACCCCCAAGTGGTCCATTAATGATGAAACTATCATGATATAAGTCTCTTTTCCGAACCTTATATTTTTAGGAATTTAATATCAATTAATAATATAATATGTTTTTAAGAACTCTTTTATGTCAATTTTGACACTATTCAATAGTTGATTTTTGTGAAACTCATAACAGATTTATTACTTCGAAAAAAGTCCATTAAATAAATCCTAATATATCATACTATCCTATAAAATTAGTTTAATTCATTAAAAGTTTCATATTATATTTATTTGGGTATTTATAATATCAATCATTTTAATTTTTCACTATTATAGTAATTAATTCATCATCATTGTGTCATAAATAAATTAAATTATTTAATGTCTAAAAATTATAAATAAAATATCATTATGTAGTAAATTGTTTTATATTTCTAATGAATATTTATAATATAAAATCCAACTTATATAACCCTATGTAAAAAGTGTTTTTCTAAAAGATATATGCTTGTGTCATTTTTGTATTCATTTTAACCTAATTAAAATAAAATGTCCCTATCACCTACAAGTGGCACCATGGGGTCCCAAAATCGACCCAAATATGCCTATGGTAAAAAATTTATCAACCAAAAGGCTAGGACACGTTTTAGGGTAATTTAGTATTATTATAATATTATATTTTAACCCTTATTTACCGGATTTACCCTTAACCATGGTAAATAAAATATTTACTGCAGTAATTATTCAAAATGTCTAAAAATAAAAGTTACCTATTTAAACAATTTGAACATCCTGATTCCAAATATGGAATCCATTTTTCTAAATTCAAAACACAGAAGTGGCAGAAATTAATTTAAAATTAATTCACGCTGTCAAAACAAAAAACGTGTTTTTAAGAGATAATAACTATCAAAAGATTGACACTTGTTTATATTCGGTTTAATTGTAAAATTATGCCCAATGACCAAAATTATATTAAATGGTAAAAATATATTCTAAATATACTTTAAAACCACTCAAATTCATAATTTATCACTATTAATTATTTTGATTAAAAAAGTTGTTTTTAATTAAAATTTAGTAATTTTCACTATTAATCAAAATATTAAAGTTATCCGAAAAGTACCAAAATTTCACCTTAGGCTAAATTCGATATTCCGAATCCAAAAATGAAGTCCATTTTGAAATATAATATATATATAATTTCAAAAAGTAGGTATTACTATTCATAACGGCTAGTTTGATTGGTTATGGTGTGTTAGAACTCGGTGTTGCGTACAACACACGCTATCACATTATTCAAAGAGAAGCGTACCATAGAAGCTTGGGGTGTTACAGTGTGTGACCCTCTGGCATCTTTCTCAGTGGCATTATGTGGATCCATCCTAAAGTCCAAGGTCAACATCTAGAAACACACCAAGGTACCCATAGAGAAATAAGTTAATGCCGCAATGATGTGTCACCTCATGCGAACGCTTACCATGTAATGTAATCCCTTTGTATCGATATCTCGAATAAAGTGGGTTGTATGCTACTTCCATCAACCCATGTCCTCGATTATTCTTTCTTTGACTTTCCAGAATTGAACATTCACATTCCTTAACATGGACATGGATTCATTTAGTTTATATCAATTCCATCAAAGGTCCTGAGATATCTACTTCTATTATTTAACAGAAGGGGCAAATCCTTTCTCGCATTATCTATTAATATCGTATTACTCATAACGCACCCAACATATCCTACCTCACTGCGAATCATGTGTAATCATAGTTTTCATCAATACATATAATTTCACGAGTTGTAATACACATTAATAATAATCTTAATGTTTAAGGACTAATACACACGTTCGTAGATAGGAACATCAAATGACATTATGAAATGTCGATTTCCTACTAGCGGGTCTTATTCTCATAATATCCTCCTAGATATTATCAAGGGCACACACCATGAGAAGGTGCCTCAAAGTTTTATGAGTTCTCACCCCTAATGGCCTTTATCATTTGTGTCACTCAAATAACATCATCCGGCCATAGAACATATGTTCAAGAATAATTTTATGGAACTTTATGATTCTCATCACAGCAGGGATCTTATGTGACCTTTTAGTGTAACATATATCCTTGTGACATTATCACATGAATTTTTACACAGAATAACAATCAATATGTGATAAAGTATTTAGTAATGAATCAATTATAAAGAAGTTGGTTCTAGGCCACCAACTCCAACTGACTCCCACTTGTATTAGAGCCAACTGCTAACAACCTTTAATCTGCTAACTCTGACATGATATTCATTCTTCTGCTGAGATAGGCCTTTAGTCTTGGGGACTTCCACATTATCTTCCCTGGACACTCTACCCACTAAAAATTCACCCCTTTAATTGAAATCCCTCAAGAGGTGATACTTTCAGATTATGCACTTTGTCCGTTGATGTGACCTTAGTTCTTTTGCAAGATCCACTTCTGCAGTATTATCACAATACAATGTGATAGGGTCTTTACTTTTAGTTACCACATTAAGATCCAGACAAATTTATGAATCCATATGGCTTCCTTGGCTGTATCAGAAGCTGATATATATTCGGACTCCACTATAGAATCAGCGACAACTGGTTTCTTTGAAATATTCCATGTCAGAGCTCTTCCATTGAGATAGAAAACATATATAGACTATGACTTCAAATCATTATGATCTATCTGAAAACCATCATAATCAAACCCTCTGATGACAGTCTCCCCATCTCCTCCATATACCAAGAACATATCCTTAGTTCTTCTTAGATACTTAAGGATAGTCTTAACAGTAGTCCAATGTTTTTCTCCTAGATCTTCTTGATATCTGCCTACCATGCTCAGTGCATTAAAAACATCAAGACTGGTATATAACATGGAATACAAGATGGATCCTATAGCCAAAGCATATGGGATATTACTCATTCTATATTTCTTCTGTTGTGTCTGAGAACACATTTTCTTAGAAAGTTGTAGGCCATGTGACACTGGAACCAATCTCCTCTTAGATTGTTCTATACTAAATCTCTTTATTATTTGGTCAATGTATGTACCATTAAATAGTCCAATAAACCTCTTGGATCTATCACGAATGATCTTGATCCCAAGAATGTAGGATGCTTCACCTAAGTCCTTCATGGAGAAACACTTGTTTCACCAGTGCTTAAATAACTGTAAGACTGGTACATCATTTCCAATAATCAATATGTATCCACCATATACTACATGGATAAAAACTACTTTTCTATTAAAATACATATAAACACATGGCTCACATTCATTCATAATGAAACCAAATTCCTTTATGGCTTCATCAAATCGAATGTTCCATGAACTGGATTCTTGCTTTAATCCATAAATGGATATCTAAAACTTCCAAACCTGTTTGGATTTACCTGGTGTCACAAACCCTTCTGGTTGTGTCATATAGACATATTCCTGAAGGTTCCCATTAAGGAATTCTATTTTGACATCCATCTTCCAAATCCCTTAGTCATGGTAAGATGTTATGGAATGTATGATTCTTATGGATTTAAACATGGAAACTGGGGATAAGGTTTCATCATAGTTAATTACTTGATGTTTTCTAAATCCTTTAGCCACTAGCCTTTCTTTTTAGGTGATAACTTGACCTTCCATGTCTAGTTTTCTCTTGAATACCCATTTTCATCCCATAGGATTCACATCAACCAGATCATCGACCAGAACCCTGACTTGGTTCTAATACATGGAATCCATCTTAGAATTCATATCTTTTATCCATCTTGAGGATTCTAATATTTCTGTTGACTCCTTGTAGGATATAGGTTAATAATTTTCTAAAAATAATGATTCACTATACTCAGTGATGAGGAAACCAAATATCTCTAGTTCCCTTACCTCTCTTGAGATCCGACGCAGTACTTGTGTTTTTGGAAGCTCTTCCATGGGGACCTATAGAACTTTTTCCTGTACCAACTCATGTGTATCTTGAGAATCAACTTCTTTGAAGTCAATATTGCTCCCACTATCCTTTTTGATAATTTTATCCCTCTCACGAAAGACGGATTCTCTATAAATAGTCACTTTCTTGTCTGAATCGTTATATAGGTAATATAATTTCATTTCCTTGGGATATCTTTAAAGATACACCTTGTGCCCTAGGGTGATAGTTTGTTTCCTAAGAATGCCTTAAAATTTCCTCGCATCCCCATAAGTGTGTGTGCAAAAAAATGTGTTTCTCTACATTCCATAACTCAGAAGAAATTCCATTTTTTTCATTAGTTGGTACTCAGTTTAATGTGTATGCTGTGGTTTGTAATGCATATCCCCAAAAGGATAATAGAAGATCTTCATGACTCATCATCGATCTCACCATTTCCAACAATGTGAGGTTTATCCTTTCACTAACACCATTCCACTTTGGTGTATAATGATGAGTGAGTTGAGATAGAATCCCATATTCCTGTAAAAGGTTGATGAACTCTTGGTTCAGATTTTCTCCACCTAAATCCAATCAAAGTTTCTTTACCTTCTTACCAATCTGATTCTCTACTTCATTCTTGAATTCCATATGTTTTTCTAAGGACTCTGACTTATACCTCATTAAGTAAACATATCCATATCTACTCAAATCATTAGTAAAAGTAATTAAGTAAGAATATCCACCTCTAGATTCTACTATAAATGGTCCACATACATCCGTGTGCACCAATCCTAGAAGCTCTACGTCTCTTTCACCCTGTCCATTGAAAGGTGGCTTGGTCATTTTACCTTGTAAACAATCATGACATCTATAAAGTTTTTTTAGCTCAATAGAGTCTAAATAACCATCTTGGAAGATCATTTTCAAGCGCTTCTCGTTTACATTACCTAGTTGGTGATGCCACAACTGGGTGATCTATGAGTCAGGTGAGTTTTTTTCATTATCGATTTGTAAAACTTGGTTTTCTTAGTTTAATACATACAAACCATTATTTAAATGTACCATACCATAACATACACTATTATTATAAAAATAAACAACCCTTATTTTAAAACTTGAAAATAAATCCATCCATATCTAAAAATGATATATAAATTATGTTCTTGGTAACACTAGGTACATAATAACAGTTACATAAAACCAAAAGCATTCCAGTTGGCAATAAGACATAGTAATGACCAATGGAAAACGCTGCCAGCCTTGCACTATTGGTATCTCAAATATCAACCTCTCCTCTAGAAATCTTTCGAAATCTACTTAGTTCCTGCATTGGAATACAGATGTGATCTCCATAAGCTGTATCTAATAACCAATGTGTATAAATGGAAAGATTACACTCGATAATGAATGCACCTTTATCATCCCCATGATTCTAGGTGTAGTTCCTCTTCCAGTGACATTGCTTGACACATGAAAACACATTTCCTCCCATTATTTTCCCTACCTATGGATTTTCCCCTTCTTGGAGGGATAGTGCTTAGGGGATTCAGAACATTTATGAATATTTGGCCCCTTTGCCTTTTCTTTCCTCTTCTTATTCACCATAAGGACTATGGGTTTGTCACACATCGTTTTCTCATCTACCTATATAATTAAGCTCAGAAGTTCTGATAGACTCTTCTCATTGTTTCTCATGTTGTAGTTGACAATAAAGCTAGAGAAAGTCTAAGGTAGTGATGATAGGATGAGATCTGTACACAACTCATCCAGGGACCTAATCTCTATGATGTATAGGCATTCAATGTAGCCAATAAGCTTGACTACATGAGGCCTAGCTAATGCAGACACTCCAAGCATAGTTGTAAACAAATCATTGAATATATAATATCTCTCATGTCTCTCCTTCTCTTGATAGAGATCCTTAATGTGAGACATCATGCAATATGCATCCATGTTTTCATGTTGCTTCAAGAGCTCATTAGACATGGCCAATAGCATGAAACATTGGACATATGTGGAATTGTACATATGTTTCATATAGAGAGATATTTCATAATCACTGTACTCTTTTCCAGGAGCAACTAGAACAGGCTCTTCCAGCACATAAAATTTCCTCTCATGGCGAAGGATGACGCATAAACACCTCTGTCATTCATATAAATTGGTGATGTTGAGAAGGTTTTCCTTCTCGAGTATGGTTTGCAATAAAATATTTGAATTCATTTTTCTTTTGGTTTCTATAAAATAATATGAGAAAAGGTTTATTACTTTATCATGATAGAACTGAGACAAATAAATAATTTAATACTTATTAGTATCCCACTATTTTATCAAAATCTAATAGCCTTCACCATTGACTTTAGAATATTCTGTTTCCTGAATATTCTAGTGGAAAGGATCCATATTTCCCTTCTGATTACCCCAACTAGGGTTGGTCATGCAACTTGAAGGGTTTTATCTAGACATTCCAAATGCCAACTGTATTAACTCATAGCTCCTTGATTCACTGAGTGGACTCCCCAATCCTAAAATACATTTATTCTGTATTTCCTTAACCTTTGCCTCTTGGTCAAACCAAGTCATGTTGTGGCAGTCAATACTTGATGTGAACCAAGTCAAGTCAACCCAAATCCTTGAATTGGAATTCCCCAATAATTGAAAGCACCCTAACTAGGGTTGGTCAAGCACTTTGAACTATGGTTCGATTCTAACCAAGACTATGGAAGGCTATACTGACTTAATATTTTCTTTGAAGGATTTTATACTTATACATAAATTTCCATTTTATTATCTTTTATTACATGATTTTCAAAATTAAGTGGGATGTACTTAAGTGATTAACAATGTCTAAGATAATATTTACACATAACCTGATCTTATTTTAGTTCTATATTGAATGCTTGTTTAATTCATTAATTGTGAGATCATGACAAAATACCCACAATAAATAGACCATGAAACAGACATAAATAAAATAAATGGTATGATCATGAGCTTGTTAAATTGGTTAGTTTATCTAGTAGTTGATAAACTAACCCAAGACCTAGGGGAGAAATACCTTCAACCTTTTGGGTTCATGTTTATAGCTTTCCACATATCCACCTTTGTATCTCCTTGTATTAGTTTCATCTTGGCTCTTAACGTGATCCACCGCCACTAGCTTGGGAGCTCCATCCATTATATATTCTTTTATCTCGCTCACAGGTGAGGGGTAAAATTGGATTTTACATAAAAGAAACCTTGGGCACACATTCCCTACATATTAATGAGGAGAAGGGTCACATGCCAACAAATTTAATTTAAAGAAATAAATTAAAAGAAACAATTCATATACAAAGGTCTTGCCCTATATCATGATCGTTCATACATGCAACGATGTTTTCACATAAATTAAACTAGAATTCAATTCTTCAATCGTTATGGTTTAAGATAAATCATTCTCGAATTAATTAATTATCTTTAATTAATCAATCCTTTCTTCTTAAACCCTTTTTATAAATTTCTTTGATATTCTCATCCATCATAATTTTAAACAAATAAATTCATTTAAAATTATCTTTGTACATAACTTGTACCTTGGATCCAACCCGGTGAATTCCGGTTCATAACTACCCAATGAGTAGAAAAGAATATTACGCAAATGTTAAATTAAAAACATATATATAGAACATCTATCACGTGTTGTGACTCAGCTTTACGCTCGAACTATGGTACACATATCAAGGTTTTGTATAATACAATGATAAATTTTAATAAATCTTCATAATTTTGATGAGTACACGGCGTGTAGTTACGAATACACTGAGTGTACTTTTTTTCACCGTCCATTCAAAGTACATACCTGGGGACATGGAGTGTAGATGTACTTCGTAAATATTTAGAGTACACAGCATGTTTAGTGGGACACACACCATGTATTATCCTCAATACACTATTTCTAGCCGGGAAATCCATGTACGGGGTACACGGTCCAACCCTAACCCGAAGGGACTACACTCCATGTTCAATGGGCCACATGGCGTGTAATCTAAAAACAATGTGCCACCTATTCTTGGTCAACACATGGAGTCATAAAGACTTAGATAAGATCCATTGACACGGCCTAGTTTGGCAGACTGTCATAGTGCATGGAACCTATACTACACAGTGTGTACTAATGAATACATGTTAGGTATTCTAGTGTTGTACAACCAGGAAGATTTGGCACCTCCAAATGAGATCCTCTGTATTATTTTTATCCAATTTAAAAGAAAAAAATTGTTTCTGTAAAGTGAATGAGAAATGAAAGAGGAGGAATATATCTCAAGATTCATATTTATAGAATGATTAAATGGAATTTAAATAACTAAATTATTAAATTAATAAATAACAAATGAAAAAATAAATAATTATAATCAACGATATAACCCCTCTGATACCACTTGTAGGTTTTGGGTGCAGCGGAAGCGTGTTGGTGGGTGTTCCCAACTTTGATTTTTCTATTAACAACGATCAATCAGAGATTCGTCATGGTAATAAAATGTCATATCTTCATAATAGAATGAATAAAAAAAAGAAAGGAAGGGAGTTTGGGAACCATGGATAGGATCATCATATGTTGGTTATAGTTAATTTAATTAAAAGATAAGAATTGCCTTGGTGGAATTATCTCTCCGTTTATGTTTCCTATCACAATCTGATGTGACCCATTGTTTCTTCATAGAATAAAAGTGTAGGATTCCTCTAAAGGTGATCCACACATGATCCACGTATCTTTGGACGTCGTAGTAGGGATCTTTGGGTGATATCCTTGAAGAGCCTTTGCTTCCGATGTCCACCTTTGCTTTCCTTGAGAGGCGATTGTAAAGCGCTCACCTTGATCTGGTGGAGGAGGATCTATCTCGTAGATTGAGAGAGTTCTTGGAGAAATAATTCACTCGTGGCTTGAGAGATTTCTTTATATCCATGGTGCACAACACCTAAAAATGGCTACGCTAATGAGAATTATATAATTGTGATTTTAATTACATAGAATAATAAAATTAATTAATTATCTGAAATCATTTATTCATTTAATTTAATTCTTAGTAAGACCCCATGTCTAATAATAATAGTTGAATATTATTATTACATAACATGATCCAAACAAATTACATCTAATATTATTTAATTAAATAAATAGTATTATTTCTCATTAATTCCAAGAAAAAATAGATGGCATATACTTTGGTTTTTCCATTTTCTTTATTTCCTCCACCACATTTATTAGACTTTTAATAATAGCTACTTATTTCTCAAATAAATATCACTAAATTACTCGCTAATAAATATATTATTTCACCCACAATATATTCTCTCGAATAACTAGTGTCGAAATAAATGCTATCAGGCATCCTTGAATAATTATTAAACCACAATCAATAATAATATTTATTCAACTTGTTAAATTAATATTTAACTGAGATACTTGGACACACTTATTGTGTGACCCTCTAGGCCTATTTCTTAGTTGTAATAGGAAGATCCTTCCTAAAGTCCAAGGCTAGCGTCTAGTAACACGCCACGGCACCCATAGAGAAATAATTTAACACCACAATGATGTGTCACCTCCTACAAACACTTACCATGTAATTTAATACCTTCGTCTCGATATCTCAAATTAAGCAGGTTACATGCTAGTGAGATCAACCCCTGTGCTCGATTATTATTTATTTAACTTTCTATAATTGAACTCACCCATTCCTTACCATGGCCATGAATTTATTTAGGCTATATCAGATCCATAAAAGGGCCTGAGATATTTAATTACGTTACTTAAGAGAAGGTACAAATCCTTTCTCGCGTTATCTATTAATGCAGTATTACTCGTGATGCACCCAACAAATATTCCTTGTTGTGAATAGTGTGTCATCATAGTTTTCATAAATACATCTAAGTGTGTGATTTTTAATACCTGTTAATAATAATCTTAAAGTCCAAGGACCAATACACATGTCCGTAGATAGGAACATCCTATGACGCTGTGAAATATGGATTTCAAACTGGAGGATCTCATTCTCATAATTTCCTCCTAGATATTTCCAAGGGTGCACACCATGAGAAGGTTCCTAAATGCTACATGATTCCCCACCCCTAATAGCCTATTTTATTTGTCTACCTCAAATAAAATCATCCAGTCATAGAACATATATTCAAGAACAGTGTTATGGCACTTTCAGGTTCTCATCCTAGTATGGATCTGCTATGACCTTTTAGTGCAACAGTTATCCTTAGTACATTATAACATACATTGTTACGCAGAAGGGCAATCAAGATGTGATAAGGTATTTTTTAATGAATAAAGTACAAAGGATTTTGTTCTAGTCCACCAACTCCAACACATCCAATGAATTATTATTTCAGTACAAGATGGACAATAATAAAATATCCACCTTTAAAAACTAATTTAGGTACAAAATATCTTAAAAATAACATAAAGTGCATATAAAAAGCATGTATCATTTTAAAGCCACATGAGTAACTTTGTTCAAGATATTGACAATGTGCTTAGCAGTAAAGACCCTATCACACTTTACTATGATAATACTCTAATGGTGTCCCTTACAAATAATCAAAGGTCACATCATTTAAAAAAATACATACTCAATAATTATAATATCTTGAGGGGTTTTTATAATATAGGTGATGTCATAATATGAATAATATCCACATAAGAAAACATGGAAGAACCCTTAAATAAACCCTTATCTCATGAGAAACATAATCATCATGTGAGGACTAGAAAACTGAATGTTTTTATTAGTCAGATCTAGTCCAAGTGGGTGCATGTTAACATTGGGATCCTAGAACCAGTTATTTATACTTTATATTACATTTTTATTCAAAGAAGTGGATATTGATAAAATTTATTATTATATTTTCTTCTTTTTATGTATGAATTTAATCTAATGATGTTTATATAGTATCTATCACATTTAAAATCCTATAAAAGTTCCCTTTTGTGAGGATAACCTTGAAATACTATGATCATATTCTTAAAAAATGCTCTATGATCAAATAACGTGCAATGAAGGGAAACATATTATGTTGATTTTCAGGTGTGAATACTCATAATAATATGAGACTTTATCTAATTAAGTTCTCACTAATTAATCTTCAATATGAGAGATTATGTGGATATACCCACCTATAGGAATTCCACATATTTTCATGCTATTATATATTGTTTTTTGCGAGTGTGTGTAATGATCTGGAGACTTTATGGTTATTATTAATATATATCATGAGTTATGTACTTAGATTTATTTTCATAAACCATGATTCCATATTATCATAATAAATTTGGTTTTATTGTGTATTTCATGAGTGATATGTTATTAAAGAATAATTTGAGGAACGATTTTCCCTTCTATTTTAATGGAGGTTGATATTTAGACACTTTGATTGTAATGGAACCATCAAACTAAATTTCACGGACATGGTGTATCGATAAGTTTTATTTGAGAAATTCAAAGAAATCCATATCAATAACATAAGTTAATGACACAAGTATGCAGCTTCCTTGATAAGATATCAATACAAATAGATTATATTACATAATGAGTGTTCATATATAGTTGTTGTCATTATGGTGTATCTTCTTCTTCTATGGGTTCTATGACCTATTTTAGATATAAATCTTGGACTTTAGATAATTCTACCCAATTCCACTATAGAAGAGGCCTAGAGGGTCACACAAAAATTATTTCTTTTGATCTAAGTTAAATTTTATTTATATTTAACAATTGTAATAAATATTATTCTCCAGAATGAGAAGTAATATTTATTCAAAATTAATTTCGGGTAAATATTAAATAAATATTAATTTTCAAGGTAATTATTTAATTATACAGATATATATAATAATTATTTATGTCTTTTTATTCATAAGGTAATAAATATTTATTTATTAAATAAATAATTTCTTTAGCTATGCTGATATTAAATAAATATTCATTCATGGGACTATAAATAAAATATTAATTTATTTATTTATTGAATAATATTTATTCAAATATTTATCTAATAATTCGATAAATATTGAGGAGGATGAGCGAATATTATTTTATTTTATGATAAATATTTATTTTCTATACCATAAAATTATATTTAAATTATATGGGTTATCTCACAAAATAATTAAAATAATAATATTATTATTATTTACATTGCATGGGGTTTATTGAGGAATAATTCATTATTAAGGGAATTTGGGTGATTAATTTTAATTAAAACATATCCCAAATTCTATTTATAAACATTTATGTCAATTAAATGGAGGTAAATCATTCTACATAAAAATATTATTTAGAGAATTATCTAACAATAAAGAACTTCTAAAGGTTCTCTCTCAATATTGAGAGAACATATTTCTCCATCATATCACTCTCAACAATGAGAGATTAAGATATATTCTATTATGATTGAAGGTACATGTAGTGATCAAGTTGAAAAATACATGATGATTGATCAGTCTCACTAGCACTCGATATTCCATCATCATTGTTTAGAGATCGAAGGAAAATGTTTGGATCACCACTAGAGGAGATCCACTTATGGTCCTCATGATGCCATTATGGTACACCAAATTGGGTTTGGATGATAAACACCTTCAATGAATAAAGACCTCAACATCGAGGTAATATTTATTCTTATATTTTAAATTAATTATAAATTTAACATAAAATATCCTCCTGGATCTAACATTCTTATTTGTCCAGTTTAATCATAAACTTTAATTGGTAATGGCATCTAATTCATGTACATTAAAAATTATCCATTGAATATGATAAAATCTAAGTTGCACTGGCCTCCAATTGAAACTTCTATTATGCCCATAACCTTTAGGATATGGGATTTTTATTTTGATTATTGATGTTAAAATTGATAAGTTTATTCAATATGATTTATGTATTTGATATTATTATTATGGTTTTAGCTCTGGTTCCATAGTGTAAAGATGCATTTTTACATGCATAATATTTGTAACGTGGGATCCATATAACATTTTTGTGATTTCATGTGATTGGTTTCATTAAATATAGAGGATTCAACTATTTAAAGTGACAATAACCACTTATACAATGTTTTACCATATAAATTTTGAAGGAATTCTACTCAATTGAACCATAGTATACTCTTCTGATGATAGTTCATGTTGATCTTATAGATTGAGTATTTTTTTACGATAACTATACAGTCCCATTGTGTAAGTGATGTACAATGATCCCAAGTGGTAAGATACTGTCATTGGATACCTTCATGTAAAACCCCTAGTGTATAATTAGTATCATGGTTCAGTTATTTAATGAGTTAATAATAATCTATTTGGTGTTTTACCATATATATTCTTGGTGAAATTATTCTTAATTGAACCAAATGACTATGCTTTCACTCGACACAGATCATCATGGAGTGATACCACTATAAGTATTTGGATAATATCATGATCCTAGAGGGGGGTCATCCCACATGTGAATGCCCAATGGGGACCAATTCCCTAAAGTGGGAATGACTTGTATATATGTGAAAATTTATGATGGTTTTTTTGTCATATGATTTGCCTTGTGATGTTGAAAAATGAGCATGGGTTTTTTCCTTATGAGTTGTGACATTACTGAAAGGTGTGTTTATGATCTTTGTAAAAGATATTTTTTCCCTTGATATGTGGCTAAATATATTGGTGTTAATTGTTGTGATTGAGTAGAAGTAAATTTTTCCTACTAATTTTGAGATTAATGTTTTTATATAAGGGTAACTAGAGAGAGGTATTTGACTAGAATTTTGAGTTCCCTTAGAAACAATAAGCATGGGTATGTGTTTTTTATTTAAAATCAATAAGTGGTAGGTGATATAAAATATGTGGTGTAAGAATGGATATTCCTTCAGCTTTAGTTATATATAGAACTCTGTGTACTAGTGATTTTTGTATCAAGGTTAGGTTTCTAGGTTAAGATCAATAAGATACCTAACCCTATTGATTTAGGATATGATTTTGGTGGTCTGGTGAGAGTGTGGTTAGACACTTCATGGTTTTATAATGATTCACATGTGATTGGAGACTGTGAGATTATCATATACATGTGTGATATGTAATTTTTATTAGAAGAGAGAATTTATGATGCCTCTCGATAGATGGTATTGACTTGTAGAGGATTGTGGTCTATTTTTTAGGAACATGATCTAAGAGATGATGATATGTGACTCATGGGATTGCGTTTTCATTTGTTTTATTGGGTAGTATAGGAGTGTTCACATATTAGGTTGGATGCGATCAAGGTAGTACACATTGGTTCTCGGTAGTTTCATTGATTATGGACTAGTGATTGGTTTTATATGGGCTGAGAACCAATTATTTTATTGTATTTCTTATAGTCGTGATTCCATAAGGCTTAGATTAGAATGATAGGTGTCTCTATATGGTGATAGGATACCTCATGTATGAATTAGGGTGTGGTGGCATGGTCGATCCAAGCATGGTCAAAGACTTGTATTGTTAGGGATGAGTAACTGTGTATCACAAAGGGAAACATACTTATGATGATGAAACCTATTGATTTTGTTCATGATGAGTGGATTAAGGAATCCATATAGTGAGGATTTCACCAATGGCCATTAGAAGGCATGGACCACATTATGAATAGAATTTTAGGGGATATCAATGATGATGTTCATAAAAAAATGGGAATGGAGAGTAATAGTTATATTGTGATGAAGCTTGAATATTATTGGGATGGAAATAACCATTTATAGAACACTATAATGGAAGGATAATTCCCCATATAGATTTTTGTTTTTCTATATTAGAGAGGTGATAAAGAAATTCCTATGGTGGAGAGCATCTTATTCATCATGAGTATACAACCCTCATGTTGGAAGGGTTTTTTATGTGATGAGATTGGTTAATGGGTAGTTGTAATGGAATCGGGATTCCAATGATAAGGTAGATTTGATTATATATGGTTCCTTAGTGAATACCATATTTGATATTTGAAAATAAAAATCTCAAAGGAGTTTCTGTGTGGCATCTAATTGGAATGGTTTCAATTTTATACAAGGGTGAATCTAATTGGATGTGTTCTAGTGCGTGGGGTGAGAGCATGGTAGTGGATTTAGTTGGTTATCTAACCAAGGAATTATACTATGATATAGATTCAGACTTCAGTTTGGGTGTTTTAAAAATCATGTGATGACTTTACAGTGTTAGGCACTAGGATCTAGTGATGTGATCATCCATCGATGGTTGTGGATGAGTGTTTCTCAGAGGTGTTGGACATAAGAGGAAAGACTAATATTTTTATATAAAATTGGGTGTTGTGATATATAAACCACAATGATCATTTTATTAGACCACTGATGTTTTTTGTGGTAGGTGATTACAATGGTCATGAAAACTATGGGTTATAATCGAACTTTATGGGAAAATACTTTTTGTGGGGAGATCCATGAGCTTGTAAATGAATTGATTGATGACACAAAAATGTTAAATAATATATAGCTGTCATTGAGTAATGCATTAATGTTTATAATTATGAAGAGTGTGAGGATTGAATTTTTATGAATGATGTGTCTCGTGTTGGGAGTTGCATAGTGGAAACCCATGTAGTGTTCTTAGGTAGAACGCGATGATTTGATTGTGAATTGAATATTGTTGTAAGTAAGGAATTATGGTTGAATCACTAACGATATTTATTAAGGATGAGAAATATTATGGTGTGGAGGTTGTAAAACTAGTTCCTTTCAAGATTTTAAATTTAAAAACGAATTTGAATTTTGAATTTTCATAGTCGATTCATTTTGATAAAGGAGATTTAGATCAAAATTTTGATAGTTTTAGTATCTTAGGAGTTGTTTTTGGATATAGATTAAGGCTCAAGAGGTGTCTTGGGTGCTCAGGAGAAGTCTGAGAGTTTTAGGATTTAAATCTGGTGGTCATTACCTTATTTCATGGTTTGGGGTACATTATCTGTGGAAACCCATATGAATTTCCCTATGTTCTAAAATTCTATTTCATTTTGATCATGCATGCTCAGTTCACATGGTTAGCATACTATGAGGTCCTAAAAAATCAGAAAAGGAATAAGAGAACCCCCTTTAATCCAAAAGGGAGATTATACCACCAAAGAATTGAGGAAAAATGTGAAGAATACTCAAAGGATGTCACAAGCCGAACCGGTCCGCAGATCGGTCCAAAGATAACGCCACATGTCCGGTTCTGCGAACCACCCCCTCCGCAGACCGCTGTCGTTCGTAGAATAGAGGCGGATATCCTCCGTGGGCGCGAAGCAAGATGGACGACAAACCGGTCCACCATCACGAACCACCCCAGTCACGGACCGCATCGACCGGCCCAGGTCACATCCGCTATCGTTCGCGGAATGGAGGCGAAACCTAGTGCGGCCATGAAGCACTCCCCCGAGCTAGTTTGGTTCACGAGGGAGGTGCGTTCAATGCACCCGTAAGTCACGGATTGACCATGTCATCCGTAAACCAGGTTTTCGGTCATGGGCCTCTACAAAAAGTGCCGCATGACCACAGATACATCTCTTTCCCTACTATATAAAAGGAGATAGAGGGGGAAGATAGGGGAGGATTTTGGGGAGATCGATCAGATTTGGGTGGACGGATTTCGAAGGAGCTTAGGATTTCACAAATAGAGAAGTTCCAGTTTGCGAACTAGAACAGGTATGATGCTGGAATCGAATTAATATGGAACCAAAAATGAATAACAACTTGGTGAACCTCAAACTTAAAATAATAAAGAAAAGAAAACTGTGAATCGTGTCCCCTCCGAGGATGCACCCCCTGCGGACCAGAAAGTTTATGCCTCTTTTCCGATCTGTCGCACCGCGTAATACCCTCCTACCTGGGCGAAGCCCCGATTGACGAACCCCCAACCGACACCGCCCTTGGTCACCACTACTCGCATGGACCCCTCTGCATACCAACCTGGTACGCTGGCTGAACCTGAAGCTGCGAAATACACTATTTTGTGGGATACCCACCAAGCCGTGAACCACCCTGGTTCACGGAATGCCCATCAGTCCGCAGACCACCCTGGTTTTCGGATGGCCTCTCCACCCACATAGCACCTCCTTACGTGAAGGTCGACACCACTCATACACCTGTGTGGCCCTCAAAATCCTTCAGAGTTCCCATTCCCCAAGCTAGATAAAATCCTTTCAATCCAGCCTGATCCTCCGCAGCCCCATCGTTTGCCCATTCATCGGTCCCGAGCTGAGGCCTCCACCGTATCTACCAGAACCATGTGATGTAACCCTCAGGCTCATCAGTGCACAATTTTTAGCTCACATACCCACAGTAAGTAGAGGATAATGGGTTTCCCTGGCCCTTTAGTGGAATTCTGAAGCATTCATGGGTTCACATTCCCACGGTAATACGGAGTCCGAGCCTGGGAGTCCTCTTTCTGCCCATACACTTGTTAGTACTGGGGAACTTCTCCCCTCCACGGGGTGTGGCGGGATACCCATCAGAAGTAAGCCCCCATGCACCTCTATACTTCCCCACAGCCATGGCTAAATAAGGGCGTAGTGGGGAAGGGTGATGCTTCATCCTTCTTTGGGGCCAAGTCCCTCTCCCACTGCGCTTTGTCTCCATGGGAATCTATCTTGGAGTAAGCCCCAACTTCTTGGTCCGCCTCTATGCATAATCCCCACTCCACTTCCCATGGATTCACCTTTAATGACGTGGTTGTCTGGTCCATGTTGCCTCTTGTTTCTCACACCGAGCATGATTCAGGTTGGCTTAGAGTAAGCATCGACCATGACATCCCCTTATGGGACTCCTCAGAGTGTAATCCCCAATCCATTACTTGGGCCACCTCAGAGTGTAATCCCCAATCCATTAATATGGGCCCCCTCAGAGTGTAAGCCCCAATCCATCATCATGGGCCTCTTAAGAGTGTAAGCCCCAATCCATTACTATGGGCCTCCTTAGGGTGTAAGCCCCAGTCCATTACTATGGGCCCCCTCAGAGTGTAATCCCCAATCTATAACCATGGGCCTCCTCAGAGTATAAGCCCCAATCCATTACTATGGGCCCCCTTATATTGTAAGCCTCAATCCATCACCATGCGCCTCCTCAAAGTGTAAGCTCCACCCCATTGCGAACTACGAGGACTTTGATCTGTGTCAAGGCATGGTTCATAGGAAGCCTCCATGAGGTTCATGCCCGATCACCATCAGACTCCCGGGTCCACATTCACGTCAGTTCTCTGACACCTCCATTCGAACTACGTGGAATTTTATCACTATCTCCTAGGAATGGTATGCAGGAAGCCACCATGAGGTTCAAGCCTAACAACCGGTCGATCCGACTATCATCACGTCGGTTCACCGCACCAACCCTGTGCATCCTGGAGTGTAAGCCCCATACCAAACTAAACTACGTGGATTCTGATTCCTCTCATGAGGATATGTAGGAGGCTTGTACCATGGGTTTGATCCAAACACCCAAGTCATTATCTATCCCCCCTGGATGATAATAATCTCCAGAGTGCCTAACTACGAGGCTTTAAACCAGTACCGTCTCAATGAGTCCAAACTCCTCGGGGTCATTAATCGAATGAGGGATGGTAAACCTCAGGTATAAATGATTTTGAACCCCTGCGTCCAGCTGACCATTGCCAACTAGGAAAAATCCATGGATACTATGTTTGGGAATAAAAAAAAGATTCGTGAACATATGAATACGTCTTAAATCTATAAGAGAGTCCCGCAATAGGAAATAATTCCCCCCAAAAGGGTACGATGAGCCCGAATTCCCATCCTCTCGACCAATGTGAGTTCTTAACCATCGCTAGTCTAACCACCCAGTGAACGTCTGGCTTAGGAAAGCAGGTCCACATATTATTGGATATGGAACAGTTGGGCATTTCGAGGAAGAAAACAGTGCACCTGATATGAGTGATTAAGCAGAACCCAACCTTCTCTAATCAACCATCGGGTAGCACACGTTTCTTCCCCATGACCTCGTCGTGTGCCGCGAGAGAAAAAATGGTGAACCCGACATGAATATTTAACCAATAATGACGGATTTAACCTAATCCCACACTATTTAACCTTTATACTCACAAGGAGGGCAAATAAAGGTCATCAATTACACATGGGGTCATGAGATGCTTCTTTGATGGATTTGTTGTTTGTATTTGTTAAAATATTTTACAGGTAACACTCTGAACTCCCTTCGATCAAATAGAGTCAGGAAAGAACTCACAGGCACGTGCTTCCAACAAGGCAATGATCAGACTTCCTCATCAACGGAGGACCCCGTTAGCTACCCAGTGTCTTCAACGATGGGTCTTGGATGAGTTGATCTGAGAGTACCACACAAATGGTACTCTCCCAATAGTGGAGGTGGCCATGCACGCCCTCCAATCCACCAAGACCCGCCGGTCGCCCACCCAGCAGCGGCCGTGAAGGCAGATCCAGAAGGCCCCTATTGTTGTCTACAACCGTTTCAGGAGTCTATCCATGTAACGAGACAAGGAGTACCTCCCTTATCTTAGAGAGGCGGATGAGGTCGACACTGGGGACTTCATCCCCACTGAACGGGGGATCCGCTCCAAGGACTCCACTAGAAGACGTCATCGTGGTCACCCCGCAACTCAACATCCTCACGATAAGGAGGATGTAGCCCCGAGGATCCAGGCCCATACTCCCCGAGCTCTGGCCCCTCGGATCGCCCGACGAGGGCGGAAAACGTACGACCAGGGACTGGCCATCACCCTTGTCCCTTAGGAGGAGCTCTTCTGCCCAGTCACGTAGTCATATCGCGAACATGAACATACACCTGTTCTCTCCTCCAAAGCTCGCCATCTAGACATGGAGGCATCATACGAGCATGGGTGCATCATCACCGAGCTCCATCAAACCCATTTATCACACAAGACAGCACCTAACTGGAAGGCACCTCTCCCTGCCCAGGGTCGTGAATCCCACCAACCCAACATGGTGGCGACCTAGGGCCTGCAGGACCAGATCCTAACAGATTCTCTTGACACCTACCATCCCGGCATAGTGGTGATCAACAAAACCCTCCATCCATATGTGGCGGAAACTCATAGGCGGGCACGTCTCCCCACTAATAAATGTCACCGACTCGATATGGTGGGAAACCAACATATGCAGGGCCAGCTCCCTGTGGATGCAAGTAAAGTCCTCCATCCCGATGTGGTGGAAAAAGGAGAGATAAACCGGCATATCTTGGCCTAGGGGAAGATTCGTTCACCTGCCCCGACATAAAAGAATTTTCAGTACCCACTGACCAAGAGAGGACTGGAGTAGGATATTCCTACTTAGATACCAGAATGGGCTTTCATACCCATTCCAGCCAAAGATATCTCTCTGCATATCCTGCCAATGATGGAGGGGTAGGTATCGATCCCAGATCATATCTTGCAGACTTTGCAGAATGTAATTTCATTAATGGAAATAGGAAGGACTCGGGCCCGTTAGCCCGTATCCCCATTTGAGGTGACTCATATAAGATAGGAGATAGCCTCCACAGAGCAGATATGCATCCCTTATTCCGCCCAGGAGGGTCTCTAGCTATATTCCACGACACAAGGGAAACCAGATCGAGCAGCTTCACTAGTTCCAACTCAGGTACACCCGTCCATCATGGTACTTTCTCCAGAGCAGGCATATATTCCTGCTAAAATCCAAGATGTTCGTCGGCGTATCCCGGCAACATCAAGGGACCCAATTAGACAGGGATCCAAAGGTGAAGGCCATTTTCAATAGCAGACGATCCCTGTTGCCTGCAAGAAAGCACCCCGAATGCACCGAAGGAATCTGGAAAATAAAGAGCAGGTTCATGACTCCACTCTACTAGAAGCTGGGGTTCCTAATGCCACTATGCGCATATAGAAGGCCCTGAACCCTTCCCACCCATCACCATATTATGGGAGTTCCAGTAGCATTTGTGAACATCCTTCCTGTAATATCGCTACCAGAAGCTCTGAAGGTCCTCCCCAGAGCACCCGCGGGGGCCTCCCCCGCGTGCATATAACGATCAGTCGCGAGAGTTCCTCTGTTGACGCGAGTCACGGAAACCCTCCACGTGACCAGAATATCGAGCAGCAAGAAGGTCCTCCACTTTATGAGGTCCACCCTGAAGGTCCTCCCCGGGGTATACGCTGCAAACACTATCCATGTAGTGGGACCACAGATTATGATAGTAGTCCTCGCTATCATAGTCGCGACTGCGGAGTCCCTCAATGCAGTGATGTCTCATCACGACAAGAAGGGCCTCCCCTTGTCGTGGCCTACCTTGAAGTTCCTACCCAGGGGTTACATTGCAACAACACTCCGCGTTGTTGGGTATCAGATCATGGTGGTATCCCTCCCCACCCTGATAACGGAGGTCCTCCCCATAGAGACGTCAAGCAACGAGAAGGCCCTCCCCTCACTGCGGTACATTATTAATGCCCTCCCCAGGGTGTACCCCACAAATATTCTCCCTACGGCAGCTGTAATGGTAGTCCTCGCTATTGCAGTAGCTGTGATGGTAGTCCTCACCACCATGGATGCCATTACAAAGGTCCTCCCTGTAGTGGCCCTAAGCAACAAGAAGGTCCTCCCCTTATCATAGTGTGTCCTGAATGTCCTCCCCAGGATGCATGTCAAACGTCAAACCATTATGGTCATCCCCACCATGATGGCAGTTGTTGCGAAGGCCCTCTCCGTAACAACGCTACGCAGCCAGAAGGTCCTCCCTTTGCTGCGACACGCCTTTGATGTCCTCTCCAAGGCATGCACTGCAAAAGTCCTCTATGCAGTAAGGCGTCAAGTAGTAATGGTATTCCTCACCATTGTGGCTGCCATTGCGAAGGTCCTCCCCACAATGACATATCATATCAATAGGAAGGTCTTACCTTTGCCGAGTCAAGCACCGAAAAGCCCTCGTATTCCAAGGCACTCAGAAGGACAGGATCGAGCATGTCAGATTCTCAGCTAGTCACCAACGAAACCCTTCTTAAATCGAAAGACGTTCTATGGCCACATTCATCTTTTGAACCGCCCCAGAATCACCCACATGACGATTCAATACATACCGGTCCCACTACCTCTGACCACGCTATCAGTGAAGGCCTCAGTTTGACTAACCGGGAAGAGGAGTCACAAGTGGAGGAGTATGCCGACATGTTGCACCTAAGGAAACGACTGGCCAGGGATGATATACCATTTATGTTTTGGCCCACGGCCACCTCTCAATTCAACATACCCAGAGAGTTGTCGGAAGAATGCATGCACGACATCCGCTACAATATATTGGAAACCCTCCACCAGCTGAAATAAAGCATCCTTCCCTATGATGGCTATGTAGACCATGTCAAGATAATAGGAGACCTCATGCATCACATCGACCCAGAAGCTCTTCCTTCGGCACGGAAACCGTGATCTAAGAGGCGTAAAGGAAACCTTGAGTTTTCTTGCCTCCATACACTGCACCAGTGGCATTGCCTTATTGGTGATGCCCCGACGGGAGTCCATATCAGAGGATGGGGAGAACATTGAGCTCTGCATTTCACTCTGCTCCCTACCCATAAGAACCCGTTCGGCATGGTATCTTGCAACGCCATCATGTCAAGTTGGAAATCGAGTGGGGTCCCTAATTAGGAGAGACAACTCACCCCACAGATTTAGGCCTTGAGTAAGTCCCAAAAGTGTCAGGCCCGATGGGATAAATTCATTCAAGAACTCCTGAATCAGGCCACCGAGAGCATACAACAGGCCTCTCACCTAAGAGAGGCCAATCAGTGGTCATTTCCTACCTCCCCACAAGGGATTGATTCACAGAAGAACTTGACACCAAACCCAGTTCACCCCCGAATGGGGGCATGCAAGATCAAGCTGGTATCGATAGCAGTAGCCACCGCCGCAATCTAGGGTCACCCCAGCCTGTAGGGATGGGGGCATTTTTAACAACAAATTCCCCTGTAAGACTAATAAAAAAGGGAAGAGATTCAACATCCAAGGAATGGAGCCAACCCCAGCCCTCAGGGATGGGGGCATTATTACCTCCTCAACAAGAACCTCCCCTATGAGAATCAGTATTCTCTCATCTAGAGAGAACAGTATGAAGAGAAGGTTCATGCCCTATCCCGTCATTTGAATCATCATCCCCTCTGAAAGGGAGGCATACCGTAATGTCACATCTGAGAACTCTCTATGTAACCCTTCATCAAGAGACCGAAAGCAATCCCGGGATAGAAGAGGGAAGATTGGTAAAAGACGCGGGAGATCCTATTCATATTTGGAGGATGACATCTTCTCTGCCCCGTGATATGAATCCATCATCACAATAGAGGTTACCCCACAGGTGACACCGAAGATAATGAAAATCTAGATGGATCGAGAGATGATTGTTCCAGTAAAAATATGACTTACAAAGAACCACCAGGTGTGCACACCTGGAATAAGAGGGCCGCCCTAAATATGGCTGCCCCTTCACCAAAACCTCCTTCGCCTACCCTGCAAGCTTCTAACAAGGATAATAATAAAGGACTAGTTACCCTCAACCCGCCTCCTTATTTCTATTTAAAATAGTCAATTATGCTCGAAGAGAGGTTTGATCGACAGGAAGAGGAGATGAAATAATTGAGGCAACTTAACGCCGAGCTACTCTAGAGGAACCGTCTTATTGAAAGGGCTTCCCAAGAAGGACCAGACATCGCACTCCTAGTAAGTGAACCTCAAAGACGACGGTTTTCCCCGAAAAACAAAGCAATGTCATGCCTCCTACCCAATAAGGTGCCTGGTCCATCCAATTACCTAAATGTGGATCCGAAGAAATACCAAGACACCCCTTCACTCAGGAAGCAACCGGAGTGAGTACGTCTGAACCCTCTGAAGGTGTCACAAAAGGCACATGCACCCTTGGTGCCAACTGAGCTAGATCCTCAAGCAATGGCTCGGGCTATACCTACCCAGGACCGGGCCCAACTGGATGTAAACTAGGGTCTCACCAACACCATCGAGGCGCTAACAGATTGATTGGAAGCAATGGGAGGTCGACATGCTCTGATACAGCTATAGCGGAATCCCTACCTGGATTGGGTGAGAAACACACCACATCTACCCAATTTTGGGAGCACTGTATTCCCTATCTTCAATGGATCAGGCGATCCAGAACAACACCTAATGCACTATTCATATTATAGCGACCCTATGATGGGAACTCTGAAACAACAAGTAGTGAAACTTAGATGCTTTGTATGGACCTTGCAAGGATACGCCTTCGTCTGGTATATGAGTCTGCCAGCCCAGTCAATAAAAAGCTAGGAAGACCTTCGGCATCAGTTCCTGTTCCACTTCAGCTCAACTCTGCCTAAAACAATGGTCAGCGAACTCATGAACTTCAAGAAGAGGGAGAACGAGAGGGTCTCAGATTTCATCGCTAGATGGAAAGGTCTGACCTACTCTCTGAATAGGCCAATGCCTCAAGATGAGTTGTTCACCATATGCATCGATAATATTTGAGATGATCTGTGAACACTGCTCATACCAGTGGAGTGCACCACTGGCTTCCTCCATATCTCATCCATTGCCCAGAGAATTGATGAATCCCTACAGTGGACTAATCTAAAGTCCTGAATAGCCTCGCAGGCTCCTGCTAAGAGAGCAGCCAGAGCTGAAGTGTCCTCTGTCATGCTCAAGCCGGTGGCCCCTGCGCCTGCTCCACCACTCAGGCCTCCACCAAATCGTCAAGGGCCCCGGGTATATCAGCATCCGCCTTCGCCTAAGTGGGACGATCAGAGAGGATCAAAGCGGTTCCAGTTTGAGGACCAAATACATAAAGTATACTCGTTCCGAGAGGACCAAGTCTGTGGATACATCATCAATGCCATGAATTGAAACTTGCTCCGCCTCCCAGAGCTAAGGAAACCCGAAGAAGTCAGCCACGATGAAAGGCCAGACTACTATCCCTACCATCAAATGTTGGGGCACAATATTCGAGAAAGATTTATCTTCAAAGACCTCCTGAAAAGGATGGTAGACTCCAGGAAGGTCGAGCTGGGACCACCCCCAGCACATGTGACATATATATCTACCACTGACTCTGACAAGGGGGAGGGGTGGTAGGAAGTCAACAGAAAGAAGGGGTATAAATTCGATAACTGGATGACTTGGAAGACTATCAATCGAGCCCAGGGCAAACTCCGAGCTCAACTACATCATCCAGTGTTGCCACCAACAGCCCCTGGTGCCGCACAGCTGACAATATCGTCCTCACAACCCTCTACGAGCCGGTCATCTAGGTGTAATCATAAAGGGAGAAGAAAAGAGCAAGGGGAGCAGTCCACGACGAGGCCAAATTAGCCCCGACGCTGTCAGATTTCATGCCCTTGAACTTAGTGCCACGGGCACTGACCCACCAAACGGAACCATCAGGGACAACCGACCAAGATGACTTGTCAGAGGATGAGGAGCCAATATTTGGTTCCATCAACATCATCCAACTTATGGAATCATTTCCTGAAAAATGGTATGGTTATGAACCCTAGTTCCCAACACAAAGATCCGGGACAAGGAATCGCAAAGGTAGGGGTACCAGGGGAGGCGCAGTCACGGTCGAAATCCACCCTACGGTTGGACCTCACCGTCAGTATCGCGGAAACCCATGGGAGATCCCTTCAAGAGAATCAATTGGATAAATATTGTCCCTCCACCTCCACAAGTAGCCACTCTGCCCCCGTTATTATGTGGTACCCATTAGAGGAGGAACAAGCATATATCCACCTGGTGCGCACGAACAGGTCGGCTGAGCCGAGTTCCCGGAACCTGGGGACATCATCAGTATATGACCCCGTAGCCGGTCCCTACTCGTCGCGTATTCCAACTCCTAATCTTTCTGCTAAAGCTCCCCCACCAATGTAGAAGCATCGGCCACTAGGATAGAAATACGACATCCATAAGCAGCTGGCGTCAGTACCAATGAAACTGTCGATCCTGGATGCCCTGGGTTTGTCATCCGACCTCAGGGAGGCACTTACAGAAGCCTTGCTTAGCTCCCAGAAGTTTCATGCTGAGGTAGCTTCCACTGAGATTTACCGGATGGAGACTGGCTCAGCTTAATGTGTTGTAGTGATTTCCTTCATCGATCTGGATGAAGATGCCATCATACAGGGACACATTAAACCACTATATGTGTCTGGCACACTTGATGATGTTGAGATCCGCAAATTATTTATTGACAACGGATATGAAGTTAACCTCCTACCCCTATGTACACTCCGTAAGTTGGGCTACAGTGAGGGTGATTTAATACCCTCGGCCACAACTCTTCTTGGTTACAACAAGAGTGAGTAGAAGCCAATGGGAAAAATTAAGCTAAAGACCCATTTTGGTGACCTTGTGGCCTATTTAGAATTCATGGTGGTTCTACAAGACGCAACATTCAATTCCCTACTGGGAAAGTCATTGCTCCATAAGAACATGGTCTTTCCTTCATCCTACCACCAGTGTATCATGTATTGCATCAATGGAAAAAGTGGGACACTGCATGCCGAAAAGGCCCCTTTCAAGATCTCAGAGTCACATTACCTTGACACTAGGTTCTATGAGAAAAAGAAGAAGAAGCCTTATCTTGATGGTATTGACTGGATCCCTTCTCCAAATGGAATGGAAATGGTTCCTGACGACCCCCTCAGGTAGCTTGGTGGAAACTATATAATTTCCATCAACCATATTGAGAGCAGGGGGTCGAGTTCGGACATGCACTCAATTGTCCTCGTGACTTCAACCATAACGACTGAGCGTGAAAATGTGGGAATGTCTGCCAACCCTCAATTTGGGGGCGAGCACTTGAGCAAGGACTCCCATAATGCCTCGCCTCTAGACTTCTAGGAGCCCAAGTCAAGTGCTCTCCCCCCTTCAGATCAAGAAGATTAGGATTTGGGAGAAGAAGAGGAGGAAGATCTCATAGATGAACCTCCCGCATTTGATGAAGGTATCTCCACCACGGTGGACAAGCTCAGGGAAATAAACCAGGGTACCGAGGAAGACCCGAGGCCCACTCTTGTTAGTGCATCCATGTCCCCGGAGGAGCATGAGGTATATACTTCTTTTCTGAAGCTACACCGAGATGTTTTTTCTAGGAATTACATGGAAATGTTGGGACTCGATCCCGAAGTGTCAACGCATCACCTAGGTCTGTCAAAAGACGACTGGGTCTATAAACAGGCTGCTATAAGGACACACCCCTCACATGCTGCCAAAATAGAGGCTGAAGTCGATAATCTCATTAAATAAGGATTCATTCGGGAGGTCCAGTACCCCATCTGGTTGGCCAACATTGTCCCCATCAAGAAAAAGAATGGACAAATCTGCGTCTGCACTGATTTCAGATATCTCAATCGGCATTGCCCAAAAGATTATTTCCCGGTCCCGATCACCAAGTTATTAATCTACACAACGGCTGGGTATGAGGCTCTATCATTCATGGAAGACTATTCTGGGTATAATCAAATCAGTATTTCTTGAGAAGACGAAGAAGCCACTGCCTTAAGGGCCCCTCAAGGAATATTCTGTTACAGGGTCATGCCCTTTGGTCTCAAGAACACCGGCGCCACATATCAATGTGTCATTCATCATATCTTTAAACCATTTCTGGGGAGATTTATTGAATGTTACTTTGATGACTTGGTGGTTAAGTCTAGATAGCACTCAGATCACCTGTCAGGCCTTGAGACCGTCTTCAACAAACTTTGACAACATAGCCTAAAGATGAATCCCTTGAAATGCGCCTTTGGGGTTACCTCAGGGAAATTACTTGGCTTCATTGTACTCCATAGTGGCATCGAAGTCGACCCTGAAAAGACAAATCCTATCATTGGCTTACCCCCCCCCCCCCCGCAATATCACCATGTTAAGAGCTTTCCAAGGGCACCTGGCCTACATCTGGCAATTCTTAGCCAACCTAGAAGGCAAAACTTTTCCCTTTACCAGGTTAATGAAGAAGGGAGTCATGTACCAATGGATAGATGACTTCCAAGAGGCGTTTGACATCCTAAAGAAGTATATCTTAAGCCCTCTGGTGATCATTCCCCCAGTTGAAGGAAGACCTCTCATCGAATACGTGATGTCCCTAGAGCGATCATTGGGAGCCTTCCTCGCGCAGAAAAATGACGCCGACAGTAAAAACAGTCTCGATTACCTCATCTGAACCATGATTGATATTGAGACTCGATACTCAAACATTGAGAAGAGTTGTTTTGCCTTATTCTTCACAGTTCAAAAGTTGCGACATTATCTGCAATGTCATGGAGTCTATTTGGTATCGCGTAGTAACACGCTCAAGTACATTCTTAGCCACCCGATGCTGACAGGGAGCCTATCCCGATGGACAGTCATCCTACAATAGTTTGACATCCGTTTTGTGCTTCAGAAGGCCATCAAAGCCTAGGCATTAGCAAATTTTCTGGAAGAGCACCCTTTAACAGGGATCGTTGCACTAGATGTTGAGCTACCTGATGAAGACATATTCGCGGTTCAAGAGGAGTTCCCAGCATGGGAAATGTACTTCGAAGGTGCCTCCCAAAGCCCAACCAGGAAAAGTATGGAAGATCCAAAATTTAACAAGGTGGGTTTGGGGATAATACTCATGTCCCCAGAAAAGGCAGTCTTGCTATATTCCTTCCTCCTGTCAGAAGGATGTATGAACAATGAGGCAGAGTATCAAGCCCATATTGTAGGCCTGGAGCTCGCACCCCAGGAACAAGTACAACACCTTCAGGTAAAAGGTGACTCAGAACTGGTCATCAAACAAGTCAATGGTGACTATGCTATTAAAAAAGAGGATTTGATTCCCTTGTTTGACCACGTCCGAGGGTTAATGATAGAATTATCCACAGAACCAACATTGGACTATATTCCTTGGTCTCAAAATGCTCAGGATGGCGCATTTTCCAATGTGGCCATAGCCCTAGACAACCCAGATAGCGATGAAACAGTTATCAACATTGATCACCGTCAAACAGTCTTTCCGTTTGTCCAGACCAAGACAGAGTAAATCCATGAATTCAGTCCTGTCACTGAGCCATATGCTCCCACCACTGGCTTGATGACTCCCATTTCAAATTACCTTCAACAGGTAGAACTTCCATCAAACAGGGCTGAATGATAGAAAATATGGAGAAGTTCAATCAACATGGTCATATATGGCGGCACGGGTCAGCAAGAGGTCCTCTACAAATGAGGCCTCGATGGAATCCTCCTCAGATGCATTGATGGAGATGAAACCACTGCTTTCATGACTGAGGTACATGCCGAAGTATGTGGGGAACATCATCCAGGGTCCAAGATTTCCCATCAGGTTCGAAGACTTGGGTACTATTAGCTTACAGTGGAATGAGATTGCAAGCGCTTTACTACAAAATTCCACTCATTCCAAATTCATGCCAACTTCATACACCAACCCCCGGAGTTACTTCATCAAGCCAAGTACTCCTAGCCATTTGCTGTCTGGGGAATGGATGTCGTGGGACCATATCCTCCCGCCACAGCCAAATAGCTGAAGTATATCCTCCCGACAACCGACTTCATTTCCAAATGGGAAGAAGTTTTACCCCTTAAGGAAGTTGGGGAAAGAAACATTGTCAGCTTTGTGAAAACCAATATCATCACCAGATTTGGTGTCCCTCATACCATACTAATGGATAATGGCACCAACTTCTGCTATGCTAAATTGGAGAAACTATACCAAGAATACAGTATCAAGGCTAACCACTCATCCCACTACCACGCGGTGGCCAACTGATAGATAGAGGCCTTCAACAATGCCATGTCCAACATTCTCCAGAAAATGGTGGAAAAAGGAAAGAATTCATGGCCGGATAAACTCCTCTATGAATTGTGGGCTTATCGAACCACAATCTGCACCACTACTCAGGCTACTATGTACTCATTAGTATATGGAACAGAAGTGGTCCTGCCCATTGAGCTCTAATTACCCTTGCTCTGCGTTGCCATTTGTGACCATCTATCCAATGATGAGCAATCAAAAAAGTGGCTAGGTGAATTGGAATAGCTATGTGAGAAGCTGTTTCACACTTTGAACCATCTGGAAGTATACTAGAACCGGATTGCACGAGCCTTCAATAAAAGTTCCATCTTTGGTCTTTCTTGGAAAGAGAACTGGTGTTGGTCCTCCGGACCCCAATGATACCCAGAAAGAAACCTCCAAAGCTAGAGCCCAAGTGAGAGGGACCGTATGTTATACAGAAGGTCTACTCCAATGGAGTATATGCCCTGATCTCCATGGATGGGAAGTTCACCACCACTCCTAAAAATGTGAGATTATTGAAGAAGTATTTCACATAATAACTAAAATAATTTATCATCCGAGCTGCATGACGTTAAACTTCCAATCACCCAACATTCCAAACTCTATGACCCTAAACTAAGAGTATTTCGTCCTCACCGTCATAACTAAAAGAAGTTATCATCCGATATGTAGGATGTTAAACAGCCAAGCACCCAACGGTCCAAACTCTATGACCCTAAACTAAGATTATTCCATCCTCACCACATGACGTTAAACTGTACGGATCTTAGATAACTATGTAAGGCTTGATTCCCGCCCTCGCAAGATACGTAGCGACACCAGGGTCCCCAATCCTGGCCTAACCATCCCCATATAGATTTAAAAATTCCCTTTTCCCCCATGTATGGACCATACCTGCACGGGGTGTATTATCATCTTAATAACTATGTACTGCTTGACTCTTGTCCTTGTAGGATACGTAGTGACATCGGGATCCCCTATCCAACCCAGCCACTCCCAAATGGAATAAAAAATGTCCCCTTCCTCCATGTATGGACCAAACCTACACGGGGTGTATTGTCTTTCAATGAACTACGCGATCCTTGATTTCTTCTCATGCAGGATACGTAGTGATGCCAGAATTCCACACCCTGGCCTAGCCACCTCAAATGAATCCAAAACTACCCCCTTCCCCCGTATGGACCAGACCCGCACGAGGTGTATTTCCCAAAAGAACTACGTGAGGCTTGATTACTGACCTCGCAGGATAAGTAGTGACGCCAGGTTCCCCCACCCTGGCCCAGCCATCCCCCAAAAAGGGGGGGTGGTTAAAAATTCCCTTTACCCCGTGTATGGACCAGACCTGCATGGGGTGTATTCCTCATCCTTACCGCACGATGTTAAACTGCACGGATAATAAGATTTAAAAATTCCCCTCTCCCCCGTGTGTGGACCAAACCTGCATGGGGTGTATTCCTCATCATCAACGCACGGTGTTAAACTTCATGGATAAGAAGTTAAAAATACCCTTTTCCCCTGTGTGCGGACCAGACCTGGATGGGGTGTACTCATCATCCTTACCGTACAACATTAAACTTCACGGATAATAGGATTTAAAAATTCCCCTTCCCCCCATGTTAGGATAAGACCTGCATGGGTTGTATTTAGAAAATAACTACATGAGGCTTGATTCCTGCCCTCCCGGGATACTTAGTGACGCCTGGATGTTATATCATGGCCCATCCATTCAAAAAAAAATCTCTCTACCCCCTTATACAGACCAAACCTGAACGGGGTGTACTCCTCGTCCTGACAGCATGACGTTAAACTGGACGGACATCGTCCTCACTGCACGATGTTAAACTACACGGACTTTGTCATGCCCACCCAAGATATATGAAAAAACGAGATGGAAATACTCCTTGTGCATCTGGATTCATCCTCTCCATACATCAGACTCCACGACCCAGATAATTATGGATCTTCATAACCATTCACAGCCATCAGAAGCAGAAAGTTATAGATCCGTGGACACCTTTGCATGACTATGCATACCATGACCTCAGTGGCTCTACATATCGATAGCCCTCGGCCCATCTACCAAAGGCAATATTTCCTCAGGCGATACTCTTTCTATCTCCGTACGCTCACCGACCTCAGAGCCCCAATACCATATCTCCCGATCCAGAAATTTACGGTACAGTGGTTTACAAGTTCATCCCCCTTTTCACATCCAAATGTTTCCAGGGTATCCCTACCCGGTTAGCCTATGTATCCTCCCGTGGTTCACAAGACGACTTGCATTTACAATCATCAATCCAGGGATAGGCTACTTTGACTTAACGGACAATTACATTGAAGATCTTTCTTATATACTCGAACACCATTATCCTCGCATGCCAAACTCTATATTGTGAGCAATATCAGATTTTTATAACCATTCACGACCATCGGAAGTGTAAATTTATCGAACCATGGACACCTTTGCATGAATATTCATACCATGCCCTCAGCGGCTCTACATATTGATAGCCCCTGGCCCATCTACCAAAGGCAAGATTTCCTCAGGTGGTACTCTTCCTAGATCCATACACTTACCGGCCTCAGAGCCCCCACACCACACCTCCTGATCCAGGAAACCTCAGAGTTTCAGTTTACAACCTTCATCCCCCACCTTGTTCAGAGTATATCATAGAATGATAACTCAGTTATCCTTCAAGTGACTGCAGTAATATCCACCAAATGGTCTGATCGCTATAACCGCTAAACTAGGAGTACTTTATCCTTACCGCACGACGTTAAACTGCAGGGAGCGAATTTACACCTGCGCGTTCAAGATAAATCAGCGCAGGGATCTCTCTATGATTTAATAGCAAACAAGACCAAATATGCCCGACATGTCTAGATATTTTCTTACCAAATGACACACTTCGTGGCCCGGAAAATCACGAATCCTCATAACCATTCACGGCCATAAGAAGTGGAAAGTTATCGACCTGAGGACACCTTTTCATGACTATGCATACCATGCCCTCAGCGACTATGCATACCATACCCTCAGCGGCTCTGCATATTGATAACCCCAGGCCTGTCTACCAAAGGAAATACTTCCTCAGGCAATACTCTTCCTAGTTTCATATGCCTACCATCCTCAGAGCCCTCATATCATTTCTCCTGATCCAAGAAGCTCTAAAACCACGATTTACACCATCAACCCCTTTTCCACGTCTTGGGCATGACGAGATGTTCAAGCCTAGTTACATTCTAATCAAGAGTGGCCTTTTCAACTATGTCCTTACCGCATGACATTAAAATTCACGGAACATCTTGGCCTCTTGGAATAAAGCTGCAAAGACCAATCATTCAACATCCAGGGAAATTCTTCCAACTAAAATCATATTCACTAGTTTAAAAATGACCCCCATCCTCGTTGTATGAAGTTAAATAGAACAACATACTTTAGTAATACTCCTCATCTTTACCGTATGACTTTAAACTGCACAGAAGACATCCTTACCGCATGACATTAAACTGCATGGTCAAACCTATCATAGGTTCAGTAAGGAAGGGAGGATTTTCTCTGTCCCTCAGTGCACGGGTCAGACCTGCATGAACCACCATCTCACACCAGTGTGAGAAGGAATCTCTTCACCCATTCTCTGGAAATTTATCCTAAATTTTTCTCCCATATCCAGGAACCCTCTCCTTATAAACCATACATTGTACTCAGAAAAAAAACTGAACCCTTGTGAACCACCCATGATGGTCCCAAATCTCAAACTTCCTTGAAGTTTCCCAGCTATCGGTAGGATGCAATCATCGACCTAAGGACACCTTTGGATGACTATGCATACCATGCCCTCAGCGGCTCTGCATATTGATAGCCCCTGGCCCGTCTACCAAAGGCAAGATTTCCTTAGGCAATGCTTCTCTCCGTACGCCTCTTGGCCCTTGAGCCCCCATGTCCATCCTGGGATTCAGAAACCATATAAAATACAGTTTACCAACCTCTTTCATAACCATGCCTGAATATGGTGAAATTTCTCTGATGAGATTACCAAGAACTAGGAGAAGCTGTTCCATTTTAAATAATGTCCCATTTGCATGACTCTAAACCATGCCAAGCTCCAATCATCCTCTACGCTAACTAAATGTGTAGGAAAGGACCCTGAGTCCACACTCCAGAATAATACAGATGTTCTAAAACCCTTTCAGATGCCGCACACCCTTTCCGAACCACCCCTGGTGGTTTTCATGATTCTCCAAGCCATCCATGGTGGTTTCCATAAGTCGGACTTCCACGAAGTCCTCAAGCCATCAAAAATGGAGGTTCATTAACTTAAGAACACCTTTGCATGACTATGCATACCATTCCCTCAGTGGATTTGCATATTGATTGCCCCTGGCCCTTCTACCAAAGGCAATATTTCCTTAGGTGATGCTCTTCCTACCTCTGTACGCCGATACGGCTCCCGTGCCTTGAGACATGCCCTGCATGTTGTTCAAATCTAAACATGTTCCAGCCACGTGTGTTTGAAGGTTATAGAGACATATTTTAATCAACAAAACCTCATTGGGGCCCTCACGCCACCATATCTGGTCAAAGTTGTTCGACCTAAAATATCAGTAATGATAGTCTTGTCATAGAGACTTTAAGACGCTCACCAAAAGAGGCGCAAAGCCTGTTAGGCCGAAAACCCAAAAAGGGCGACCTAAGAAAAAGTCGTGCCATAACTTCTGGGTCTACACCAAATGGGCCCAAGAAAAATTAGGGTATTAAATGAAAAGACAAAAAATTTGTGGGGTTTTCTGCAAAACCCTATCAATAGTCAAACTATTATCACTGGATACCATGATCCAGGAAAAAGCAGAGCTTGTTTTTTTATTCTTTTTATCATTTTACCTGAACTCTAAGTATTCTATGTTAACTGAATTAACATATACAACAATCACACCAAATAATTCATGTCACAGGAGAAGACAACAAGTGTGCTGAGGAAACATTTCTTTGTTCCATAACAAAGTTGGAAAGAAGGGCATGCATAATACGGAGCCTCCTCTGGCACGAAAGGTTATTAAAAGACGTTTTCAGTGGATTAAAAAATTAGTATTAGGCACTAATGAGAATCTTTGAATGTTTGACGGAGATTTTGCAGTAAGGTTGTCTCAGCTTCTGCACTAGCCTGCAACGCTTCCGCCTCTTGGGCCGCCTTTGAGCTTGCCCTCATCTCCTCCTTTATCCGCCACTCCCCTTCTTCAATTATGGCGGTGACATTAGTCTCTTCCCACTGCAACCGATGTATGTCATTACTCATCACCTCTAGTCAATAACACTGCTCAATAACTTCTCCCTGGAGTCTCGCAACTACCCCAGCATGATCATGGGCCTCTGTTAGGAAAAGCTGTTGGGTCGCAGAAAGATAGGATTCAGATTGAGCATCAGAAAGGCGAGATTCGAAACCACCCAGTCTTTCATGGTCAACGACAACCTTATTGAATATATCATAAATACCATGGTAGTCAAATTTGTTAAATCCCAGTATCATAAACAGATTGTGCAGCTTCGGTAATTTGGCCGGCATCTCGGCCAAGGGCGTCTGAGAAATCATCTTCCAAATTTTCTCCCAAGCCCTTTGGAAAGAAGGTCAAAGACTGGAAAGGACTTGTTGATCGGGCTCGGAGTCACTCCTAGATGAAGATACGTATTTAGGGATGAACATCACCAAAGAGGGACTCGGTGCGGCTTCACCCACAAACTCTGGCATCGCGAAAACTTTTCCCCTGATGGTTGTGGTCACAGGCACGATCGGATCCGACGACATAATCGCCAATGCCAAAGGTTGTGGTCCTAAAGCCCGATGGTCGATCAGATATATAAGTATCCCTAATTAGAACAGGTAAGAGTAAAGAGTCAGTTGTAAGAGGTTGAGAAACTTACCCCTGATCATCAAGGCGTCGGTATCCTAAAGCTCTACACCGCCGTGACCACTCTAGGAAGACGCTACATCTTTGAGAGGAAAAAGAGTCATGGGGACCCCCAGAGGTGTCCAGGACCTAAGGCCATACTCAAGGCCATCAACTCCCAAATTTGTCCCCAAGTGGTCAGCCACTGAGATCAAGCCTGGGGAAATAACTCCCCTGGTAAACAAAATAATGACCCGCTCTGGGTTTCCAACAACTGGCCTGATGGAAGGATCTTCCTCCATCACCATGGGATCCATTGGGTCTGAGGCAGCTGGCCCCATCGGATCTGAGGCCTCTTTGGTAATCACGGGTGCCCCGCCTCTCCCACGATTACAAATTCTGTATGGTTAGGGGGAGTCTCGACTTCAAGTTGTTCCCCATCCGACGAATCTATGATTGATGAAGACAAAAGTAAAGAATTCATATCACTAGACCCTCCAGTAGGGCCCACCATCTCGTCACGCCCAAGTGTGGCTGCAGGTGATCCCTCATATGATAAAGGGGTAGAAGGTAAGACCGCTGGGGTGGCCACAGCCAGGTCTTCGAGTGGCCCTACACCATGCACCCAAATAGTTAATAACTAGAAGAATCAGAGTATACGAGTTGGTGATCGAGGAAATGAGAAGTCATGATTACCCAAAGTCCCCTTTCTAAGTCGTCCCGATAAACGGGATGCCTTCTGACGTCACTGGACCTGCCTAGAGGATAGTTCTTTGCTCATAATGTTGAGAGGATCTGTAGGAGGAAAGATCATAGCTGGGTCTGCAATGGTCGCTTCCATGAACTCAGCCACGCTGGGAGAACGCTCCCCGATGATTCCCGTTGGTGAAATCCTATGGTCTCCTTCTGCGGTACCACGAGGAGTATACTCTAGGGAAGGAATTTCCCCCTGGGACTCCTCAACACCCTGCATAAAAGAAAAAAAATTATAACCTTTGCAGTAAAGGAGGAATAAAGATGGAATGAACGAACAGGAAAACCTCTTCTTTGGGATCAGATGATTCAGGATGTCTTATCATCATAGACACCCGGGTAGACCCATAAATTCGGTTCTAGAGTGAATGGACGTATGCGTCCTTCTCCTTCAATGAGGTGACTATTTAGTCCAGGTCCTCTTCCAGGAGCAAGTGGGGTGGAACGAAGATCATCCCAATACCCCGAAGCATGAGAGGTTCCGATTGGAGTAATGACCAAACCTCTTCATCTGAGCCACTGCCCCTTAGGTCATCCCAAATCCTCCATGAATCCGGAAATGCGGCCGTAACAGGAATAACTAGCCAGGGGGGGATCAACATGAGAGGGTCGGGCAGCGACATGGGCTGGTGGGGGTGCCAATGGTCGTGTTTGTTTTTCGGATCGTACCACCACCCTAGAACTCTCTGGAGCTACCTGTGGGCGGGACCTTATGGGCAGGGGGAATTCCCTTGCTTTAGCCATGGCAGGGGGACCACCGGAATCATCACCCCTTGAAGAGTGATCACTCTTTTCCTCCTCCTCATTAGTAACCGATCATAGCCTAGCCTAGACTTGATGATTCAGCACTGCATAACTTCGGTGTGCATGAATGTAATTCTTGAGGTCCTGAAGATATCGCTTAGCCCTCTCTCGGTCCACATCATAAATAATGTCAACAAGAGCGAATATATAGCCCATCCCGTCAAATGCCACTTCTGATTTGTGGATATACTGCCATAGAGAACAAGGGTACTGACTGCAAAAGGATGAACAACCTTTGAATTCGTCCCATTGACCCTAGGCCGTCGGGAAGGCAGCATCCTCGGGAATAATCAACTCCCTTCGGGCAGCTTCGAGGGAATAAGAGGATACACCTATGTCCGTTAAAATCTTCCTCGGAAGCACCAGATCGGTAGGGTTTTGAAGAACCTTTCTCGGCATGGTTGAATCACTATCCCCTTTTCGTTTCCTCTTGCCCTTCGATGGATTAGGACTTGAGACAGTGGGCACCCACTTCCCTAGCTGGCCATTCGGGTACGACTGCACCCAGGAGTCAGTATAGTTCTTAGACAAGAAAGGGATAGAGTCTGCAAGCGTAGGAGCCATAACCTCGCAACCATTATCTTCCCATGTAAACATTAACCATAGATTCCTGGACACCATTAATTGAAGGTTCTCATGGGTGTCATTGAGTGCGGGAGGACACAGTTCCTGGACGCAACCAAATTGACGTCCAAATCAGCAAGGCGCATACCCCTCACTGATTAGTTCCCCATCGATACAGGCCACCAGAATTTCCTCTCGAAGGGAAAATAGGTAGCCCTTCTTGATAAACTCTTTTGATATGGTATTCCTAATCGCACCAATCGGGGATGGATATGTTCGGAAAATGAAATGATCAAATCTTGAGATCCAACTCGACAAAAGACACATATTCTGAACCGTCTATTTTCCATCCTTCTCTTGGGTTACCCACTCTTCAGGCATGACCCCTCTAGTCGTTTTCAAGTATGGTCAGAATGTAGTACCCAGAATCTGAAGAGGGATGATGAAGGTGTAACAGTTCTTGATATACGCTCCCAACCACCCCCAGAGAATTTGAAAAGGGCCAGCTACCCGGTTTGGCTGACTCCCATCGATAATGTTGCTAAGCAACCGATAAATCCTGGCCAATACTGGGAAAGCCATGTTAATAATGTTGTCGGTAGCCAGCTATGATGACATGACAAAAGTAGAGTCCCACACACCAGCAGTTTCACGTACAAGCAATAGTCAACCACTCAAGAACATGGCCAAAAAATCCTCCAGACAAAGCAGTTGATCGACGTCCTCGACAAGTTCCCAGCCCCAATCATTGAACTAGCCTTCCTCCAAGATCAGCCAGTAGCTGTCCCTCTGTCTTTAGTAATCCATCATATGGCAGGTTGTAGGCCTGTGTGGGAGAGCCGCGGACTTGATATCCCTAGAAAAATCCTTGAACCTTTCACGATATGGGACAATCTATTTTGGAGACATATCCTTTGAATGCTTCTGGGCCTGGTCAATAAGTTTCTTCACCAAAGGGGGGGGGGGGGTCCTCTCTTCATTGTTCCACATAGAAGAAGGAGGCAGGAATTCGTCATACATACCCCCAAAAATGGGGACCCCTAAAATCTAGAAGACGTCCCAAAGTCTAATACCCACCTCACCATGGACCATATGAAATTTTTTGGTGTCTGGACTCCAACGGCTCATAAGTTTCATGGCGAGGGCTTGAGGCCGATGGGTATAGGTTTTGGACACCCAGGAATCTTCATACAAGACTACGGCTCGCAACAATGCTTCAAACTCTGCATAGCTCTGGAGAACCCAGAAGGGCCACCCACAATCTAATGACTTAAATGCCCCTCTAGGCCTAAGTTCTTGGTCTACTAACCAACCATGCAGGTTGTTTACCATAGAATTGAAGGCAATGATCTGGTAACAAGGAATTGTCCCGTCCAACTAACGTTGTTCCCCTATTGGGGACATAAGAAGGTGATTCAACACAGAACTAGTAGATGTATCCCTTACGGAAGGCCACACTCTAGCAGATATCATAGATCGAGGGATAGTGCTGGTAAATATCCATGCTGTGTGATTGTTGTCATGAGATGGTACCAGAATCGGTGAATCAAACAGTAAACCAAACCTATAGACACGAATGCTATTGGAAAAGGGGTACTCCAGTTGTGAATCTGAGAGCCAATCGGCAAGGAAAGAGCATGGTTGGGAGCGGCGGATTCCATCCTTAACGGATCTGGCCACGTCCTTCAGGCGTTGATTGCCAATTGGGAGAGGCTCAGTAGCAGACCTGGTTGCAGGGCAAGGGGGAACCATGCTTTCTCCCTACATGATAAAAACCAGGAAAATGGTTAGTCCAGAATAATAAAATCCTGACAAAAATACCAGGCATATGGAAAAGGATTTAAGAAGCCTTCGTGATAGGTCTGCAAGAAGGCCTCAAAATATGGTTCACGATGACTGTATCCCGCAAACCAACCCTACGCGGAAGAGGTCCGTGGTACTCTGGCCCGTGGAGCATTGGCCCAAAAACCATGAACCAGGTTGCTTCGTGGAACCTTAATCCCGGATTTAAATAGTTAGGTTCAAAAGTCTTAAGAAATTTTCAAAGTCTGGAAGATTTCAGTCTGCGGAGCATCAAAACTATGGAGGGAGTTCCTACGTGGCCCGACGTGACTTACTTTTTAATAAATTAAAAGTGTTAGTTCGTGGTTGGGAAATTGGTCTGCTGATGAAGGTGACCGTGAACAAGGAATGGTTCGCAGAAGTGGCAGATGGTTCGTTGATGAGGCGTTTCGTGAAGGAACGAACACTCAGAAACAAAAAGCGAGAGAGCTCTGGTTTCCCGAAGAATCCAGCAGAAGACAAAGGAAGGGCCCCCATATTTATAGGAGTGGTCCCCTACCAGGTCCACTCCCCTACCACAAAGCATCCAAGTTTTAGGACCACTCTACATCAGAATGGCCTTATCTTCATTCCGATCGGACCCCATTCCATTGGGGGGGCATTTGTAGGGTCCTAAAAAATCCACAAAGGAATAACAGAATCCATTTTAATCCAAAAGGGAGATTTTACCCCCCAAAGAATTGGGGAAAAGTGTAGAGAATACTCAAAATAAGGCACAAGCCGAACCAGTCCGTAGAACATTCCAAAGATAATCCCATGCGGCCGGTTCAGCGAAGCACCCCCTCCGCGGACTGTTGTCGTTTACGGAATGGAGGCGGAGATCCTCCACGGGTGCGAAGTAGACGGACGCCAAACCGGTCCACCGTCACGAGCCGCCCCCGTCATGGACCACGTCGACCGGCCTAGGCCACATCCGCTGTCAATGGCAGAATAGAGGTGAAACCTTGTGTGGCCGTGAAGCACTCCCCTAAGCTAGTTTGGTTCGTCGGGGAGGTGCGTTCAATGCACCCGTAAGTCGCGGATTGACCAAGTCATCTGTAAACTGGGTTTCCAATCATGGGTCTCTGTAAAAAGTTCCACATCACCACAGATACATCTCTTTACCCACTCTATAAAAGGATTGGGAGGGGGAAGAGAGGGGAGGATTTTGGGGAGATCGATCTGATTCGGGTGGAAGGATTTCAAAGGAAGGAGCTTAGGATTTCACAAATAGCGAAGTTCCAGTTCGCGAACCAGAACAGGTATGAATTTGGAATAGAATTAATAAGGAACCGAAATTTAACACCCCGAGCTTCCACGATACGCTTCTCATTCAATAATGCAATAGCTTGCATTGTATGCAACTTCGAGTTCTAAAACACCGCGACTAATCAAAGTAGTCATTATGAATCGTAGTAACAACTTTTTAAAATTATAGAAATTTTATATTTCAAAATGGACTTCATTTTTGGATTCGGAATATCGAAATTAGCCTATGTTGAATTTTTTGTATTTTTCTGAGAACTTCTAATTTTTTATGAATAGTGAAAAATACTTAAAAACAACTTTTTTAATCAAAATAATTTATAGTGATAAATTATACTATTTAGTGGTTTTAAATTATAATTAGAATATATTTTTACCATTTTATCCAATGGTTTTCATTAGAATTAATTTAACATTGAAATTGGGCATGAACAATTGTCAATCTTTTGATATAAATTGTTTCTTAACAACACGCTATTTGTTGTGACAACGGGAATTAATTAATGAAACTTATTTGTTTGGAATTTTGTAAAATAGACATCATTTTTGAATTTGAAATATCAATTATAGCTTAGGGTGAAATTTTGGAATTATTCTGAAAAACTTCAATTTTGATGAATAGTGAAACCACTAAGTGGTAGTTAAAAAACTGATTTTTCGTTTAAATGAAACATTACCACTTCTGTGTTTTGATTTTCAAAAATCCAACATACATGGTTATCATTAATAAGTAAAATGTGGTTCAATGAGATTAAAATATTTTTTGGTGAATAGTAACTTTTAAGTTCTTAATCGCGATTAGAGGTAATTAGTGTAGTTTAAGGTAAAAATAATGTTATAATAATATGAGAAGAGATTGAAACATGTCCTACCCTCATTGGATGTGTCATGGCCGACCAAGACAATCCATGGGTCAAATTGGGGACCCCATGGAGCCACTTTAGTTGGAAAGTGACAGAAATACCTTTCATTTAATGTTAAAGTAAAAAATGACACAAACATGAAATGTTTTACAAAAAAATTTTTTACATGGGTTTATACAAGTCATATTTTTGACTATAAATAGTCATTTGAAATATAAAAAGATTTCCTAGATCATAGTATTTTTTTTTATAATTTTTAGACATTAAATAAATTAAATTATTTATGACATCATTATGATGCAGCGATGACCTCATTATTTAACGATTTTAATAAAATGAAAAGATAATGTACAATCCAAGGAATACACTTGTCCAAAGACAATTGGATGGGTAGATTTCGAACCCTTATCACCTTATCCACGAATTATATAAGTGTGGGACCTTTAGAATCCAAAAAGCATTGTATAATAATGTAAAATTCCCTTACTTTCCAAGAGTGCCCCTCCTCTCCTCTTATAAAAGGACCCCACCTCTACCACCTCATTCACACTTTCAAGCCATTTGGCTCAGCCAACCTCTACCCAAATACCCTCCCAACTTCCCTACCTTACTCCTAGAAGCCTCACTTTGGGCAGAATACTTCCCAAGGAAGCCTTTGGCTCAAATCAAAAAGAGTTACCCGATTTTTAGGTAATGTCTTCTCTAATGTTGTTTTGTTTTATTTAGCTTCTCCAACCCCTTAAACTCTTTTTATTAATTTTTTTTGTAACAACACCAGTATCCTAAATATACTATGATGTTTTTATAAGAAGGATTCGAGCTACACTTACACACACCTACATCTAATGGGTAAAGAACATATTGTTTCTGTGGATGGCGAATTTCTGCCTCACGAAACGATGATTGTTCAACACTCATATAACACCTTAAAAGGTGGCCATTAAGATGTCACTATTTTTATATATGATATATAATATGTTTATGTTTTACTTATGCTTCTGTATTTCTCATTTATGGCATACTTTATGATTTACATCATGGGTAAACGCGATAATTTTAATTTTAGGAAGTGCGGACTACCGCCCCCTCAAAGTGATTTGAATCGTTAATGCCATATGTGGTATGTATAAAGGATGGAGTAAATGGTATTATACACTATATTATACTGGAAATATATTATACATTTATATCATTATTATTTCATTCCATTAAATATGAAATATAAATTAAAGTAGCGTTCATGCGTACGTATGGCTTACCGTCTCCATGAACGGTGCATTTCATTTCTTACCTCTAAATGTTACTTAATATTATAAATGAATGTATATACTGGATATATATGAGATATATGATATCTATATCATGAATATAATTCTGGATATAATGGATATATCACCACATGAACAACTTGTAATTATAAGAATGTTATTTTTGACTCAAGTACCTAAGATCGACAAAATGACCGTTATAAACTTAAATAATTACATAATGTTCATAACATGGTAATAAGGGATATAAAAGGAATAATGAACATGAAAAAGGTTCTTAAGTAAATAGTAATTAACTCTAGTTTATTATTTAGGAGGTTAAAGAACGGTCGAGTCAGGACAGGATGCAAGGTAAGGGAACTTCTTAACCCAATTTCTATTCTTTGGGTTAATCTCCTACTTTCAAATTATGTCATGATATTATTATGTCCTATCTTGTATTTTTACATTATTTATGTGTAGTTATAGTGAATACACATTATAGATGTACATTATTTAAAAAAAATGATCTTTTTAAGGACTTCATATCAATCCCCTTTCATTGAGGAATATTGGTTTTATACACAACTTTATTTTATACGGTGTATAAACCCCTTTGACTTTTACATTTATTCAAAAGGAATCTTTTTTATATGAAGAGTTTTACTAAACGACAAAAAGGGAATGTTTTTATTTCCGTACTTATGCGGCGACAACGACTTCTCCGCTGCCGTGGCCATTATTTGAGTTTCGGCTTCCTCTACAAGCCATCATTTTTTTAATGAAAAATAAATACAAAGTTTTAACTTTCTTTTATTTTGGTATTGAAAATGGTTTTGAAAGCATTTTTATTATATCAATGTGTTGTATTGATATGTTGTGATTGAAATGTGGAAATTTTATGTTTCCTTTATGCATGTTTTATGTGATATGATTATGTTATGGTTTATGATATGTTTAAACCTATTCATATGAGGAATTAATTGGACTTAATAAGTGACAGGTGGAGCCCTCTATAGCTCCTCGATGCAACGGCATGTCTCATGAGACAAACTAGTGTCTTGGCACGAGGCCTTAACAAAATCTTATTTGTGGTCTTGGCACGAGGCCTTGGCTACGTGGTAATGATAGTCTGGCATTATGCATTCCATCATTATGATAGTGGTTATTGATATTGCATGTGATTATTCGACCAGTAGAATATCCATGTGAATAAGTAAATGGCATTATCTCATTTTACTTTTTCCATATTATGTTGAAGTTCATGTTTAAAAGGCTTTTGTTTTAGTTATACATTGCCTTAAATGTTAATGTTTATTTATGAAATCTTCTGAAATATTGTTATCCTTACTGAGCATCTGAGCTCACCCCTTTCAATGTTTTAATATTTTCCAGGACGTGAAGAAGTATTTTATGAATGACATGCAGGGATAGTCAGAAGGGGATATGAGTGTGGACTATGGAGACTTTTTTATTGTAGTTTTTCACCTTATGATGTAATGTAACATTTATGAATATATCTAGTGTTTCTAAGGATACTAAACTAATCGGTCTTTCGAGACTTGATCTTTTTTGATCATGCCAATGTTATGAAGTAATGCACCGACTCTGGGTAGCTGGGGTCGGGGCGTTACAGTTAGTATCAGAGGCAGTTTAGTACTAACCTTGGAAGCTAGATTTAGATAAACTCTGATTAGAGAACATAGCCCGAAGATAGACTTTGAGGATTAGTATAGAAGAACTTCCTAAATTTTGGTATTGTAGAGATGTTGTGAGTTTTCCGAGAAATACATCCCTATCTGGATACGAGCAGGTAGGGGCGGCTCTGGCACAAATGTACCTAGGGGTAAAACCCGAAAACACTGCTTGGAGCTAGACTCGAACGGGAACTGCTGCACGACAACGGGCCTTGCTGCACTCTTGGTTACGACACTCCCGGGGGATATGCTTTGGATAATTCTACTTTTCTTTATAAACCACTATGAAGGGTTATGAGTATATACTTTCTCAAAAAAAACATTTTTATGGATTATATCAATCAATAGTTCAATTTATGTTAAGTGTCTTACAAGTATGGAATTATGTATGTTGATTCATAAACTAATATAGTTTATGCCATTGTTTAGAAATGGAGCCTAGTGGAAGGAATGGAAACCGTATCAATGCACGCACTCCCTGTAGGGATTGCCCTCCTGCTCAAGATAATTATTGTGGATCTGGAGATACAACTGGTGCTGATCAACTTATTACCATACTGGGACAACTCACTCAGGTTATGAATAGTATCCTTACTCGTAAGGAGCACCCTGATCCGTAATGTGGAGGATCAATGTTAGACCGCTTCATGAGGCAACAAACACCAAAATTTAATGGGGGTACAAATCCATTAGTAGCTGAGCAATGGATAAACACCTTAGAGAAAATATTTCATGCCTTGGGGAGTAGCGAAAGGGAGAAGGTTATCATGGCAGTTTACCGCCTCACTAGAGATGCCGATCAGTGGCCGTCGCTGATTCAAAACAAAAAGGAAGATGATGATGTATCAAATATGGAATGGAGGGATTTCAAAGATATTTTCTTAGAAAAATACTTTTCTCGTGACCATCGAGCAGATATGGAAAGGAAATTTCTAAGTCTGAGGCAGAAGGAGGATGAGAATGTCGCAAAGTATGAGGCTAACTTTACAAGGTTAGCGAGGCATGATGCAGATTATATACGTAACCCAAGAGGTAAGATTGATCGTTTCTTTTATGGGTTAAAACCATTTCTCCGTAGAGTATTAGTATCACAATCTTTCTCAACATACGAAGATATTGTCTCATGTGCTATCAAGACAGAAAAGGAATTCTCTAAGTTGTATGACAACAAAGTAAATCAAGAGAAGAATAGAATGGTGGAACAAGAGATAGATAAAGGGAAAAAGGGAAAGAAGGATTTTCCATTATGTGATAATTGTGGGAAGAATCACCCTGGTACTTGCCTAAAAGGAATGGGAGTTTGTTATAAATGTGGAGAAAAAGGTCACCAGGCACGTGATTGCAAGGGAATGAAAGAGGCTATCAATGTTGAATGCTACAATTGTAGAGAAATGGGGAATTATGCAAATGAATGTCCTAAGCGTCAAGGAAACTTACCTCAGAAAGGGCCAAGGGATCAAGGCCAATCTTATGGTGTGACTACAGTTGAAGCAGAATAATTAATGTATTGGTGCTTTTGGACTCAAGGATTATATTCTGGTTATAAGAATAATGTGATATATATAAGGATTGTACTGCAGTACTTTTTGATTTCATTAATGTTTTAATATGATTAAGGTAATCATATTTTTAGTATGTGACAATAAGAGAAACTTTTCTTTGTTTGGGGAATCTGATGTTACAATTGATTTTGGAATTTAGAGACCTTTTAGAGAAAGTCTGGACAGAGGTATTTTGGATAACTATTAAGGTTGGAATGGATTAAGATGAACCATGGATAGTATTGTTTAAGGTTAAATCATTTCTGAAGATTATTTTTGGAATATTATAATACTATAGTTTTAGGAAAAGGACAACCCGCAGGGTGGGGCATAACCGTCGCGTCGGACAAAGCTGCAGGAATCGAACCCACAACCATAGTGTGACAGGCCTTTATTACCTACCACTAGCTTACAGGAAGTCCCTGGTTATTACAAAATAGTTTTACTAATCTAAATGGTATGTGTTAATATTTGGAAGATTGCACAAATAGTATAAATAGAATATTTTTGAGGTCTATTATCTTTTTGGGTGAACGACAAGTATGGGGTAGAAATTAGTTGAAGGTTAAAATTCTACTTGTCATGTATATATATATATATATATCTTTTTCTTATGAAGAAATTAATTTTTAAACTTTAGGGAATGGATATCAAAACAAAAATGTGTTATCCTAATACCTTATGTTTTGTTGAACTGATGATATTTTCCTCATAGATTGATGGCTTTGTGGCCCTCAATTTTACACTTGTTTGTGATTGATGACCTCAATCAATACCTACAAATATTTACGTTTTTCCTCCAATTATATGTCTCTAATTTCCACCAATGTTCTCCTAATTGAGATCATAATTTGGTGGTGACTTTTTCATTTCTCTTTCCCCCTTATTAAGGCTAAATTTTATTAACCTTATTTCCGATGTGGGTTTTCCAAAAAGGTATTTTCAATTTTAAACCTTTTATTTTCCAAAAAAAATTCAAATAGCGAGGACGCAATTTATTGAAGGAGGGGAGAATGTAACACCCCAAGCTTCCATGATACGCTTCTCATTCAATAAAGCAATAGCTTGCATTGTACGCAACTTCGAGTTCTAAAACACCGCGACTAATCAAAGTTGCTGTTATGAATAGTAATAACCACTTTTTAAAATTATAGAAATTTTATATTTCAAAATGGACTTCATTTTTGGATTCGGAATATCAAAATTAGCCTGTGTTGAATTTTTGGTATTTTTCTGAGAACTAATTTTTTATGAATAGTGAAAAATACTTAAAAACAACTTTTTTAATAAAAATAATTTATAGTGATAAATTATACTATTTAGTGGTTTTAAAGAATAATTAGAATATATTTTTTACCATTTTATCCAATGGTGTTCATTAGAATTAATTTAACATTGAAATTGGGCTTGAACAATTGTCAATCTTTTGATATAAATTGTTTCTTAAAAACACGCTATTTGTTGTGACAGCGGGAATTAATTATGAAATTAATTAATGAAACTTATATGTTTGGAATTTTGTAAAATAGACATCATTTTTGAATTCATAATATCAATTATAGCTTAGGGGAAAATTTTGGCATTATTCTGAAAAACTTCAATTTTGATGAATAGGGAAACCATTAAGTGGTAGTTAAAAAACTGATTTTTCGTTTAAATGAAACATTACCACTTCTGTGTTTTGATTTTCAAAAATCCGACATACATGGTTGTCATTAAAAATTAAAATGTGGTTCAATGAGATTAAAATAATTTTTGGTGAATAGTAACTTTTAAGTTCTTAATTGCGATTAGAGGTAATTAGTGTAGTTTAAGGTAAAAATAATGTTTTAATAATATGAGATGAGCTTGACACATGTCCTACCCTCATTTTATGTGACATGGACGACCAAGAAAATCCATGGGTCAACTTGGGGACCCCATGGAGCCACTTTAGTTGGAAAATGACATAAATACCTTTTATTTAATGTTAAAGTAAAAAATGACACAAACATGAAATGTTTTACTAAAAAATTTTAAATGGGGTTATACAAGTCATATTTTTGACTATAAATAGTCATTAGAAAGATAAAGAGATTTCCTACATCATAGTATTTGTTTTATAATTTTTAGACCTTAAATTAATTAAATTATTTATGATATCATTATGATGCAGCGATGACCTCATTATTTAACGATTTTAATAAAATGAAAAGATAATGTACAATCCAAGGCTTACACTTGTCCAAAGACTATTTTATGGGTAGATTTCGAACCCTTATCACCTTATCCATGAATTATATAAGTGTGGGACCTTTAGAATCCTAAAATCATTGTATAATAATGTAAAATTCCCTTACTTTCCAAGAGTGCCCCTCCTCTCCTCTTATAAAAGGCCCCCACCTCTACCACCTAATTCACACTTTCAAGCCATTTGGATCGGCCAAACTCTGCCCAAATACCCTCCCAACTTCCCTCCCTTACTCCTAGAATCCTAAATTTGGGCAGAATTCTTCCCAAGGAAGCCTTTGGATCAAATCAAAAAGAGTTACCCGATTTTTAGGTAATGTCTTCTCTAATGTTGTTTTGTTTTATTTAGCTTCTCCAACCCCTTAAACTCTTTTTATTCATTTATTTTGTAACAACACCAGTATCCTCAATATACTAGGATGTTGTTATAAGAATTATTAGAGCTACACTTACACACACCTACATCTAATGGTTAAATAACATACTATTTCTGTGGATGGAGAATTTCTGCCTCACGAAACGATGATTGTTCAACACTCATATAACACCTTCAAAGGTGGACATTAAGATGTAACTATATTTATATATGATATATAATATGTTTATGTTTTACTTATTCTTTTGTATTTCTCATTTATGGCATACTTTATTATTTCCATTATGGGTAAACGCGATAATTTCATTTTAGGAAGTGCAGACTACCGCCCCCTCAAAGCGATTTGAATCGCTAATGCCATATGTGGGATGTATAAAGGATGGAGTAAATGGTATTATACAATATATTATACTGTAATTATATTATACATTTATATCATTATGATTTCATTCCATTAAATACAAAATAGAAATGAAAGTAGCGTTCATGCGTACGTACGACTTACCGTCTCCATGAACGGTGCATTTCATTTTTTACCTCTAAATGTTACGTAATATTATAAATGAATGTATATACTGGATATATATGATATATATGATATCTATATCATGAATATAATTCTGGATATAATGAATATATCACCACATGAACAACTTGTAATTATAAGAATGTTATTTTTGACTAAAGTACCTAAGATCGACAAAATGACCGTTATAAACTTAAATAATTACATAATGTTCATAACATGGTAATAAGGGATATAAAAGGAATAATGAACCTGAAAAATGTTCTTAAGTAAATAGGAATTAACTCTAGTTTATTATTCAGGAGGTTAAAGAACGGTCGAGTCCGGACAGGACGCAAGGTAAGGGAACTTCTTAACCCAATTTCTATTCTTTGGGTTAATCTCCTACTTTCAAATTATGTCATGATATTATTATGTCCTATCTTGTATTTTTACATTATTTATGTGTACATATAGTGAATACACATTATAGATTTACTTTATTTAAAAAAATGATCTTTTTAAGGACTTCGTCTCAATCCCCTTTCATTGAGGCATATTTGGTTTTATACACAACTTTCTTTTATACGGTGTATAAAACCCTTTGACTTTTACGTTTATTCAAAATGAATCTTTTTTATATGAAGCATTTTACTAAATGACAAAAAGGGAATGTTTTTCTTTCCGTACTTATGCAGCGACAACAACTTCTCTGCCGCCGTGACCATTATTTGAGTTTCGGCTTCCTCTACAAGCCATCATTTTTTTTAATGAAAAATAAATACAAAGTTTTAACTTTCTTTTATTTTGGTATTGAAAATGGTTTTGAAAGAATTTTTATTATATCAATGTGTTGTATTGATATCTTGTGATTGAAATGTGGAAATTTTATGTTTCCTTTATGCATGTTTTATGTGATACGATTATGTTATGGTTTATGATATGTTTAAACCTATTCATATGAGGATTGCATTGGACTTAATAAGTGACGGGTGGAGCCCGCTACAGCTCCTCGATGCATCGGCAGGTCTCATGAGACAAACTAGTGTCTTGGCACGAGGCCTTGACAAAATCTTATTTGTGGTCTTGGCATGAGACCTTGGCTATGTGGTTATGATAGTCTGGAATTATGCATTCCATCATTATGAAAGTGGTTATTGATATTGCATGTGATTATTCGACCAGTAGAATATCCATGTGAATAAGTAAATGGCATTATCTCATTTTACTTTTGCCATATTATGTTGAAGTTCATGTTTAAAAGGCTTTTTTTAGTTATACATTGCCTTAAATATTAATGTTTATTTATGAAAGCTTCAACAATATTGTTATCCTTACTGAGCATCTGAGCTCACCCCTTTCAATGTTTTAATATTTTCCAGGATGTGAAGAAGTATTTTATGAATGACCTGCAGGGATAGTCAGAAGGGGATATGAGTGTGGAATATGGATACTTTGTTATTGTAGTTTTTCACCTTATGATGTAATGTAACATTTATAAATTTATCTAGTGTTTCCAAGGCTACTAAACTAATCGGTCTTTCGAGACTTGATCTTTTGTGATCATGCCAATGTTACGAAGTAATGCACTGACTCTGGGTAGATGGGGTCGGGGTGTTACATGAAAACACATAAAAAATTGGTGAAACATGAACTTAAAATAACAAAGAAATGAAAACCATGAACTGTGGCCGCTTCACGGATGCACCCCCCATAGACCAGGGAGTTTATGCCCCTTTTCTGATCCGTCGCACCGCGTAGCACCCTCTTACACGGGTGAATCCCCGACCAAAGAACCCCCAACTAGCACCACCCTTAGCTGTCATTGCTCACATAGACCCCTCCACGTACCAACCAGGTACGTGGGCCGAACTCGGAGCCACAAAACACCCTGGTTTGCAGGATACACGCCAAGCCACGAACAACCATGGTTTGCGGAATTCCCATCAGTCTGCGGACCACACTGGTTTTCGGACGGCCTCTCCACCCGTGTAACACCTCTTTATGTGAAGGGCACCACCACTCATACACCTGTGTGTCCATCCAAATCCTTCGGAGTTCCCATTCCCCAAGCCAGACAAAATCCTTCCAATTCGGCCTGATCCTCCACAGCCCCCTCGTTGGCCCATTCATCGGCACCGAGCTGAGGCCTCCACCGGAGCCCCCAGACCCATGTGATGTAATCCTCAGGTGCATCAGTGCACCATTTTGATATCACATAGCCATGGTAAGCATGGGAAAAGGGGTTTCCCTAGACCTTCAGTGGATTTCCGAATCATTCATTGGTTCACATTCCCACGGTAATGCAGAGTCTGAGCACGGGAGTCCCATTTCTACCCCTCCACTTATTGGGACTGGGGAACTTCTCCCCTCCCCGGGGCGTGGCAAGATACCCATCATAAGGAAGCCCCCATGCACCTCTGTACTTTCCCATGGCCATGGCCAAGGAAGGGCGTAGTGGGGAAGGGTGTTGCTCCGTCCTTCTTTGGGGCCAAGTCCCTCTTCCGCTAGACTTTGTCGCATGGTCATCCATCTCGGAGTAATCCCTGACTTCTTGGGCTGCCTTTATGCATAAGCCCCAATCCAATTCCCACGGGAGCACCTTTAGCGACGTGATTGTTTGGTCTCTATTACCTCTTGTATCTCAAACCGATCAATACTCACATGGGCTTAGAGTAAGAATCGACCATGACATCCTCTTTTGGGCCTCCTCATAGTGTAATACCCAATCCATTATTGTGGTACTTCTCAAAGTGTAAGCCCCAATCCATTACTATGGTCCCCCTTAGAGTGTAATCCCCAATCCATCACCATGGGCCTCCTCAGAGTGTAATCCCTAATCCATTACTATGGGCCTCCTTAGAGTGTAAACCCCAATCCATTACTCTAGGCCCCCTCAGAGTGTAAGCCCCGATCCATCACTGTGGGTCCCCTTAGAGTGTAAGACCCAATCCATTACTATGGGCCCCCTTAAAGTGTAAGCCCCAATCCATCACCATGGGTCTCCTAAGAGTGTAAGCCCCACCCCATTACGAACTATGAAGACTTTGATCCGTGTCAAGGAATGGTAAATAGGAAGCCTCCATGAGGTTCAATCCCAATCACTATCAGAATCCCGGGTCTACATTCACGCCGGTTCTCTGACACCCCCATTCAAACTACATGGACATTGATCCTTTTCAACTAGGCAGGGTACGTAGGAAGCCTCCCCGAGGTTCAATCCCAACAACCAGTCGATCTGACTATCCTCATGTCATTTCACCGCACCAACCCTGGGCAGCCTGTAATGTAAGCCCCATACCAAACTAAACTACGTGGATTCTGATTCCTCTCATGAGGATACGTAGGAGGCCCCTACCACGGGTTCGATCTAAACACTCAAGTTGTTATTTATACCCCCTGGATGACAATAAACTCCAGAGTGCCTGACTATGAGTCTTTAAACAAGTACCGTCTCAATGATTCTAGACTCCTCGGGGTCATTAATCCAATGAGGGATGGTAAACCTCATGTATAAATGATTCTCAACCCCTGTGTCCAGCTAACCATTTCAAACTAGGATAAATCTGTGGATACTATGTTTGGGTATAAACCAAAGATTCACGAACACATGAATACAAATTAAACCTATAAGAGAGTCCCGGAATAGGAAATAATTCCCCCCAAAAGGGTGTGATGAGACCGACTTCCCATCCTCTCTTCCAATGTGAGTTCTTAAGCATCGCTAGTCAAACCACCCAGCGAACACCTGCCTTTGGAAAGTAGGTCCAAGTATTACTGGATATGGAATCATTGGGTGTTTCAAGGCGGAAAAAGGTGCACCCGATATGAGTGATTAAGCAGAACCCATCCTTCTCTAATCAACCGTTGGGTAGCGCACATTTCTTCCCCATGACCCCATCGTGCGCCACGAGACACATACGATTGAGGAATAACCATAAAGATTATAGGAAAACCTATGAAAATGTCATTGCCTTGGGTTTTATAGCATAGTTAGTGCATGGTTGTAGAGGAACCATGTAAAATTTATAATTTTGTTTTAGAAGGATATACATGGTTGGTGCATTGTTTTGAAAACCATACTACCAAACTTTATGAGATAGTGTAGCTCATACAGTAAGATCTACATGGTTAGAACATGGTTTGGAAATGGGGCGAAAAAATTATGTAGCTATCTAGAATTTATTAAAAAGAGGGGAAGACCATTTTACCCTAAAGATTTTAGGTGTCTCCCCCCTCCATCTTGCTCTATTTCATGTGTCAGGACAAGGAATCCTCTTGCCATTTCTCTCCTTCTATTTCCCATAATTTATGGTGTTTTTCTTATTAGATTCAATATAAATTATAGGTATGATATCTTCCTTACTCATATGTTCTTCCTATCCCTATTTAGCCTCATATTATGGTTGTATCTAGTTGGGTTTCTTGAGATGATTCCCCTAGAGCATGGTGGAATAATCCTATGTGATGCGTATTTTTCTCAGCTTAGCTAAAAGAGATCCCAGGAGGATGATGTCACTAGGTTCTGTGAATATTTTTTAAGTTATTTAATTGACTTGATTTTATTTAATGTTCTTAGATATTTGGATAAAATTATTTAATTAAATGAAGTGTGTAATTGGGGATTTGGTGTACTAAAGGATCGGGTGAATATTGGGGGAGGTGCGCAGCCCTTTACTTGATAATTTTGTCATGTAAGATAGCCCAATGAGTAATCCCTTGTTTATTCCATAAAATATTATGTAATTAATCATAAAAAATAATTAGATTTATTATAATTTTTTTTACAAATTAATTGAGGAGTTATGAATGGGGTTAGGGCCTCATATTGATAGATGATGGTCGAATGATCATGCATGAAAATAGGCGAGGGTGGATAAGATTTATTTGAATGGAATTACTCTATGAGTGTGGTAGGAGGTCCCTGAACATTGAATTGTGGTTTTTGATTTTTGGAATCTACATGTGATATATCATTACACTGCTATGCGTGATCGTCCATTTTATTTAAATAAATTGTTTCATTTGAATAAAATGCCAGTGAATGTAATGAATGTGTCAAGGTCCATGATGGACCCTTGGACACGTGTGATTCCTCGGCCACTGATGGTCGATAAATTATATAAAAATTAATGTCTTGAGACTTATAAACCCTAAGGGGTATAAATTAAATAAAATTAATTAACCTTTTCGCACAATTATATGCTCCCCCCAACAACTCCCAGTGGAGCAGAGTGGTGGATAGAGGTGATTGTCTTGATTATGATATGACATAACCTTGAGATTACTTATAGGCTTATAGGCTTTTCTATTAGAGATTGGGGTGGGTGTACCTACCCCCTTAGTATATGAGTTCTTCTTTGGGTATGACATAGGTAGATTATATATAGGTTGGGTGTGATGACTAAACTAGGATGGCTCAAAATATGGGATGTCCATTATGCTATCTCTTAAGAGTGATGCCAACATGACATTTTCGATGAGGATAAATAGGTTATAATACAATTATGATAATTTTGAGGGATGTTATTTCCTCTGAGTGATGGTATTGGATTGAGATTTGAAGTCGAGATTTAGGATCCCATGTAGGGTTTTTATATTGAGGTGTGACCCAAGGGACCTTGGTGGGTGCCCCAGTATTAGCTTAAACCTCAAGAGGGTTATGTGGGAGAAATTTCATTCTCGATTCTAAGTGGAATATTAGATCTTAATAATTAGTAGAGATGGTCTAGGTTGTGTTCTTTTGAGGAAAAACTAGGAGATGTGTAATGGGATCAACATATTCACATCCCTTATGATGTTAGTTATAATACCATGGGTCTATTTTGGGCCTCAATGCTTCATGTGATACTATGGGAGGATGTTAACCCCCTTTGATTATGAGTGGAACCACCAGGTGGATGTTGGACCCCAATGACTATATGATATACTCTTAGCTGGATGATGTCCGATGATGAGTATATAAGACATTACCAGGTGGATATTGTCCCCTGATGATTATGTAAGATACTCATGGGTGGATGATGTCCCCTAATTAGTATTTGAGACGCTACCTAGTAGATGTTATCTCCTGATGAGTATTTGAGATGTTACTTAGGATCTTTATGATTCCTGATGATATATATATATTATGACATGATTAGGATGATTCATCTAATTCGTTTTTCTCAACTAATGTGATAATGTTCATGAGATTTCATTACAGAGCTTGTATCCACTTGGTCTCTATGTAATATGCTCAGAGACTTCCCACACTGGATGAAGTGGGTATGGTCAATCCCAAGTGCCACCTTAGAACCTAAGGATCTATGGGGATTATTTATTATGTTTGTACACTAATTTCATTATTTTTATTATATCACATGTGAATAAACTATATTTAGTGAATATTTTTGGGACTCGTTGGTGGTTCCCTGCTAATTTGTACTCACAGCTTGCTTGGGTGGCCATGGATCATGGGAATCTAAGAAGACTTCACTATTCATAAGTTCAAGTACGGCAGAGGCCTAATGTTGCATGATCAACTGGGATAGCTCAAATGGAGTTGGAGACTATAATGTTATAAGGATTAAGGATATTACTAGATCATCTTATTTATTTTTGTTCTCTAATTTATTCTTGTATATATGGTTGTTTCGTAGGGAGACTAGTTAGAATGTGTGCTTGTATGCTTTCGCATTCAATTATTATTGATGGTTATGTTTTATTTATTCATGCATACTCTGGTTATTGTTCTAGGTGTTGTTTGGTTATTTTACACTGTTATTTGAACTCTTATATGAGGAAATAGTCTCCCACTATAATACCATATACCATCACTACTAGTATGTAGCCTATGTCATATGGGAGGCACACCTGAGATCTTGTGATACACTATTGGTTTGGCACTGTGGATTTGTACAGGGTAGTGAGGCATTATGCTTGAATTGTTATAGACTTTGATATATTTAAAACAACTTATTTAATTATTCCATGCACACCTCATGCGAGATTAAAATGTAATATACCTAGACACATCACAAATAATTCAAATATTGATGTTATAGTTTCACATTAATCTAAGATCGTTTTCAAGGTTTTGACCATTACACACACATTTTATAGTTTTAAAAGACTAAACACGTTTTTTCAGTCATATCAAGTAAAAAAAGAACTCAGATTTATAATTTTAAGTTCCTAAATTTTATAAATAATCCATTAGTCATTTTCATTTGATTTTAAGGTAATCTATTTTTGTTTTCTTGGTTTTGACCCTCTAACACATATTTTTATATACATTGATATCTTTAAAATAACTTATTTAGTTATTCTAATAAAATTACATGTATTATTGACATTCCATCTACTTAGACACATAAAAAATAATTTGAATATGGTTTCTGATGATTACACGTCAATCTAAGGTGGTTTTCTAGATTTTTTCCATTACAAACACTTTTATTTTTTAGAATAATAAAAATATATTTTTGATCACCCCAAGAAAACCAAAACTATAATTGATATAGATTTAGTTACTATATTTTATATGTCAATCATCAGTAATTTCTTTTATTTCATATCAATATAAGGTCATTTTATTGGTTTTAACTCCATAATAGATGTTTTTAATGACTTTGATTTCTTTAAAACTGCTTATTTATTTATTACAAGAACACCACATGTTGGATTGATGTATCATCAACTAGAACACATTAAAAATCATTTAAAAATCATTTTATATGATTTTATGTCAATTTAAGGTCATTTTATATGTTTTTATATTCACACACACATTTAATAGTTCAAAAACGCTAAAAATTCATTTTTTTCATTATAAGAAATTTGTAACTTGGATTAATATGGAGTCAGTTTTTACATTTTAGAAATCAAAAATCCGTAATTTCCCTATTATTCTTGGTAAATATAAGATTGTTTTCTTGGTTTTGACCCCATGATGCATATTTTTAGAGACATTATTGTCTTTAAATATTTTTATTCAGTCATTCCAAGCATACCATGTATATTATTGATGTTTTCCCTACTCAAAAATATCATAAATAATTGATAAATATTTTTATTGTGATTTTACATCAATATGAGGTTTTCTATAGGTTTTTACCATTACATGCATGTTTTAGAGTTTCGAAACACTAAAAAAATTAGTAATCCTTATATTACTGAAAGTATGATTTATGTGGTGTATCCTTGTACATTTAAAAAATTAATCTATAATCATTTTCTTATGAGTTCATTATAATATATTTTTTTCATTGTTTTAAGACTCAGACTTGTGTTTTGGAAGTCTTTGATTACTTTAAAACTTCTTGTATAGTTATTCATAGTGCACCAAACATCTAATTGATATGTCATTTATTTAAACATTTTAAAAATAGTTCCAAGACCATTTTCCTATGAGTTTATTGTAATCCAAAGTTGTATTTTAGCTTTTGTCTATTACACACATATTTTACAGTTTAAAACCCCTAAGAATTCATTTTTAATCATCCCAAACAAATAAAAACTCTAATTTATGTTTTATTATTTAATTTATTTCTTAGATTAATCACTGTATTTTTATTATTATTTCATGGAAATATGAGGTTGTTTTATTTATTGTAACCTCTTGACATTCATTTTTAAAGGTTGTAATATCATTGAAGCTACTAATTTAGTCATTCTGAGAAAACCATATAATATAATCGTAACTAAAGTTGATATGGACTCTCTTACATTATTTCAAAAATTAATATATAAAATTTTTACTATTATTTAATTAAAATCTATGGCCATTTTCTTTAATTTAACCCCCTGGAATGTGTTTTTAAATACTTTGATATCTTTAAAACTACTTAATTTGTCATCTAGAGAACACTACACCCTAGATTGATGCAAATTCTATTTAGAAATGTCATAAATGATTCAAAGATCATTTTCTTATTATTCCACATCAATACAAGTTTATTTTCTATTTAACACCCCTATATTTTTATAAAATATTTCCCTTTAAATAATGTTAGTTATTTCATATCTTGGTTTCACGCAACATCAAGTTTAAATGAATCGCGTAATATTATAAAAATATTATGTTTATATTATCTCCTAAACATTATATTTGAGAGATTTAATATTAATAACTAAATTATAAAAAATATGTGGTCTATTCATTTATAAAATTAATTAATTAGTTATGAAATGGTTAGAATTTAAAATAAAAATTATTTTAAAACAAAAGTGATATTTTTCTGAAAAAAAATTGTTTTATAACTGAATTGAATTTTACATAAATATATTAAATTAATATTGGTGAGTCATTTTTATGAATTTTATATATTATTTAATTGATCAAAATTTTTAAACATTCAATCAAATATTTATCTAAGCTTATGATAATAATAAATCTAGTTTTATGCTTAAAAATATAATTTTCCTAAAAAACCTATTTTATCGCATTTTGAGCACTTACATTAAAATCAATTTATAAAATTTATAGGTATTGAATTAGATAAAAATAATTAAGTATTTATAATTAGTATGTTTAAATTTAGTAATTAATCCCCTTTTATTTTTGTTCAATATGAATAGTAACTATGGTAAAATTTATTACCACGGTAAAGGGTAAAATGGGTTAATCTAGATTGAAAATAAGTGATATGGCCATTACTTTTCATCCTGTTTATTATTGGATAATTTTATTTCTAACCTTAGCACCTATGTTTTAAAAAAATTCTATTTAATGGAAACTTTTCAATGAAAATGACTTAGATATTATTAAAATTAAAGAAAGTGAAAAAAATGTCACAATATTATTTTTAGTTAGTATAATGTTTTAATATGGGGATAACCAGAAGATATGATCAACTAAGAATATTATTTGGAAATATAAAATATTATTATCCATCATGGTAATTTATTTATAATTTTTAGAAATTAAATATTTACCTTAAACTCTTACACAATGTTGATGCAGTATTTATTCAATTCACAGAAAAATAAAATAAATGATAGTAAAAATATTAAATATAAAATAAATTTTTATATTTAAGGTGATACACGAATTATATAGATTAAATTTACATGTTAAGGATATAATAAAATATTTTATTCTAATTTTACAAGTTTTATTGGTTTTTTAAAAATTCAAAGTAGAGAATAGTATCAAAATTGACAATTAGAACATATTATGGGATTAATATTTTATTAAATTATTTAAAAAACATAATAATATTTAAACAATACAATGTGATTATTAATTGGTCTAAAATAGTATTAATTATTCATTTATAGTCCAATTTATACCATATAAGTAAAAATTATAACCTTTTAATATTAATATTTTTTATCGTAGTTAAAATTAAAATAGGTTAACAAAGGGTTAATCAAAATGATAAGGTTTTAAATCACACAAAAACTTGTCTAAAATTTATTGGTTAATGATATTAAACCATTATATTATATTATCTTCAAATCCATGTCCACTTGGTGGTATTTCTATATAAATGAATTTATTATAATTTTATCACTTGAAAATTTTAAAAAGTGCCCATCTCCTCAATTATAAAAGGACACCTCCTCCCTCTCTTATTTACACCACTTAGAGCCTTCTAGATAATCCATCATCATAAAATTTATCTTATATGCTTCCCTATACATATTCTATAGGTTCTTCTATTTTCAAAATACCAACCCTAGATCTTTTTAGAGGAGATCCAAATGTGACGTTTCAAATAATAGCTAATCGCTCTAATTGATCACTTTCTTATTATAATATTCCTTACCTCATATAAATATATTATGTTTTCATAAAAAAGTAAATTAATTATCCAAAATATTCTTAAATTTTATTATGATTATTAAAACACCATTATACACCCTCTTTCCCATTAAATAATAAGTGAAAGTATCGATTGTGTGTATGTGCAGCTTACTGTCTCCAAGTAGCGATACAAATTATTTTTCATCACCATATTTTGAGTATGGGTGTTATGATGTGTTTAATTAATATATATGATATATATCATAGGTATAATATAATAATGATTCTGTAAATATGGTTTATTACTTACCTTTCTTTCATTCTATATATTGAAAAATAAAAACAGTGTTCATGCGTAAATATGTCATATCATCTCTATGAACAGTGTAATTCATTAGTTTATTTATACTTTATATGAAAGATTATAAATATGTATATAATTATTATATTTATTTTTTATACCAAGTTTAACAATTATTAAATTATGAGACAAAGATCAAATTATAAGGACCAAGACTACTAAATCAAAACATGCTTGAAATAAAAAATAGTTATCGCCTTGAACAATGATTTTAATAAAAAATTATTAATAAACGGGTGATAAGATGTTATAAGTAAACAATAAATGGTATGATAAAATTAATTTTATTTAATAAATGTATAATAAATCTATATTTGTTATACCATAGTTCTTAACTTGAACAAATAAAGGCATGACTTGAGGTAAGGTTTTATTTCATAATCTTACCATTTTTTTGGATTGTTTACATTTAATTATCCCCAGGGGAATATTTCTATTCCATGTTCATATTTTCTAAAAATGTTTTCAAAAATGTTTTCAATATTATTCTAAAATATTTAAAATAAATTTTTACCTATGATTAAATTTTTACAAAATGGTTTCAAAAAAATATTTTTTTCATTTTCGAAATAAGGTACTTTGTGACTTTTCTAAAAAAAATGAAAGGAATGTTTTTTTACTTATAAAGCATGAGAATATTTTACCTCTATCATAAAGCCTTATTTATTTAAATCTTCCTATAAAATATAAAAATTTTATTTAATAAAATGTTTCCCTTTTAAACTTCCTGTATTTTCAAAAAAAAACATTTTCAAAATAGAAATGATATTTCCCTCAAGAATTATTTCAAGTGATCTTTCAAAATATTTCTCTATCAAAGACAACATTATTTTATTTTACTTATGCATTAATGGGGATATGATACAAGGGTAACAACCTTATTATTTCTCTATATGGTTTATTTTTATGATGGTGTGACTTTTTTGAATTTCATTACTTTTCCATGGGTTATGAAACGATGAAATGTTTATGAAACCTATTTCTTTTCACGAGTTTAGATATAATAAATGATTTATATTCTTGTAGAACACATACGTATAGTTTTCATTTTATGTTGTGTGGGGCCTATATCTCCATCTAATTAATTGGTAAATGATTTATATCTCATGAGATAGATAATACTATAATGGGGAGTGAACTCTTTTTAGTAAGATAGAACTGTAATGGGGAGTGAACCCAATTTAGTAAGATAGGTCCGGAATGAGGAATGATCCTAGTTTAGTAAGGTACTTTTTCCACTATTATGGTTATGGGAGTGAACCCATTCTAATATTATATACATGGTAGTGATCCTTGAATACTATGTAAATTATTTTCTAGGATTAATTTTAGGCCACAATTCCATTTATTTTTGTAGTTGGGGACTTTCCCAAGTGGTAATGGCTCCCCGTAATCCTACATCATCCCTCAGATCAAATCTGGGTGGGAATGGATTTCCACTGGAAATCGGTGACACAGGCATGATGCAAGCAGGTAGTGATGCAAGCATGACATAGACAGATGGTTATGTATGAATGATGTAGGCATGACGTAGGACTGGGACTTCAGTCCAGTTTTGCGGGCCTTTAGGATATGTAATGGGATTCATTCCCACTAGGACATTGGGCCATGTACTGAATAAATAAGGATTGGTCAGTGGGTTATCCCTTGGGGGGATATGTTCTACCTTTCCGACCTGTGTGTGTGGTGTATGTTTTCTTAATGTAATTGTACCCCCAAGAACCTAATATATATAATATGCAAATGTTGTGTTCATAAATGTATACCCTTATGGTCATGTTAAGCTTATGTAATCATTGATATCTCCCTTTTTTACCCATACTAATCATCTAATATCACCCTTTCTTATGTTTCTTTTCCCCAAAATATGAACAATGGTATTAAGTTTGTTATTCCTAAAAAGGATCTAGTTATGAGGAAATGAGTGGGAGAGGATGTTGATATATTATAAACAGTTTTTTTATAATTCCATGTTTCAAAAGACACATGGCATGTACAGTTCTTGCATGGATTTTTTATGTTATGTAATTAATATTCATCTTAAAAGATGTAATATATGTATATGAAAATTATAGACCATTATATTCTAGGTTTTGAATGTTACACTCATGTTTTAGAGTTTTAAAAAACTAAAAATATGTTTTTGTTCATCTAGAGAAAGAATAAACTCTGATCAAAGTGGAATCATTTCTTAAAATTCAAAAATCAATCATCTTTCATTATCTAGTGATTTTAGGGAAATTTGAGGTCATTTTCTTAGTTTTGACCCCACCCCCACAGCCCTCCCCTTCAAACCTATTTAAAAGACTTTTATATCTTTTAAATGGAAAATTTATGAGGTTTAAAAGGATTTAATAACAACTAAGAAGGGGTTTAAATTTGTTGATTACTTTTTATAAGTTTCAATACTTTTTAAAAATTCACCCTGGAAACCTATTAAGATTTATTTCCTTATCATATATTTTTAAATACTCATGCTAGAAAAAAAATAGGAAAGAAAGTAAAGCACACAAGATTTAAAAGGTTTATCCTTAGTGTGAGAACCTACATAATTTCCATGGACACTCTCATGGGTCTACGTAAATTCACTATTATGAAGAAGTGAATACAACTTGTGCCAAATCCTATTAGAAACCTTTTATCTCCAAGTATAAAATATTATACTGACTCCCGTTAATTTAAAATGTTTTCTAATAAAAAAATTGATCCAAACAAAATATTAAATAATTTTTTAAAATATCTCCACAATTTCTTAGTCTGAATCCTTAGTCCAATTTGGATGGATCTAATTTTCTCAATCTGATGAGTCTATATATGTTTCTCTCAATACAATGAGTCTAGATCTGATTCTATCAATATGATGAGTCTGTATATGATTCTCTCAATACAATGGACTCAATATGATGAACCATTTATCAATCTAAAAAACTAAAACTCTAATCAAATGATCAATATGATCTTTCTCTGTCCGATCAACTTAATACGATCTTCTTAAATATAATCTTTCTCAATCTCGTAAATGAATATTCAACTGTTTGATCCTCCTCATGAGATCTCTGTTTGAAAAAAACTTTCAATTGAATTCTTTAGTGCTCTACCTTTTTCTCTTGTCTGAAATTTAATAATGAAAGAATGATTTGAGAAAATCTTTATAGGAGACTCAAAAAACAAAAAAGGTAAATTTAAAAACCTTCCCTTCTTCCTCAAATTTTAAAAACTCTGAAAATCACTCACATTTAATATTGAACTTTGAATTCTCCAATACTCCTTATATTTCTTTGAGATTTATAAAAAAATAATTTCAAGTTTGACCTATTCAAATCTTAATAAAACTTCTAGAATTTTCTTTTTGAGTTTACTTCATAATCATCTCATTACGAATCTTTTTCCTTCTCATCTCATTAATAATTATATTTTCTTCTCAGATCATTACGAATTCAGTTTCCTTATCAGCTCATTATGAATTATATTTCCTTATCATATCATTATGAATTATGTTTCCTTATCAACTCATTATGAATTTTTTTCCTTCCCAATCCATTAAGATGAACCAAATTCCTTCTCAGAGTCAATCTGATAGAATCCTCATAACGATGGAATGATCACTATGATGAAATTACCATTACGATGGATTTTCCCATTAGGATGGAAATCACATTATGATGGAAATACCATTATGATAATATTCCCATAATGAAAAAATTATTCAATGATGACCCCATTAAGAAACTTTGAGTTCCTTCAAACTTCATCAGCTTTACACATTCTTAATTATAACAACTTCTAAGTCAAGTGCTTCTATATACGATTGAGACTTTATCTTGAATTTTTAAATTGATGAAATATTTATTATTCCTACATTTATTCAAAGGATTTTATCATGATATTTTCCAATGTTTTTTAGAACATCTGGATAATAAAATCATCATCTGATTTATTTCTAGAAAGTATGAAAAACTTCTAACTCCTAACTTTACTTTCTTTAACAACATCCCTTTCAGTATCATTATGACTTCATCACTCAAAAACATATTTCTTTCTCTGAATATATAAAAATAAAACTTCTAGCTACAATTTATGCCTTTGATTCCTTTGGATTCAATGATCTTCAATGTCATGTCGATGGACCTGAATATAATAAAGTATTTGATCAACAACTTCATTTTTCTGACTGCTTCTATGTATGGTGCTACTCAATCCGGATACCTAGGACCAAAATAATTGTGTCTAGAAAAAAAAATTCATAGGCCTAATTATGATGGGTTAGGTTTGACTCTTCACTAATAAAAACATTTGAATACAAAACGGTTAGTTGTCAACAAATACAAATACTTTGTTAAAACAATTATCACAATGGTTCTTCAATTTATCCATTTTGATCACATCGTTTATTGGATTGATATTTTATCTATTCATACAAATAAAAAAGATTCAAGGGATATTTTCATATGATTTTACCTTAATGTGAGGTCATTTTCTATGTTTTTGACCATTACACATGAGTTTAAGAGTTTTAAAACACTAAAAAAATGTAATCATCCTAAAAAATACATTACTTGGATTGATATAGATTTGATTATTATATTTTAAAAATAAATCATCATCCGTTGTGATATGATTTCATGGAAATATGAGGTTTTTTCTTGGTTTTGAACCACTAACATGTGTTTTTATAGATATTGATATCTTTAAAACTTCTTTTTTTGTAATTCCATGAACACCACATGTTTAATTAATGTTATTACTATTTATTAATTTCGAAAATAATTAAAATATATTTTTTTATTAATTTCTATAAATATGATATCATTTTCTAGGTTTTTACTATTACACACACGTTTTAGAGTAGTAAAATGCTAAAAATATGTTTTTATACATCCTAAAAAAAACGAAGGGTAGGATTTATGTGGTTGATCTTCATACATTTCAAAAATTAATATATTCTCATTTCTCTATAATTTCACTCCAATATGAGCTCATTTTCTTGGTTTTGAACCCCTCACATGCATTACTAAAGACTTTGATAAATTTAAAACATATTATTTTCTCATTTTGGGCACACCGCATGTCATATTGATATGACATCTATTCAAAAATGTCAAAAATAATTCAAAAAAATATTTTCCTATGTTTTCACATTAATCAAATTGTTTTTTCCTAGATTTTGACCATTACACACAAGTTTTAGAGTTTTAAAACACTAAAAAATACATTTTCAGTCATCCAATGAAAATTAAAAATGCGGATTAATGTGGATTTAGTTCCAAAATTTCAAAAATTAATCATCAGTCATTATCCTATTATTTTATGGAAATTTGAGGTCTTTTTCTTGGTTTAGACCACCGAACACACCTTTTTAAAGACTTTAATATATTTAGATCTACTTATTTAGTCATTATGAGGGAACTACAAGTACAATTGAATTTAATTATACTTGACCATGTTATAAATAATTAAAATATAGTTTTATTATGATTTTATATCAATATAATATCATGTTATTGGTTTTTATTAAACATGAATGTTGTAGAGTTTTAAAGTGCTAAAAATGTATTTTTGGTCATCCTGAGAAAACTATAACTTGGATTGAACTGGTTTCACCTCCTAAATTTTAAAAATAAATATTCCATAATTTTTATATGATTTCATGGAAATAAGAAGTCACTTTATTGGTTTTGAACCTCTGATATGAATTTTTAATGACTTTGATATCTTTATAACTAATTATTTAGTTATTTTGAGCATATCGCATGTGAGATAAATATGTTTTCTACTTAGGAACATCAAAAATAATTCAAATATATTTTTCTTATAATTTCACATCATTACAAACTTTTTTTATTTTTTAACTATTACATGGACATTTTAGAGTTATAAAACACTGAAAATTTGTTTCCAATCATCTTAAGAAAACCAAAACACATATTGGCATGGAATTAGTTCCTATATTTCAAAATAAATCTATGATAATTATCCTATGATTTCAAAATAATTTAAGATCATCTGTTATGTTTTGATGGTGTCACTATTGTGTGAGACATATCTTTTTCGTAATAATAACCATTCTCGAAATAGAAAAAAATTATACATTTAAAAAGAAAAGTTAAATAATAAAAAATTAATAAAAAATACCTCATTCATCAAGTACATCTACATTCATATCGCCTAAGGACTCATGACGATTCCCACTAGTTCTATCTAGGTCCTAAAACATATGTAAATATTATATATTATAAGAATATTAACAAAAATGGGTGTGAGTATAATTTATTTTTTTTACATATGATTCCGACATGTATACACCATAAATGGTATGTTGCATCATCACCTCATTTATATGTGCTTAAATAGGTGATATTATCTACTTATACTATGCCCATATTTGTTGAAATTTAGAATCTATATAATGCTTCATAGTCTATGCTAAAATATCTTCCTTAGGGTATGTGTGCATATATATATCTTTGAATGAACCCATTTCCAACTCTCTAACAACTACACATCATCATACGCCTATATCATATGTCAATGAGTAACCATGACCATCGCACCCCATGACATGCTAAAATATCTCATCTCTATACACAATAATCTGTCAATGATCCCCTATAATTTTTTATATTAAATATAATTAATTAATTAATTAAATTTTTTAATAATTTATATGAAATAAAAATACATTTTTTACTAAATAACTTTCTTCCTATAACCCTAGAAACATTAGGATTAGCCACCCGATGATCCCTCATCCATACTAATATCTGATTAGTTGGATCACCTTGCTAGTGTAACTGCATAAAAGGTGACCACCAATTATGTATTTATATTTATGTTATACAATAAAATTTTAAATATATTAATGATAAATTAATTCTAAATATACATTATGTCTAAGTTGCAACAAATGTTGAATGCCATGTTTGGATATTATGCCCTATAATGCCTGATTATGTGAATGGTGACCTGATTCAAACTCTATTCAATATATTTATCTATCATAAATATGAAATATTACACTTGTTTACATATTCACAATAATTAATTTTACCATTGACACCGTAGTAGACCAAAACAAAACCAAATATTACCACAGAGTGGGAAGAACATCTGAAGGGACTTGTTTTATGATGTTTGGAACACTCAAAAATTATAATGTATGGTCTCTCTTCATCCTTACCTTATAATATTTCCATAACTTTTAGTATTTGGAAATTCACTCTGGTAGAAACTCATCTGGAAAATATGTCAAATTAATCCATTTCAAAAAAAAATTGTGGCTATAATAATAATAAAAATAATGTAAGAAAAAATTAAATTGTATTACCCGAACCACTTCAAATTATATCCTAGGGGAATGATGTTCACTATTGAGTTGTAAGAGGGAATATTTTGGGGTCTCATATCATATGTCATAGCTAAAGAATCAGTGAACTTGCACCCACTCTAATTGTATGAAAGTTGTTAAAAAATAACCCATCTATTCAGGTACACAAGTTCTAAGATCTAACCCCTATATTAGGACCCCTATACGTGCAAGAAGACACACTATCTACCATAAAACATAAATCTATAATATGGTAAACAATAAAAGATTTTTTATTTAAAAAACTAATAAGATAATGTACTTATAAAAAGTTATACTAAATTAACATAAAAAATAAGAACATATATACTAGAAATGCCATATGAAGAACCCTGATCTACTTGTGGCATATCAAAATTTATAAAAAAATATAAAAAAATAAAAAAATTACAAATAATTCAATAATATTATTATAAATGTTAAAAAATATAAATCTATAATTGGAAATAAATTATATCCATTCCTTCACTAATCATGCAAAAAAATTCTCCTTAAACTGTCTCCATGGCCCAATGAATATTCTATTCTCATAAACATATAAAGGTTCAGTCAAGAGTTTTCTTAGGAAATTTAGTAATATATATTTCCTCTCTTTTAATAATAAAAACAAACCTACGTGATATTTTCACCATAACTTTCAATTTTAAATTAGATCAAATAAAGTAATCCTTCCATGTTTACAATGCTAGTATAAGGCACTAATTTCTTACTCAGTTATATTTAAGGGAAATATTGTTAAAGTTTACCAACATAATTTTGAAATGGTATAATTTTTTACATGAACTATATTATCCCATGTGAACCTCAATAATATATATCTTAATCCATGATTTTAAATAACGTTAGTAATGTCTATTGAAAACCCATAGCAATAACCTGCATCGATGAATGGATAACCAATACCATTGTATTTCATTGATTAATTAATATCAACATCACTAATGTGAAATCAAAATATATTATAATCCAAATACTAGTAACAACTAAATATAACATATATACCACCATTTAGTAGGTTTAGTTCTTCAGTCACTGTATGAGTACCTAATTCACACATATTATGAATCTGTAAATTTAATGTAATTTGTAACGCCCTAACCCCAGTTACCCAGATTCGGTTCATTATTACATAACATTGGCATGATCACAAAAGATCAAGTCTCGAAAGACTGATTAGTTTAGTAGCCTTAGAATCACTAGATACATTCATAAAGTTTATATTACATCATAAATTGAAAACTACAACAACATAGTCTCCATAGTCCACACTCATATCCCCTCATACTATCCCTGCAGGTCATTTATAAAATACTTTTTCACATCCAGGGAAAAATAAAACAAAAGGGTGAGCTCAGATGCCCAGTAAGGATAACAATATAGCGGAAACTTTCATAAATAAGCATAAACATTTAAGGAAATGTACAAATAAAAAAATCCTTTTAAACTTGAACATCATCATAATATGGCAGAAATAAATGAAATAATGCCATTTACTTATTCACATGGATATTCTACTAGTCAAATAATCACATGCAATATCAATAACCACTTTCATAATAATGGAATGCATAATGCCAGACTATCATAACCACATAGTCAAGTCCTTGTGCCAAGACTAAAAATAAGATTATGTAAAGACCTTGTGCCAAGAAACTAGTTTGTCTCTGAGACCTACCAATGCATCGAGGAGCTATAGCGGGATCCACCCGTCACTTATTAAGTCCAATGCATTCCTCATATAAACAGGTTTAAACATAACATAAACATTCGTATTAAAACTAGCATACGAAATGTCAATACTTTCTCCATAAACCAGTAATTATATAAAAATAACGCATCCACAGTCAAACATATCACAAAACCTTCAATAAAATGTGGAAGTTTTTTATCATAATAAATCAACTTCAAATAAACTTAAAATACATCAAATGATTTTTTACATAGATGAAATCAAAACTATTTGAGAGAAATATCTCTTTTTTGAAAACATTTAAAAGTCACATAATTATAAAAGAAAACATTTACTTTGAAAATATTCTTAAAATATTGTAAGGGATGTTTTGACAATTTTATAACGGTAGAAAATAGCTACACCTGCCGTATAAGTTAAAAAAAGGCATTCTTACCTTAATTCTATCAAAAAGGTTAAAAAATACCTTGCTTGGAAAATGATGGAAAGATTCCTTTATAAACTTATTATAAAAAGTCAAAAAAGGGAATAAATGACTTTAACCCATATTCTGTAAAATATTAATAATGTTTTGAAATACATTTTTAAGAAACATGGATGTGGATGATAAAGAGGTCCCAGTAGATAATTACACATAAACAACCTCGGATAATGAAGAAATTGTGAAATGAACCTTTAACTTGTACTTTTCCTTAGTTGATGGTATGTTAACCTCCTGTATAATAGTTAAAACATTGTTATTAAATTATACAAGTATCATATACATAATTATGATATCATATATGATCTTCTAATAATGCTTTGTTAATAATATTTTAGTATTATAGTCGTTTCGGGTGTTTACTTACTTGTTTTCTTTTATATGTTTTGTTACATAAGTGGTGTTTTTTATGGATAGGTTGTATATTTTTAATATCCGTAATGATATAAAGTTCTTAAACATTAATTTTAATCATCAAATGAGAATTATTCTTGAATGGATACGATGGGGAATGAATCTCATCGCGTTCGTGGAGACGGTAGTCCGTACGTATGCACAAGCGACAATATCATTCTTTTGATATAAAAATAATATATAATTTGATGTTATATCATATATAAAGAATAATTATCATGTTATATTTATTATTTACATGAATTACACATCATTATTATATCCATCCAAATAATAATGTTTTGAATAACAATTACACCACGATGTGGAGACAGTAAGCCGTACGTACGCACATATGGTGACATGTCATTAAAAGGATGGAAAGAATACTAAATATGGTTGTAACATATTTATAATAACATCTCAATATATAGAAGATACTGGAGTTATTATTTTAGAATGTGAATAACAAATAAAGAATAAGTTGAAGAAGAAAGGTACTTGAAAAAGGGTGGTGAAAACATTACCTCTTCTTCGGGTTCTTCCTTTTGATTTGATCAAAAGGGCTCCTTAGGATGGCTTTATGATCAAAATAATTCCTCAAGGTTGAATTTATGGAAGTTTATAGAGTATTTTGGTAGGGTTTTGTCTAAACAAAAGTCTTTGATGGTGTGAAGAATTGGTTAGAAGTTGTATCCTTTTATAAGGGGGAGGAGGGGCTCTTTAGAAAAAACTTAAAGTATTAATTTATAATAAATTCATATTCGGTTTTTAATGGATAAAAAGTGTATTACTCAAATTATAATGTGGGGATGGGTCTAAATCCTTTCAACCAATATATTTTAGACAGGTTTTGTGTATTATATTAACCTTATCTTTAATTTTTAACTCTTAGTTAATTAGATTGACATTTACCATGTTACTTTGTATTTTTATATTATATAGTTAATAAACTTACTATATACATCCAAGAGACACCCATGTGGTCCATTAATGATAAAACTATCATAATATTAGTCTATTGTCCGAGCCTTAGATATTTAGGAATATGATATCAATTAATAATATAATATTTGTTTTAAAAACTCTTTTATGACAATTTTGACACTATTCAGTATTTTGTTTTTGATAAATTCACAATAGTATTATTACATCGAACCAAATTCATATAACCAGTCCTACTATGTCATATTAACCTAGAAAATTAGTGTAATTCATAAAAATATTCAAATTACATTAATTTTTATATTTATAATATCAATTATTTGTTTCTTTCATTAATAAGGAAAATATTGCATCATTATTGTGTCATAAATAAATTAAATTATAAAATGTCTAAAAATTATAAATAAAATACCCTTATTTAAGAAATATTTTTATCTTTTTAATGAATATTTATAGTCTAAAATATAACATACATAACCCTATGTAAAAATTGTTTTTTTAAAAGATATATGCTTATGTCATTTTTGTATTTACTTTTAACATAATTAATATAAAGTGTCCCTATCACCTACAAGTGGCTCCATGGGGTCCCAAAATCGACTCCAAGATGCCCATGGTCAGACATGTATCCACCAATAAGGTTAGGACATGTTTTAGGGTAATTTATTATTATTATAATATTAATTTTTTACCCATATTTATCAGATTTACCCTTTAACCATGGTAAATAAAATATTTACCGAAGTAATTATAATAATAATAAATTACCCTAAAATGTTTGACATGACAAATATATAAATTATAATAGGTTTAATACATTTTATAAGAATAATATAACAACAAGCCAAATCTTATACATAAAAACAAATATTTTAATGAGGGCAATTTTACTACCTTTTAATAGTGCACCTAATTTAAATATGAATTTAAAAAATTTTATTAATTTAATATAAAAAAAATAACTACATATTTTAATGAGGAATATATAAATTATTATAGGGTTAATTTTTGGTATTTTTCTATGAACTTTCATTTTCTAATGAATAGTGAAAATACTAAATTTTCATTCAAATTTGCTTTTTCATCTAATTTATTGATAAGAATAAATTATATTTTAAATTATTTTTAAAGTATAATTATATGTATTTAACATAAATTAATCCAATTTATATAATTATAATCAATTTCAAATTGAAATTATATAAAAAAACATATCACACTTTTGAACATTTTTCCGTTAAAAACTCGCTTTGTCGTCCTGTCTGCGGTATTAATTTTAAATTAATTTATGCCAATTATGTGATTTTAATTTTTAAAAATTTATTCCATATTTTGAATAATCGTGATTTATAATTTATAATTAGTTCAACTTAGTTATTTACCAAAAATATTACTGAATGTGATTAAAATTAATTATAGTGATTAAGAGAAAAAATAGCTTAACAATGGAATAAACCTTATACTTAAGGTCCAAAATGAAATATTGTAAAAAAGGATTGTATGAAAATATTTAGATCCTATAAAACTTTTTATATACTTTTTACCATTATTTTAGAGACTTGTTTTCAGAAAAACAAGGCTGAAATTCCCGTTCTAAAAATTTACAAGAATACATCTACTCCTCCACTATAAAAAAATGCATTAACCCCTACCACTTCCTCACACCTCTCAAGAGACTTAAGTTAGGAAAATATCTACCAAAATATATCCTAAAAATACCTTCACTAAACCTATAAGCCTCACCTTATGCATAAATCCACCCAAGGAATACTTTTGGTGGGAACCAAAAGGAGTTACCCGAATAAGTTGTAACATCGTTTCTCAAGATCTTTAGTTTTATTTTTTTATCTAATCTTCAAATTATCCTCAATCCGTGATTATATAACAAAAAAGTATCCTAAATATACTAATGTTTTTTATGTTAAATTTTCTACCAAAACTTACACAAACTTCCAGATAATGTGTAACAAACTTATCGTTCATATGTACGGTGAACTACCGCCTTATGAAACAAAGTTGTTCGTTTTTTCCTTTAACACCACTCATAGGTGATAATTATAGTGGAAAAAAATTTATATATGATATATATGATATTAATAATTTATTTGGGATTATTTGGGTTTTATATAGAACATAACTTTATGATTTCCATTTTTTTGGAATACAATAACATTGTTTGTGGATGTGTGGACTACTACCACCAAAAAATGATATGATTTGTTCACATGATACATGGAATGTGTGAAGGATGGTTTTAATTAAAAATTCATGAAATAAGTGACATATATATTGTATTCATGAAATAATTACCTATATATAAATATAATATACTATTTTCTTTATTGCCCTTTTCACACATTAAAAAAGTGATAATGTCGGTTATAGACGTGTGGACTACCGCCTCCTCGACATGATGAGATTCCTTTTACATAAAACTAATTATATATATAATTATATATGATTAAATAGAATTTTATTTATGAAATAATGATAATTATTTAAATATAAAATTTTACTTACCATTGTTCCATAAAGATCATTGAACAATGGGAATATTACTCACTCATACGTACGACATACTGTCTCCATGATTGTAACGTGGGTTCATTTTTTATAACCATCATTCATGATTGGTTTTAAAGTTATAATTTATGTGAAAATATGATAGTTATATCATTATTATTATTTGGTATATTTTTATATAATCACCCCTTTGTCCATATTTGACCTTCCAATGTCGTTCTTAACACATGAAGTGAATTTGTTCAAAGCACCAGGTGTAAACTTAATTAGTTAATTAGTTGTATAAAAAATTTAATAAGTGTAGTAAAAATAATAATAAAATTTATTATGGTAATAAATCAAGTAAATAATTAACATAGTTTTATTATTAAGGAATATAAATACATGCTTGACAAGTCAGGCTCAAGGTAAGGTATTTTGTCTCAATTTATTTTCCATTGATACTTATTTGTTATTAGGCACCAATCCAATTTTATATGGGGTATATTGTCACGACACGAACCTACCCGGGCTCGAGCCGCAACTACCCCAAGCCCGCCTCTATAGGCCAGGGGCTGGCGACCAGCGCCGAAGGCACAATAACTTGGGGAGGCCTTTGCCTAAGTACCTGTACACACACATGCAGCACAATCAATGGAACAGTGTAGAGTAAAAGAAGAGACAAGCATAGTAAAAGAATAACTGCTATATAAAAACCACAGAGTGCATCGACCTCTACAAGTACAAAGTACAAACTAAAAAGAAAATGGGAAAAACACACGCCCAACCAAGAAGTTCCACAACCCGGCAACAGGTAAACAAAAAGGAAACATCTGACGGGTCTCCCACCTGGAACCTGGCCATGAACACTGCACGCGGTCCAAGCTCCCAAGCTCCTACACTTCTACGCTCCACTGAAGCCACACTCCACCTGTCCGTCATCTGCAAGGGCACACCAAGTGCGGGAAAAGCCCAAGCAGGGGTGAGTATAAAAATACTCAGTAGGATACCCCGAATTCTCGAGGGAGAAACAAAGGAGGTACCTAAGGGTGAGCAGTAGAGAGAACAGGAAAAGTAGATGAGTACAACTGAAAGTGCAGTAAAGAGTCCAGCTCAACCCAACAAGAGAAAAGAAGTAGACTTGTCCAGGCACAAGGAGCTGGAAATGGTGAGAAGATGAACTTTCCGTCGAGTCTTCTCTACCTATAGCAGGAGAGTAGACTCTTCCAAACATGAGAAGCTAGACACGGAAAGCACGTGGCATACCCCGAGCGTCGTCACCTCTCTTGGAAAGAGAGTAACCAAACCCAGGAAGTGGGTACCAGAAACAAGGCATATACATATCTGTATGCTCAACAAGAAACCCAAACAATGTCGTAAGGGGATCTCCTTCCCGTAGCTCAGCCCAAGAAAGGTGAGTCACCAACAGTCCCCGGAGTAAACTCCATCGATGCCCAGCATCCCACACGTCTGCCTCGAACCACAAGCCAAGGGGCTCAATCACCGCACCTCGACACTATCCGCTTTGGGCAGCACTGACTCGCCCGCACGGTTTAGATTGCGTCACAAGAACATGTCTCGGTGGGGAAAGTGCCCCTCGTAATTGAGAGTTCTAGGGAAAGTCAAACCACACCTCGTCACTGCCCTGAAGTCGAGGGATCTCCTCAAAGCCCAAGTCATTCCATCACCGACCCGTACCACCAAGGGTCCCGCTCCGGTGGTCACGGAGGAAAGCCATAGAATAGGCTACTAGGAAGGACTGAGTCTGGAATCCCAACAGGTGTCCCACTGCCCATCCCTACTGGAGTGTAATCCATAATACATCATCCGGCGACCCACCACCCAGCCCCACTGGAGGGTAGACCATAATAAGATACTGGGTGACCCACTGCCCATCCCTGAAAGAGGGTAAACCATAAGACGTCATCAAGTGACCCACTGCCTAGCCTCGTTGTAGGGTAGACCTAGAATAAGTCGACAGACGACCCACTAGCCAGCTGTGCTGGAGGGTATACCTGGAACTAGACGACGGGAGACCCACTACCCAGCCCCGCTGGAGGGTAGTCCCTAAGTGGTCATCGGGTGACCCACTGCCCAGTCTCTGTTGGAGGGTAGACCATAAGAGTGTCGGGTGACCCACTGCCCAGTCTCTGCTGGAGGGTAGACCCTAAAAGTGTCAGGTGACCCACTGTCCGGTCTCTACTGGAGGGTAAACCCTAAAATTCAGTGAGCAACCCACTGACCAGCCCCGCTGGAGGGTAAACCCGAAGAAGTCGATGAGTAACCCACTGCCCAGCCTTGCTGGAGGGTAAAACTCATAACTGCTCTATCCATATCTACCGGAGGGTACCCCACTGGCCAACCAGACACGAAATGGGTATCGCGCAACCACCCAACTCCAAAACAACTCTCCCAAAGGAGTTTCAGTGCCTGCTCCATCACTGGGTGTCACTAGCACCACTATCGGCCAATCAATTGAGAACGAAACCAGGGGTAGACCACTCAACCCTACTGGTAAAAAAAACGAGCACAGAGGGACCCTCTACGCTACGAGAGGTCCAAGTATGTGAAGCAGAACACATCACGCACTTGGGGCCCACACGACGTGTGGCCCCAAGTCAAACCCCAACCAAGCGCACAAACAGTCTCAGGTACGAACCACACGTACCTCCAAGCGCTCTTATATACTCCCAGAGAATACCACGTCTCCAGCCCAAGGGCTATCCTGCACACGACACCCAACGTCAACGCGAAGGTGTGATTTAACAACTCCATCTCAAAGGCCCAGGCACGACCAACCACATCTCGTGAGGCATTTACATCACTCTCCAAAGTGTGCACGATCACACGCCGAGGGTCCGCTACAAACATGGTAGGACGAACCACCACTGGAGCATCTCTTATGCTCCATATTTAACAAGATCGCGCAAGAGGCTCCGAACCACCAAATAGATCACACCTTTGTAATCCTCGTGAAAAAACACGCAAGATAGACTACCTACTCTCCTCCAAAGGATATCCGACAGAAAATTCGTCAACACCGCCTCACACATGAACGATGTCCCGTGATCCCGAGCCTCCGCCCTGAAAATAGTCGGGCGCATCGCACCATTGCGATCCCCTCGGGAAAACACGTCAAAAGCACTACTATCATGAGTTCAACGGATATCCGGAGAAAAAGATGCATTCCGGCGCACCGCACACAAGCGGTGCCATGTGGGACCCGCAACCCGGTCCTGAAACTCAACGAACGGATCACACCGTTGCGATCCTCTCGAAAAAGCACACAAGATTGACTATCCACTTGTCCAAAACAGTCACTCGGTGATTAAGATGGAAAATCGCCGTCGACGCCCAAACGACCCTCGTGGGCCCCGCACCATCATGCGGAATTACAGCCGGCAGACTGCGCCAAAGCGATGCCCTCGGAAAAACACCCAACATCGACTGCTCGCACACCCCGAACGGACGTCCGAGAAAAAAGGCGCTAAAATCTGCACGCAGCTCAAAAGGTGGGTCGTGGGGCCCGCGCCTCAACTCTGGCTTCAACACCCAGAACCACCCTGGAAACTTCCGCCTTGACGCCAGGTTTCCAACACCGCTGACGGTGCTTAAAACGAACGTCAGACGCGCCCGCGCCGTCCAAAACAATTTTCCCAGAAAAACGTCAAACCACTTGAAGACGCATCGCGCCTCCGTGGCCCCTCGTTCCGGGAATTAAAAATTTCTGAAACCATCTCAAAAGATCAACCTCTGTGCCAGGCCCGCGCCGCCGCAGATGGCGTGCAAAACGGACGTCCGTAGCGAAAGCTACGGATGTCGGATGTTAGAAGGGGGGGCCTAGGGCCGGACCGGCCGCGGGCCCGGCTCACTTCGCCGCGGCCAGCTGGCCGCGGCCTGCCGACACCCGACCGGCCTAGACGGCCGGTCTCGCTGTGCCCCCGCGGAGACCCGCGGTTCGCGGGTCTCTGTCCACCGAGGTCGCGCCGCGCCGCGACCCCGGGTCGTCGTCCCGTGCTGGCGCCCTCGGCCTGCCGCCGCCGAGCCAAAGGCCGCCGCCCACCGCCAGCGGCGGAAATCGCCGCCGCCAGCCAACGCCAACGCCTCTGCCAGGACCGCCTGCCGCTCACCGAACCACCACCCGGCTCGCTGGAACACCCTAAAACCGGCCGGAACAAAATCAAAAACCTGCAAACTTCGACGAGGTGTTGCGGGTTCCTCCGAACTCCGATTTCAATTCCGAAAGAAGCGACGGAAAGAGTAATATTCGTACTACACGGCCATGGAATTTGTTCGAAGATTAAAACACAAATAGATGCTAAAATTGGGGTTCAAAGGGGGGGTTCGGGATTTAAAACTCAAACGAATATCACCTACCTCTTGGGACTAACCAGTCGCTTCGCCGTCAACCTGCCGGGGTGGTCGTGCCTCGTCGGACCGCTTCGCCGGAGTCGCCTCGCCGGAGATGGAGGAGGAGAGGGGAGAGGATTTCCAGGGGAGGGGAAAGGAGGGAGAAGAGAGGGTGGGTTTAGGTTAATTAAATAAATTAATTAACTTAAACACCCTCTTGCGGCCCCGTACCCGAACTCCCGACAGGGTCGGGATTTAGCCTCTCATAGGCTGAAGACCACACTCTGAGCGCAACGACGGGCTCAGAATTTTATTCCGAGACCCCATTCAGAAGATATAAAATTTAACGTCCGAAACCGCTAAATTACGAAAACGCCCCTGGAGCCATTTTTCACAAATGGCCCGCGCCTGTGAAACTTATACCCCTCCTAGGGTAAATGGCACACTCTGAACTCAACGGTGCCCTGGTTTTTCCAATCCGAGACACCATTTAAAAGATACTAGTGTTTTGCCATTAAATGAATTAATTAATTTATTTAATCCGTTTAACGTTCCAGAAGCGGGCGAGGGGTCCAAACATCCTGCACCAACAAGTTTTATGTCGTTCCTAGGGTAAACACCCCATTCCAGACCCATCCTTACACTCGGATCTCTGATCCAGAACTCCGTTTAGGAGTTATCTCATTTATTTAGCGTTTCCAGTGTGAACGCACTGAAATTTTAATTCCGGCCACTACGGGGCTCGGAATCGCACTCCGTCTGAAGCCACTGCTCTGGAATATTGTCAAGAATATTCCAATGTCCTTCTCAGCAAAAACTGGGTTCTTACATCATTCCCTGCATCAAACATTTCATCCCCGAAAAGCAAAACTAGGGAGCAACACAGGGTACTAAGCCCACACCTGGCTTTCCCATACCCAGAAGAACCCACGCACAGCTCTGCGTCACCGTACACAGACCAAAGGATTGATCTGTTCACGCTAGGTCAGCCCTTGCCGAGGTCGTGCACCCACTCTAGACTTTGGGGTTAGGGAAAGGCGGTAGGGAACCTCGCCATCCCTTTGCACGGTCTCAAACGGCCCGAAGGCCCTCGGGGGTAGCTCACCTCCCTGGTCAAACCTCTACGTCGCATGCCGCGACTGGAATCACCACCCGCACCTGAAACAAGGCCTGGTGATTCCCTCCTTCAGAATATCCATATGGTGAAACACCCAAGGATATCTGGTCATACAAGATTCCACGGTCGATGTCTCTGAACCAAGACTCTCTTACATGCTCGGAAGCGAAGGAGCCAACACCATCGACTAAAGGAAAAGGTCTCATGCCTTTTTTCTTTACCAACATAGGGTTACACCCGACGCCCTGCGTCACCCTGGTAACACCTCAAACAGGGACCATGGAGAAACACCTTTCACATGCAGAGCCTAAAAATTCTACTGCAAGAAGTAGAAGAGTCACAAGGGGTACCTATCACCATCCCATGCTCTGTAGGATCGTAGAAATCCAGAGCTCGCGACTGTCAGTGGTCCCAACTATCATATCCCAGAGCCTGAAGTGGACCGCCTAGTGGTGATGGGGAGATCTCGTAACGTCGTCTACCACCTCCAGCTCCTCCCGCTCCTCTGCTAGCACCACCTCTCTGGCCACAACTATGATCACGGCGCTGCCTCTACCGTGGTGGTGTGCCTGCTGCCTGCCCGAAGCTCTAAGCAAACTCGGGTCGAACAGTCTCGTGCCAAGTGACCTCACCCGTCACAAGCATAGCACCGACGCTCTCTAAGCTACCCTGGTGCCCTCCAGCGCCACTGTGGTGTACAACCACGACCCAGGATCCACTCATGGTAGGGAATCCTCGGCTGAGGGCCTGCGCCTTTTCTCCAGAGTGGTATACGACCACGTCTCCGAAAACGGCAGTGGGAAGGCCACCTGAATCGAGGTCATGTCCACCGGCGCCTGCTAGCTACGGAAGACGTCCCGGCTCCGTCGCGCCCACTGCCACTACCAACTGCAAAACATGACAGGAAGCCCCCTGTCACCAGCGCCTGTTCTAGCACCCTGGCATATGTGGAAATGCTCAAAGGTACTATGAAGGCACAGATATCTCGGCGGAGAACCTGCTCAGACTTCCGAGCTCGGATGTTTTCGTCATGGACCATGTCCGGGTAAAAGCGTGCACGGTCTGCAAAACTAGACGCGTACTCGGCCACCGTCATCCCTCCCTACTGAAACTGCAGGAGCTCCTGAATCCGAACGGAGCAGAAGCATGTGGGGAAAAACTCCTCACGGAGCAACAACTAAAAGTCGCCCCACAAAAGCGACGACTCTACAAGAAGCTGAGTCACCATACTCCACCAACGCCAAGTCGATCCCTGGAAAAAGGCTGGCTACCAAAACCACTCTCTGATCTGTCGGCATCTGCACAAGCCTGAAAAGGCGAACCACTATCTCTAGCCAACCCTCTGCTGCCTGAGGGTCTGGCTCACCACTGAACCTTAGCGGTCTCTGCCGCTTGAACTCACGGAGCACACTCAACCTGCACTCAAGCTCAGCCTGCTCTGTTGAAGCTGCCTGCTGCTCAACAGGTGGGGGTTCTGGTACCGGCCCACCCGGAGAAAGGGGATTGCATGATGGGTCCTGGACTGTGGCCTCGTAGCTCACAGGGTCATCATCCCACACCAAAGCTTGTATCTGGGCTGGCTGTCTTTATGGAGACATCCTGAATATTATCAAGGAGTGCTGCGGTCAGATGACCATATATGTATATACCACAACAACAACGATGGGGAGCTGACTCAAGAAGGACCGTCAAAGACTCGGTCCTATGTGATGAACAAACCAATTCTTCCCTACAACAAGTGTCTCAGCATACCGAGTTGACAAGCAGGTTATCAGGGTCCTGGTGAATGGATACGTCGGTCGCCGCACCATCACTAGACTCCCTGGCCTGAGAGCCGCTCTCGAGACACATTAAATTTTTTCACTATATCCCCACCAATTACTCTTTTAGGTACGTCCGCACAACGTCCCAAGGAACGAACCAGCTCTGATACCACTTTGTCAGGACCCGACCCTACCTGGGCTCGAGCCACAACTACCCCAAGCCTGCCTCCATAGGCCAGGGGCTGGCGACCAGCGCCGAAGGCACAATAACTTGGGGAGGCCTTTGCCTATGTACCTGTACACACACACGTAGCACACTGAATGCAACAGTGTAGAGTAAAAGAAGAGACAAACAGAGTAAAAGAATAACTGTTATATAAAAACCACAGAGTGCATCGACCTCTACAATTATAAAGTACAAACTGAAAAGAAAATGGGAAAAACACTTGCCCAACCAAAAACTGCCACAACACGGCAACATGTAAACAAAAAGGAAACAGCTGACGGGTCTCCCACCTGGAACCTGACCACAACCACCACACGCGGTCCAAGCTCCCATGCTCCTATGCTCCTATGATCCACTGAAGCCACGCACCACCTGTCTGTCATCTGCAAGGGTACACCAAGTGTGGGCAAAGCCCAAGAAGGGGTGAGTATAAAAATACTCAGTCGGATACCCCGAAGGCTCGAGGGAGCAAAAACGGAGGTACTGAAGGGTGAGCAGTAGAGCGAAAAGGAAAAGTAGAGGAGTACAACTGAAAGTGAAGTAAAGAGTCCAGCTCAACCCAATAAGAGAAAGGAAGTAGACTCATCCATGCACAAGGAGCTGGAAACGGTGAGAATATGAAATTCCCGTTGAGTCTTCGCTACCTATAGCAGGAGAGTAGACTCTTCCAACCTTGAGAAGCTAGACTCGGAAAGCACGTGGCATACCCCGCGCGTCTTCGCCTCTACTGGAAAGAGAGTAACCAAACCCACGAAGTGGGTACCGGAAACAAGGAATATACATTTATGTATGCTCAACAAGAAACCCGAACAATGTCTTAAGGGGATCTCTGTCCCGTATCTTAGCCCAAGAAAGGTGAGTCGCTAACATTCCCAGGAGTAAACTCCATCGATGACCAACATCCCGCACGCCTGCCCCAAACCGCAAGACAAGTGGCTCAATCACCGCACATCGACACTATCCGCTTTGGGCGGCACTAACTCGCCCACACAGTTTTAGATCGCATCACAAGAATGCGTCTCGGTGGGGAAAGTGCCCCTCATACTTGAGAGTTCTATGGAAAGTCAAACCACACCTCGTCACTGCCCTGCAGTCGAGAGGTCTCCTCAAAGCCCAAGCCGTTCCATTACCGACCCGTACCACCAAGGGTCCCACTCCGGTGGTCACGGAGGAAAGCCACAGACTAGCCTAGTAGGAAGGACTGAGTCTGGAATCCCAACAGGTGTCCCACTGCCTAGCCCTGCTGGAGGGTAATCCATAATACATCATCCGGCGACCCACTACCCAGCCCCGCTGGAGGGTGGACCTGGAATAAGTCGACAGGCGACCCACTGCCCAGCCATGCTGGAGGGTAGACCTGGAACTAGACGACGAGTGACCCACTACCCAGCCCTACTGGAGGGTAGACCCTAAGAGGTCTTCGGGTGACCCACTGCCCAGTCTCTACTGGAGGGTAGACCCTAAGAGTGTCGGGTGACCCACTGCCCAGTCTCTGCTGGAGGGTAGACCCTAAAAATGTCAGGTGACCCACTGCCCAGTCTCTACTTGAGGGTAACCACTAAAATTCAGTGAGAAACCCACTTCCCCGCCCCACTGGAGGGTAAACCCGAAGAAGTTGATGAGTAACCCACTGCCCATCCTTGCTGGAGGGTAAAACTCATAACTGCTCTGGCCATCTCTACCAGAGGGTACCCCACTGGCCAACCGGACACGGAATGGGTATCGCGCAACCACCCAACTCCAGAACAACTCTCCCAAAGGAGTTCCAGCGCCTGCTCCATCACTGGGTGTCACTAGAACCGCTATCGGCCAATCCATTGAGAACGAAACCAGGGGGAGACCACTCAACCCTACTGTTAAAACAAACGAGCACAAAGGAACCCTATACGCCGCGAGAGGTCCAAGTATGCGAAGCAGAACACAACACACACTTGGGGCCCACACGACGTGTGGCCCCAAGTCAAACCCCAACCAAGTGTACAAACAGTCTCAGGTACGAACCACACGTACCTCCAAGCGCTCTTGTATACTCCCAAAGTATACCACGTCTCCAGACCAAGGGCTATCGTGAACACGACACCCAACGTCAATGCGAAGGCATGACGTAACAACTCCACCTCAAAGGCCCAGGCACGACCAACCACATCTCGTGAAGTATTTACATCACTCTCCAAAGAGTGCGCGATCACACGCCGAGGGTCCGCTACAAACATGGTAGGACGAACCACCACCGGAGAACCTCTCATGCTCCACATTTAACAAGATCGTGCAAGAGGCTCCGCACCACCAAACTGATTGCACCGTTGTAATCCTCGTGGAAAAACACGCGAGATAGACTACCTACTTGCCTCCAACGGATATCCGACAGAAAAGTCTCCAACACCGCCTCACGCCCGAACGACGTCCCGTGATCCCGAGCCTCGGCCCTGAAAATAGTCGGGCGCATCGCACCATTGCGATCCCCTCGGGAAAACACGTCAAAAGCACTACTCACATGAGTGCAACGGATATCCGGAAAAAAAGATTCATTTCGGTGCACCGCACACGAGCGGTGCCACGTGGGACCTGCAACCTGGTCCCAAAACTCAACGAACGGATCGCACCATTGCGATCCTCTGGAAAAATCACACAAGATGGACTATCCACTTGTGCAAAACGGTCGCCCGGTGATTAAGATGGAAAATCATCGTCGATGCCCAAACAGCCCTCGTGGGCCCCGCACCATCGTGCAGAATTACAGCGGACAGACTGCGCAAACATGATGCCCTCGAAAAAACACCCAACATCGACTGCTCGCACGCCCCGAACGGATGTCCGAGGAAAAAGCCGCTAAAAACTGCACGCGGCTCAAAATACGGGTCGTGGGGCCCATGCCTCAACTCTGGCTTCAACGCCCAGAACCACCCTGGAAGCTTCCGCCTTGACGCCGGGGTTCCAACACCGCTGACGGCGCTTAAAACGGACGTCAGAAGCGCCCGCGCCGTCCAAAACAATTTTCCTGAAAAAACGTCAAACTACTTGAAGAAGCGTCGCGCCTCCGCGGCCCCTCGTTTCAGAAATTAAAAATTCCTGAAAATATCTCAAAAGATCAGCCTCTATGCCAGGCCCGCGCCACCGCTGACGGCGTGCAAAAAGGACGTCCGTAGGAAAAGCTACAGACGTCGGAAGTTAGAAGGGGGGGGGACCCCTTGGGCTGGACCGACCCGGTCCGGCCGGTCCGCCCACAACCGGCCCGTGTCCCGGCTCACTTTGCCGTGGACAGTCTCGCTGCGCCCCTACAGAGACCCACGGTTCGCGGGTCTCTGTCCACCGAGGTCGCGCCGCGCCGCGACCCCGGGTCGTCGTCCCGTGTCGGCGCCCTCGGCCTGCCACCGCTGAGCCAAAGGCCGACGCCCACCACCAGCGCCGGAAAGCGTCGCCGCAAGCTGAAGCCACCGCCTCCGCGAGGACCGCCTGCCGCTAGCCGGACCGCCACCCTGGCTCGCCGGAACACCCCAAAACCGGCCGGAACAAAATCAAAAACCCGCAAACTTCGACAAGGCGCTGCGGGTTCCTCCAAACTCTGATTTCAATTCCGAAAGAAGCGACGGAAAGAGTAAAATGTGTACTACATGGCCATGGAATTTTTTCGAAGATTAAACAACAAATAGATGCTAAAATTGGGGTTCAAATGGGGGTTTGGGATTTAAAACTCAAACGAATATCACCCACCTCTTGGGACTAACCTGTCGCTTCTCCGTCAACCCGCCGGGGTGGTCGCGCCTCGCCGGACCACATTGCCAGAGTCTCCTCGCCGGAGATGGAGGAGGAGAGGGGAGAGGCTTGCCAGTGGAGGGGAAATGTGGGATAAGAGAGTGGGGTTTAGGTTAATTAAATAAATTAATTAACTTAAACACCCTCCCACGGCCCCGTACCCGAACTCCCGACGGGGTCGGGATTTAGCCTCTCCTAGGCTAAAGACCATGCACTGAGCGCAACGGTGGTCTCGGAATTTTATTCCGAGACCCCATTCAAAAGTTATAAAATTTAACATCTGAAGCCGCTAAATTACGAAAACTCCCTTGGAGCCATTTTTCACAAACGGCCCGCGCCTGTGAAACTTATACCCCTCCTAGGGTAAATGGCACGCTCTGAACTCAACGGTGCCCTCGGTTTTCCAATCCAAGCAACCGTTTAAAATATACTAGCGTTTCTCCATTAAACGAATTAATTAATTTATTTAATCCATTTAACGTTCCAGAAGCGGGCGAGGGGTCCAAACATCCCGCACCGACAAGTTTTATGTCGTTCCTAGGGTAAACACCCCATTCCGGACCCATCCTTACACTCGGATCTCTGATCCGGAACTCTGTTAAGGATTTATCTCATTTATTTAGCATTTCTAGTGTGAACGCACTGAAATTTTAATTCCGGCCACTCCGGGGCTCGGAATCGCACGTCGTCTGAAGACACTACCCTGGAATATTGTCAAGAATATTCTAAAGTCTTTCTCAGCAAAAACCGGGTTCTTACATATATGATTCCATTTAAAATGATATATCATGAATATATTTATTTTCATGATATTATATATTTAATTTAATGTTATTACTTCAAGTTGATTATGATTTAAATGTTTCAAAGTGGTATGGGACATTTTGGAGTGTTTTAAAAATACTTTCCTCAAGAATTGTTTATTGATATTTCATTTGTATTTCCATTCATAAATATCAAAAAACCTTCTTTTTAATTTTCATCCACTAATTAAATATTTATAATATGTATTCTTTTGTCAATAAAGATTTTTGTTAAGGAATATTGTTTATTAATTTAATATGTTACTTGATACGATGAATTCTTTGGGTAGTCAATAAGGGGTGGTGGTCAGACATTATACATCCCCTCAATGCATCGACAGGTTGTCTAGAGAAAAATAAGTTTACCAAATTAAATAGTTTTATACCCGTATTTTTAAACTATCCATAGGAAAGATATTTACAATAGATTTTTTCAAGTTCCTGAGACATGACGTCCAATAATTAACTATTTCTTTCTTAGATGTTTCAGTTATCATTGTTATTATCCATGAGGTTTTCATATGATAAAATATATGGATGAATTTCATTCTTATTTAATTTATTAAATGGAATTTGTTTTCAATTTATTACATTTAAATATTGATTATTCTTTATCCATTAATTTGAATGAAAAAATCTATCAGTTATTCACCTTTCCATGTTTATTTATTCTTATTAATTCATTATTTCTTCCACTTTACATACCCTTATAGAGAAATTGATCTCACTCTTATTATTTTTCCTTTCCCCATGTTATGAACAAGAATCATTTGAATGAGTTTCAAGGATAATGAGATTTTATTTTGGTTATGCTTTATCTCTTTTCATAATATAATGTGTTTATAAAGTATCTAATCTAGTTTTACAAAACATGTAAAATATTTCATCATTTTGTATTTGAAGCCTATATATATGATAATGTAATAAAGTAATGAACTCGGTCTGGGATTATAGGGTTAGGGTGTAATATTATTTTTAAACTACCAAATATTCATGTCCATTTTTTATATGGTGAATTTATGTAATGGGTATATGTCACCCAAAAATATCCTGGAAGTTCAAGTAAATCCCTAATTCCATCATCTACTTATCCTAGTGGGCCGAATCTATATACCTTAAAGAATTTTGGAAAAATCATATCAATAGTTTTTAAAGACAAAAATCATTACCATATTTGGTTTCCATAATATGATACTGATGGATAATGTAACAAACCCATGCTCTTCGAAACTAAAGTTATATCAGTAATATGGAATCCAATCTAACCAATCATCCGTCTACCATGTAGTGGAAAATGGATCTACATAGTATTTCAATAAAACTATAATGACCCAGTCTTAATGTGCATATAAATTACATCATTTTTTAGGAATACTTAAACCATTACACAAATAGACGCACAAAGTCTATATTAGTTTTGTGCCATTTGAAACATGGAAACATAAACACTCGTACACGATTGAGCTACATTATCTCCCACTAGGTTCACTAAGACTAGATATTTTCTTTGACATATCATACATAAAATCTATCTGCATAACCTAGGGAATGAAATATAAAAAGGGGTGAGATCAGATGCCCAGTAAGGGTAAACAAGGGTGATGTGTAATCATAAACATGAGAACAAGGATTTATGAACATGATAATAACAATAAATGATAATACCATAAATATAAAAGATAATAAAAATGAATAATGGCATAAATATTAGTAGTTCATAATTCATTAAGCATAAGGGAGATAAGAGCATGATCCATGAAGTAATAAGACTTGGAACTCATGGAATACACATAAGTTTATAAAATCATATGTTAAGGATACCTACCAAGACCTTCATATAATGTTAATTTTGGGATAATAAATTGTGTACCTATTTTAGGCTTTGAATTTCATCCGATATACCCTCTTGTTTTAGGATACAGATTACCTTGTGTTTACCCTTTTATTTCAGGTTTGGGATACCCTCCTATGTACCCTCTTATTTCTAGCTTGGGATGCCCTCATATGTACCCTCTTCTTTCCGGCCCGGGATGCCCTCTCATTTACAATATTATTTTGGTCATGGGATACCCTCCCATTAACCCTCTTGTTTTGATCTTGGGATTACCTCCCATATACTATCATATTTTAGGCTTAAGATGCCTTCTTATATCATTCTTGGGATTCCCTCCCATTTACACTCTTGGGCTTATAAAACATTTATCGTTACCTAATTCATTTGAGGGAGATATAGTTCTAATCTATCGCATAATAAAATCAAAAATAAATGTTCCACAAGACAAGAAACATTCATCATGTCATGACCCATGAAAAAAGATGGGTATTATAATCATCAAATTATATCCCATGAAGTGAAATGGGTGTTATTAAAATTTCATCACATCATAACTAATAGAAAATAGATAGGTTTCCTAATCATTTAATTCAATCATAACCCTTTAAAATAAGGGAGTTTCAAAATCGTATAACTCATCGAAGAGAAACGGATGTCATAGGAATAATTACATGAAAACATAAACCATTAAATAAATAATATAAATGGATACTTTGGATCATTTCCTAGATGATCATGAATGACATCAACGGATGTTATCATAAATGGAAAATAATTTTTAAATATCTTTTGAAAATGTTTTTGTGGAAAATATAATTTCTTCTTTGAAAAATTATATTTAAAACATATATATTTTTGAAAAAAACTTTCATATAAAAAATTTTGAAAACTTATAAATAAAACTTGAAATCATTTTGAAAACTCATAAAATAATTTTGAACACATTTTAAAAATATTTGTATTTTAAAATAATATAAAAATTATAAAAGAATATCTGAAATTATTTATATCCTTTTCTTTGAACACAACCTTTTGAAACTCATAAAGGTGGTTTTTAAAATCATTTAAAATAGTTTTTAAAAATAAAAAAAATTGAAAATATTTTTCACTGAGAATGAATTTCCAGAATATTAGAAAAAAAATATTTAAAAAAAATAAATTTTTTATCATTTAAAAGGAGATTAAAGGTAATGAAGATCATGAAATTAGTTAAATCCATATATGTCAAACATTTCTTTTACACCGCAAAAAGTTTAAAAAGTGCCTCGACCAGAAAAAACAAGAAGATTCATTTTTAAAAGCCTTTTTTAAAAGCTAAGACATGGGTAAAAATTAATTTTTAAGATCATAAAATTATAGTAAAATATTTTTGGACACTCTTTTATATAACCTGTTTTTTAAGGAACATATATTTTTGATCGAAGAGATAGGTAAAGTCATACTTTTTTAAAAAACCCATTCTTGATCATCTTGTATAGAAAAGAGTAGAAAAATGGTAATATTAATTGGATATAACATGAATGACCAGAGGGAAAGAAATATCATGTGTACTCTTGATAGATGGATAATAATATTTCATCAATGGGAGCATAATCATAAACAATCTTCATAAATGGAGAGATTGTAGCTATGAACTGTTACCAATTTGGTAACATTGAATCCTAAAATAATGGAAAAAATAAAATAACATGGAGATTAATATAAAATGAAAATAATTATATTCATGATAAATCATTTCAAATGAAGCATATACAAGTCATAGAAAAATATAGGTTCATAACATGAAATGTGTCTCAAAGAAGGAAAATTCCGACAAAATTACTTTATCGATTTGGTAACTTTTGAAACACAAACACCCTAAAAGTAAGATCATAAAATGAATATACAAATGAAATTAAATTTATGTATAATAATAATAAAATAAATCCATGGTGACTATACACACCACACAAAATAAATGAGTAGTGAATAAGGAATAAATCTCACAAAAAAAGTGAGATTAAATTCCCTTACCTTATGTCCTGACTCTATTTGTACTCACACAAAACTCACCTATAACAAATATAAGTTTATTATAAATATTTTAAATAAACATATTCTTATATCTAATAACATATATGTTTTTACGATGACTTTATATTACCCACTTATTAACAATTCCAAGATAAGTTTTCGCTTTGGGTAATATCTTCTTTGTTTTTTGAATGTGTCTTAATTTACTATATTTCTGGTCCTCATAATTATATCATGATTTATAGAATGTGAAACAAGATATTAATATATTTTATAATAATTATATATTTATTTATGATATTCTATTTAATATTGAAATATAAAAATGTAATACATCGTTCATGGAGACGTTAGGTCGTACATACGCATGAAAGTTGTCTCCATTTTTCTTTTTAATATGAAATGAAAGAAAGCAAACGAAATACATTTGTATATATATATATATATATATAATATTTTATAATAGAATTATTATTTCATTTTTATCATATATTTTTACACAAACCATCCTTAATACATTCTATGTGGTGTGTGAATGAAACACATTGCTTTGAGGTGGGGTAGTCCACACTTCCCCAAACGAAATTAACATATCTGCACAAAATAGAATGCATGAAGGTGGGATTTATATAATAAATAAAGAATATTAAATAAATAATATATATGACATATGTAATATAAAATTATATTTTCCATCGTAATTACCAATCATTATAGGTGGGAAAGGTAAAATGAACAACATCATTTCGTGAGGCGGTAGTTCGTCGAACACAAGAACGATAAGTTCATTGCCCATTTAATGAAAGTGTGTGTAACTACAACTCAAACACTTAGAACAAAAATATATGAATATATTTATGAGACTGGGGTTATTATATTATAACTTAATAAGAATATTTTAGGCGGTGGAGAAAGAAAATAAAGGAAAGGGGCTTGGGGAAGGATGTTACCTCTTCTTTGAGTATCTCATTTTGGTTTTCGCCAAAGGGATTCCATGGTTAGTTTTCTTCACAAAGGGATGATTCAAGGAAGAATATATGTATTTTGGGAATTTTATTTTTCATATATTGGTGGAATATAATTTCTATTATAGTTTTGATGAATGGGTATATTTGGGGGCCTTATATGGAAGGGATGTGATACACTTGGCATTTTTTAAAAGAAGTTAAGTGTGCCTGTATTTTTTCCTAACAAAATTCATAAAAAAACAACCAAAAAAATAATTTAAGGTTTATTTCCAATATATGGCCATAAAATGGGTTTTTAAAAGTGTATAGGTAATTTTTTTAAGTTTAAGTTTTATTCCCTCATTAAGCTTAATTTTACCTTAACCGTTGTAATTAATCATAATCACTTTTACTAATCTTTTTGGTCCAAAATTTAGATTATTTTAATTAGACCATAAATATAATAGTTATTAAAACCATTTATATCAATTTTTTTAATTCAATTAATAGAATCAAAAAAATGAAGTTTAATTGTAGTCCTGTAGACATGGAGAGAAAGTAGGTTTTTAACAGGAGAATGTTCAAAAGTTCGTTAAGATTTTATTTATAACTTTAAAATAAAAAGACTCCAACGAACAAAATTGGATTAATATTTTTATAAATTATCTAATTTTACTTTAAACCCAACATAAAATATAATTTAAATATATAAATAAATTAGACAAAAGAGCAGTATTGAATTAAAATTCAGTATTTTTCAATATTCATCCAAAAATGAAGTTTCATAGAAAAATCCAAAAAATTCACCTTAAGATAATTTGAAATTTTGAATTAGAAAATTATGCTTATTTTATGAAATTAAATTTCTAAAAGTATATAAAATTAATTTTATTTTTGTTCTTATAAGGACATAAAAAAGCAGTTCTTTTGAGAAAGTAGTATTTTTAAAAATTTAAAGACTTTCCCAAAAATTATAATATTTATTGTCACCATTATAAATAATATTTGAAAAGTAGTTATTGTTGTTAATATGAATAAAATTAACTTCTATGTTATAATTATCTTTTTTAAATAGTTATAATAATAAAATTTTGCTTCATATGAACTTATTATTATTTATAACACCCACAAAGTCCATGTTGTCTGTAGTGCAAGCCAATTCAATGTTTCATGTTTCCCAAGACAAGTAGGTTGTTATTGTAGTATAAAATTATCTTGGGGTATTGTATAATGTAATATTAACATGGTGTAGCATACAAGGCAAGAATAACTTGGTAATTTCATTTAACACAATCTATATTTAATGTTGCGTGAAATGAAAATATGATGAAAAAAATATCAAATTAATTTGAAAAAAATGATTTCACCAAAAATCAAGGTGTTACAAAAACTCTATAAAATATAATATAGAATATGGAGTAAAAATATAAGAAAAATTTCACTAAAAAACTGTTGGACTCCTCATGTATTAATCATGTTTTAATGATCAGAAATATTATTTAATCATGTGTTAATGATTCCAAATCCTATTCAACCTAGTTAACTTTTATAAATTATATAAAATCATGTGTATTTATGTTTAACATTTTCTCATGCTTTAAGAAGAGCATTTCAAGATCTTAATTGCTCTATTTTAAATTTACCCACTTTATACTCTCGTTTATCTACTCTCAAAATACCTTCTTTAAAAAATGATTAAGACTAATCCTTTCTATTATCATCTTTATTTAAGTCTTCACATAGTTACTTTGCAAAGTTTCAGACATATTGAAGCCAGACACTGTGAATCCAGACACTGTGAAGCTAGACACCATGAACAAGACACTGTGAACAAGACACCGTGAAGCAGACATCATGACCATGAGACACTGTGACACTCAGACACCGTGTGAAGGAGACACTGTTTACATGACTTATTGTGACACCGTTTCTTAAACGATTTTGTCTTCTTTCAATTTAATCTCTAACAGTCATATTTAATTATTTTAATGCACTGACATAATTAATGTTTCTTTGTAGACATATCATCAAATAATATGAGGTACGTGGTGCAAAAAACATGCAAACTGTTCGCTCCAACACGTGTATTCCAAGTCAAAAGCGAAGTGGGACCAAGAATAAAGGGTGTGTGAAATAAAAACAAGAAAAGTAAATTCCATGAGCACTATAAAAAAGTAAGATAGTTGGAGGAAGTTACGGAAAAAAAAGGCACACTGCATGCAACTCGACACTACTAAACACACAAAGCATGTTTGAATCCTAAAGAACATCTTCACTCTGCTGAACCTCATGAAGAACACAAGCTGAATCGCGACACTCTGTTTTCCACACAACTTCCAGAGAAGGAATCAAATTTTCATTTTCTTCAATGCAATAGAGTCCAGAGCGACACTGACATCACACAAGAGCATTCTAAACTCATCTCTATATTCTTTCTCTACTGCGATCATTCTTTTCTTCACATTACGAGCAGTGCGTGCTTCTTTCTATTTGGACACAAACTGACTCCTAAGCTGAACTAGAGGATACTGAAATCCTCACACCATAATTTTTATACCTTTGTGTATCCCACTGAAAACTGTGGTAGAGGTTTGAGGACCTGGACAGCCTATGTGTTGTTATAGTTACATTCCCACGTAGAACTGTGGTAAAGGTCTGAGGACCTGGACAGTTTGAGTACTATTGTAACCCCAATACAGGGTGTGGATCAAAGGTTTATATAAACATTTTGAGAGGACTAAGTCTCATCTTGAGACTGAACCTCTTGGTTAACACTGTTGTTCATCTTTTTTTTGTTTAAACTATTTTTATATATTCTTCTACTATTTACTTGGAAACTCAAATCTATTTTAAAGTAACATTGATATTTTAACTAGCATGTGTTTCTAATTATTGTGAACTAGTATGTTAGTTTCAAAAGATAACTTAATCTTTAGATTAAGTTAACTGAGAAATAATCAATCTTTGAGAAACTAATTGAACATTTGAGATGATTATAAATTCACTACAGTTTAACTTGTTTTATGATTTGGTGGATTTTAATACAAAGCTTTTAAGTAGAAATTTTTAATTGGAACTCAATTCACACCCTCTTGATTATCCACTCCAACCAACATTTGGTATCAAAGGTTTGATAAAAGCTTTTCAAAACTCTTTATTTGTGAAAAGTTTTCAACTTTGATTTTAGTTATATCTTAAAGATCTCTAAATTTCTGTTAATTCTAAATTTTTATATCATTATATAACTTAGGTATTACGGATAACAAATTAAAAGGTGTAGCTACCAATAGTCCACCCTTATTTAATGGTGAAAATTATGGTCAATGGAAAATAAAAATGAAAATTCATTTAGAAAGTAAGGGATTTGACATATGGAATACTATAAAGACTCAGTATAAAGTTCCAGAAGCTATTAGAAATACTTGGGATGAATCTACTAAAGCTACTTACAATAATAATTGTAAAGAAATGAATTCCATTTATTGCGATTTAAGAGATGAAGAATTTAATCGAATATCTTCCTGTAAGACTGCTTATGAAATATGGTATACTCTTGCTGTTTCTCATGAGGGAACAACCAATGTTAAAGAAATGAGACTAAATACATAAACTATTAAGTATGATAATTTTAAAATGAAATCTGATGAATATATTTCTGATATGTATCTCAGGTTTAATGAGATAGTCAATACAATGCGCTCACTAGGAAAATTTTTTCCAGCAAAGGAGAAAATCATGAGGATACTAAGATTCCTACCAGACAGATGGAGAGGAACATCTGTCTCTATACGAGAATCATGTGACATTGGAAAGCTACCTGTCATGGAGCTGATTGGTAAGTTGATGATGTATGAAGAAGATTCGAAGGAAAATAAGGAAGAATATGATGAACCAGGAGAGAAATTAGTAGCCTTCAAGACCTCTTCGTCAAAAATCAAGGACAAAAAGAAAATTCAAGCTTCAAGTGATAGTTCAAGTAATGAAGAGAGTGCATCTGACAGTGATGATGAAATTTCTCAGATAGCCAGAAAATTTATGAAATTATATAGAAGGAATAAATTTTTCAGAAAATAAAATTATAAGGGTAAGTATGACCAACAAGGTAATTGGACGAGAGATTTGAAGAAAGATGATAAAAATGATGAGATAGTCTGTTATGCATGTAAAAGGAAAGGACATGTGAAAGTTGAATCTCTGAAGTTAAAGTACAAAAAGAAATATGAGTACAAGGATAAAAAATATAAGAAAGGTATAAAAGAAACCTAGAGTGCTTCAGAAGGTAGTTCAAGTGATTCTAATTCCACTCAGGATGAAAAATCTCGAAAAGCCAATATATGTTTCATGACAAGCATATCTGAGGTAACATTGGATAATCCTTCTTTAAACTCTTATTATTTTGGAGATGATTCTGATTCTGATTCTGAAAACATGTCTAGTGATGATTTATTTGAATAATGTAACATTCTATAGGAAACCTGCAATGAGCTAAAAGACAAGTATAAAGCCTTAAAGAAACAACATGCTTTAACTAGCACTGTCAAATCTACACTAGAAGTAAAAAAGGAAAATAATGCTTAACTATTAAAGGAAAATACTGAACTCAAATTTTCTAATGAGAAACTTAGAAAAGACTTAGAGAAGTTCACAAATGGAAAGAATACTCTAACTCAAATTCTTGGAAAAAAAGTTGCACCAAGGTATACAACTGCTTTAGGATACCAACATGGACAGAGACAGATTGTTAAGAATAAATTTATTTCAAAATATGGATAGCATGCTTCTAGTTCATGTTCTGGAAACTCTTATGCTTCATCTGGCTATTCAAATTCTTATAAACCAAACATAGATTACTTATCAAAGTCATTTGAATCTGTTAATTATAGGAAACCCATTAAACAAATATGGGTACCTAAAGTTTTACTTGCTAACCTTTCTGGACATAAGAAAATATGGGTACCAAAATTATCTTCTGTCTAAATATGTTTTGTAGAAAACATTCTTGAAAAGTTCATGTAAGAAGATATGGTACTTAGATAGTGGATGTTCAAGACATATGACAGAAGACTATTCATGATTTAAGAGATTAATCAAATTTGATGGATGACATGTCACGTTTGCGGATAACTCAAAAGGAAAAATCATCGGCTTAGTCTAGATTGGTAACATTAATTCAATTTTAATTTCTAAGGTTTTATTTATTGATGAACTAATGTATAATCTATTAAGCATTTCTCAGTTGTGTGATGATGGATTTAATGTTAATTTTGAAAATGATTCATGTAATGTATTTGATTCTAAAAATATTTTGTTATTTACTACATTATGAAATAAAAATGTTTATGTTGTGGATTTGAATTGTTTATCTATACAAAATGTTACTTTTTTAAATGATTTTCATAAATAATCTTAGCAATGGCATAGAAGGCTAGGACACTGCAATGTGCATTCACTTAGAAAACTGACTAGGAATGTTCTAGTTAGCGACTTACTTAAACTAGAATTCCCACTCAACAATGTATGCAATCCTTGTCAAAAGGGAAAAACAAAAATTTTCTTTCAAATCAAAGAAATAAGTTTCTACTTCTCAACCTCTCGAGTTGGTTCACATGGATTTATTTGGACCATATAGATTTTCTAGCTTAAATGGGAAGCACTATGTCTATGTCCTTGTAGATGACTTTTCTAGGTACTACTGGGTATACATTCTTGCTCACAAAATTGAATCTTGTTCTTATTTTATTAAATATTCCATGTTTGTAGAAATCCTTAGTGGACTTAAGATCAATACATTGAGAAGTGATCATGGATGTGAGTTTGAAAAAACAAGAGTTTGAATCTTATTTCTCACATAATGGCTACAGTCACAAATTATATGCTCTTAGAAACACCTCAATAAAATGGTGTAGTAGAAAGAAGAAATATGAACCTTCAAGAGACTACTAAGACAATTATCAATGAATATGATTTACCAATTTCCTTTTGGGATGAAACTATTAATACATCTTGTTACATTATCAATAGAGTCTTGATTAGACCAATTCTTAAAAAGACCCCTTATGAGCTTTGGAGCAATAGGAAGCCTAAGCTTAATTAATTTAGAGATTTTGGTTGCAATGTCTTTATTCTGAACACTAAAGATAATCTTGATAGATTTGCTTCCAAAACTAATGATGGAATTTTATTAGGTTACTCGATATCAAGTAAATCCAATAGAGTATTCAATAAGAGAACTAAATGTGTGGAAGAATCTGTATACATCAAATTTGATGAAATAGATCCACATGAACCTAAGACTCGTCTTGAAAATCTTGAAGAAGATATGTCCATTCTAAACCTTAATTACAAGAACAGTGAACCTGTTGTTAATACAACCAGTTCTGGAAATTTTCCAGAACCTTCTTTTGTAGAACCCAAACCTATAAATGAACCTGAAATTTCTAGACCTATCTTTTCTAGACCAACTAGGACCCATAAAAACCGTCCTTTTGATGTTGTAGTATGAGATTTAGGTAGAGGGACACAAACTAGAGCATCTCTAAGAAACTAGGTTGAACATCAAGATTTTCTTTCCCAGCTTGAACCTAAAAATATCAATGATGTTATCAATGATGAATTTTGGGTGATGGCTATGCAATAATAATTAAATAAATTTGAAAGAAATAAATTTTGGGAATTAGTAAACATACATAAGGACACTTTGGCCATAGGAACTAAATGGGTTTTTAGGAATAAAGTTGATAAAGGTGGTAACATAGTTATAAACAATGCTAGACTAGTTGCACAAGGCTATAGTCAAGAAGAAGGAATTGACTATGAGGGGACCTTTGTACCAGTAGCAAGACTTGAAGCCATCAGAATCCAGCTTTCCTATACTGCACATTTGAATTTCAAACTATATAAAATGGATTTTAAGAGTGCATTTTTAAATGGGTATATAGCTGATGATGTTTTTTTAACAACCCCCTAGATTTAAAAACCCCTATTTTCCAAATCCCATTTTTAAACTATCAAAAGCCTTATATGGTTTGAAGCAAGATCCACGAGCTTGGTATGACAGATGGAGTACTTTTCTGATTTCTAAAGGTTTTACAAAAGGAATAGTTGATCCTAATATTTTAATAAAACGAATTTATAGTGATGTTTTAGTTGTTCAAATTTATATAGATGACATTATTTTTTGATCTTTGAAAAATTACTTATGTGTTGATTTTTCTAAAATGATGCAAAACGAATTTGAAATGAGTTTAATGGGAGAACTCAAATATTTTCTTGGATTTCAAATTTTTCAAAATGAAAATGGTATTATTTTAAATCAAAGTAAATATACAAAGGGTCTTCTAAAACGTTTTGGATTGGATAGAACTAAAAATAGTGACACTCCCATGAGTACCACTTGTAAGTTAGATCTTGATGAAGATGGAAAATTTGTGGATCAAACCACTTATAGAGGAATTATTGTAAGTTTCCTTTACTTAACTACTAGTCGTCCTAACATTATGTTTATTGTGTGTATGTGTTCTCATTTTCAAGAAAAACCGAAGTAATCTCATTTAAATGTTGTAAAAAGAATTTTCAAATACCTCAAGAAAACACCAAATCTAGGACTATTTAGTCCTAAAGGACAATCATTTGAATTTTCTAGTTATTCTGATGCTGACTTCGATGGCTGTAAGTTAGATATAAAAATCACTTATGTAACATGTCACTTTTTAGGCAAGTCACTAGTATCATGGTGTAGTAAGAAACAAAATTTTGTTGCATTATCTACTGCCAAAGATGAATACATAGTTGTTGGCAGTTGTTGTGCACAAATTTTGTGGATTAAAAACACATTACTAGATTATGGATATCAATTTAGACATGTACATATAAATTGTGACAACACAAGTGCTATTAACATCTCAAATAATCCTGTTTCAAATTCTAGTACAAAGTATATTGATGTAAGACATCACTTTTTGAGAGATCATTATCAAAAAGGTTATATCACTTTGGAATTCATTGGTATTTAATATCAACATGCTGATATATTCACTAAACCATTAAATTATGATATAATAGACTACATCATACAAGAACTAGTCATGATAAATCTCAAATAGATACCTTACTTGTTACTATTTCAGGTATTGTTGTTTTATATTGTACTATGTTATACTTTAATATTTCATAATTACGGTTTCTCAGTTGTTGTATCACTGTAAAGTTTCATTCTTGTGGTCTCACCATTATCATTTTGTACTTACGGTCTGCCGATTACTGTCTCACAGTAATTCATGCTGAAAAGATCACTTACAGTCTCATGATGAAACTTGTTTACTGTCTCACCGTGAAACTCGATTACTATCTCACCGTAATGACCACTAAAGGTCTCACCGTAAAAATTATTTATGTTTTTATTTAAACTCGCATTACGGTATTTATTATTTAACCTCTTTTATTTTTCCCGCATTTTTTATTTTAGCGACGTTTGGTATTCCTAAATGATAAAACAAAGAAAGTATCACTTAATTATTCACTCAAGGTTTCTTCTACCTACTCTTTATGAACCCTTCTTCATCCATACAACCCTTCTCTCACTTGAACTTTTAGTGAATGCAAAAAATTAAATGTTCTTCATCATCGAAACCCGATAAGTGCAGCTCTAAGAAGAAGAATAATGCACCTAAGCTGACACCCGAAGGACCTTTAAATCCAAATCTGGTAAACCGTGTTGTTGTACCTGAGAAATAGATTTTCCCCAAGTGGATTCTATCCAGTAAGTCTCTGGTATTGAATGTTTTATAACAGCAAGGCTGGTTAGAATGGTTTTTGAAGGAGGATAGACCCATCTATCCTAGGTTAGTGGCTCAATTTTACCAATACGTACAGTTCTCATTTGATTCTGCTGAGATTTATGTTGTGAGGAGTTGGGTAAATGGACAAAGATGCTCATTCTCTTCAAGGTTTTGGGCTACATGCCTTATGATACCTCATGAAGGCCTATGTGAGGATTATTAGATAGGATATACACCTTCAACCTAGTTATTTGATTTAGAAGATTCTCTGAAAACCTTAACTAGAAAATGGTACCCAAAGGTGGGCCATTGCTACTGAATTAGATAGATAAACAAGGATTCTGTTTAAGTTTGTAAAACATTTGGTCAGTCCCAGAAAAGGTGACTATGTTGTGTTAAAATTTCAAGATGTGTTTTTGATTCACCTCATGAAAATGGGCATAAGATCAACCTATGAAAGTATATCATACACCATATGTGTGAATTGATCAAAGTAACATCCAAGTCAACTTCTCCATTTTAATCTCGACAAATATCATCCATGCTTCTTGCAAAAGGTTTGGTTGGACCAAATGAGGAAGTGATTATGGACTGTGAGTACTGCCTCTCAAAATCTACTATCAAAAGAATGAAGATAAACTGGAATCCTTGGAAAAAGGATTGGGTGGAAGACAATGATAATGTTTATGAGAAATTCAATCCGGTGGATTATCCCTAAAGACCAAAAGACATTTTTTGTCCTGGTTTGGAACCAGATGAGATTGTTGAGTATCCTAATGAAGAAGAAGAATATGCTGAAGTTCCACCTAGGGAAGCGGTTATTATTGAGGAAGACAGGACTTCTGTTCCTCATGTAGTTCTTGAAGAAGAAGCACCTACTCCAAAAGAAGCTACTAATAAAGAAACTCAACCAAAAGCTGTAACAGAATCAGTTTCCAACAAATCTGAAAATCATTCCATGGAAGAACCTACAGTAGAAGAGCCTATAGTGGACGAGCTACCTAGTTTGCAAGAGGTAAATATTGAGGAACTCCTTGTGGAATAATCTGTTCCGAAAATAATACCTTATGATGAAGAAAGGATGTAGCTAGCTTTTCAGCTAGCTAGACAAGAAATGAGTGAGGAACTCAGAGCTGAGTCTGCGTAATTAGATCAAGATCCTAAGCCTCTTAATCCTGATAAAGAGGCACCTGTTGAGGGGGAGGAAACCCCAAATCTTGAGTCTGTTGAAGCCTCACATCCAACTAAGTCAATTCCTGTAGGGACTTAGTATAAATTTTCCAGTTTCTATGATGTGAATGACTCATAGTAGGTTACAGCAACCATACATGATATTTCCTCCCTATTTCAGTTGAAATCGGTCTCCAGTTTTTCACCTGAGAAGGAACCTAAGCCTGTACCTGTACCTCCTCCTGAACCCTTGTCTGAATAACCATCCTTTGTAAGTAAGGATTATTTGAAGGAATTTGGTCTCACTCTCTTATCCGGAGTTCAGAAACTCATGCATACCCAACCTCGTTTGTGACAAATTTAAGTTAGAAAGATGCCTCTATTTTATTGGAGAGAATTATTTGGAAAATACAACCTAAGATGCTCCATGAGATTCAAGAAGTAAGAGTTTAAAATAAGCTACTTAGTAATGAAGTAAAGACCATAAGAAATGTGGTTGAAGACATGCAGAAAGAGCTACATTCGAGATATGAACCTGTTTCTTCTCAAATACCACAAGTTAGTGTGTCTCAGACTCAACCTTATCTAACATCCTTAGATGAAAATATTGCTGAAAGGAACAAGAAAATTGTGAATTAAATGAAAGAGCATGTTTCCAATGTGAATAAACTCACTAATGAGTATACGGGATGTATTCAAAAGGTGCTGAATCAACTAAAATCCCTGACCACAACTGTCAAAGCATCTAGTTATTCCTCAAAACCCTCTTTGGATAGTGAACTGCTTAGAACTATAGTCAAAGAAGAACTTCAGAACATACTCAGTGGCATCAATACAGCTTCCTTATCTGAAGTAGTCAAAAAAAGTGATAGAGTTCTTGACTTAGTACAAATCCACTACAAAATTGCTAATGATTCTCAGCAAGATATTGCCATGAAAGTGGATTTCTACTTCAATAGAATCTTCTTCAAGACCGATTTGACAAACAATTTCAAGTAACTTGTAGAAAATATGTGGATTCCTCCTGTGACTCAAGATTTCAAGAACCAAGTCCAGAATCTCATAGAGTTTACTAGATTATTGGAAAAGTTTATAAACAACAAGGATGATTTTGAGAAATCCATAGAGTATGGTGGAGAGATTATTACAGATTTCATCAAACTCTAGGGGCCCTATCTTCATGTCTAGAGTATATCCATTATTGCTCCAGTGGCTGCACCTCTCAGACCCAGGCTACCTACCTTCACCTATGCTCTAGCCTCAACCACTATGTCTATTGTTCAAGCACTTGGTCAGACCAGGCATGTGATTCTTGATCATCAATTGCCTAGGTCTTCTACTACTCCTACCTTGGCTTCCTCTATCTTTGATGGCCTTCCCTTACCCTCTTTATCAACCACATATCTTCCTTCTTCTACCTCGGCCTCTTCCCCTATGGATTCCTCTTCTGCTACTGCAAAAGGCAAAGAGAAGGTCATCCCTTGAGTAAGAACAGTGATTACTCTTTTTGATAGGGATATTATTTTGTTTGTATTACTTTTTTTTGTACTATCACTTATTTTCTATTAATAGACTGTGAACCATTTTGACCTCTCTAATTTCATCTTTTAGATAATCCCAAAAGGAGGATAAGTTTCTATATATATGTCAGCAATTTATATATATAGCTTAATCTAATATACACCTTAATTATATATGATTTTTGATCATAAAAAAGGGGGATATTTTTGGACTTCTCATATATTAATCATGTCTTAATGATCACAAATATTATTTAATCATGTGTTAATGATTACAAATCTTATCCAACCTAGTTAACTTTTATAAATTATAGCCAATCATGTGTATTTATGTTTAAAGTTTTCTCATGCTTTAAAAAGAGACTTACAAGATCTTAATTACTCTATTTTCAATTTACCCACTTTATACTATCGTTTATTTACTCTCACAATACCTTCTTTAACAAATGCTTAAGTCTAATCCTTTCTATTATCATCTTTATTTAATTATACACATAGTTACTTTGGAAAGTCTCAGACACCGTGAAGCCAAAAACCGTGAAGTCGGACACCGTGAAGCCAAACACCGTAAATCCAGACACCATGAACAAGAAAACATGAAAAAGACATCGTGAAGAAGACATCGTGACCATGAGACACCGTGACACTCAGACACTGTGTGAAGGATACACCGTTTCCATGACTTACTATGACACTATTTCTTAAACTATTATGACGTCTTTAAATTTAATCTCTAACGGTCATATTTGATGATTTTAATTCACTAACATAATTAATGTTTCTTTGTATACATATCATCAGATAGTATGAGGTATTAGGTGCAGAACAAATGCATCCTGTCGGCTCCAACATGTGAATTCCAAGTTAAAAGCGAACTGTGGCCAAGAATCACGGTTGTGTGTGATATAAACATGAGAAGAAAAGGTCGTGAAGACTATACCGAAGGAAGATAATTGGAAGAAGTTTCGAAAAAAAGGCACACTGCATGAAACTCGACACTGTTGAATACACGAAGCATGTTTGAAGCCTAAAGAATATCTTAGCTCTGCCGAACCTCAGGAAGAACACAAGCTGAATTACGACACTCTGTTTTCCACACAACTTCTAGAGAAGGACTCAAAGCATCATTTTCTTCAATCCAAAGGAGTCCATAGCGACATTGACATCACACAAGATAATTCTAAACTCGTCTCTATATTCTTGTTCTATTGCAATCATTCTTTTATTCACATTACGAGCAGTGTGTGCTTCTATCTATTTGGACACAAAAAAACTCCTAAGCTGAACTGGAGGATACTAAAATCTTCACACCATCATTTTTATACCTTTGTGTATCCCATGAAGAACTAGGGTAGAGGTCTGAGGACCTGGAAATCCTGTGTGATGTTGTTGTTACATTCCCACGTAGAACTGTGGTAGAAGTATGAGGAAATGGACAGTTTGAGTACTATTGTAACCCCAATCCAGGGTCTGGATCAAAGTTTTATATAAACTATTTGAGAGGAATAAGTCTCTCCTTGAGACTGAACCTCTTGGATAACACTACTATGCATCTTTTTTTAAACTATTTTTCTATATTCCACTGCTATTTACTTTGAAACTCAAATATGTTTTAACGTAACTTTGATAGTTGAACTAGAAAGTGTTTGTAATTATTGTGAACCAGTAAGTTAGTTTCGAAAGCTAACTTAATCTTTATATTAAGTTAACTAAGAAATAATCAATCTTTTAGAAACTAATTGAACATTTGAAATCTTTATAAATTCACTACAGCTTAACATGTTTTATGATTTGGGGGATTTTAAATAGAAATTTTTAATTGGAAGTCAATTCACCCCCCCCCCCCTCTTGAGTATCCACTCCATCCAATAAAACCTATGTATTATTTGTGGGACTATCACACCATAACCCGCACCACCACATCAGAAACCTCATATTTGTTTATATACGAAACAGAGGTCATTCTACCCATAGAATTCCAATTAACATTACTCATTATTTCTATTTTTTAGCATCTATCCATTTAAAAGAAATATAAAAATTGAATTTTTTAGTTGGAAATATTTATAAAATAATTTTTTTTTCAACTTACACCATTTGGAGGTTCACCCAAACTGAGTAGCACAAGCCTTCAACAACAAATTTCACCTATGATTATTCCTCCAAGGTGAATTCATGTTGGTTATTAAGAATATGATGATACCTATGAAGATTCCTCCAAAATATGAACCAAAATGTGACGGTCCTTATGTCATACACAAGGTTTACAACAAAGAATCATATTCCTTGATTATAATGGATGGGGAGTATATTACGCCACCTAACAATACGAGGATTCTTAAGAAAAAATTCACAGAATAGATTTCATATGGTACTACATGGAAGGCCATAAAATGAAAAACCATTCTATAAATATATTTTGTAACACTGAGTTTTTATGAAATATTTTTTAAAACTTTATTTAATAACTTTCATTGTATGCAACACCGAGCCTAATCAAACCATGAAATATTTTTATTTAAATATGGCTCTTATAACCTACCCATTAAAATTGTTGGTTATCAATGGTATTAACTACCATATGAAATATATATAAAAATTTCCTCCTCAATATAAATTTCTTGATAAATGGTTCTCAAATAATCACTCAATTTTTAGCAATGTCATTTTATTTCTCAAAAATATTTTTTCTTCAAAAATAGTTTTAATTGATTTTGTGAGAAAATATTATAATTAATTTCAATAAATTTTAGAAATTTTATTTTTAAAAAATATATAATTTTTTAAATTATCATATCAAAATTATCTTGTGAAATTTTTATATTTTCTAAAAATTTTTATTTTTCAAAGAAGAGTGAAAAATACTAATTTTTATTGCAAGCTGTATTTTCATTTAATGTATTTAGAAATTAAAATTAAATTTTTTTATTATATTTAAAATTTAATTAGTTAAATTTTGTTAAAAATAATCCAATTATATTATTTGGAATAATATTTATACTTGAATTTGGTATAAGAACGTTTTTATACTCAAGAAGGCATGTTTTTTAAAGTTGTTTTTCATTGAATTTTTTGTTTTAATATTAAATTAATTAATAAAACTTGTAGAAATTTAATATTTAATATATATTTAAAATTTTTAGTCAAGAGGTTAAAATTTATAAAATAATACCCTTTTATTTTTAGGCATTTTGAATAGTCAATGTGGTAAAATTTATCACCACATTAAAGGGTAAATCAAGTTAATCTGGGTAAAAAATAAGTGATATGACCATATTTTTTCACATTTATTTTTATATGACAAATATTATTATATTATTATATCCTTATTCTTTAAATGTATTCCTTTGATGGTTTTTTTTCAAGGAATAGGACCTTTATAATATTTAAAGAAGAGAAAATTACAAAAATGTCACTCTCTTTGTTTGAAATATATTTTATGTGTTCACATAAGTATAGAAGCAAGTTATGAATGAATATAAATCTCTATTTTATGAATAATGAAATTATCTTAATTATGGGAATTTATTTATAAATTTTTATGATTAAATAATTACCTTAAATTCATGTACACCGCTAATATGGTTATTTATTCAATTAATAGAAAAATAAAATAATTGATTTTAAAAATATTAAAAGTATAATAATTTGATTTAATTATATTGTAATAATAATTTATATAGATACATATAATATATTATTGATTTTTAAAATTATTATAATCTTATTCCAACTTTGTATTTATGTCTTTTAAGTCAAATTAATTTAATACTGTCCAAATTGACATTAAGGATATTTTATCAAAATAATATTTTATAAAAATATTTAAAAATGATAAAAATATTCATATAGTACAATGATAATAATTTATTGTCTCTAATTTCATACCTCAGAAAATTTATGACCCAATTTTAAAATTATATATAAATTTATAACCCTTAAATAGTGATAACAATATTACCTCACTTAATGTTAGATTGGGTTAAGTAAAGTGTTAAACCAAATGATAAGGTTTAAAAATAACTCCAACATGTATAAATTCTATTGGTTGACAATATTACCCCCAAATAACACCTTATATTCAAATAAATGTATGTTTGTAATTGTTATTCTTTGATAATGACTTTATTAGAATATAATATTTTAAAAAATTCCAAAAGTTCCCCTCACCTCAATTATAACAGGGAACCCCTCTTTTATCTTGATCAAGAAACATTAAAACTTCCATATAAAAAATAACATACCAAAATCCCTTATCAAATTCCTTATCTACATTCAAATGTTCTATTATTTCCAAAACACAAACCCTAGGATCCTTAAGAGGAGATTTAAAGTAGTTATTTCAATGAAACGTTAATCGCCTTAACCGATCACTTTTTTACCACTTCGTTACCACCCATAAATATATTTTATTTATCATAAAATAATTAATTTATTATCATAAATATAATGATATTTTATTATTATTATGAAATCACAATTATCTTCCCTCTTTCCAATCAAATGGGTAGTGAAAGAGTCACTCAATCGTATGTACGACTTACTATCTCCATGTAGAGAAACAATTAACTTTCCTCCACCATATTTAATGGATGGTTACTATGATTGGATTAATTTTTATATATGATAATTATTAAATTATTATTATTATATAATAATATTATTATTTCTACCATCTTACCTTCCAATACGTTAGAAAATAATAACATTGTGCATGTGTACGTGTGGACTACCACCTCCATGAAGCGATGTAATTTGTTTTTCATCTTTGTTATACATGAATAGTAATGAGGATAAATTTAATGAATATATATGATATAATTATGATTATTTATAGGTAAATTATTATTTACCTTTAGTTGTTTCCATCCTTCAAAAAATGAAAACAATATCCATGCATATGTACGGCTTACCATCTCTATGAATGATGTGACTCAATTTTCTCTCTATAATTTTATGTATTACTCTAAAAAATAAATAAATAATATATATATTATTTATATAATTATTAAAATTCTCTATATTATGGAACCATAATCAAATTACATCGACCAAAACTACTAATTCAAAACCTACAAGAAAAATGATGCAAATATCAACTATAACATTGATTTTAATAAATAATTGTTAATAAAAATTTGATAAAAGGTTATAATTAAATCATATAAGGTATGATATATTTGATTATAGTTTTTAATATTTTTATAATGAATCTATATTTATTATATTGTATTTTCCAATGCATATGATGAAAGTCGGGTCTAAGGTGAGAGATTTTTGTCTCACATGTATTTCTCTGAGACACATGCCAATTCACCACTTGTCACTTTTATGAGGTGTATATAAATACCATGAATATATTTTTTAATTATTATTATTAATTTTTTGTGTAATTAAAAATCCATCTAAGTTTCTTTCTTTCATGGGGCATATTGTTCAAATTCCACCAAAGCAGTAATGCTTTTATGTTACAATCTCATTTTTTATCAAGATTGTTTATGACTAAATTATTGAAGATAAAATAATAAGATATAATTATCAAAAAACTATTTAATTTTATTCTATTATGTTTATTTCTATGTAATACATGTTTAAATTTCTATTTTCCTTTCCCAAATTACTCAAGAGTCCAGAAATATTTTCTTTAGTGAAAATTAACTTTATTTCTCCCTTGAGTTGAAAAACTTTTTTATTCCATATCCATATTTTCTAAAAATGTTTTAATGAATATTTTATTATTATAATTAGACTGTTTAAAGTAATATTTACCCATGTTTTAATTTTTCTAAATGAATTAAAAGGAATATTTTCTCATTTTCCAAATGAGGTTCTTCTCAAATTTTTATAACAGTGTGAAAAGAATGTTTTTCTTTTAACATATATAGGATGAATGTAATTTCCCACCGTCATTAGTGACCAATTATTTTAATGTTAATTTATAATTTTCCATGGTTATTTTTAAATAAAATTGTTTCCATGATATTTCCAAAATTTTAGATTTTAAAGAAATTATTTCAAAATTAAATGGGTATTTTACTTGAGATATATTACAATGATATTTTAAAGAATTTTTTTATCCATGACAACATAATTTGATGTTAATTACGATTTACTAGGGATATGATTCAATGATACCATCCTTATTATTTCTTTGGGTGTTTATTATTATGATGATGATACTTTTATGAACCCTGTTTATTTTCCATGGGTTATGTCATAATATTATGATTTATAATCTTTTGGAATTTATATAAATGAATTATGATTATGTAATGGTTAGATCTATTAAAACCCTCCAATCAATTGGGTAAATATGAATAACTCATTAGGTAAATATGTTATAAATTCACTTGATTTTATGTTCACAATTTCATACATGGACTTAGTATTCATGTCAATTAGATTATGTTTGGGCATGACATTCATATTAATAATATTAATCATAAACCTAGCCTTAATTTACACAAGATAAATTGTGTAATCTGATTTAATTTATATAAGTTTATTCATGGACCCAGTTTTCATGTCCATAATATTATGCATGGAACTAATATTTATGTACAAAATTTTATACAAGGCCCTAATTTCATTTCATTAAATTAATGACTAAAACTATTTCTATTTATACATGTTCAAAATGTTATAAGATTAATTTTATTCCACATTCATACATCTATTTTACGCACCCATGTCTTATGTTCAATGAATTCCTTTATGATTAATGTCTTATGAACTGCCAATATTTATTCCATTACTCAAGATTTTTATATTTGATATACATGATATGTTTTTCAAATGTTATTATGATGTTATCAAACCATTATGATAATTTTATATTTTTATCACCCTTTTTACCCTTTTTGAGAATATAAGTTTTATATTTCTTAAGTTTCTTTTCCTTAGGAAATGATAAAAAAAGTTTTAGGTGTGATATGTTTAAGAAATGTATTATTTTTGAATAACTAAGTGGTAGATGATGTTGATATCTTATGAACCAATAATTTAGGTATCTAAGTTTAAAAAGAAACTAAACCTATATCATTCTGTTATGTATCATTATGATATGTGATTAATATTCATTTAATAAAATTTAATATCTATGTATGAAAATTATGAGTCACTATAGTTGGTATCATAACATTTTTTAGTTAATAATTAAGGATAAGGATTCAAAAAAATAGTTAAAACCCTATTGATAAATATAAGTATAGGATAATATCCTATATTTTTTGTAATAGTTATAAATTACCTAGATTAAACCAAACATGTCATGTATTTAAAAGAAGGCATATTAATTTAGATATCCTATAAATTATTTTTCGTGATTATGTGGTTTCCACTATTGATACTCATACTATGCTTTTTAGTTATTGTCAATGGATTGAACCTAAATGAATATTGTGAAAAAAGGTGATATCCAGTTCATTGACAATCCAGTTGAGAAACCAAATGGATTATTATTTGGGGTGAAATATCTTGTGAAATTTCTCACTCAACTCTCTCAATCTATTTATAGTAGTACATATCATACTGAATTTATAAATGAGCCATGGAGGGAGAAACATGTTATTGAATCTTTTATATGACAAAGTCTACCGTCCTTTGATCATTCTTATTATTAACTAGCTTCTATGAAATGGATCAATGTGATAGAAGATATATTTTTCACTCTTTAGTGCTCAGAGCATGGAAAATTTATCCTCGAAATCTATTATTTATAAGGAAGGGTAGATCAATGGTATAATATTATTATTAGTACAATGTTAGAGGATAAAATTGACTCTATAGAATGGGATGAGTTTAAGATGATGTTTTTTAGTAATTACTTCCCTCATATTCTATATAAAAAATAGATATGTAATTACTTGAGCTTAAATAGAAGGATGATGAATCCATTGGTACCTATGGGGAAAATTCCACAAAACTTGAAAGGTATGTTTCTGTTTTAATCATCATCCCAAAATGAAAAATTGATTTATTCATTAGTAGTTCTAAACCTAGTCTTCAAAATTCAATAGCTATATGGGACTTCAAACGCTACAAGAAAATCATTTAATGTGCACTCCAAATGGAAATGGAAGGTGGTAAAACTAGTGTTTTTTTTTGACAAAAAAATGAATATGGAGGTTCATGGAAGTTCTATTTGTTTGACATATAGAGGGAAGAAAATTATTCAGCCTCTTACTTGTGAGAAATTTGGGAAGGAGAGCTCAAATAAATGCCTCAAAAGAAAAATAAAATGTTTCAAGTGTGGGAAGTCTGGACATCGTGCAATATAATGTCAAAGTTATGTGAAGAGGATAATGAATAAAATTTATAGAAATATCTCAATTGAATAAAACAATAAAACTTCAATGTTATAAATGAAATGATTTTTGGAATTGTGAAAATAAAATTCCCAGTCCAAGGGCTCATAATGTTAATAATCCACAATAACCTATGAATTCAAAAGATAAAGAGAATGATTATGAAATAATCATTGTTTATGTGAATCGAGATAGTTAGGACACACTTATCCCCCACTCTAGAATTTAGGATTATATGTTTATATTTGTATGAATAAGACCTATGAAATTATTATTCTTTTTTGAAATTTGATGTGATTCTGAGCATTGATTAGTTACCCCAACATTTATTCCATGTCAATTTCTCGAATAAGAAAATCATGTTTTATATCTCCAATAAATGTATGACCATATTTTGTTATAAGTGTGAGACTAATAGAATTATTTTTGGTTAATATAGAATCATATTTAAGGATTAAGGGGTGAATTATATTTTAAAATAATATATGATTTTACTGTGACTTTATTTTGGTAAATGATTTGGGTAAATAAATTTTGGTATGATCCTTTATGAGTGATAAAAATTATTTCTAGATAATTTATAATTTGATCATGTAATTATATAATATAAATTCATTATAATAATTGGGTTTCAACTTTGGACAAAAATATTTTGGGATATCCTTAAGGTTATCTATTTATCAAATAGTTTAAGATACACTTTGGGTGTTATTGTTGAGGTTTTAGAAGTTAAATTATTTTATTTATATATTTTATAACCTATCCTAACCAAGTTAATTTTGATAAATATTTAGGGGGATAAGTAATGACTTGTAAATCTCATGATTCCATAAAAATTATATTAACTGCTTCGGGAATTAAAAAATCATGTTTAATAGTCATCGTTTGGAGAAATAAATGAGGTTAGGATGGAAATTAATTAAATGAAAAAATTATGCTTTTCAAATATGTATATTTCTTTATGTTATTAGCCTGAATTGTAAATAAATTTCTAAAATAAAATAAAAAATTTACTGAAACAAAAAACCATTTCTTATCACCTTCAATTCAGATGAATTGATGGTCTTTTCTCACCTACCAGGGATTTATGGTTTTTTAGTAATTATCTTTCTCCGGAACTTGTTCTATATCACCCCCTATTAGAATTTGGGAATTATTTTTCTCTTCCTTTTCTATATTTTCAATTACCAGTAATTTTATCATATTTTTAAACCTCTTTTTACATTCTTTTAGATGACCTTATAATTTTCCTTTCCAAATCTTAATAAGAATTTTTATTAGCCCTTTTTACGATATAGGTTTCTATGAAATAATTTTAAAATATAAATACTTTAATTACCTTTCATAAGTTCAAATTTAAAAGAAAAAATTCATTAAAGTGGGAAGGATAAAGTGAAACCTCGGTATTTTATGAAATATTTTTTTATTCATTTGATAGTTTACATTACACGCAACAACTAACCTAGACAAACCATTAAATATTATTATTTAAATATGACAGATATAACATACTTGTTAAAATTTTTAGGTATGAGTAGGATTAACTACCATATTAAATATATATATAAATTTATTATTCAGTATAAATTTATTGATGAATTATTAGCAGATGATCACACGGTTTTCAGTAAAGTCCTTTTATTTTTTTTAAATGGGTTTTCTTCAAAAATGGGTTTTATTTCTTTTGTGAGAAAATATTATAATGAATTTTTTAAAATTTTAGAACTTTTTTTTATTAAATTTATATCATTTTTGAAATCATCATATCAAAATAAACTTCTCATTAAATTGTTTTGATAAAAACATATTATAAATGAATAGTGAAAATATACTGATTGATTTTTTGAAAAATGTATTTTATTTTAAAGTATTTAACAAGTAAAATTATATTTCAGAATAGTTTTAAAATTTAATTAGTTATTATTTTAATTAAAATACAAATTTATTATTTTGAATAAAAATTATATTTGAATTTGTTATAAAAATATTTATATACTCAAAATGGCATTTTTCTTAAAAAACTATTTTTATTGCATTTTGTGTTTTAATATTAAATTCATTTTTGAAACTTATATAATTTAAATATTTTAACATTTATTTAATATTTTTAATTATTAGGTTCAAACATGGAAATTATGAACCATTTATTTTTAGGAATTATGAATGATAACTATGGTAAAATTTATCACATTATTAAAGAGTAAATCGGGTTAATCTTGGATAAAACTGAGTGCCACGACCATAATTTTTCATATTAGTTATTATTGGATAAATTTAATGAAACCATTATCACATTAAGATCAAAATTTATTTTTTTAATGGACACTTTTCCATGAAAATGACCTATATAATTTTTCAAGCAAAAAAAGTTACAAAATGTTACTATCTTAGTTTTAAATATATTTAATGAATTCAAATTGGGAAAAAATAAGGATATTAATGAATCCAAATTTCTATTTGGTTTTTGATAAAATTATCCTTCATATAATAATTTATTTATAATAATTTTTGGTTATTTAATTGCCTTAAATTTGTTTCCAATGCTAACACAATTTTTATTTAATTAATAGAAAAATAAAACAAATTATTTTAAAAATACTAAAAGTAATATAATTTGAGAGATTTATAGTGTTACCAAAATATTTTATATGAATATAACATATTAATGATTTTTAATGTATTATATTATTATTTAAATTTTTTATTTATGTCTTTTAAGTCAAATTAGATGAATATTGTCAAAATTGACATTAATGATTTTTATAAAAGTAATATTTTATTAAATTATTTTAAAAAAGTAAAAATATTTAAATAAGAAAATTTGGATAAGATATGGTCTACCATTTCTTCTCTCTCCATTTTTGAGAAATGTTTCACCATATATATAAACTTTTAACCCCTTGAGATTGAAATGGTCATTATTGTGGTAATTGTCAAAATGGGTTAACTAAGGGGTTAATCAAAAATATAAGGTTTAAACACCACTTAAACCTATAAAAATTATATTTATTGATGGTATTATAATGAACTTATACCTTAAATTTTAATATTTGTGTAACACCCCAAGATTCTATGGTACGCTTCTCTTTGAATAATGCAATAGCGTGTGTTGTACGCAACATCGAGTTCTAACACACCACAACCAATCAAACTAGCCATTATGAATAGTAATACCTACTTTTTGAAATTATATATATATTATATTTTTAAATGGACTTCATTTTTGGATTTAGAATATCGAAATTATCCTAAGTTGAATTTTTGGTATTTTTCTGAGAACTTCCAATTTTTATGAATAGTGAAAAATACTTAAAAACAAATTTTTTAATCAAAATAATTTATAGTAATAAATTATATTATTTAGTGGTTTTAAAGTATAATTAGAATATATTTTTACTATTTTATCCAATGGTGTTCATTATAAATAATTTCACATTGAAATTGGACATAAACAATTGTCAATCTTTTGATATATATTGTTTCTTAAAAACACGATTTTTGTTTTAACATCGAGAATTAATTATAAAATTAATTAATGAAAATTATATTTTTGGAATTTTGTAAAATTGAAATCATTTTTGAATTCGGAATATCAATTATAGCTTAGGGTAAAAGTTTGGCATTATTCAGAAAAACTTCAATTTTTGATGAATAGTGAAACCACTAAGTGGTAGTTAAAAAACTGAATTTTTCATAAAACATAATTTTACCGCTTCTGTGAATGGAATTTCGAAAATCCAAGAGACAAGGTTAATATCAAGTAGTAAAATTTGGTTCAATGAGATGAAAATAATTTTTGGTGAATAGTAACTTTTTACTTTTATTTACCACGGTTAAAAGTAAATAGGGTAATTAAGGGTAAAAATGATATTAATATTACCCTAACACATGTCCTAATTATATTGGACAAGTGTATCTCGATCAAAAAAAAACCTTAGGAATAAAATATTATCATTTAGGTCCACTTGGATTAGATTAAGATATTTATTATTATTTAATTCAAAGAAAAGTTAAAAGAGTTAAAATCAAAGTTTATTTACTAAAAAATTTTCAATATAGGGTTATACATAAGATAAATTCGATTGTAAATATTAATTATAAATCTAAAAAGATTTCCTAAATAATTATATTTTATTTATATTTTTTAGACATTAAATAATTTAATTTATTTATGACACAATGATGATGCAGTAATTACCATAATAATAAAAAATTAAAATAATTGATATTATAAATACCCAAATAAATATAATTTGATACTTTTAATGAATTACACTAATTTTCTAGGATAATATGACATGTTAGTATTGACTTAAGTAACTTTTTTGAAGTAATCATTCTGTTATGAGTTTCACAAAAATCAATTATTGAATAGTGTCAAAATTGAAATATAAGAGTTGTTAAAACAAATATTATATTATTAATTGATATTAAATTCCTAAAAATCTAAGGTTCGGCCAGGAGACTTATTTCATGATAGGTGTATAATTAATGGACCACTTGAGGGTCGTTTGGATGTATATAGTAAGTTTATTAACCATATAATATAAAAATACAAAGAGACATTGTAAAAGTGAAACTAATTAACTAAGAGTTAATACTTAATGATAAGGTTAATATAGTAATCCAAACCTGTCTAACTTCTATTGATTGAGTGGTATTTGACCCATACCCACCTTAACATTTAAATAATCTACTTTGGAGCCATTATAAACCGAATATGAATTTATTATAAAATAATATTTCTAGCTTTTCCAAAGGTGCCCCTCACCCCTCTTATCAAAGGGAACTCCTCCTTCTCATTAATTCACACCGTCGAAGCTTTTTTGCTGGACCAAACTCTGCCCAAATACTCTCTAAAATTCCCTCAATTCATCTTAGAGGCCTTACTTTAGTCAGAAATCCAACCTAAGAGCCCTTTTGATCAAATCAAAAGGAAGAACCCGAAGAAGAGGTAATGATTTCACCACCCTTTTCCAAGTTCCTTTCTTCTTCAACTTCTTCCTTCTTGTTATTACCATTATAAAATACTAACTCCAGTATATTATATATAATATGATGTTATTATAAATATGGTACAACCATATTCAGTATTCTATCCATCCTTTGAATAACATGTCACCATACGTGCGTATGTTGGGCTTATCGTCTCCCCGTCGTGGTGTAATTGTTATTCAATAAATTTTTATTTGGATGGGTATAATAATGATGTGTAACTCATGTAAATAATAAATATAACATGATAATGATTTTTTATATATGATATAACATCCAATTATATAATATTTTAATATCAAAATAATGATATTGTCGCTCGTGTGTACGTACGGACTACCGTCTCCACGAACGCGATGAGATTCATTCTCCATCATATCCATTCAAGTATAATTATCATTTGATGATTAATAATAGTATCTAATTACTTGATATCTTTCTGAATATGATTAAGATGCAACATATCCCTGACAAACACGGCTTACATAACAAAACATATAAAAGAAAACGAGTAAGTTAACACCTGAAACAACGATAATACTATGATATTATTAACAAATCAATGTTAAAAGATCATATATGATATCATATTAATGTATATTATTCTTGTATAATTTAATAACAACTATTTAACCATTATACAGGAGGTTAACCTACCCTCAACCAAGGAAAAGTACAAGGTAATTGTTTATTTCACAATCTCTTCATTATCTGAGGTTGTTTATACGTAATAATCTACTGGGATCTCTTTATCTTATACATCCATGTTTCTTGAAAGGGTATTTCAAAACATTATTACTATTTTACAGAATATGGGTAAAAGTCATTTATACCCATGTTTGACTTTTTATAAGATATTTATAAAGGAATATTTCTGCCGTTTTCCAAACAAGGTCCTTTTTAACCTTTTTGAAAGAATTAAGGTAAGAATGTTTTTTTTAACTTATACGGCGGGTGTGGTTATTTTCCGCCGTTATAAAATCTTAGAAGCGTCCCTTACAAGATTATATGAAAATTTTCAAAGTAAATTTTTTATTTTATAATTATGTGACTTTTAAATGATTTAAAAAAATAGATATTTCTCTAAAAAGAGTTTGATTTCATCTATGTCAACATCCTTTGATGGATTTTACGCTTATTTGAAGTTGATTTATTATGATACAAAACTTCTATATTGTATTGAACGTTTTGTGATATGTTTGACTATGGATGTCTATTTTTATACCATTCATGGTTTATGGATGACGTATTTACATTTCTTATGCTAGTTTTAATAGAAATGTTTATATTATGTTTAAACCTTTTTATATGGGAATGCATTGGACTTAATATGTGAAGGGTGGAGCCCGCTATAGCTCCTCGATGCATCGGTAGGTCTCATGAGACAAACTAGTGTCTTGGAAGAAGGCCTTGACAAAATCTTATTTGTAGTCTTGGCACGAGGCCTTGGCTATGTGGTTATGATAGTCTGGCATTATGCATTCCATCATTATGAAATTGGTTATTGATATTGCATGTGATTATTCGATTAGTATAATTACCATGTGAATAAGTAGATGGCATTATTTCATTTCATTTTTTCCATACTATGTTGAAGTTTATGTATAAAAGGCTTTTTTTTAGTTATACATTGCCTTAAATGTTTATTCTTATTTATGAAAGTTTCTTCTATATTGTTATCCTTACTGGGCATTTGCGCTCACCCCTTTTCTATGTTTTATTTTTCCCAGGATGTGAAGATGTAAATTATGAATTATCTACAGGGATAGTATGAGGGGATAAGAGTGTGGAATATGGTGACTATGTTGTTGTAGTTTTTATTTTATGATGTAATGTAAACTTTATTAATGTATCTAGTTATTCCAAGGATACTAAACGAATCGGTCTTTCAATATTTGATCATTCTTGTGATCATGACAATGTTATGTAATAATGCACCGACTCTGGGTAACTGGGGTCGGAGCGTTACAGTTGGTATCAGGGGAAGTTTAGTACAAACCTTGGAAGCTAGATTTAGATAAACTTTGATTAGAGCACATAGACCTAAGATGGACTTTGAGGATTAGTATAGAAGAACTTCCTAGAATTTTGGTTTTGTAGAGATTTAGTGATTTTTCTGAGCAATACATCCCTGTCTGGACACGAGTAGGTAGAGGCGGCTCTTGCACAGATGTACCTAGGGGTAAAACCCGAAAACACCACTTTGAGGTAGACGCTAACGGGAACTGGTGCATGACAACGGGCTTTGCTGCACTCTTGGTTACGACACTCCTGGGGGATATGCTTAGGATAACTCTCATTTTCTTTAGTAATCATTATGAAGGGTTTATGAGTATATACTTCCTCAAAGAAAACATTTTTATGATTATGGATTATATCCATAAATAGTTCAATTTATGTTAAGTGTTTTATAAGTATGGAATTATGTATTTTGATTCATAAACTGATCTAGTTTATGACATTGTTTGGAAATGGTACCTAGTGGAAGAAATGGAAACCGTATCAATGCATGCACTCCATGTAGGGATTCACCTCCTGCTTAAGATAATTATGGTGGAGCTGGTGATTCAACTGGTGCTGATCAGCTAGTCACCATATTGGGAAAACTCACTCAGGTTATGAATAATAACCTTACCCGTATGGAGCACCCTGATCCGCAGCGTGGAGGATAAATGTTAGATCGATTCATGAGGCAACAACCACCAACGTTCAATGGGAGTACAAATCCCTTAGTAGCTGAGCAATGGATAAATTCCCTAGAGAAAATATTTCAGGCTTTGGGGAGTAGTGAAAGGGAAAAAGTTATCATGGCAGTTTACCGCCTCACTGGAGATGCTGATCAATGGTGGTCATTGATTCAAAACACAAAGGAAGATGATGAAGTGTCAAATATGGAATGGAGGGAGTTCAATGATCTGTTTTTAGAAAAATACTTTTCTCGTGACCGTCGAGCAGATACGGAAAGGCAATTTCTGAGTCTGAGACAAAAGGAGGATGAGAATGTCGCAAAGTATGAGGCTAACTTTACAAGGTTAGAAAGGTATGCGTGAGATTATATACGTAACACAAGAAGTAATATTGATAGTTTATTTGATGGGTTAAAACCATTTCTCTGTCGAGCATTAGTCTCACAATCCTTCTCATACTATGAAGACATTGTCTCATGTGCTATCAAGACAGAAAAGGAATTCTCTAAGTCTTATGACTTTAAAGCAAAGAAAGAGAAGAAGAGATCTTCTGATCAATCTGGGAATAGAAATAAGGGGAATAAGGGAAAGGTTTAATTTCCATCCTGTGGTAAATGTGGTAAGAAACACCCCGGTACTTTCTTGAAGGGAATGGGTTTCTGTTACAAGTGTGGTGAAAAAGGCCACCAAGCTCGTGATTGCAAAGGGAAGAAGGAAGCTACAAATGTTCAATGCTACAATTGCAGGGAGATGGGACATTATGCAAATGAATGTACTAATTGTCAGGGGAACTTACCTCAGAAAAGGCCAAGGGATCAAGGACAAGCTTTTTCTATCACTACTGCTGAGGTAGAAGCTCCAAAAGACGTGGTGGAAGGTAATTTAATGGTTTCCTCATGTTTAGAAAATGCATTATTTGATTCTGGATCATCGCATTGTTTTATATCTTCCCAGTTTACTAAGAAAATTAGATATTTCCAATTTTATTTAACAAGGGAGTTTTCAGTTAAAACTCTTAAGGGAAGTATCGTTGTAACAATGTTTTGTGAATCAATCCCGATTAGAGCACATAAATGTTCTTTATCTGCAAATCTAATCGTCATACCTACGATTTAGTTTGATATAATCCTCGTTGTGGATTGGATTTCGGACTATGATGCGAAGATTTATTGTAAGAAGAAGGAGGTTACGATTTTTGATGATGATGATAAGGAACACCTTATCTTTAGAGAAGAATCGTCACCACCTAATTCTTATCTAGATCCACCCCCAGTAGCTCAACTAAATTCAATTATTGGGGAGGAAGAGAATGAAATGACTGTGGGTGAGGAAAAGAATGTTCAAATAGAGGATGTACCTATTGTGAAAGAATATGTAGATGTATTTCAGGAAGATTTACCTAGACATCCTCCATAACGAGAAGTTGAGTTTTCCATTGATTTAATTCCTAGATTAAGGCCTATATCGAAGACCCCTTATAGAATGGCCACTGTAGAATTAGTTGAACTAAAGAAACAACTAGATGAATTGAGTAATAAGGGATTTATTCACCCTAGTGTTTCTCCAGGGGGAGCCCCTGTTCTTTTTGTTAAAAAGAAAGATAGATCTATGAGATTATGTATCGACTATAGGGAGATCAATGATATAACAATAAAGAAAAAGTATACCCTACCTCGCATTGATGATTTATTTGACCAACTGCATGGAGATCAATACTTTTCAAAGATTGACCTTCAACCTGGATACCATCAGTTGTGTGTAAAGAAGGAAGATATTCCAAAGATAGCATTTCGAACTAGGTATGGGCATTACGAGTTTACTGTAATGCCTTTTGGATTGACTAATGCACCCTCTGTATTCATGGATCTGATGAATAGAGTTTTCAAGGAATATCTCGATGATTTTTTGGTGGTATTTATTGATGATATCTTGGTATACTCCAAAATCTATGAAGATCATGAAAATCACTTGCGCATTATCCTGAAGACTCTGAGAAGACATGAATTTTATGGGAAGTTTAGCAAGTGTGAATTCTGGCTTCAGGATATATCTTTTCTTGGCCATATTGTCTCTAAAGATGGAATCTCTATTGATCCTTCTAAGACCAAGGCAATCCAAGAATGGCCAGCACCTACGAGTATAACAGAGGTACACAATTTTTTTGTTTTGGCAGGTTATTATTGACGTTTCGTCCAGAATTTTGCCCGATTGGCTAACCCATTAACGAAGCTCACACGTAAAGGGGTTAATTTTTTTTTCTCGAAAAAAGAGTGTGAAGAATGTTTCGAAAAACTGAAGAGAAGATTAGTCAATGCTCCTATACTGACTCTACCATCGGGGAATGATGGGTTCGTTATTTATAGTGATGCATCGAAGAAAGGACTTGGTTGTGTCCTTATGCAGAATGATAGGGTTATTTCCTATGCATCATGACAGTTGAAAAATCATGAGAAAAACTATCCTACTCATGATCTCGAGTTATCAGCTATGATCCTTGCTTTGAAGATATGGAGGCACTACCTCTATGGTGAAAAATGTGAGATTTATATTGATCACAAAAGTTTGAATTATATTTTCTCACAAAAAGAACTCAACAGGAGGCAAATGAGATGGTTTTAATTACTCAAGGATTATGATTTCACGATACACTACCACCCGGGGAAGGAAAACAAGGTGGCAGATGCTTTGAGCAGAAAAGACCATGGAGTTTTGAACAATATGAGAATTGAAAGGGATCCAATTTTCATGGATATAGTGAAGATGGACATGGGAATAACCAGGGAAGTTGAAACATCAATGATTTTTCAAATGGTTGCCAAACCATCTTTACTGAAATGGATTAAGAGTTCTCAGACCGATGACGAAGAATTTCAAAAGAATATTAAAGCTATGAATGATGGGAGATTGAGATACTTTGTGTTTGAAGATGGAATTTTGAAATTCGAGAAGTTATATTGTGTTCCCGATATACCTGATCTAAAAAGGGAATTGCTGGATGATGCTCATAGTTCCAATTCATCTATACACCCTGGGAGCACCAAAATATATAGAGATTTGAAGGAACATTTTTGGTGGGACAACATGAAGAGGGAGATTGCTTATTTTGTGTCAAGATGTATGATTTTTCAACAAGTGAAAGCTGGAAGGAAATAGTCTAGAGGAGTCATGCAACCTCTTCCCATACTGGAGTGGAAATGGGACAATATTACGATGGACTTTGTCATGGGGCTACCAAAGACTCCTAGAAGGAATGATGCAATATGGGTCATTGTTGATCGTCTTACCAAGTCAGCACATTTTCTTGCTATAAGAGAAGATCTACCACTGGAACGTCTATAAAGACTATATATTGATGAAGTTGTGAGACATCATGGAGTACCCCTATCGATTGTTTCTGATCGTGATCCCCGTTTTACTTCAAGATTTTGGAAAAGTCTTCAGAAATCCTTGGATACTGAACTTCAATTGAGCACTGCCTACCACCCTCAAACAGATGGACAATCAGAACGAACTATTCAAACCTTAGAAGACATGTTGAGATCCTGCTCACTTGACTTTCAGGGTATGTGGGATCAATATTTACCTCTGGTAGAATTTTCCTATAACAATAGCTTCCATTTGAGTATTCATATGGCACCATATGAAGCGTTATACTGAAAGAGATTTCGTACACCAAACTGTTGGGATGAATTTGGTGAAAGAAAACTTATAGGCCTAGAACTGGTGGAGGAAATGATGGAAAAGGTGATGGTAATCCAAAACCATATCAAAGCAGCTCAAATTAGGCAGAAGAGCTATGCCGATAATCGAAGGAAGGATTTGGAATTGAAAGTCGGTGATCATGTTTTCCTAAAGGTATCTCCATGGAAGGGAGTCATACGTTTTGGTAATAAAGGTAAATTGTGTCTCAGGTACATCAGACCTTTGAAAATTCTAGAACGAATTGGGGTTGTAGCTTACGGATTGGAAATGCCGCTAAGTCTCTCCAAAGTTCACGATGTGTTCCACGTATCTCTATTGAGGAAATACATGCCAGACCAAATGCATGTACTCACCTATGAGGAATTGGAATTGGAACCCGATCTATCTTATTGCGAAGAGCCCGTCAAGATTCTTGATACGAGAGAACAAGTACTAAGAAACTGGACGACGCGTCTGGTAAAAGTTTTGTGGAGAAACCATAAGATGGAAGATGCAACGTGGGAACCCGAGGAACTTATGATGAAGAACCACCCGAGTCTTTTCATGCGGTAGTATTCTAAAAATTTTGAGGATGAAATTATTTTAAGGAGGGGAGAATGTAACACCCCAAGATTCTACAATACGCTTCTCTTTGAATAATGCAATAGCGTGTGTTGTACGCAACATCAACTTCTAACACACCACAACCAATCAAACTAGCCGTTATGAATAGTAATACCTACTTTTTGAAATTATATATATTTTATATTTCAAAATGGACTTCATTTTTGGATTCATAATATCGAAATTATCCTAAGTTGAATTTTTGGTATTTTTCTGACAACTTCCAATTTTTATGAATAGTGAAAAATACTTAAAAACAACTTTTCTAATAAAAATAATTTATAGTGATAAATTATATTATTTAGTGTTTTTAAAGTATAATTAGAATATATTTTTACCATTTTATCCAATGGTGTTCATTAGAATTAACTTCACTTTGAAATTGGACATAAACAATTGTCAATCTTTTGATATATATTATTTTTTTAAAACACGCTATTTGTTGTAACAGCGGGAATTACTTATAAAATTAATTAATGCAACTTATATGTTTGGAATTTTTTAAAATATATATCACTTTAGAATTCAGAATATCAATTATAGCTTAGGGTGAAATTTTGGCATTATTCAGAAAAACATCAATTTTTGATGAATAGTGAAACCACTAAGCGGTAGTTAAAAAACTGAATTTTTCATAAAACTTAATTTTAACGCTTCTGTAAATGGAATTTCCAAAATTCGAGAGACACGGTTAATATAAAGTACTAAAATGTGGTTCAATGAGATGAAAATATTTTTTGGTGAATAGTAACTTTTTTACTTTTATTTACCACGGTTAAAAGTAAATAGGGTAATTAAGGGTAACAATGATATTAATATTACCCTAACACATATCCTAATTCTATTGGAAAAGTTTATCTCAACCAAAAACAACCTTATGAATAAAATATTATCATTTAGGTCCACTTGGATTAGATTCGGACATTTATTATTATTTAATTCAAAGAAGAGTTAAAAGAGTTAAAATCAAAGTTTATTTACTAAAACATTTATAATATAGGGTTATACATAAGATAAATTCGATTTTAAATATTCATTATAAATATAAAACGATTTCCTACATAATGATATTTTATTTATAATTTTTAGACATTAAATAATTTAATTTATTTATGACACAATGATGATAGAGTAATTACCATAATAGTGAAAAATTAAAATAATTGATATTATAAATTCCCAAATAAATATAATTTTAGACTTTTAATGAATTAAAATAATTTTATAGGATAATATGACATTTTAGTATTGAATTAAGTAACTTTTTTATAAGTAATAATTCTTTTATGATTTTCCCAAAAATCAATTATTGAATAGTGTCAAAATTGACATAAAAGAGTTTTTAAAACAAATATTATATTATTAATTGATATTAAATTCCAAAAAATCTAATGTTGAGAAAATAGACTTATATAATGATAGGTGTATCATTAATGGACCACTTGGGGGTCTTTTGGATGTGTATAGTAAGCTTATTAACCATATAATATAAAAATACAAAGAGACATTGTAAAAGTAAAACTAATTAACTAAGAGTTAATACTTAATGATAAGGTTAATATAGTAATCCAAACCGGTCTAAATTCTATTTTTTGAGTGGTTTTAAACCCATACCCACATTAACCTTTAACTAATACACTTTTGAGCCATTAGAAACCGAATATGAATTTATTATAAAATAATATTTCTAGCTTTTCCAAAGGTGCCCCTCACCCCTCTTATAAAAGGGAACTCCTCCTTCTCATTAATTCACACATTCAAAGCCTTTTGGCTTGGACAAACTCTTCCCAAATACTCTCTCAACATCACTCACTTAATCCTATAGGCCTTACTTTAGTCAAAAATCCAACCTAAGAGCCCTTTTGATCAAATCAAAAGGAAGAACCCGAAGAAGAGGTAATGATTTCACCACCCTTTTCCAAGTTCCTTTCTTCTTCCACTTCTTCCTTCTTGTTATTACCATTATAAAATAATAACTCAAGTAACTTATATATACTGTGATGTTATTATAAATATGGTACAACCATATTCAGTATTCTATCCATCCTTTGAATAACATGTCACCACACGTGCGTACATAGGGCTTACCGTCTCCACGTCGTGGTGTAATTGTTATTCAATAAATTATTATTTGGATGAGTATAATAATGATGTGTAACTCATGTAAATAATAAATATAACATGATAATGATTCTGTATATATGATATAACATCCAATTATATATTATTTTAATATCAAAATAATGATATTGTCTCTCAGGCGTATGTACGGATTACCGTCTCCACGAACGCGATGAGATTCATTCTCCATCGTATCCATTCAAGTATAATTCTCATTTGATGATTAATAATAGTATCTAAGGACTTGATATCATTATTTATATGATTAAGATACAACCTATCCATGAAAAACACAGCTTACGTAACAAAACATACAAAACAAAATGAGTAAGTTAACACCCAAAACAACGATAATACTAAGATGTTATTAACAAATCAATGTTAAAAGATAATATATGATATCATATTAACGTATATGATTATTTTATAATTTAATAACAATTATTTCACCATTATATAGGATTTTAACCTACCCTCAACCAAGGAAAATTACAAGGTAATGGTTTATTTCACAATCTCTTCATTATCCGAGGTTGTTTATACGTAATAATCTACTGGGATCTCTTTATCTTCCACATCCATGTTTCTTGAAAGTTTATTTCAAAACATTATTAATATTTTACAGAATATGGTTTAAAGTCATTTATACCCTTGTTTGACTTTTTATAAGATATTTATAAAGGAATATTTCCTTCATTTTCCAAACAAGGTCCTTTTTAACCTTTTTGACAGAATTAAGGTAAGAATGTTTTTTTAACTTATACAGCGGGTGCAGTTATTTTCTGCCGTTATAAAAACTTTTAAGCTTTCCTTACAAGATTATAAGAAAATTTTCAAATTAAATGTTTTATTTTATAATTATGTGACTTTTAAATTATTTAAAAAAAAGAGATATTTCTCTAAAAAGAGTTTGATTTCATCTATGTCAACATCCCTTGATGGATTTTACACTTATTTGAAGTTGATTTATTATGGTACAAAACATCTATATTATATTGAAGGTTTTGTGATATGTTTGACTGTGGATGTGTTATTTTTATACCATTCATGGTTTATGGATGATGTATTTACATTTCGTATGCTAGTTTTAATACGAATGTTTATGTTATGTTTAAACCTTTTCATATGGGAATGCATTGGACTTAATATGTGACGGGTGGAGCCCGCTATAACTCCTAGATGCATCGGTAGGTCTCATGAGACAAACTAGTGTCTTGGAATAATGCCTTGAAAAAATCTTATTTGTAGTCTTGGCACGAGGCCTTGGCTATGTGGTTATGATAGTCTGGCATTATGCATTCCATCATTATGAAAGTGGTTATTGATATTGCATGTGATTATTCGATTAGTAGAATATCCATGTGAATAAGTAAATGGCATTATTTCATTTTATTTTTGCCATAATATGTTGAAGTTAATGTTTAAAAGGCTTTTGTTTCAGTTATACATTGCCTTAAATGTTTATTCTTATTTATGAAAGTTTCCACTATATTGTTATCCTTACTGGGCATTTGGGCTCACCCCTTTTCAATGTTTTATTTTTCCCAGGATGTGAAGAAGTAAATTATGAATGACCTTCAGGGATAGTATGAGGGGATAAGAGTATGTACTATGGAGACTATGTTGTTGTAGTTTTCATTTTATGATGTAATGTAAACTTTATTAGTGTATCTAGTTATTACAAGGCTACTAAATGAATCGGTCTTTCGAGATTTGATCGTTCTTGTGATCATGCCAATGTTATGTAATAATGCACCGACTCTGGGTAACTGGGCTCGAGGAGTTACAGTTTGTCCATGTGGAAGTATTTTTCTTGATAATTACTTTTTCATTATCCACATTCTATAGGTATTTTTCTTCCCAAAGTACCAACCCTATAATCCATAAGTGGATATCTAAAGTCGTTCTTTCAAAGAAGAGGTCATTGCCTTAATAGATCAATTCCTTTTTACTTATTCTTTACCTCCTCCAAATATATGGTATTTATCATAAAATAATAACTTTAGTATACTAAATATACTTAATTTATATTATTATTATAAAGTAACCATTATCCACCCTCTTTCCCATCAAATATGAAGGGAAAGTATCATTCGTGCATATATAAGGCTTATCATCTCCACGCAGCGATGCATTAAAGTTTCCACAAATATATCTAATGGATGGTTATTATGATAATTTTAATGTTTATATATGATAATGATGAAATATTTATGCTTCTAGAATGATAATATCATATGTAACTTCTTACCTTCCAATTCGTTGGAAAATGAGAAAGTCGCTTGTGCATACATGTGGACTACCACATCCCCGAAGCGATGTGATACTTTTTATTCATTTATATTTTACTTGGATGGAAATATGAATATATTTCATGAATATTTATTCAATAAATTAAATAATTATGATTCTGAAAATGTAAATTATTATTTACCTTTATTTCATTCCATCTTTTGAAAAATGAAAAATGGTGTTCATGTGTACGTACGGCCTACCGTCTCTATGAACATTGTAATTAATTTTTATATTTATAAATTTTTGGATGACTGTATACAAATATATAATGAATATATATGATATTTATATCATGATTAAAATTTTGGATATTATTTCACTATAATCAATGTATAAGGACCAAAACTACCAAACAAAAACATACATGAAGAACAAAGCAGATATGACCCGGAACATTTATTTTAATAAATAATTGTTAATAAACAAGTAATAAAATATTATAAGTAAAAAAATAGAATGATATATATGATAATGGTTATATAATATATTTATAATAAATATTTATTTTACGTAATGTTCCAATAGTTTTTAAGGAAGTCGGACACGAGGTAAGTGATTTCCGCCTCACTTTTATTTTAGTGAGACACATGTCATATTCACTACAAGTATATTTTATGTGGTATATATACTGACCATTAATAAATGTTATTGTGATTATTATGAATTTTATGTGTAATTAAATGTACATATATAGTTATTTAGTTCATGGGTCCTACTATTGAGATGTTACCAAAGCGGTATGATTTTTATGTTAGATTCTCATTATTTATCAATATTTTTTTTATGATTAAATTTATGATGACGAAATACTAAGATATAATTCTCAAGAAACACATGTATTTTATTATAATATGGTTTTTCTTGTGAATATATATTTTCATTTCATTTTCATCACCTTAAGTACACAAGAGATCAAAAATATGTTTTTAAGGCAAACTGAATTTATTTCTATCTTTAGTCGAAAACCTTTTTCTTCCATATCCATGTTTTATAAAATAATCTAAATAATTTTTTAATATATCCTAATATTTTTTAAATTAATTTTTACACATGTTTTAATTTCTGAAAAATTATTCAAAAGGATTTTTCTTTTCATTTTTCGAATAAGGGACTTCTTGACTTTTTACAAAAACATGAAAAAATGTTTTTCATAAAACTTATACAAAATGAATAGAATTTCCCACAATACTGAATACTCAATGATTTTAATAATTATTTAAAAGTTTCCATGTCTCTTTTAAAATAAATTATTTTTGATGATATTTTCAAAATTTATATTTTAAAAAATTGATTTCAAAATTAAAAGGGTATTTTCCTCAATAAATATTCCAATGATATTTAAATGAAATTTGTAATCCATGATAACATCCTTTTATGTTAATTATGAATTAATATGGATATGATACAATGATAAGATCCCTATTCTTTCTCTATATATTTTATAAATATTATGAAAATATTTTTATGAGACACATTTATTATCAATGGATTAAGCTATAATGTTTGGATTTATGATCTTGTAGAATTTATATGAATCAATTATGATTATGTAATGGTTTTGTCCATTAAATCCCTAAAATGTATTAGTTAAAGGTTGATACATTCTAAGGTAAATATGTTGTGTGTCAACCTAATATCATATTCACAATTTCATGCATAGTCCTTGTTTTCATATCCATAAGATTAAGCATTGTCCTAGCTTTCATTTCCATAATATTAAGTGTGCACTTGGATTTTTTATACATAAGATAAAGTGTAGACCTTTTTTTCATGTCTATAAGTTTATGCATGGACCTAGATTTCATGCCCATAAGATTATGCGTGTACCTAGTCTTCATATCCCTAAATTTATGTGAGGTCCTGATTTCATGTCCTTAACTTGATGAGTGAACCTATTTCTATTTATACATGTTTATAATGTTATAATATTTTTTTATTCCATATTTTAACATCTATGTTATTTTATCATGGATCATGTTAATTGAATTCCATTATGATTCATGTTCTATGAACTACCAAGCTTTATTAAATGAATCAATATTTTGATATTTTATGTGTGGGGTATAGTTTTATTATGTTAAGAACATGTTCCCATACCCTTATACTCATGTAATTTTGTTATCTCCCATTATTTTTCTTATTTAGAACCTATGAATACTCTTTCTTATGTTTCCTTTCTCTGGGTAATGGAGAAAGTTTTTAGGAATGATATGTCTGTGAAGGATGATAGTTATGAATAAATAAGTTGGATATGTTGTAGATATATTGTGAACCCTCCGTTTATGTACCCAAGTTACCAAAGAAACTATATATATATGATTCTGGCATGGATCAGTATGATATGTGTTGAAGAGTCACCGAATAAGATATAATATGTTTATATTAAATAATGGTACAATATATATATATATGTGTGTGTGACAATAAAAAACAGTAATCATAGTGTCCCCATAACATGATCTTAAACTATGTGGAAAAATTCTTGGTCACAAAACAGTAAACTATAAAATAGTATGGTTCAGAAGGTATTAGTTTAAACTATATCACACCAATGTCATATTCACATGATGTAAATCTATAAAGAAATTCCCACTATTACAAGATAATAAATCAAGTGGTGTTCACTTGAAATAATCCTTGGCTTGTATAATAATATAGTATGCATGATATCCTAATTACATATTTTTTATCACACCGAGCATAACTCATGTGATCTCATAGGTTTGAGATGATTATTCCAACTTTAATGATTAATCAGTAACATGAAAAAATTCATTTAACATTTGTTTCAACATTGTAGATACCCAGTTTTTTACTTTTAAGAGCTCAAAATATTTATATATATATATAGAGAGATAGAGAGAGAGCGGAGATGAGATGACGTGCAATTTTGAGTCCCCGTGTGTCAAAATTAATTTTATAAAAATAATAAAAATATTTTTTATTATGCAAGCATAGTTTCTTAAATAAAATGGGGTAACTCTTAAATGGAATATCATATCAAAAATCTGATACCACGATTGAGTCTAAAATGTTATGCTTACCCAAGGTGCAACCTGAATTGGGTCAGTATGAGGCATTCAAAAATAACGACCATTGGCAGGTGTGTTTAGTTAAAATAAATAATTAAAATTATCTATTTTAATTAAATTGACTTAATCCATAACATCTAGATAAAACACTAAGGTGATTCATCCATGTTTATCCACATAAAACCTGGGAGCATTGAGAGACATTTTACCTCTCTTATTTTGGTGAATCAACATTTGACAAAAGAAAGACTCTGACTAAAAGTAGATTGAAGCACATCAAATTCAAATACTTTTCATTTGTTAGGGAGAATTTTATTCAATAACAAATGATACAAACTCTAGGTAGGGATCTTCATTTTTGGTTTTCATTATTTTATTAAATTATTGAGAAATATTAATCTCTTTCTTTAATCTGTTCCAATTGTGGAAAATTGCATACGCCTATGTATCGAAATTAATTTTACTTTTCATTGTTTCTCAACTCAGATTTCACAAATTAATTCACTAGCCCTGAATTCTTGGCCAATGAAAATTAAACCCTTGTTCTTTTGAATTTCTCCATTTATTTTTCATGATCTTCCCCATTGGTCTATGGGACTATGGATTGATGTTTCCAGGTGTTATTGAGCCCAATTAGACACCAGATTTGCCACAGAATCGCGTATGGTTAATGGAATGGTGATTCAAGAGTGGATTTGGGATTATTATGAGATTATGGCGATGGATAAAAAAAATTAAAATCCAAATTGAGTAGAGACAATATATAAGTTTTAGGAAAAACCCTGATTTCATGTCGTCTATCCTAAAGAACACATGGCGGGTAGGCCCCTGGCCTCATCAAATTAGGTTTAGAGTGAGGTAAGTATCACATGTGTAACGACCCAAACGTTTACAAGTGTAATTTTTCCCTTCTTATAGTAATTTCATATAGTATAAATCACATACAATCACTTGTATACCCCAATAAAAACTTTATAAATGAATAATTATTGAAATAATAAGTATTTCTATAAATTAAGAAACCAATACTGATGAAATAGTAACTTGACCTTAGGAATAGTAATATGGACCTTATGAATAGTAAACCATCCAAATGAATAGTAACCACACCTATAAAATTATAAATAAAATTTATCCGTCTTAAAAATGAAAGTATGGTATAATTATATTATATTCTAAGTAAATAAATTTTTTAAAAATAATTAATCAAGTGTTTGAATTTTTGTAAGTCATAAATATTTCATTACATTTTTATGAATAATTTAATAATTTAAATGAAAATTTATTTTCATAAAATATTTTCATAAATTAATATTTTTATTTCTAATGGTTTTAAGATAATTTTATGAGACCTTAAGTAATTTTTAAAAGTCTTATAAAATTAAGTATAATTTTAAATTAAGTATTTTCCATGTAAATGCTGATTTTAAATAAAAATTAAATTACTTATATTTAGAAAATTATTTTTATAAAATGGATTTCATTTTTTAATTCCAAACATTTAAAAATGGTTAGATAAAATTTTTGGGATCTTTCTAAAATACTTAAATTTTTAATGAATAGTAAAATACGATAATTTACAATAAATGCTAAATACATGAATTATGGATTCATAAAAGATATAAGGCTGATGTAAGCCAAAAATATAGAAATATAATTTATTATTTTAATATATTTATATATAATTATCAAAATATTCTTACACTTGAGCCAAAATAATAAACTAATGAATATAATAATGAGAAAACACCCCTCTCCTCCACTATAAATACCACCCCTCACCCCTTCTTCTCCTCAAAGATATCAAGATTTGAACCTCTCCAAAATTATGAAACATAAAATTCCCCATACCCTTCCCCTTCCCCACATCCAAGATCTCTTGGTCTCATCAAATGACCAAAACATTTTCCCTAAGGAGGTTCTCCATGATGAGAAATTCAGGAGGTAAATTCCTCATTCTTTTCTTTTAATTTTTTTTAAGTTATTTTATTTTTATTCTCTACTTTCCTGACCTAATAAAAATGGAATGATAAATCTATTATATTACATATAATATAATTCTATCATGTTAATTTAATATTTATCATTAAAATCCCCCCCCCCCTCTCTTTTATTCTAAAAACAATTATCGCCCATGATGTGTCAATTTAGCAACATTGTGGGCGATGCACTTTCACATTACATTAACGCCATAAATAATGTTAAAAATCATTATAATGGTTGAAAAATATTTTAAAATTTATTTTACAACCCTATTTATGTTCTGGAAACAACATATATTCACAATACTGAATGATATTACAAAACGAGTTCATTATGATTGAAAAACTGCCAAAATTAAACTAAAATAATCATCATTAACATTTATCTAATGATTAATCCTAATGCCATACAGAAAAATTCTATATAAGATCATTTAAAATTATTTAATAGCATTGATTAAATATAATAAAAATTCTGTATATTTATCTACATTTTACACGAACTTTCATTCATGTATACAAGAAAATAAATCATGAAAATCATGAAAATGAATGCTCCTAAACGATGAAATTAAACTCTATAACTCATCTAAAATGCCATAAATGAACATAATAAAACAATAATGAATAAATATAATGTTTAAAAGGTTTTATATTGGTCAATCACTTAATCCAATGTGATTATATAAGATATTAAAGTGAATAAGGCATTCGTACATCGGGTAAGGGGAATTCTCAAACCCAATTATATTTATTTAGGTTTTCTCTTTTTCACCCCATTTTTAGTATGGATATTCCTATATTTTTCCTTATATATCATTTATTAATAATTATCTTATCTTCTATGGGGTATACATTTTTTCTATTTGAGTTTATGATAAACATAATGATTTCCAAAAGAACTCTTATTTCAAAAACAAAACAAACCATTTACTTCTCTTGAAATTGTTTCTTCTTCACTGAATATGGATGATTCCTTCACCAAGAAAATTATTCTATTTTTTTAAAAAAATTATTCATGAATTTATTCTTTATTAAATGAAACTCATTCTTTTACATTGGTTATTTTATGTTCCATATTGATATACATTCAATGTAGCATGCATGATAATGTAAATGTTATGATATAATGGGTGTGCTCGGAATTATATAGCACAATGTAAATGTTATGATGTGATTGTTGAACCCAGAATTATATAGCAGTCCAATTCATTGGGTCGTTTTATGTATCTTAAGATAAAAAATAAAATATTCTTAAACATGAGGCTAGATTTTATCAAAACTATGATTGGAAGTATACCACTAATACATGATGTTTCATTTATGCATTGTTTCATTCCATTCCTTTATTTAATGATTCCTATATGATTATGATGATGATCCCATGCTTTTCATAGGATGATAATTATTATTCTCATCTCATGTTATATTGATTTATTTCTTTCTCTATCCACTTACTAGTATTTTATCTTACCCCTTTTTTTTATGTATATCCTTAGGTGATTACTTGTACTAATGAGAATATTAAGGCCTCTAAGAAGCTATAGAATAAATAATTAAATAAATCTTATACTTTATTTTGTAAAATTTATGTATGGTACTATTTTTTCTAAGACATTAAACCTTTGTGTGCTATATTTGTAAAACTATTATGCTTTTTATCATTAGAATGATATAATAGTAATGTAAGAAAAGGTAGGTTCATTATAGTTGTTATTAGAGCATGGTTTAGTTAATTTTGGAATTAGTATTATAAAATCTTAGTGAAAACCCTTAGTATGATACTAAGTATAATTAATCACCCAAGATTCTTTGTTTTACAAAATTATAAAGAATTGGATCCCATACGATATTCCTTTAGACTTAATTACACATAGGAATAAATTATTTACTGATTAAATGTTGAATTATTTTTTGTTATAACCTTTTATATTTTATAAGATTGTGGGAACCAGGGGAAACCAAGCCAACAACCCGTGTGAGGGACAATGCATTGACTTCCTAAATGAAATCCACAATTCATTGGGAGGTGGAGTTATAAATTTCATGGTGATGCTTACCCTGCTATCTTAGGTTATGAACAATAAAATGAATTATGTGGAACATCCACCTTCACCTAAGAGGGAGAAATTGGCTATCATGTGTTTTATGAAACAATGATCATTGATGTTTAGTGGATCTTCTGATCCACTAGTCACAGAGCAGTGGGTCAACTTAATGGAGAAGATCTTTTATGTTCTCTATTATTCTGAGATGGAGAATGTTACTCTATCCATTTACAGTTCAGATAGTGATGTATATCAATGGTTAGATTTTATCAATAACACCAATCTAAATGAAGAAATTGAAGATATGGAGAGTGAGTAATTTAATATAGTGTTTCTTAATAGGTATTTCCCTCTAACTCTTCTAACAAATATTGGAAGATAATTCATAGATATGAAGAAAAAGTATGAAGAATTGGTTATAACCTACAAATCAAATTTTACAAGGATTGAAAGGTAAGATTTGGTTTTTGTTATCAGTAATGATAGAAAAAATGATAGATTATTTAGGGTTTTAAAACCAAACCTTCATAAGGATCTTGGAATTCAAGACTTTTGGGAGTTATGAAGAAGTTTTTTTATCTTCTCTAAAAGTGAATATAGAGATAGGATAATGTTTCCATGGTTATGATGATAAGAAAAGAAATATTGAGTTTCAAGACGGAGGATCTAATGAGAATGTTAGAAAAAAATAAACCACCCACATGTCAAAAATATTGGAAGAATCATCATGGAAACTACCTTAAGGGGGTGGAGAAATTATTAAATTGTGGGAGAGAAGGCCACCAAGACCATGAATATAGAAAAAACATGAAGAAGTAGGCAAATGTGGTGGAGGAAAAGAGAGAACCACCCGTGGTCCAATGCTACAACTATATGAATCAGGGTCACTATGTAATACAATGCACTAAACTTCAATCCCTCAACAGTAATTAGTGTCATCAGCCAATAAATCCAAAAGATCACGGAAAGTCTTATTCCATCACTACTGCTAAAGTGGAGAAAGAAAATGAATTCATACACGGTACACTTCCTATTCACTCAATAATGGTAAAAGTATTATTTGATTCTAGTCCTATATATTCCTTTATATCTTAAAACATTGCTATAACTACTGAATCTAATCCCCAAAACCTTGAAGTAGAGATATTCATAAACAGACAAAGTGGTGCGATCATTGAAACCTAAGTGTTCGACTCTTCTCTTGTTGTAATATATGGGATGATTCTCCCAAAAAACTCATAATACATCCCTTGGTGGAATTTGACACTATAATGGGAAGGGATGGGATATTATTATATAGAGCACATATCAACTATTTGGGAAAGGAAATATCTTTTCATATTCCAAACTATCCCTTGATCCTATATAAGTGAAAGGAAGATCATGAATCTCTTTTAAAAAATCCTTCAACGGTGTAAGTGTTGATTCACTATGAAGAAGCATACCTCGCTCAAATTATTGAGTTAAATGAAGGTATCAACCTAGGGAAAATTCCCATTGTGAGGGAATAAAATAATGTATTCACTGAAAAGTTACCCAAACTTCCCTCAGATCATGAGGTATAGTTCACAATAGAACTCATACCTGAAGCTACTCTTATCTCAAAGTGTCCCAATATGACAGTTCCTATCAAACTATAGGAGTTAAATAAGCATCTTCCAGAGAATTTAGACAAAGGGTTCATATGCCCTAGTGAATCACCTTGGGGTGCACCAGTGTTTTTTGTCAAGAAAAATGATGTATCAATGTGGTTGTGTATCAATTATCAGGAACTCAATAATATAACCATAAAGAAGAAGTATCATATTCCAGGTATTGATAACTTTTTCGATAATCTATGAGGATATCAGTACATATAAAACGTGGATCTTCATTCGGGATATAATTAGTTAAATGTGAAGAAGGAGGATATTCATAATACTGCCTTTTATATAAGGTATTGGCACTCTGAGTTTCTGGTGATTCCCTTCAGACTTGAGAATTCCACAACAATCTTCATGGATTTGATAAATAGAGTCTTTAGACATTAACTCGAAAAATTTGTGGTATTCTCTATTGACAATATTTTCATGTACTCCAAGAAAAAGGTTGAACATGAAGAACATCTAAGGCTTGTGTTGGTGACATTAAGAAAGGAGACATTGTATGACATGTTCAGAAAGTGTGACTTTTGGATTCATCAAGTCACATTCTTGGGAAATGTGATCACAAGTGAGGGAATTTTTATGAATCCTTCAAAAATAAAGGCAATTGAAGAATATCCCAGACCCTCTAGTATCAAGAAAATCCATAGTTTTCTTGTATTAACTTGGTACTACCTTTGTTTTGTGAGAAATTTTCACACTTTTTAATCCTTCTAACTAAATTAACAAGGAAAGGATTAAATTATGTCTGGATGGAAGAATATGAGAAAATATTTTAGTTACTAAAGAGAAGGATGGTCACTATATTGTACTCACATTACTAAAAAGTGGATAATGTTTTGTGATATGAAGTGATTATTTAAAGAAATTATTAGGTTGTGTACTCATGAAAAATGATAATGTGATATTCTGCACCTCACGGTGGTTGAAGATCGATGATAAGAACTACTCGGCGCATGATCTAGAGTTGGCAGCTATGATTTTTAACATTAAATTTTGAAGTCACTACCTCTATGGTGAGAAGTGTGACATATATACATATGAAAAGAGCCTAAAATATATATTAACTCACAAAGATCTCAAAATACTTCAAATGATATGGTTAGAACTAATCAATACTTTGATTTATCTATTCACTCTCATCCCAGCAAGGAAAATAGGGTAGTTGTTTCTCTTAGTAGAAAATAACCTAATACTATATCCATGTTGCAGATTAATAAACACCCTATATTCTTGGACATGAAATGGATGTATTTGGAAATCATAAAAGTGGAGAATAACCCCTAATATTCCCAAATTATTTCCTAACCATCTATTTAAGATAATATTAAGAAGGCATAAAGGGATGATCCATAGTTTCAAATAAAGGTGAATTCAGTAAAGGATGGGAAACTGCCAGAGTCCCATATAGATGATAATAGTGTAATTTGTTTTCGAACAAGGATATTAGTGCCTTCATCACCTGTTATAAAGAAGGTTCTATTGTAAAATGAACATAGCTCAACTTTTTCTATCAATCTCAGGAGTATAAAGATGTATCGTGATCTTAGAGAACACTTCAGGTGGGATAACATGAAGAAGGATACTGTAAAGAATATCTAAAGGTGATTGATATGTTAGAAAGATAAAGAAGAGGGAGATAAGTCCAAAGGGATGATTAAAACATTACTTATACCCATGGTAAAATGGGATAATTTCACTATATAATTTTTAACGGGTCTCCCGAAGACATACAAAGGAAATAATGTGATATGGGTTGTGGTGGACTGACTCACCAAGACTGCTCACATTATCATTATTCAGGAAGATATCTTGCTTGAAAAACATGAAAAAAAAATATGTGAATGAATTAGTGAGGTTTCATGGGGTTACACTCTTGATTTAATCGGATCATGATCCTAGGTTTACATCTAAATTCTGGAGGAGTCTTCAAAATTCTTTTTGTACTGAATTAATTTTCAGCATGTCCTATCACCCCCAAACTGATGGCCAATCTAAAATGAATATTTAGATTCATTAAGATATACCAATATCCGGATCTTTATAATTCAAAGTGTATGAGATCAGCATATCCCATTGGATTAGTTCTCATGAAACGATATATTCCACTCAAGTATTCAGATGGCTCAATATGAATCTCTGTATGGAAAGAGATGTAAAAACACCAACTTTTTGGGCTGAAGATGGTGAAAGAAAGATACTTGGACCTAATATTTTTCAAGATATGAAAAATAAGGTTCATGCCATCTAGCAACCTATCAATGCATCTCATGTTCGGAAAAATATCTATGCTAACAACCATCGAATGGAATTGGATTTCTATGTTGCATGTAAAGTATTCCTTTGAATATCACCATGGGATAGAGTCATATGATTTGGTACTAAAGGGATACCAAGACCAAGGTACATTAGCCTATTTTAGATCATTGATTTTATAGGATCCATGTACTATCATCTTGAACTTCAACCGAATATAACTCAAGTTTAGGATATGTTCAACATATCAATCCTAAGTAAGTACATACCAGATCACTCAGATGTACTGAACTCAAGGGTGGTATAGTTGGAAGATGATCTCTCTTATGAGGATAAGCTAGAAAAGATTCTGGACTGGAGAGATAAGGTTATGCATAACAAGACCGCCCATTTATTCAATTTTTTGTAGAGGAACTATATATATGATGAAGCAACATGGGAACTGGAAGAGATGATTAAGGAGAAGTACCCTCACTTGTTTATGTAAAATGAAATTTTGAGTGTGAAATTACAAAATGAGGGAAGAATGTAACAACCTAAACTTTTATCAACAGAATTTCTCCCTTCTTATAGTAATTTCATATATTATATATCACATAAAATCACTTATAGACTATTATAAAAATATTATAAATGAATAATTAATGAAATAATAATTATTTCTAAAAGTTAAGAAACCAATACATATGTAATAGAAACATAACCTTAGGAATAGAAATGTGACCCTTATGAATAATAAACAAGCTAAATGAATAGTATACTCATATGTCAAATTATAAATAAAATTTTGAAATCTTATAAATTAAATTATTGTATAATTATATCTTGAAATAAGTAAATAAATTTTTTAAAATTTATTAACTAAGTGTTGGAAATTTTGTAAGTCATAAATATTTAATTATAATTTTATGATTGTTTTAAAAATTTAAAAGAAAATTTATTTTTATAAATTGTATTCATAAATTAATATTTTTATGTCTTTTGGATTTAATATAATTTTATTAGACCTTATGTAATTTTTCAGAGTGTTATAAAATTAGTTATAAATTTAAAATCTGTATTTTTCAAGTAAAAGTATATTTTAATAAAAAAATAAATTTCTCAAATTTAGAAATTATTTTCATAAAATGGAGTTCATTTTTTACTTCTACATGTTGAAACATGGATAGGGTTAATTTTTGGGATTTTTTTAAAGTATTTTAATTTTTTATAAATAGTAAAATACGATAATTTATAATAAAATCTAAATACATTCATTATAGAGTCCTAGATTATGTAATAATTATTTAAGCCCAAAATATTTAAATATACTTCATTATTTTAATATATTTTTAAATATAATTCTCAAATTATTCATATTAATGATCAAAAATAATAAACAGATGGATATAATAATGAGAAAACACCATCTCCTCCACTATAAATGGAACCCCTCACCCCCTCTTCTCCTAACACCTGTCAAATTTGATTATTTCTTTAATTATACCCAATACTCTTCTATATCCCCTTCCCCAAATCTTGGATCTCTTGGTCTAATTAAAACACCAAAAAAGTTCCCTATGGATATTCTCAAGGAGGTGAAATTCATGATGTAAATTCCTCTTTCTTTTCTTTCAATTTCTTTTCAAGTACTTATCTTTTTATTCCCTCATCACCTCTCCTGATCCTATTGGAATTATAAATACAATACCGTATATATACTTATATTATATCATTTTAATGTATGATCCATCATTAAAATCCTCCCTCTCTCTCTTATTCTAAAAATGAAATCATCGCCCGTGTTGTGTCAATTTACTGACATCGTGGGCGATGCACTTTAATTTTCTTCTAACACCTTAAATTATGTCAATAAAACCATTATAATGGATCAAAAATATTTTAAAATTTATTTCTAAACCCTATTTATGTTTTTTAACTGAAATATATACATAATACTAAATGATAAGACAAAACGAGTGCGTTGTGATCGAAAAATCTCCAAAAAATTACCTTAAACAATCATCATTAACTTTTATCTAATGATTCATCCTCAAACCATATATCCAAATTCATTAAATTATTTATTAAACTTAATTATTATAATTATTAAAATATAATAACATTTCTCAATATTTATCCACATTTTACACAAACATTGATTCATTTATACAAGCAAACCAATCATGAAAACCATGAAAACAAATACTCCCAAACAATAAAATTAAACTCTTTAACTCATCTAAAAGTCCATAAATGAACATAATAAAACCATAATGAATAAAATTTAGGTATAAAAGATTATTAATTTTTTAAATAATGAATCTAATGTGATTATATAGGATATTAAAGTGAATAAATCATTCAAACATAAGGTAAGGGGAATTCTCAAACCCAAATCTCTTTCTTTGGGTTTTCCCATTTTCACCCCATTTTCAGCATGTAAATTCCTAAAATGTTCCTAATATATCATTTATTCATCATTATCTTATATTTATTATGATATAAATGTTTTCTATATGAGTTTATGACAAAAAAAATTCATAAATAAATATTATTTCAATAATAAAAAACCCCTTTTACTTCTCTTGAGATTGGTTCTTTTTCACTAAAGATGGATGATTCCTACACCAAGAATATTATTTTCATTTTTTTCAAAAGTTTATTCAAGAATGTATTCTTTATAAAATTAAACAAATTCATTTACATGTTTTATTTAATGTCCAATATTGATATATGTTCTATGAGGCATGCATGATAATGTAAATGTTATAATGTGACGAGTGTGCCTGGAATTATATAGAATAATGTTAATGTTATGATGTGATGGGTGTGGCTATAATTTTATAGAACTCAAGTTCATTGGGTAATGCAATGTATCTCATTATAAATGGTGAAATATGTGTGAACATTATGATACCTTTGTCTAAAACTATGTGCATTTTTTTACCACAAAGACATGATGTTTCATTTTTATGCATTTCCAAATTCCATGCCTTTATTTAATTATTACTCTCATGATTATGATGTTGATAAAATTCTTAAATTACAATGATTTTTTTTATTCTCACCTCATATTATGTTTATTCATGTCTTTCTCTATCATATTCTTAGGATTTTAGGTCAGCCCTTTTGTATGTACATCCTCAGGTGATTACCAGTACTAAGGAGAATGTGAAGGCCTCTAAGAATCTAGTTAATAAGGAATTAAATAAATTTTTAGGTTTTATTTTGTAAAAGTTATGTATGTTTCTAATTTTTCTGAGACACTAAACCTTTTGATCCTGTTTGTGTAACACTATTAGGTTGATTTTCATTATAATTATGTCATAGTAATGTAAGAAAATTTGGTTCGTTATAACATGATATGTGGGACCCCCACACACTGTGTGACCCTATGTTGGAAAAATTGGTGAGTTCTCCAAGAGTACATGAGCACAAACATGGCTATAGAGCATGGGTAGGGGCCCCATGTGAATTTAAAAAACATTGAATACTCCCTACAAGTTGTTCAGTGATACAAGGTTGGTGATTTTTGTAACTATAGGGACATAGATAGGTGACGGACTGGGAACAAAAGTCACGTGGGTCCCCTCACACATTCTATACCCCTTAGTAACTTTTAAGGAAACTTTGACCTCTTGTATATCCTTTGTTGGGACACATATTTTGTTCTGTGAGTAGCCTCCCCTAAGTGCTTTTCTTCATAGAGCGTGATGTTGGACTCCATAGTGGATTCTGAGATATGATGCAAGACATTCTGGTCATGAAGCTTATTTAGGAAATGCTCGAGTATGGAAGTGATCACATAGGATCACCAAAGTATTCTAGAGTGGAACCCTCCTACTTTGATTGGACATGGGTCTCGTACCTATCTATAGAGTGTCACCATCCATCTGGGTTTGGCATGTTTCGTCTATCTACTACTCGGGTGGAACCCTGCTCCTAGGTAGGGCATGGGTCCTATGTCTACTCATTGAGTAGAACCCTAATTATATATATGGTATGGGTCCTTGAATAACTATTGGAGTTTGGACCTCCAACCAGGTAGGGCATGGGTCCTTTGTCTACTCCTTGAGTAGAACCCTCTTAGTAGAAAGGGAATGGTTCCTCAGATGACTATTGGATTGGAACCCTCACATTGGGTAGGCCATGGGCTATTTATATACTCTTTGAGTGAAACCCTCCAGTTAGGTAGAAAATGGTTCATTGACTGAAAATTGGAGTGGAAACCTCATGTTAGGCTGGGCATGGGTCCTTTATAGACTAGTAGAGTGGCACCCACTCATTGGGTTGGGCCTAGTTTCTCTGTCGAATTTTGAGTGGCACCCACTTTTCGAGATAGGTCATGGTTCCTCGAACATCAGAGTTTCACCCTTATCATGGATAGAGAATGGGTCCTCTAGCTATATACTGATTTGAAGCCTCCTATTTTTCTTGGGCATCAGTCCCCTCTATAAATATTTTTCCCCTCAACTGTGCGGCATAGTTGTGAGGTGTGTCTTGACTTGGATTTTTTCTTCTAGGAAGACGCGTGAGATATTGGGCATTGATGATTTACTTTCAAAACTACTGGAACAATGTCCTTGGATGGGATGTGAGATAGATGTTCCCTTATCTCTCATTTGGTTATCTTTTTCTAGATCATATATATATATATATATATATATCATTTGATCTTGTTTACTCTCTTGATTTGGGTTGAGTTGTTTAATATATATTCTTATCATGCCTCTTACTAATCCCCCTTTAGATTTATAGGTGTCCTACTAGATATTTATATACTCACCCCTACAGGGGATTTTCCTACACATGTCATGTCTTATGTAGACAATGGATAGGTCTATGGTGACTTCATAAGAGCTTAGGGATATTAGGTGCATTAGACCGCATATGGTGTTTGGAGATTAGAGATCAGGAGTTGGGACCTCTCAACAATTTTACTTTCTAGTTTTTTCAGTTTGGGACATATTTCTAGTTTGGAGTGTATTTTTTCATTTACTTTTCTATTTTCAATGTCATACTTGTGTACACCTTAGAGGTTTTTCATTATTGGTTTACATTCTAGTTGTTTCATCTCTATATTTTTTTTTCAATTCTGCGTTGAGATGGTCGTGTGTGTGTAGGTAGATTAGGAAAAGGCCTCCCATTTAGGATATGTATTTAGATTATTGTATCCACCCCCTAGATAATGGAGGTGGGATTGGGGTAATTGTGTCTCGAGCCCTAGTTAGGTACTATTTATGACAGAATGGTATCAGAGTAGGATGATATCACATTCATGAGGTTACAGATAATTTATCAGTAGTCTAGTGTTACCTATGTAATAATGGATGATATGAGATATAACTTTCCTCTAATTATAGTGGGGTATGATGGAGTGTCGAGTTTACCCCCCCCCCCCCACTAGTAGATGGACCTCTATTTATACTTGCACTAGGGACGGCCTGATGTATGTGCTATCGTGTAGGATGACCCCATCGGGTTGTGAGATCTTTTGGTGTCGTTGGATGGTCTAAATAGGTAAGACTTCACAAGATATAGTGTGTTCAATTAGGTAGCCTTGTGTTATTCACCTGATATGTAGAGGATATCTCAATGTTATGTGTGGATTGACATCACCTGATCCAGGTAATTATCTGGTAGGAGTACCCACCCCTGAGAATAGATGACACCCACGTGTCATTGGAAACTGAATAATATTATGTGAGGTACTTAAAAATGTATTCTAGACATTATCCAAGAGTACCAGTGTTGCGGGGTACTCTCATGGAGTCAGTTCTAGATTCAAGAGGTTTGTGTCAGACTTATCTAAAATTTCATCAACTTTGATTTCCCTAACACGTAAAGGGAATACTTTTACCTAGAATGAGATTTTCTTTAGATCCCTTTAAGGATTTTAGACTAATTCTGATGATTACTCCTATTTTGAGACTACTATTGGAGGGTGTGGAGTACGTAGTGTATCTCGGTGCCTTAGGATTTTTGCTCGGTTGTATGTTGATGTCCTAGCAGGTAGTCATCTCATTCAAGTTGAGGCAGTTGAGACCCCACAAGCATAAATATGCAACTCACAACCTATATGTGGAAGCAGTGGTCTTCTCTATGAGTATGTGGCAGAACTATCTTCTAGAATAGTTCTTTTTGGTTTACTCAGACCATCAGAGTCTCATGTATGTCTTCATACAGAGGGACATAATCCTAAGGCAGCGATGCTATTTGGTGTTTCTATAGAACTATGAGTTCAAGATAGTCTAGGCACTAGGTAAGGGGAACATGGTAACAGATTCCCTTAGTAGTAAGTCATAGGGTCACTTGATTTAGGAGGATTTTAAGCATTTGGATTTTTTACAGGTGACCCCGGTGGAGAAGGAGGGTGAAGATTTTTGTCAGTCAATGGTGTCAACTCCTTTACTTGTCGAGCATGTGAGAGAGCACCTGATGGAGGGAAATCAACTGTGAGGTTTTTATTGACCATATATCCTCATGGTATTCACCATATAGATATTCTAATGGATTGAATCACATAATCCTTTTCCATGTATGGATGGTGGTCCCAGTAATGATGTGGGATGAGGTAATATGATAGTTCCACACATCCCCTTTAGTTGTATATCTCTGTGTGGGAAATATGTATAGAGACCTTTAGCGGCAGTTTTAATGGTCCATCATGTGATAGAGTGTGGCTAATTCCATCTCTAGATGCCTTACCTATTAGTTGGGGAAGGTTGAGCACCAAGTTCGGGAATGTTTGTCACAGACCCTTGAGATACCAGAGTGGAAGTGGGATGTAATATCCACATTCATTGTGAAAGGGATTTCACAGATAGGAAAGGTACACAATTCCATCTAAGTGATTGTTGAACATATCAAAAATTAAGAACACTTCTTTGCTTATAGGGAGAAATGTTTGGTGGATAGTTTGGTGTATATATACATACAGTATATTATTTACTTTTATGTGGTTCCCTTGACTATTGTCTCTAACCATGATTTGTGATTTATATCATGGTTGTGTGGAGGACTAGAGGAGGGATTTGGGACCTAGATGAGTATGAGTACAACCTTTCACCCTTAGAGAGATTATAAGACCGAGTGCACTATCTGGGTTTTTGATGATATGTTGATTCCTTTTGTGTTAGACATTGGTCGGAGTTAGTAGGATCACTAACCCATAGTATAGTTTTCATTCAACAATATCTACCACTATACTATTAGAACAGAACCTTTTGAGGCCATGTTCGAAAGACCTTATAGGTCACCCTTCTATTGGAAAGAGATCATTGAGGCATCTCTTGTGGGACCAGAGTTACTGTAGGTGAAAACAAAGAAGTTCCATGTCATCTGTGAGTGGATTAGGATGGCCTAGAATAGGCATTAATCTTATAAATGTCACCACCATAGTACCTTGGATTTTGATTATGGTGATCATGTTTTACTTATATTCTCCTCATGATGACGATTATGGATATTCAGCTAGAGATGAAATCTATCCTTGAGGTTGATCGGGCCATTTGAGATTGTGTAGAGAGTTGTTGATGTTTCTTAATTCCTCTCCCTACCCTATAGCTAGAGGAGGAATTATATTTCTTCCACATGTCATGGTAGAGAAGATATGTGAATAAACCTACACATGTAATTAACTAGGTAAATATAGAAATTGATGATAGATACACTTTTTCATATCAACCGGTTGTGATCAAGGATTAACAAGAGATGACCCTACATGGATGGATCCTCCCCTTTGTTCATGTGTTTTTTCACCATGGGAACTTGTTGGAGATCCCCTGTGAGTGGGAGATCCAGATGAGGGATTATTATCTGAAGTTGTCTATGTAGTTTTTCTTTTTGGGGAAAAAATGTTTAAGGATAGAATGGTGAGGAGACCTAGTTTCTTCCTTATAATACCTTGAAATATTTTTTATATATTTTCAGAGCCATAAATTTAGACTTCATTCAATTCCATGGCCTAGTGTTCATGGAATTAATTTTATAAAAATATTAAATATAATTTATATCATACACAAATAGTTTATTGAATAAAATGGGATAACTCTTAAATAGAATCTCAAATCAGAAATATGAGACCACAGTTGAGTTCTGAATGTGATTTTTATCCTTGGTGCGACTAAAAATGGTTCAACACAGGGTGTTTAAAAATGAGAACAATTATTGGGTGTGTTTGGCTAAAATAACTAACTAAATTTATTTTTTTAATTAAATTAACCTAATATATATCTTATAAATCAAATACTAATAAAAATAATATAGGGTTAGATGCATAAACTATAGTATGATCAAGAGATGTTCTACCAATTCTCTATTGTATAATCAACTTCAAACTATAATGAGACTCTAGATAGAAACAGATCGAATCATTGCAAACACAATGGATTTCCAATTGTTGGCAAGCATGTTATTTGAAAATAAACAATATAGTCTCTTGGAAGAACTCATCATTTTTTTACGCATGTAATTAAATTTTTAATAATGATCAATCTCTTAAATTAATCTCGTCCAATTATGGATAATTTCATGCACCTATGTATCGATATTAATTTGATTATTTGTTATTTCTCACCCTATATCTCCCAAATGAATTAGTTATCCAAGAACACATTGACAATGATTATTAAACCATTTTTATTTTAATTTTATCCCTTGATTATTTGTGTTATTTTACATTGGTTTTTGGAGATATGTCTTCACATTATTAGGTGTTACTATAGAGACCATTATATTTCTTTCATTGCTATTACATCATTTTCACGTTAAACAATATAATAGTTTTACAAAACCAGGATCCAAATGTTTAGTGTCATGGTAAAAATAGGACCAAACATAAAATTTAAATAATAATACATAAACATTATTTGATTCCTTATTCTCTATAATCTTATTGGCCTTTATATACTCCTTTGTATAAGTAATCACCTAAGGATATACATCAAAGAAAGGGGTGAGCTAAAAGCAATATAAGAGGATAGGTAACAACATGAATCAATATAACATAGGGTGAGAATAATGATCATCATCATACCATATTAATAATATAATAATCATAATCATGATAGGATGCATTAGATAAATTCATTGAATGTGGCAATGCATAAAAATGAAACATCATATCTTAGTGGTCAACTACCGATCATTGTTGTGAACAAACCCAACATCCTTTTCATGCATAACATATGTGAATAATTATAAAATAATTATTATAAAAATATATATAATCATGTTTACAATTATTTAATATTATCTCAAGAAATAAATTACATTAACCAATGAAATGGATCACTATATAATTCTGTCTGCACCTATCACATTATAACATTTAAATAATCATGCATGTCACGTAGAACGTATAAAAATATTTTCCATAAAATATCCCATGGAAAGAAAATGGGTTTCTTGTGATTTTAAAAAATAATACATTCATGAATAAACATTGGGGTTCCCACAATAAAAAAATAAAAACATTTTTGGTATAAGAATCATATATCTTGACTGAAGAAGAAACAATATCAACAGAAGTAAAAGATTTGTTTTTTAGAAAGATTATTTCTTTTGGAAAAATATTTTCATTTATAACAAAATAAGATTAAAAACATGTATATCCCAAGAAATAAAATTTGAGTATGATGAAATTATATTTGATCAAAATTAAAAGAACATATATACTAAAATTTGGCATGAAGAAGGAATAACCCAAATAAAGGAAATTGAGTTCGAGAAACCCCCTACCTTATGTCTGAATGATTTATTCACTTTAATATATTGTAAAATATGACTAGATTAGATATTTAATAAATAAAGAACATATTTTAAATGTATTTTATTTATTATAATTTTATTAAGTTCACTTATGTCCCTATGATGAGTTAAAGAGTTCAATTTCATTGTTCAGGAGTGTTTGTTTTCTTGGTTTTCATGATCGGTTCACTTGTATACAAGAATCGAAGATCGTGTAAAATGGGGATAATTATCCAAAATTGATATTATATGTTATTTATTATATCTCAAAAGATTAATTGGTCTTATATTTTTTTTCAGATATGAGTATGATTCATTAGATAAAATGTTAATGATAACGGTTTAGATTAATTTGGAAATTTTCGATCACAACGAACTTGTTTTGTTTTATTATTCAATATTATGTTTATAAGTTAGTTAAAAAAACATAAAAAATGTCATAAAATATTTTTTAAAATATTTTTTAATCATTATAATGGTTTTTGGACCAGCCTTTAATTTATTAAAATAAAATGAAAACTTGTCTTCCTTGAAGGTGATAAATCAACACCTCATGGATAGAATTTCAATTTTTAGAATAAAAGGGAGAGGAGATGAGGTTAGATGATGAATTATTCCATTAAATTAATAAAATTACAGTATATATAATATTTCGGATTTACCATTCCTCTTGGATAAGTGGATTTCAGGAGAGAAAACGAAATAAAAATAAATTGAAAAGAAAAAGGATTTTACCTCTTGAATTATTCTCATTGAGAACCACCTTAGAGAATTTGGATTTGGATTTTTTTTGAGACCAAATGATCTTGGATGTGGGGTAAGGGATTAAGAATATTATTGGTTATAAATTGGATAATATTCAAGGCTTATAAGGTGTGAGGAGAAGAGGTGGTAAGGGGTGGTATTTATAGAGGAGGAGAGGGGTTTGTTTATTATTTTATTAATTAGTTTATTATATTAACCCAGGACTATGAATAGTTTGAACCTTATCAATAAATATAATAAAATAATCAAAGAGAGTTTTAGATTTTTGGATTTCATCAGATGAAAATCATCTATTAGTCAATAATTCATAGAATTGTTAAATATCGTAAATTACAGTATTTCACTATTTACCAAAAATTCTATTATTTTAGAAAAATTAAAAAAATTAACCCTAACCATTTTTCAACATGTATAATTAAAAAATGGACTCCATTTTTTGAAAAAGTTTTATAAATATGAAAAAATTAATTTTTAACTAAAATCATCATTTTCTTAGAAAATACTGATTTTAAAATTATAACTAATTTTATAATAACATGAAAATTAATTAGGGTCTCATAAAATTATATTATAAAAAGAATACAAAAAATATTAATTTATGAACATTATTAGGAAAATAAACCTTCTTTCAAATCATTATATTAATTATAAAATTGAAAATAAACATTTATGTTTTATAAAAATACCAACACTTAATTAATAAATTTTAAAACATCTATTGACTTATACTATGATATAATTATATAATATTGTCATTTATTAGATAACTAAATTTTATTTATACTTTCATATATTAGTTTATTATTCTATTAGTCGGATTACTATTCTTAGTGGTCACATTATATCTAAAAGGTCAAGTTACTATTCCACATGTATAGGTTCCTTAACTTCTAGAAATACCTCTTATTAAATTAATTAATAATTTATAATGTTTTTATTGTGTTCTCTATATTATTTTATGTGATTTATACTATAAGTAATAATTATAAGAAGGAAATTTCCATTGAGAAAATTTTGGGTCATTACATTCTTCCCCCCTTATGAAATTTCACCCTCAAAATTTCATTTTACATACTATGGTGAAAACAAGTGAGTGTACTTATCCTTCATAACTTTCTTCGGTTCACATGTTGAATATTCGGGCTTATGGTTCCACCATATCCCTTTGACTAGGTGACTATTCTGGTTACGTAGAAATTTATCTCTACGGTCCAAGATCTTCACTAGCTTCTCATAGTAAGAGATATCATTTTCCAATTGTACCACCTATGTATTAGGGACATGTGAGGGATATGTTATGTATGTCATTAATAGGGATACATGGAATACATCATGTAATTGAGACGTGGTAGGTGAATATTCTACTCAATGGTCCATAGCTTCAATATGATCATGAATCTCGAAGGGGTCGATGTACCTGGGACTCAGCTTTCCTTTCTTCCCAAATCTCATGATCCTATTAAATTGAGATATATCGAGTAATACCATGTCTTAAACCCCAAAATCTTGGTCTCATCTATGATTTCCTACATAGATCTTCTATCAACTTTGGGCTGCTTGGATGTGCTACTAAATGGTTTTCCGCTTTTCCACCATTTCATCGATCGTTTTAGGTCCTAGAAACTTAGGTTCACCAACTTCATCCAAGAATGTAGGTGTTCTACATCTTTTCACATAAATTACATCATATGGATCCATGTGTATTCTTCAATGGAATCTTTTTATGTAGAAGAACTCACCTAGAGGCATATGTTGGTCCCATCCTCCTTTGAAATTCATAGAACATGATTTCAACATGTCTTCTAATGTATCACTAGTATGTTCATAGTAGTCATCAGTTTGAGGATAATAGGTCATGTTAAATATCAACTCAGTATTTAGAGCATTTTGGAGACTTTTCTAGAACTTTGAGGTGAATCTCATATCTCAATCAGATATAATAAATTGTTGTACTCCATACTTCCTTACCACTTCTCTGATATATATCTGTGAAATTTGATCTAGTGAGAAATCCTATTTAATTTTGATAAATTGAGTGATCTTTTTAAGATGATCCACAACAAACCATATAGAATTATTTCCTCTGGATGTATTTAGAAGTCCGGTGAGAAAGTCCATGGTGATGTTTTCCCATTTCCTTATTGGTATGGGTAATGGTTGTGTCATCGTCTTAGACTTTTTCCATTCTACATTCACTTTCGGACATACCAAGAACTTCGATGTATATTTAGTGATCACCTTCTTCATATTGCCCCTCCAATAGTTCTCGTAGGGATATTGATACATCTTTGTGTTCCCTAGATGAATAGAGAAGGTTGAGCTATGTGCGTCATTCAGAATATCTTTCTTTATCCTCAGATTGGATGGTACACATAGTGGTGAACCAAACCTTAAAACTCATTCCTCATTAATTTTTAACTCTGATTATTTCCCCTTTATCATGGATTATATTATCCCAACTTGGTTAAATACCCTGAGAGGAGGGTGAATCAGGGTATGACAGATTAAAACAACTGCCCCTTTGGATCTTGTTTCATTGTTAAAAAAACTCTCTTCTCCCTCTTTCCTATAGTAATGTATGAGTAGAAATTAAATCATGAAAGAGACACACAAAAATTTACTTGGTTTACCCTCACTAGGCTATGCCCAAGGAGCATACAACAGTGATGTTCTGATGTACCAAATCTACTAAGGCCCACTTCCAAAAGACAATGATCAGGCTAGATCACTTCTATGCCCAGACCCGCTACCTTTACATGGTTTAGGGTCAGCTTATTTCATTACCAAGGTTCACTCTTTGATTCTCTTTATCTAGATCACTTCTTGTGGAACGTATCACCATATTCCTCTTCATTTTCTCACTGCTCAAAAAGGGATCCACAAATAGTTTATGGACTTTTTTGTCCCTTTATTTTCATGAATGAATGCATCCACATTTATCGATAGATACCCTTTTGAAGTTCCACCTACATCCAATTGATGAATACCAATTAACTGAAGATTTACTAGGAAAATAATATATTTTTCCAACCCTTTGGATGGATTGTATGCAACATTAGCAACATACATGAAACAATTGAGTTTAGGTGCAGAACTCCCAACTTTTGCACACTGTCACGGAAAAACCTCTTGCACGCAACTTTTATGCTTCGCATGCAACTCTCTTTATGAACAACTCCATTTTTAAACCACTCTTACATGATTCAGAGACCCTAATTTCCCTATGTGTTGAGATTTGGAAATGAGGGGGTAGCCGCCTATTTATAGACTCATTCGACCCTACGTATAAGATTCTAACCCACTAAACAGCTTGCATGAAAAATTTCCACAATCACAAAGAACCATTTTTTATGTCAAATTGGGAATCTAAGTCTATTTTTCATGGATCCCTTCATCTATATTTCACAGGCATGTGAAACTCTACATTTTTTATATAAGCTCATCTTTCATGAAAACTCAAATCTTTCATGTACTTCTTTTCTTTTCCATATTTGGATGTGGGGATCACAAAATATTCATTGTACGAAAAATTATAAACTCCCTTAAATATTGTGTGCAAATTCCTTTTCCAAAAATACCTTTCTCCATTATACAAATTTTGGACCCAAAAAATTGGAAAACACTGGGAAATGGAACCACCTTGAATACATCCTTTTTTACCACCTCCAAATCATCTATTCCTTTGTCTTGAATCTTTTTAAAAATAGTTTTTCAAAAATATCTCTATAACTCCACAACTGACCATAGAATCCTGTTTTGTCAAAGGACATAATTAACCCAAAAACACTATAATGTTACCATGGGGGGTTTTTTCCCAGAAATCTCCCCTTTGGGTTTGCTAAAAACTCTACACATTTTGATACCACATTAAATATTCTTCAATCATATACTAACCATTTATTTTTTGGATACATATGGTGATTGTATATTTACTCAACACACACTCTAATATTATATGAGCCATGCGTGACATGAAAAACAAGAGAATAATGAAAATCTCATCAATGAAATCCTCCATTCCTAAAATCAGTCAATTTATTTCATCACGAACTCCATCAATCATAATATATAAACTTTGATCAATCACATTTAGCATTATTGGATTTAAAACACTCCTAATTAACTTCTTGGGTTATCATTCTTTATAATGCTTAAATATGTTCAAGATAATATCTTAGAGTCATAAGTTGTTTCCACATACCACCCAACTCTCATCGTGTCATATAAGCATTGCATGGTTTGTCAAGAATGTGCAACCTTTAAAATGTTAAAACTCCCTATACTTAACTACTCCTCTTATTAACTTCTCCCCTATCTTGATGAAGTCATTCTCTTCTCTTTACTAGTTACAATTTCTCCCCCTTTTTCAAAGGTCTCAAAGATTACTTCATTATGGTCTGTAATAAGGCAAAGAACACAGATTTGAACATTAAAGAAAAACACACCATACCTCGAGGATAGGGGGTCCCACATCCACACTTTTTCAAGTGCGGGGAGTTGACTAAAATATTAGATTCAATTGATGTTGTCCAAATGATTATTTAGGTAGGGTCATAGTAAGAATATATTCAACCTGTAGTTTTATAAGTATATAATCCAACTTTACAAGTCCTTGCTCCACCTTCTCCTTGATAAAATGATACTTGATTTCAATGTGTTTTGTCCTCAATTTTTGGATTGGATTTTTTTCACATATTTATAGCACTTGAACTATCATAATAGATTCTTGTTGAATACTTCACTTCAACTCCAATATCATCAAGATACTTCTTAATCCACAATAACTACGTGCATGCTTGATTAACCACAATATATTCAGCTTCTATGGTGATTAATGAAATGAAATATTGTTCTTTCTTAGCCAAGAAACATATAATACACTCAGATAGAATTCACTATTGGATTTTGATTTTCTATCATCTGCTGAACTGGCCCAATTTTCATCTATATAGACCAAAAACTCTGGTTGAAATTTTTCATTATATAGAAAACCAAAATCCATCATTCCCTTGATATATAAAAGTATCTTTTTCATTGAAATAAAGTGGATTTACTTAGGATTAAATTGATATCTTGTTTTTTTCATTTGGTATAAACAATATCATGTCTTTTCACGGTCAAGTACAATAGACTGCCAATGATTTTCCTATATTCTATGATAATAACAGAATTTTCTTCATCATCCCATGACAGTTTCATCAGGTAGACCCTAAAGTTTTCATCCCCTTCAAATTATCCATCCCAAATATTCTAAAAACCTCCTTGTCATATTTATATTGAGAAATGAATGTTCCATTATTTCCTTATGTCACTTGTAAACTAAAGAAAAATGTTATTTCATATATCATTGATATTTTGAACTCACTTTTCATGAATTTGGAAAACTATCAGAAATGTTCTTTACGTAATCCACTAAATATTATTTCATCTACATAAACTATCACCATCATACTTTGATTACTTTCATTATTGAAATAAATTTTGTAATCAACTCCACCATGTTGTAAACTGAGCTTCTTCAAAAAATGTCTGATCCTTGATTTCTCTTGGTGTTTGCTTCAACCCATAAAGTGCCTTTAAAATATGAAAAAATATATTCTCATCCTCATGAATGAGAAAACAATCCAGGAGTTCAATGTAAACCTATTCTTCTAGAACCAAATTCAAAAATGCTGACTTCACATCCAACTGGAAAACTTCAAAATTTCTTTGCACTGTTATGGCCAAGAATAATTTGATTATCTCTAGCCTTGAAATTATTTCAAATGATTCATTAATATTGATACCCTCTATCTAGGAGTACCCTTTTCACACTATTCATGGATTTTTATTAAATCAAAGCATGATTTTCATTAACCTTATTATGAAATATTCATTTAGTCCTAATGACATTATTACCTTTTGGCCTCAACACAATATATCATGTCTAATTCTTCTCAATTTGGTCAAGATATTCATTCATAGCCTAGACCCAGTTTTCATCTCCAACTACTTATTCATAACAATTAGGATCTATATATGATAGAAAAGATGATTATTGTAGAGTCTTCATCCTCTTTTTCTTCATTGTCACTGTCTGATCACCGATTATGTTATGTCTATCAATTTCATCTCTTCTCTTTGTTATTTTTTAAAATACTAGTTTATGCTCATCATTTTTGTTATCTGAATATTCTTCTAAATTATCCTATGGAATAGTAACATCCCCATATCTTCTTCTCTCTTTATCATTATCCTCTAGATATAGATCATGTATTTTCTAAATATTATTCTCATTCTCAAATATAGTTACATCATTGCTTTCAAAAACCTTTCCTAGCCACATATTAAAGCATTTATATTCTTTGATTTTCTTTTATTAGGCAAGAAATATCCCTTTATCTCCATAGGATTCAAACATTCTATGTTTCTCCTTATTTAGAATGAAATACTTACTTCCAAACACTCAAAATTACTTCAACATTGGATTATTTCCATATTATATATCTTATTAATTCTTCTATTATTTTGGGCATAATAATGCTTTATGTGATGTGTATATTGATTTCATCTCTTCTTCTTTAAAAAAAATATCTAGAAGGTATTTCTCAATGGGCACTGTTCTATCAATGTATTTAATAATTAAATTTTTTCTCTCAACTACTCTATTATATTGTGGAGTTCCTACTACTGAAAATTGGTTCCATATACCATGTTGCTTAAGGTAATCATCCACTTGGATACTTGGGAACTCTCTTCCATTATCTGTTAAGATATTCTGAATTATTTGACCAGCATATTTTCAACTTCCCTTCGATAAGTTTTTATGCAACTAAACACCTCAGATTTGTGGGAGATTATTGATATCCATGTCATTATTTTAAAATCATCAATGAAGAAAATATAATATCTCCTCTAATCAATAGATCTTGGTGAAATTGGTCCACAAACATCAATATGCACCAACTCAAGAAATTTTGTTGACCTTTTCTCTTTTTCCTTATATGTCTTTTGGATGATCTTCCTTTATTGACAAGCAACACACATATAGGTGTGATCACATGATAACCCAAGGAGGTATTGAGAAGAATAAAATTTTACCAGATATTCCAATGATGTATAGATCAAATGACCAATGTATTTATGCCATAACATTTTTTCTTCTTCCTTAGACAGAAATCACATCTCTTTTTATCCACTCACATAGAAAATATTTTCATTCTTATGATTTCCCTGGAAATAACCATATTTTTCCTTGATGACACATAATTTATTTGAAAATGTCAGGGTATGTCCTAAGTCAATCAATTGACATAGACTTAATAGGTTTTGATTGATACCTTCAACAACTAAGACATCAGTACGTCTCATGTCTCTTACCCTAAACATTGATTTTCCCGAGACAATAATCTTCAGGACTTCATCATTAACAAATATTATGATACCTTCCTTACCGTACCTAATTCCTATCACCAGATACTTATTTCCTTTCATATGAGAGGTGCATCCACTATCAACAATCCATATTCCAGTGTGATCTGATGCTTTAAAAGTAATTTATAAAACCACTTCTTATTAATATCTCTACTTTTTGGTCTATGTTTTTTACTGAATACTCGGTACGGATTGATAATCTTGATCTTCCTTAATGTATGATAGACCATCTTCATCCTGTAGAACTAAAAATCTATTTTCATTTACAACTTATTTATGATACATTTAGCTACCTCTTATGAAAATATTCAGTATTCCTTAGCGCATTTCACTATATTGTTAATGTAAAATACCTTTCCATGTGCTTGATTCCTCCAACCCCAAAACAATGACCATTAAATGATATCCTAGAATATTGAGTTTGGTATGGCTACCTCAATTGGTCTTTTTATCTTCGATGCCTCTTAGATATGGAATATACATTTAGTGAGTATCTCATCTTTTAACAACAATAGAATCTAATGTGAGGTTTATTCCTTTTTTTCACTAAAGAACCACTAATCATCCCTTGAGTTCTCTGAATATTTTTATTCTGTTTTATACCCACATAAATATTCAATCTTAGAGTGGGTTCTTATGGTCTTACTTCAAACATTACTAATTTTTGTTTTTGATCAAGCCCCATACTAGCCTTATAATTTGGATCTGACTCTTGATTATATTATGTTGGACCACTATGCACTACTTAAATATTTTCTATTTATTTTATGATTTTCTTTCTAGATGTCATACCAAGAGTCAACATTTTTTCTTAATCTTTAACACTTCATCACAGTTTGACGACTTCCTCTAAGTTATTTAACACGTTTGATTTGATCTTTTATATTTTAAGTCAAACTATTGATTTATCTTTTCTATTCTCAAATTTTGATCTTGTAATCAAAAACCTTATCTGAGCTCTCTGGCATTAAAGTCTTCAGTCTTTCAATTTATTCATTCATCTCAGACTTCTCTTCTTACTACTCCTATATATAAAGTTTTTCATCAGAACCCACTTTGTTGGATTTCTTCCTTTTGTCTCTCCAAACATTGATTTCCTCAAGGGAGGCTTATAATTTGACATTAAGGTCAAATATTACTTCAACTTATCCTTTTTAATTCTCATTATATTCTCTTGTTATGTAATTTTCTACAACTTCAACTATATAATCTACTTAATGATCATTGAATTCCTCTAATTCTTCTACCTCAAATTATTCAAAACTATCATATTCTCTTGAAAGCATACACTTCTTTCTAATGATTTTTTTTTAAATTTTTCTTACCATTCACATTGGATAAAGGCTACATTGGGGTAATTTCAATTTTATCATAATTATCATCTTGAAACATATTAGGGAATCTTACTACAAAAATTCCAACCTTTCCACACTGAAATAATTCAAGATGTAGTTTTCCTTTGAACATTAATTTTTTATCTTAATGATTTGAGGAAAGGAATGGCACCACCTCATTTGTATCTATGTCTTCCTATCCATCTTCAATGGTGATATTCTTCATGGAATTTAATGCCTCCTCTTTGGAGTTCCCTTTTTCCACCACATCATTATCATCATTTCTCATTTCATATGTGATAAGGGAACTGTGAAAGTTAGCTAATGTTAACTTCTTTGGATCATTATATTCTAAAATTGAAAATTTCATATTGAAACAACGTGGAATTTTTGTCATCATATGCTTAAAAATATTTATATCTTTATTTATTTCTTTGAGACCACACATGTCTTCTACAAGAACATTTACCTGCTCAAATAATGTATCAACAAACTCATTATGATATATTTTTAGATCCTCATATGTTTTTCAAAGAACCTTCAACTTTTCTTCTCTGACTTTTTAGTATTCGTCATAAATATTCAGCAATTTTCCCACATAGCATGTGATTTCATAAATGACATCACATTCATATATATTTATTTGGTTGCGGAACCCCCTAAATAATTTATTTCTTTAGTATTAGCATCTAATTCCCTTTGTTAGGCTTATGATAAAGAACCAATGTTGATATTGGAAAAAAATCTATAAATCACTATTGTAAAGACATCCATTCATAATGATCAGAAGTAGTGAAGCATCTTATTGTTCTATAGTTCAAAATTTCTTCCATTGAATATCAAAATCCGTTTGTGATTGAAAAACTAAATTTCTTCTATTGAGAGAGACTAATGACTTTCAACCTTTGGATTTGATAACAATTCTTAGGCCAACTAGGTTAAATACCCAGAGAGGGGGTTGAATCAGGGTATGACAGATTAATACAATTTCACCTTCAGATATTTTTTTCATTAGCAAACAAAACTGTCTTCTTTCTATTGCCATAAAAAATTTTGAGCAAAAATTAAATCATGCATGAGACACAACAATTTTACTTCGTTCACCCTCACTGGGATACGGCCATGGAACATACAACGGTGATGTACCAATGGGCCAAATAAACTAAGGCTCAATGCCAAAATAAAATGTTTTTCTTAGATCACTTTTATGCCCATGCTCACTGCCTTTACACATTTTTGGGTTAGCTCACTACTTTCCCACAATTTACTCCCTAATTATATTTCTCTGGATCACTATCAGTGGAAAGGATCAGCTTCTTCTCTTCCTTTTCTCACTAATTTTTAAGGTATCCACATACAGTTTATGGACTTTTAGTTCCCTTCATTTGAATGAATGAATGAATCCTCAATTGTAGATATATTCTCTCTTGAAGTTCCATATGAATCCAATTGAAGAATACTACATTACCAAAAATTCTCTTGGAAACTTATATATTTTGTGAAACCTTTGGGTGTCTTGCATGAAACATTAACAAATTCAGGGCAACATTTGAGTTTAGATATATATCTCTACACACATTTGTGGAAAAACATATTGCGTGAAAATTTTATGATTTTTTTGTAACTCTCTTTACTCGCAAATCCCTTTTCACACAACTCTTATATGATTTAGAGCCAAAAATTTATCAATGTGTTCAGCTTCTGAAATGAGGTGGTATCCACTTATTTATAGACCTAGTCAACCCTACATGCAATATTCTAACCCACCAACTAGCTTTTGCAAAACATTTTCCCAAACACGGGGAACCATTTCTGATGTCGCATTACATGTTTAAGTCTCTTTCACATGGATCACATCATCTTTATTTCATGATAACACATAACTCTTCATTTATCGCAAAAAAACATCTTTTGTGAAAATTCAAATATTTCATGCACTTCTTGTATTTTCCATATTTGGATGTGGTGATCCCCGAACATGTCTTAAGAATAACTTTCTAATCCATCTTAAATATTTCACGAAACTTACTTTTCCAAAAACACCTTTCTCAATTCTCCAAATGTTGAACCCAAAAATTTGGCAAACACTGGGAAATGGTACTACTTAGAATACGTACTTTTCATACTACCTCCAGAGCATCAATTCTATTGTCTTAGATATTTTTTAACATATCTTATCACAAATACCTCTAGAAATTCACAACTGATAATGGAAATCCTCTTTTTCAACAAACATAATTAACCCAAAAATGCTACAATGTTACCTAGAGGGGTTTTTCCCAACAACTTCATCTTTCTTCTTAATTTCAACATAATTTCTTTGAGTATCCCTTATTTTATTTATTAGGGATGGTTAAATAGTTATTTTAGAAAGGATTGATGATATTATTTTCTTAATGATTCTCATGTCAATCCATTCAATATCTAAGAATATTGGATCCTTCTCAATTCTCATCATTGATAATGTTACATTATACTTTCTACTTAGAGAATATTCCACATTATTTACTTTTCTAGGATGGTAGAGGATTGAGATGTCATAATACATGATGAGATCTAACAATATTCACTGGCACATATTAATATCCTTATCTCTGAATATTTATTTGAGGCTATTATGATCTGTATATATTCCACACTTCTCCCCATAGAGATAATTTTGTTGTATTTTTAATGTGAAGATCATAGCTGCCAACTCCAAATCATGCATGGAATATTTCTTTTCATGAAGTTTCAACCACCTTGAGGTGCTAGCTATTGCTTTATCATTTTTCATCAGTACATAGCCTAGAACATTAATTGAAGAATCATTTTATACCACAAAGAGTTCCCCAATTGTTGGAAGTGTTAGTACTGTTGTGGTGATAAGACTATTTTTTAACTCTTTGAAGGAATCTTCACATTCATTGGTCCAGAAAACTTTTTCTACCTTATGAGAAAGTTTGGTTAGTGGATTTGAAAATAATGATAATTTCTTTACAACCCGTTGGTAATACACAGCTAGACCAAGGAAAATATAGATCTACATTTCATATGTTGTCCTAATCCACTCTTTGATTGGATTTTTCTTATAAGGGTCTACAGATATTCTTTTTCTGGTGATAACATGCCCCAAAAATGTTACTTTTCCATCCAGAACTCACATTTACTATAATTTTCATAAAATTTCTGCCTTCTCAAAGTCTTCATCACACCATTAAAGTTATTCTCATGTTCCTCCTTGATCTTGGAGTATATCATAATATCATCAATAAAAACTACCACAAATGTTTCATAGAAATATCTAAAAAATATTTTCATTAAGTCCATGAATATTTCTATAGAATTAGTGAGTTTAGAGAGAATCAATATAAACTAATAGTGTAAATATCATGTTCTAAAGGTATTAATTGTTATATCTTCCTTCCTAACCTTTAATTGGTGATATCCTGACCAAATTTCTAACTTAGATAAATACTTGGCCCCACATAGTTGATCAGACAATTCATCTATTCATGGAAAGGAATACTTCTTCTTTATTAGGATTTTTTTGTGCTCAAGTTAATAAATGTAGAGGCACATTGATCCATTCTTATTCTTGATGGAGAGGACCGGTGCACCCCATGGTGAAGCACTCAAGCATATAAAACCCTTGTTTAGATAATCTTGTAACTACTTATTCAATTCCTCCAACTCAATGGTGGTTATTATATAAGGTTTCTTTGATATAGGCAAAGATCTAAAAATAACTTTAATTGAGAACTCAACCTATCATTTAGGAGGAAGAACAATAAATTATTTAGATAACACATTAGTGTATTACCTCACAATAGGAATGTCTTCAATCAAGATTCTATCCTTTATCTAAATAATCTGAGCTAGATATTCTTGATCATAAGTCAGTAATATCCAAACATGAGATGATGATTTTTAAAGAGATTCATCCTCCTCCCCACACTTGTAAAAAATTGTAGGATGCCTTAGGATTTGAGGAGTGATATCCCTTTTCTAATAGTTTGTATTTATTTTGTACAAAGATAATCAATCCATTACCAATATAGCATTAAACTTCACTAGAAGAAGTAAGACCAAATTTTTTGGGAGGTTCTGCCCAAAAACATTAACTAGGGAGGAGTTATATAATTTAGATGTAATAATTTCACAATTTTTAGTTCTCATAGATAACTCAACCTCAATATTTTCAGGTGGATTTTGAATTGTACTACTAAACTTTCAAGATATGAAAGAATGCATAGAACCAGAATCAAATAGTACATTCATTGTTCTTGAATGAATAACCAACATACATGTCACCACATCATTGTCCAGATTTTATTCTATAGTAGTGATGGCATTATATTTCCATTTATTCTTTGACTATGGTTGCTAATGATGATGATTATCCTCAAGGAATCAATGTTTATTTCATTGGCTTTCATAGTTCCCTTACTCCCTATAGTTGAAGCATTAAACCATGGGTGGTTCTCTCTTTTCCTCCACCAAATTTTCTACCTTCCAAATATATCTTTGAAATTCATGAACTTAGTGTTCTTCTCTCCCAAACTTTAATAAATTTCCTATCCATTTAAGGAAATTACAATTATGATTTTTCCCATATTTTTTACATTTGAGTGGTCGATTTTTCATTCCAACTTTTTCAATGGATCCCTCAACCTAAAACTCCATCTTTCTTTTATTATCTCTATAGCCATGGGAACATTATCCAAACTCCATATCCACTTTGATATCACATTGAATAACTTCTTCATAACTCCTAAAGTCTTGAATTTCAATAGCCTTTTAAGGTGTAGTTTTAAACCACTAAATAATCTATCTATTTTGTTATCATTGTAGATAATAAAACCTAAGGTGTACCTTGAAATCCTTGTGAATATTTCTTCATAATCCATGATAGATTCACCTTCCTTATATTTCAACTATAATAATTATCTCTTCATTTTTTTATGAAGATTTTTAGGGAAATACTTGTTAAGAAATATTTTATTAAATTCTTCCCACTTTATATCTTGAATTTATTCCTTTGTCTGGGTGTTCTTAATCAACAACCATCATTGTTCAGCTTCTTCATCTAAATGATAAACAACCAGATCCACCTTATCCATATTAGAATAGTGAATCATAGAAAATATTTTCTCTATTGAGTGGACGCACTATTTTTTGACTAGTGGATTGAAAGATACGCTAAATGTTTGGGGTTGTTTCCACATAAAAGTCTTGATATCTAGTTGATCCCTCTTTGGTGAAGAATGAAATTCTATATTATTTAGATTATTTTTCAAATCCTGAGATAGGTGGGTAATAATTTCCATGGAATTTTTAACTCTATCTCCCAAGGTATTGGGGATGTTGTTTAGGAAATCACTAGATTTTACCTCCCACAGGTTGTTGGCCTAGTTTCTCTTGGTTCCCACTATTTCTAAAATAGAAAAGGTTTGAAAAAAAACATACATCAGAAATTCATGAATAAATAATTTATTCCATTATGTAATTAACTCTAACAGAATATCTTCTATGATCCCTATGTTTCTAATTTTTCTAAAATAGTAAATCTTGGGTTCTTAAATATACTTATTCTCTCACTATTTTTTTCTAATCCGAATTCAAAAATTAACTAAACTGTGCTCTGATACAAATTATAGTGACTCGGATTTTTCTTTCATTATTATTACATCATTTTTAAAGTTAAACAACATAATAGTGTTACAAACCAATGATCTAAAGGTTTAGAGTCTTGGGGAAATTTGGACCAAACAAAAAAAAATACATAATAAAATTTAAATATTATTTAATTTTTTATTCTCTTGAACTTTAGTGGTCCTCATGTATTCCTTAGTAAAATTAATAATCTGAGTATATACATCAAAGAAACGGGTGAACTAAAATCCCAGTACGATGATAGACAAGAATATGAATAAAAATAACATGGGGTAAGTAAAATCACTATCATCATCATAACATATGAATATTATAATCAACATAATCATCATAGTAGGAATTAGATAAAGGTATGTAATTGGAAATTCATAAAAATGAAACATTATGTCTTAGTGGTCAACTACCACATATAGTTGTTAACAAAGTTGGCATCATGTTCACAAAAACAGATTCTTATAATCATGACATAATCATTGTGAACAAATATCACATCATTTTCTTTAATATTTTACCTTATCGCAAGTGATACATCACATTAACCAATACATTGGAGTGCTATATAATTCTAGGCACACTCACCACATCATAAAATTTAAATATTCATACATGCCACATAGAATGTATAAAAATATTTTCTATAAAATAACTCACCTAAATGAAATGGGTTTCATGAGTATTTCATAAATTATATTTTCATGAATAAACATTGTGGTTTCCAAAATAAAAATGGAATAACATACTTTGTATAATAATCGTCTATCTTTAGTGAAGAAGAAACAATCTTAAGAGAAGTAAAAAATGTGTTTTTTAGAAAGAAATGTTCTTTTGGAAAAAAAATTGCATCACAAAATAATATTATAAACATGTATATCCTAGAAAATAAAAGAGTTGGACAATGAAATTATATTTTATGAATATTAAAAGAAAATAAATACTAAAATTTGGCATGAATGAGGAATAATGCAAAGAAAGAAAATTGGGTTCGAGAATCCCTTTACCTTATGGCTAAATGCTTTCTTCACTTTAATATCCTAGATAATAAAAAAGATTCATTAATTAATAAATCAAGAGCCTATTATACAGTTATTTAATTTATTTTAATTTTATTAAGATCACATAGGTCCATTATAATGAATTATAGAGTTGAATTTCATTGTTCAGGAGTGTTTGTTTTCATGGTTTTCAAGATTGGTTCACTGGTATAAATGTATGGAAGATCATGTAAATTGGGATAATTGTCCATAATTGATATTATATGTTATTTATGAACTTATATAATTTTAATTGGTTTTATATATTATTTTATTTCCATATATTAGGTTGATTCATTAGATAAAATTTTAATGATAAATGTTTAGATTAATTTGGTGGTTTTTTATCACAACAGACTTATTTTGTTTTATTATTTAATATTATGTATATAAGTTAGTTCCAGAAAATAAAAAGGTTATAAAATAATTTTAAAAATAATTTTAAATCATTATAATGGTTTTTTTACTATTATTGAAGGTGGTGAAGTAAAATGAAAAGTGTTCATCCCTGAATGCAATAAATCAACACCTCACGGACGTTAATTTTAAGAATAAAAGGGAGAAGAGAAGATGTATGATGACGGATTATTCCATTAACATTATAAAATTCTAGTATTTATAATATACTATAGTTTCCATTCCACTTGGATATGGTTATATTAAGAGATAATAGGAAAAGAAAATAAATTGAAAAGAAATTAAAAGAAGATAAAGAGGATTTTACCTCTTGAATTATTCTCCTTAAAAACCTCCTTTGAGAAATTGGATTTGGTATTTTTTTGGTAGAAAAGGATATTGGATATAGTGGAGGGTATTTAGAAGATTATTGGTTAAAAATTGTAAAATAGTCATGTCTTGGAAGGTTTGAGGAGAAGAGGTGGTGATGGTGGTATTTATAGGGGAGGAGAGGGGTCTTTTTTATTTTATTCATTAGTTTATTATTTTGGCCCAAGACTAAGAATATTTTGAACCTTATCAGTAAATATATTAAACTAATTAAGTATAGTTATATATTTTTTTGTTACATCATCCATATATCATATATTAATCAATAATTCATGTATTTGTTAAGTACCGTAAATTATCACATTTCACCATTCACCAAAAATTCAACTATTTTAGAAAAAATACAAAAAATTAAAAATAACCATTTTTTTCCATTTATAATTCAAAAATGAACTCCTTTTCATGAAAATAATTTTTTAAATATGAAAATTTTAATTTTTATTTAAAATTTTAATTTTTATTTAAAATTTTCATTTACTCAGAAAATACTGATTTAAAAATACATTAAAAAATTAATTATGGTATCATAAAATTATATTATTATCATAAGACAAAAATATTAATTTATGAATATATTTTATGAAAAAAAAATTCTTTTAGATCATTATTTTAATTATAAAATTAAAAATAAACATTTATGTTTTATAAAAATACAAACACTTAATTCATAATTTTGAAAGCATTTATTTAAGTATACTATGATATAATTATACAGTATTATGATTTATAGGATACTTAAATTTTATTTATAATTTTTTATATGAGGTTACTATTCTTCTGGTCAAGTTACAATTCCTAATAGTTACATTATTATTCCAAAGGCCAAATTGTTATTCCATGGTTATAGGTTTCTTATATTCTATAAATACATCGTATTCCATTAATTATTCATTTATAATGTTTGAATTGTGATCTATATGTGATTTTATGTAATTTATACTATATGTAATAATTATAAGAAGGTAATTTACATTGAAAAAATTTAGGGTCGTTATAGGTATCGAGCTCGATCGAACCCTCAGATTCATGGTAGAATCATATATGATAAAATAAGTGGAGAATAGGGAGTGGATTAGGGATGATTGTGAGTTGAAGGTAATGTATCGTATGGTTGTAATCTTTATAATCCCTCACTTTTAATACATATACAATACATCACTTTTATGGAATATTTAAAACATTATACCAAAAAACACCAAAATACCATATTAGTTTAGTGCCTTTGGAAACATGGAAACATAAACACTAGTGAAAATGTGAGATAAATTATCTCCCATTAGGTTATTAATGACTATAACCCTTCTTAGATACATCATACTTAATACATATATTCATAACTTAGGGAAGGAAACATAAAAATCGGGGATCTCAGATGCTTAGTAATAGTGAATAAGGGAGACATGTAAGCATAAACATGAGCATAGGGTTGTGATAATGTGATAATAACATTAGAAGATAAAACCCAACATATCAAATATCATAAACATGAATCATTTCCTAAATCATGGAAGTTCATAAGTTTTGAATAATAAAGAAATAAATAACATAAGATATGAAATCATAACATAGGAATAAGACATGTAATTGTAGTAGACACATAAGCATGTAAAATGATTTCCACAGTAGTCATGGAATCACTTCCAACACCATCTTGGAATTATGTTTTCACTTCCCATATCATATTGGTAGTCATGGTTCACTTCCATGTCCATATTTGTAGTATAAATTCAGTCCTTATACAATCTTGGTAGTCATGGTTCGCTCTCAGGCCATCTTAGTAGTCAAGGTTCACTCCCAAGACCATCTTATCCAATCTCATGAGATATAAATCTCTACCCAATTATTTGGAGGGAGAAATAGGTTTCACCGATATCATAATGAAATTATACATACATGTTCCAAAAAATCCAAAAAATCATATCATAACCCATGAAATCAAATTGGTATCATAAACATGAAATCAAATCATAGTCTATTAAAAACGATATAGGTATTATAATCATTTTAACATATAATAACCCCAACAAAAAATTGGGTTTCAAAAGCATATAACCCCTAAAAGAGAATCAGGTTTCATAAATATCATGCCATCAAGAAATAAACCATTCATAGAAATAATTTTAATTGAAACATTGAATCATTTCCCAGAAAGTAATGAGTAATATCAACAAATATTATCTTATATGGAAATTGTTTTGAAATATCCTTTAAAATGATCTCTTAATGAAAATATCCTTTATTATGTAAAAAATTATTTTTAAAACAAAAAACCTTTTCAAAACTATTTCCTTTTAAAATACTTTGAAAACTTATAAATAAGGGTTGATATTATTTTGAAAACCATTTTCCTTGAAAACTGATAAAAGAAACTTGAAAAATGTTTCAAAAACTTTTCCCTTGAAAACTTATAAAATAAGAATAAAAACATTTTAAAAACCTTTTTATTTCAAAAAATATGGAAAAATTATAAATAAAGCTTTAAAATATTTTTAAAACCATTTCTTTGAAAATAATTTGAAAACTTATAAAGGAATATTGATAATACTTTTTAAAAACCCTTTTATAGAAAATGTATTTGAAAATGTATAAATAAAACATGAAAGGATTTAATGCTTTTTATTTGAAAATAAACATTTGAAAAAATATAAGGGAATATTTTAAAATTACTTAAAACAATTTTATAACATAAAACATTTCTTAAAACCTTTTAGAAAACATGGTTTTGAAAGAACACAGATTTCTGACCTAAAGGAGAAATAAAGTCAGATTTGCCTGAGAACATGTTTTTGTTATCTTAGGTACCCAAGTTTACAAAAAATTTACAAATAAATGAATATATATTTAATTAATATAATATAAGAAAAATATTGATTTATCATGAGAGATGGGTCATAATATTTCATCAACGGAATCATAATCATAAACAACCCTGATAAACCATGAGATTATTTTGATAAACTCTTACCACATGGTAACTTGGTATCACACACTCCATGTAAGAAAATGAAATTACATTAATCTTAAAATATCATGAAAATAAGTATATTAATGATATAACATGTCAAATAGATGGATATACGCCTCTAAAGAAAACATAGGTTCCTAACCCAAACATGTGTCTCAAAGAATGAAAATTGTGAAAAAACTATCTTACCAATTCTGAAAATTTAAAAACATTGTCACCATGAAAAAAATATAATAGAATGGATTTTTAAATACACATAAATTTAATAATAATCATAAAATACATTTATGGGTAGTTTATAAACCATGAAAAGGAAAATAGTGGTTAACACAGCTTGTACCTCATGGATATAAAAAGTGAGATGAAATTCCCTTACCTTTTGTCTTGAGTCTCTTCATACCCATAAAAACCTTTTTTATAATAAATATAATTTTATTATAAACATTTTAAATAACCATTTTCTTATATATAATACCATATATGTCTTGATTATGACTTTATATTACCTTCTTATTAATAGTGTTATGCTAAGGATACTCTTCGGGTACAATTCTGTTTGTTTTTTTTATGTCTTAATTCATTATATATTTGGTCCCTATATATATCATGATTTCAATAATTAAAACCATGATATAAATATATTTTATATTCAGTATATTTGTATTATAGTAATCTGTAGTATATAGAATTATGAAATGGAATACATTGTTCATGGATATGGTAGGTCGTATGTGTTCATGAATGTTGTTTTTTTTCTTGAAATTTTAAAAGAAATAATGTAATTGAAATATATTTATATATATATATAATCATTAAAGTATCATTATTATGTCATATATATCATATACATTCACTAAAAAAATTTCATGAACCGGCCCGGGTAACCTGGTAACCTGGTAACTGAGCCAGCCCTGACATAGCCAGAAGGAATTTCTCAATCCCCACATGTCAGTGACTAGCACCTATATTCATAAAACATGCAAGTGGGAATGAAATTTCCACAAAACATGGCTAAAGAAAAAGAAACAAGACAGTATGCATAACAAATGAATCTTTAATAGTAGTAATGTATCATAATAAAACAAGCCATAAAATCCCAAAGTATCACAACAGGAAAACAACACAAGTCTCAAAGGACACAACTCACCAAGTCCAAAGTTCAACCACTGGATACACATCCAAAAGACCATTTCCCCTTGCTCAAACCTTGAAAGAGAAGGTATACAAATACTCAAATGAATAAGTAGGTTCTGAGCTAAAAATCCAAGTAGGGTCTCACCAAGGATTCCATAATAGATACCAATAAATGATTAACCAAATGAATGCTTTCAATTTTAAAAGGAATAGGTTTGGAATTTCAAAAAAAAATTAATCAAATCATGCTATACAATTTAAATGCTAGAAAAATACATTAAGGAAATTATTTGCAAGTAATGGAATATTTATAAAAAAATTTATAAAGTAAAACATTTATATATATAGTTTATATAAATTCAAAAGGCATGTAAATAAGGTCAAATAACATTTCCATAAATTTATCTCTCAAATAAAAAACAAGCAAGAAACATGGTCATCAACCTAATAGTTAAGATAGAATTTTTGGTTATAGGAATCCACACTCTCTAAGTGATATCAGCAATTTGTTTATACACACTTCCCCCTTAAATTGGCCAATATAAAATCATCCCCATCCCATTGGGGATGTAACCCAATGCATTTATGTATTAGAACGTTGTAATAAAATAGAGTGTGACCGAATAACTCACCAACTACCTAATGCTTGCATGTTATATTATACAATCAATTATAGACAATTTATTTTAATAATGATTAAAAATAATATTAAATTCCATCATTCCATTTCAATGTCAATTTTCTATTTAAAACCAAAATGGGTTTTAATAAAACAAACTTACCTTCATAACAAGATAAAACCCCTGGGTTTCTATCAAAATATTTTTAAGCAATTTTTACAAGTTTTAAATCCATTCAAACCAAATTACATCAATTTTCAAAATTCATATCCACAATTAAATTCAAAAATTTAATTAAAATTGTTTCCATTAATTTAAATGAACCAATTTCTATAAACAAACCCGAATCCAATGGAATTGGGATTTTTCCCATGTTTTGTGCCAGAACCATTTCAAATCTCACAATTCACTAGAATTGTGTTTTTAATAAATCAATTAAAATAAATTTTGATTAATTGAATTTAATTTAAAAATTCAAATAAATAAAGAAAATCAAGGTTAAAAAATTTGGCTAATCGAGACAGAAACACCTACATTTTCCTGAAACTCAACACTCGCAGTGGCATTTTCAGCAAGAAAAAAGGTGTAGAGGACCTCTAAGAATAAACTAGAAGTGATATCTAATAAAATAGGACATAGATCCACCAATTTTAGGAAGTTACATTAAAATCCCAAAGGAGGAGAAAAAGATAAAGGTGACGAATGTATAATACGGGTTACCCGGGAAGAACACTACAAGTGCAATGAAGATCAAATGCCTAATGAATGGATTATGAAGGGTTCGAGAGATTCAATAATGCAAAGGGAAGGATTTGGGTCAATCAAGTTAAAACTTTATTAGAGGAAAAAAATTTCTCATTTGTGTTACCCGTTAAAAAAATTGAATTCGTGGTATTACATAACATGTAATAAAATTTCACATCATGAAATAGTTAATATTCAAAACCAATGAAAAGCACCTTTCATAGAATTAAAAATTGTCGATTGAATAAATCATGACATGTAAATGTAACCCATGATGTGTAACCATAAAAACATGAATAATTTCATGATTTTACTCTAGAAATCCTTACTTGTCATGTAAGCTAGTTATACAGAATATAACCCTCCTACACCCTAAATAAAAAGTTTCTTAAAACTAAGAAACCAACAAATATTTTACTTAACCATTATAGGTATCCCCCCCCCCAATAATTCCCAATCCTACCCAATCAATGAAAAGGAAAAACCATGATAAGGTTAAAGACATACCTATTAGATCAGTAACAGTATGCTACAACATACCCACCATAAAAACTTTATATCCCTATAATGCTTATGAAGAAGCTTCCATGCCAAAAATATTAGGAAACTTCTCTCTCATAAATGCCTCGCATCCCCACATCACGTAATTATAAAATCCATGCAATAATAGAACATGAACCAAAGGTATCGTCCTCCCATGAAGTACCCTGGTCTTAGAATCAACTATCCTGACTGGCCTCTCATCTAATGATAAGTTAGCTTCAATCTCAATATCACTCCAACACAAACATGAGATGGATTAGATAATCACATTATCATATTTGGTACATGGAATACATTATTTATCGATGTCAGCTGCATTGGAAGTTATAAATTGTAGGCACCTTTCACCACTTGTTCAATAACCTCGAAAGGTCCCACAAAACAAAGAGCAAGTTTGCCTTACCTCCCATACCATCGATGACACAGCCAGGGTGAAACATCCAAGAAAATATGGTCACCAACTGACAACTCAAAAATTCTATTATTATGATCAGCATAATAATTATATTGTCTTTGTACTATCTATATTCCCTAATGAATTAATTGAATCTTCATTGTTGTATCGTGAACCAATCTTGGTACAACCATGTAAATTTCACCAATATCTGACTAACACAAGAGAGATTTACTAGGTTGACCATACAAGTCGTCAAAATCTTCCATTGTGATCACAGACTGGTAACTATTTTATAAAGGAAAACTCAATTAGACCCAATTGATTATCCCCATCCCTACTGAAGACTAGAACACATGAACAAATCATATCCTAACGAATCTATACATATATCTCTTTTTATTCATCTAACTATGGATGGTATGCCATGATCAAATGAACCTGGTATCCCAATTCCTCTTAAAGGCCTCTCCAAATGTGGGAAGTGAACCAATGATCCTTATTAGAGACTGTAGAAAATGGAACTCACTTAAAACAAACAATCTCTTTTACATTTATATTTTCCAACTCCTCAACTTTTGTTATCTCATGAATCTGTATGAAGTGAGCTAACTTGGTCAGCCTGTAAATAAAAACCCATATTTTATTCCTCCTTCTCTGGGTACAAGCTAACCCAACCAAAAATCCCTTATATATTTCATCCCACATATAAGTTCGGACCAGATGTGGATGAATTAAAATCAAATGAATCGGATTCCCAACCTTCACTAGATGGAACATGTATCAATTTAAGACAAACTCAATAATGCATCATCTCATACCTAGCCACTAAAACTTCTGCAGAATGTCATAGAACATCTTAGTGGTTTCTAGGTTCATCGCCCACTGAGAATTATGAAAATACCCCATTATAGACTTCCTTTCCATTAATGGTACAATGAAAAGACTCTGATAGCATAGAAACCCTTCTTTGGAGAATTAAAATTGAGAAACTATCTCCCCATCATAAATATAATATCTAATGCTTTGGAATTCAATATAAATCCCTTGATCCTGAAAAATCAACTCAAGAGAGAGGATGTAAACAGAACACTGGATAAAGAAACTTCACCCCATTTCTCCTGAACTCTAATATGAAATTGTGCAAAGAGCGCCATCAAATTCAACTATTCTGAATATTCTTTCACTACCTGGGTTGGAATTTTCCTACTCAATGCATCTGTAATGACATTTATTTTCCTCGGGGTATAGGCGATGTCAAATTCAAAATATTTTATGTACTCCACTGAATGACTCTTATAAAGATTAAAATATTTTTTAGAGAATATATAACACAATATTGTGTGGTATAAATACATAATAAATATTTCAATATAAAGGTAATGCTACCAACTCTTAAGCACATGTATCACAGCTAAAAGTTCAAGGTCTTGGGTAGGAAAATTCTTCTCATTTGGCCTAAGTTGACAAGATACATAAGAAACTACATGATCTCCCTATTAAGAATGCTTCACAAGTCTAAACATGATGCATCACAATATACCACATATCCCTCCCAGGCATCTAGAAGAGTCAACACTTGTGCAGTTGTCAAAATATGTCCCATTTCCACAAAATATCTCAGACATTTATCATTTCATGAAAACTTAACCCCTTTTAAGTCATAGAAGTCATCAGAGAATCCAACTTTTTTAAGTCCTTCACAAACCAAAGATAATATTTGGCTAAGAATAAGAATATCTGAATCTCTAAGACATTATTTGGTTGTTCCTAAGTCATAAAGGCCTTCACCTTATTAGGATCGACTAATATTCCTTGTTCAGGCACCATGTGTCTTAATAATTTCACTTCCTGAATCCTTAAATAACACTTTTAAATCTTAGAATAAGATTGTGAATTTCTTATTATATTCATAACTATCCTTAGGTGATGCATGTGATCCTCTATGTTCTTTAAGTAGATGAGTATTTCATCCAAAAACACTACCACAAAGGTATCTAGATACTGGTGGAAAATCATGTTCGTTAAAACCATTAAAACTGAAGGATAATTTTTCAGACCAAAGGCCATAACAAGGTACTCATAATGGTCGTACCTACTGAAAAAAGCAGTTTTATGAATGTAGTATTCTTTTATCCTCAACTGATGGTAACCAGAATGAAGTTCAATCTTTGAAAACCACTTCTCCTCTTTTAAAAGATCAAATATATCATCAATATGTGGAAACAGATACTTTTTCATTATTGTAACTTGATTGAACATTCGGTATTCAAAACATAAGTGAATGAAACCTTCATATTTCTTAGAAAAAAAAACCATCACCACCCAGGGTGACACAATCATGAATATAAATACTTTCTCAAGAAGATCATCCAATTGGGAATTCAACTCTATCATTTCAGCTATAGCCATTTGGCAAGAGGGAATAGAAACTATTTTAGTGCTATGAATTAATCCAATGGAAAACTTGATCTCCCTTACCAGAGGAAAACTAGATAATTCATAAGGAAACACGTTGGGAAACTTAATGAAAACTAGAGGGAGATCACCACTCAATGATTCATGATCTATATAAAAATAAAAGACTGATATTACTTTCCCCATATCTAGATAACAAGGTACATCTCTACTCGACCTCGGGTCCCATTATCCTTGAAATACAACAGACGCACCAATGGGCGCCGTAAGGTAGACCTAATAAAGATAAAAATCAATCCAGGATTTATTGGAAATGATCTAATCCATTTTGAAAATGATTTTAAGAGGTTTTATGTCGAGAACCATAAAACTCCAAGCAAGTTCGACATCTGATAGAGAGAAGACATAAGTGGGATTACAGATACACTGCTCTCTTTTCATTCATAGTGGTGCCGTAATATCCATTGGAAAAGATAAAATATCCATAGTTAGATTAAGAAAAATAAAAATATGGTTTTAGATAAACGAATGAGAAGCACCACTATCAAATAATGCAGTTACTAATGATGATGTTTTAGTAATAGTACCTCTCACAGTTGTTGGACTTTTATCTTTTTCCTCAACAGAATCTTCCACTGCATGAAGTTGCTTCATTATGAATTATTGTGGATGGAACTCTTTTAAACATGAAGGATATGATTTCCCCCAAATTTAAGGAGAATCTAATGATCCTGTTCCAATACATAGATTAGAAAAGTTATGGTAGAATCCCTAAAAGTTCCATAAATGTCCACATGAGCTATAGTTCTTTGGTGCTTCAGTGAAAACCCTCTTGGAATATTCTAGTTTAACACACTGATATAAAATCAACGGACTTTCTCCTGGCACTGTAGGAGTTCTCGAATGACTATACCATCATGAAATTCTACAAGAATCATCACACTTCCATTTTTTTTAATGAACTAACACTTCCACTATGAGAAATAGTAACTCTTAATAACCCTAACTTTCCAAGAAGGTCCATCACGACCATAATCATCCTATCTAGTACATCATCATAAGTGGGATGATTCAGAAAGAAATCTTGAGAAATAATATCTAATTGAAGTCCTAAATAAAACCTTTGAGCATTCATCTTCTCATTAGATATAATCTCATGCGCAAATCGCACCAACTCATCAAAGAAATTAGAATACTCAGTAACGGTTCTACATGGCTTCTCAATCTTGAAAAACTCCACAACATTTTCAAACACCACTGATTCTAGATAGAACTAATTGGTGAAAAGAACCATGAAGTCTTTCTATTATAATCCCTCATGCTTCCTTGTCATCACCATTGTGTCCCACCATCGCTTTCTTGGTCCTTTTAGCACAATGGTGGAACACTTTAGCTTGATCCCATCTGGTATCTCAAATAACTCAACCATTTGGTATATCTTTCCCAAATATTCCTCATCAGGTTAAGGATCAGTGGAGCCTTTGAAAACATGTGCCTTCTAGTGAAGGAACTCTTGATAACAATTTCGAAGAATATCCCCCTGAGGATCCACAACTGGATCCTGAACAAGAAGTGGAGGTGGTGCCTATCCCAGAGCTTGGATAGTTTGCACAATAACCTCAACTAGATTTGGGTCCACTTTAGGATTCACTCACTATTATTCAGAAATATCTTCTTCTGAATATAATTTTCACATCTTCTCAGAATAATGATGCTACACAACAATAGCAGACAAAAATAAATACATTATAGTAACACTCAAAAAGAGAAACAAGGGAAATTATTTCTACCATATGGAATAATGGTATTTAAAGTTAACTCCATCCAAATAATAATAGGTAAAATACTTTAATTAATCCACAATACATCCTTCCCTAACAATCCCCTGGTAACTTAAGGATTATTATGGTGAGAGCTGTCTAGGCACTCAATCACAACTACCTCCTAATTCTCAATAAGATTTCAAAAATGGATATTGACTTCAAGACAAAAGCTTAATAACCTCCTTTGATGCCACCTTTTCATGAACCACCTTAGGTACCCTGGTAACCCAATAAACAATCTAGACCATACATATCCCAAAGGGTGTTCCTGATCCCCATGGGTCAGCGAATAACACCTAGTATTATACAACATGCAAGTGGGAATTAATTTTCCACATAATATAGGGGAAGAAAAAGAAACAAGATAGTATGAATAACAAAAGAAGATACACTAGGAGTAATGTAACTAAATAAAAAATGGATAATATCCCAAAGTAAAACAACATAAGTACCAAAACAAGAAACTAGTATAAGTCCCTAAGGACACAACTCACCAAGCCCAAAGTTCAATCACTAGATCCACCTCCATGAGATCCCTTTACCTTGCTCCAACCAAGAAGAATAAATTATATAGACACACAAAGGTAAAAGTAGTGTGTGGGTAAATATCTCAGTAGGTTATTTCTAAGTATTGCATAACAGATACCAACAAATGATTAACTTGAGGAATTCATTCAATTTAAAAATGATCAGGTTTGGAATTCATTTAATTTTAAGAAAAGTATTCACAAGTGATGGAATATTTCTAGAACAATTTCTTATGTAAAACATTTTTATAATGTCATGACCCGCCCTCGGGGTCCATGCCGTGACTACCCCAAGCCCACCTTCCATAGGCCAGGGGCTGGCGACTAGCACCAAGGCGTAAATCCTGGTAAAAAGGGAAGGCATTGCCTTTGTAAAGTAAACAAACACCATAGAGTAAGCAAGCGGAAAGTAAATACTAAGTAAAAACAGAGTACAACTGAAAGTGCGGAAAAGTAAATGGGCCAGTATACAAACCCAAACTGAAAGTAAAGTACAACTCGAAAGGGAAAATAGCAACTATAAAGTAAAAGCCTCTACTCCGAGCTGTCCACTCGAAATCCCACCTGAAGGGTGAGTACAGATAGCTCCACTGCTCCTCGGGTCCCGTCGTCCACTCCGAGTACGTCCCGCCCAGTGGTCCACCTCCAGGTACCGTCCTGCTCTGCAAGACTCAGCCAAGATCAACGCTGTCCGTCGTCTGCAACCAACACAATGTAGTGCGGGCATAGCCCGTGCAGGGGTGAGTATAAGCTACTCAGTAGGGCCCCCGAGACCCCTGAAGGTCTCCCAAAATCCACAAAGGATAAACCACAAGGAAGATACAAATACGAAGTAACAACCAACACTGCTTATGTATATGCCCATACATATACCTAAGTCATCAATTCTAATACGCTCCAACCTCCGATCCCGAGTACAACTCAGTCCACATAGGAAAGTATACGTATTCCACATAGGAAAGCAAAATGAAATCCACACAGGATAGCACAACACAATCCACACAGGAAAGTAACAAGATTCAGCTCACACAGGTATACTTATTCAAAGGATGATAAAGATGATCTCTGATCCATCTAAGTCGTCGGACCCACGAAGGATCGATAGGTAACTAACCCCCGCAAAGACCCGCACAGGATCGGGCCCACACAGGACCTGTAGGCGCTGGTTCACACAGGACCGCTGAGCGCAAAGACCCACACAGGATCGGGCCCACATAGGACCTGTAGCACTGATCCACGTAGGATCGCTGAGTGCTGTAGTCGTCGACAAATCCACACAGGATCTCTGTACTGTCGTCGCCACAGTCACAGTAGCAGTAGCAGTAGTAGTAGAAGTCACAGTAACAGTCGCAGCCAGCACTAGGGTTCCCGCACACAGCAAGCTTGTTCAGGAGGGTCCGCTCCACGAGCCGAGAGGCTGATACATCAACTGTCACAAAGTCCAGAGTTGATGTATCCAAAAGTTCCGTATCGTCAACAGGAACTCAACGCAACAGACGGCGCAGCGATCGGACGTCCGGTCTGAGAGTTATTGGCGTTTTCGTCCCAGGGGCCCGGTTGGTTTTTAAGGAAAAACCAACCCGACCGTACTCCACCTGCGTCCAAACCTCGGGCGGACTGTTCCAAAAGATCCGTCTCACTAAGAGGAACACGACAAAGCTGACAGCACGTTAATCGGACATCCGTAGCTCAAGATATGAGCGTTTCCACTCCGAAGGCCCGGTTGGTTTCGTGAACGAACCAACCCGGCCGAACTCAAAGTATTCCGAAACATTGAGTGCGATATACCGAATCGACCGTCCCGATCGAAGGATCGCAATGCCGCTGACGGTATGTCGATCGGAGGTCCGTGGCTCAAGTTATGGCCAAAAGACTGAAAACGATTCGAAAACGGGGGGGTCCGGGCCCGGGGCGACCCGGCCCGACCCCCCCCCCCCCCCTGGGTCGGCCCGAACCGGGTCGACCCGACCTGGGTCTGACCCGGCCGGCGGTGGCGCGGCCTGGCGCTGCTTGGTGCCACACGGGGGGGGGGGGGGGGGGGGGGGGGCAAGGCCCCCGCTTCTTCATGTTGGCGGCGCGGCTTTTAGCCGCGCCTTTGGACAACCGGCCCCCCCTCATGGGGGCCTGCTTTGAGGAAAACCGGGGGGCTGCCTGCCCCCCTTATTGAAATCGGTCACCCCTCATAAAGGGGGGGGGGGGGCAAAAACATGGCCGGGGGAATTTAATTCCCCCGGTGTTTGACCTTCCGGCCGGCCACCTGGCCGGCCGGTTTTTCTTCAACGGGACCGGCAAACCGGTCCCCTTTCCGGCTTCCGACGCCGGCGGCCCGGCGAGCCACCGGTCTTCTCTTTCCTCCGCGGCCCGGAACCGGCCGCTGTGTTCGTCGTCCGGCGCGGTGCGACGGCACCGCGCCCCTCCTCCGCGGCCCCGCTCCGGCCGCGGCACCTTCGGTTTTCTTCGACGCGGCGTGACGGTGTCGCGTTCATGATGATCCTTCCATGGCGCGGCGCGACGACACCACGCAATACAACCGTGCGAAAATCCTGTGTGGTGCGACGGCACCACGCCATCTCGTCATCCACAAGAAAAATAATAATCATCACGAAAAAAGGAGGGGGAATTCGGCCGTGTTTGTGCGGTCCGACCCCCCTCTCGTTAGATGATAACTCTTAAATAATTATCCACAAGAATATCATGCTAGAACGAAGAACGAGAAAGAAAATAACCAACAACAACCCCTACCTTGGTTTCAAGATCGATGATCGTCAACGACCCGCGGAAGACAACGTCGCGGAGGTCGGGCGTCGCGGTAATCGTTCGTCAAACCATTAACGAAGAGGTACGTACGAAGAGGTACGTCGTTGGCGAATCTTCGTAAGCCGACGATGGAAGTTCGAGGAGGAAGCGGCGTTCCCTTTCGTTGACATGGAAGGCGTCGTCGATCTTCGGAAGCAACCGGCTACGAAGAAGAGAGGAGCGGCGTTCTTCGTCGGAGCTCGAAGGTTCTTCGCGTTCTTCGTCAAAGTTGAAGAAGAAGAAGGAGCTCCCAAAATCCTCTCAAGAAGGCTAGAGAAATCTAACCAAATAAAATAAGTTAGAGTCTTATTTTATTCACACACTTAACAAATTGAATTTCAAAGGTTTGAAATTCAAATAAAATAACTCCAAAATAAATAACAAGTTGTCATGTTATTTAAAGAGGGGTTAAAGGGAGTTTTGAGAGAAGATGAAAAGTTGGGGTTTGTGTGGGCCCCACCACACTTAATCCTCCCAAGGGAGGTTAAGTGGATGTGGGTCCCACCTTTAACTCCCTTTGGGAGAAGTTAACTAACAAAATAAAATAAAAAGTGTTCCACATTTTTATTTAACTTCTTATAATTTCTCCCAAAACTAACTTTCGTCTCGCATAAAACGCAACCTCGGAAAAGGTCCCCTTAAGAGAAAATCGGCGCTGCGAGTTCATCGGTGTCCTCGGATTTCAATTCCGAGAACCGGATCAAAAGTTAGAAATTCCCGCTCGTTCGTTCACTGAACGTACCCAAGCCAAACTTCGGAAAATTGATTCCGGGCACTCCGGGCCTCGGAATCAGGTGCCGTCAGAAACCGCGCTCTTGTAAAATTCCAAACAAAATTAAGAAAAATTTTCCCTTGAATTTTACGGGTCTTTACATTACTCCCACCTCAGGGATTTACGTCCCCGTAAAGATACATCAAAAACTAGGGAAACAAATGAGGGTACTGAGCACCCATATGAGCCTCCCGCTCCCATGTGCTCTCCTGGAGGTTCCCGTGCTTCCATCTGATGCGCACAAGAGGAATCGATCGCCCACGTAGGACCCGCTCCTGTCGATCCTCTATCTCCACCGGGACCTCCGTAAAAGTCGCCCCATCGTTAACGTCAAGCTCCCCATGGTCAATGATGTGCGTCGGGTCGTGCACGTATCTCCTCAACTGAGATACGTGGAAGACGTCGTGCACCCGGTGCAACTGAGGTGGTAGAGCCAGGCGATAAGCCACCTCGCCAATCCTACTGAGGACCTGGAAGGGTCCGATGAAGCGCGGAGATAACTTGCCGCCACGGCCAAATCTCCGTATACCATGTCGAGGTGAGACCCGCAAGAAGACGTGGTCACCATCCTCGAACTCTAGTGGCCTCCGCCTCCTATCAGCGTATGACTTCTGCCGGCTCTGAGCTGTCCTCATCCGCTCCTGGATGACCTAGACCTTCTCTGTTGTGGCCTAAACCATCTCCGGTCCCACAAGTGCTGACTCCCCAGGGTCTGTCTAGCACAAAGGAAATCTACAAGGTCGGCCGTACAACGCCTCGTACGGTGCCATCCCGATGGTGGAGTGGTAGCTGTTGTTGTACGAAAACTCCACCAAGGGTAGGTGGTCCTCCCAGCTACGACCAAAGTCGAGGACACATGCACGGAGAATGTCCTCGAGAGTCTGAATGGCCCTCTCCGTCTGACCATCCGTTTGAGGGTGAAAGGCTGTGCTTAGACGTAGCTGCGTCCAGAATGCCTCCTACAACACCTTACAAAGCCGGGAAGTAAAGAGAGAATCTCGATCAGAGACGATAGAAGATGGCACACCGTGGAGCCGCACAATCTCTTGAACGTAGAGATGTCCCAAGCACTCCACTGATCCCTTCTCTCTGATGGGTAAGAAGTGTGCCGACTTGGTGAGTCGGTCAACAATCACCCAGATGGAGTCGTGACCTCTGGAAGTGCGTGGAAGTCTAGTCACGAAGTCCATAGATATGCCGTCCCACTTCCACTCCGGGACCTCCAAGGGTTGTACCAAGCCTGCTGGTACCTGATGCTCTGCCTTCACCTGCTGGCAGGTGAGGCATCGAGAAACAAACTCTGCTACTGCCTTCTTCATGCCCGGCCACCAGTGCTGTCGTCTGAGATCCTGGTACATCTTCTCCACTCCTGGATGTACCGCCAAAGGAGAAGTGTGAAACTCTCTCAACACCTCCTCTCGCAAAGCGACTGGTACCATGGTACGTCCTCTGAAAAGAATGTCGTGCTCTTCTCCAAGGGAGAAACCATCAGGTTCCTGTCCCAAGGATATCTGTGCACGCCGTGTCTCACAGTGAGCATCCTCACGTTGTGCCCCTCTGACCTGCTGCAGTAGTGGAGGGGTGACTGTGAGAGACTGGAGGAAGGCCGCTCCATCTCAATCCACGAAGAATATCTGCAAAGAGGATAGCTTCTCCGTCGCCTCTTCAAGTAGCTGAATGCCCGTCCTCCTGCTGAGGACATCGTCTACTAAGTTCCCCTTCCTAGGAGTATAGACTATCTCAAAGTCATAGTCCTGGAGGAACTCGATCCATCGCCGCTATCTCAGGTTCAGGTCCTTCTGAGAGAAGATATACCTGAGACTCTGATGATCAGAAAAGACTGTAAAGTGCTCGCCATCAGGTAATGTCGCCATGTCTTCAGAGCGAAGACCACTACTGCTAACTCCAGGTCATGGGTAGCGTAGTTCTGCTCATACGGCCTCAACTGACGTGATCCATAGGCGATCACGGCCCGGTCCTTCATCCGAACACATCTGAGTCCGGTCCCTGATGCATCGCAGTAGACTACGTACCCTACTTCCTCCTCAAGCAACCTCAAGATAGGTGCGTTGGTCAACCTCTGTCTCAGCTCCTGGAAGCTATACTGACATCTGTCTGACCACACGAAGGGTTTCCCCTTCCTCCTTAACGTACGACAAAGCTGCAAAGATTTCTCCTTTTCTGAAAAGTGAAATCTGGTCTCATCCCCTGGATGAACCACGTTCCTTGCCTAATACAGTCAATCCCGTCATGATTAGTTAATTCATGGCATGGATGACGTCGTAAGGCCTCGACGCTGCTACCAAGAGATCCAACTGTTACTCTCGCCTCCAAGGGTTGAGTCACACTGTCGGCATCAGTGTGTGGTCACTGGGTTTCCTCCAGTAAGAATCTCGCAAGTGAGGGTCATGTCAACAGTTTTTAACCGGCACCTCTTAGTAAAAACAAACAAAAGACAAGAAAACAAAAGTCAACAAGGCAAGTATCTTTTATTACTTCAACATAAAGTACAAGGACACAGGGAAACACAAACTACAAAGCCAGAGGCATTATGGGAAAAGGCTTCTATTCCTGGAGCTAGTCCCGCACTAGTCCACCCACTTCCGGAGCTCCATGATTGTAAGCTTCAGCAGCCTGAAGCTGTGCTCTCCCCTGAGGTAGGGGTGGACCTCCTGGTGGTGGTGGTGGTAGAGCCTCAAAGCGTCGCCCACCACCTGCTGCTCGGCCAGCTCCTCTTCCTCGTCCGACACGGTCGAACCTCTACCTCTGCCTAGGTGGTTTCTCAACCGTCTGCTGCTCCTCTGCATGGCGGGTCGAGCAGTCACAAGCCATGTGGCCCTGCCCTCCGCACGAGTAGCACTGCCTGCCTCTCAAAAGACTGGCTCCTCGCTGTGTGCCCCGCACTGCTGAGCCAGTGTCCTGAGGTCGTCTGCCCGAAGGTCTGGTCTGCCTGAACCCTTGAGTCATCCGTCGTCTGCCTGCTGCAGATGACTCTGCCACGTGCCGCCCTGCGGTGGGTCTCGGTGCTGGTGTAGACTCAGCAAGGAAGCTCTCGGTCAAAAGGGCCCGCTCCAGTACTCCTGTCTGAGTCGGTATGCTGAGGGAGATCAGCGATGCCCTGATCTCGTGTCTCAAACCCTGCTCGAAGGTCCGGGCCCGGAAGAATGGGTCTCGTACCATGTCGGTCGAGTAACGCGAGAGATCGGTAAATCTCGCCGAGTACAGAGCGACCGTCATGCTGCCCTTCCGCAGCTGAAGAAACTCCTGGATACGCACCGCACGAAGGGTGGATAGGATGAACTCCGGGCGGAAGAGGCTCTCAAAGTCCGTCAAAAGTAGAGATGCCTCATCGTGCACCTGGAGCATCAATCTCCACCATCGTCCTGCTGCTGCGTGTAGTAGGCTCGCAGCGAGGATCACCATGAGGTCTGCTGGTGTCCTCAATAGCCTAAACACACGTACCACTGCCTCCAGCCAGTCCTCGGCTGCCTGGGGATCCGTCTCCCCATAAAACCTGGGTGGTCGTTGGCGCTGAAACTCATGCAGTGCACTGAGGCGACGTGCATCGTCAGCGGCTGGTGCTGGAAGTATCGGTGGCTCGACGGGTAGAGCTACCGCCAGTTCCACTGCTGACAAAGGGCCCTGCACCGAGGCCTCGTCGCTTGGTGGGCTGTCATCACACTCGACTCTCGGAACCCTAGCTGGCTGCCGTCGTGGGGCCATCCTGAAAAGGAAACAGGTGTGCCACGGTCAGAACAGTATACCTGGTGATCTGATATAAGTAATCACAAAGAAAACTTTGAAACACACACGCAATCAATGTTTTCGTGCATTAAGTCGGAAATCAGAAGTCAGGGTCCCGGTGTACGAATACGTCGGTCTCCGCACCAACACTGGACTCCCTGGACTGATAACCACACTCAATACGCTAAACATTATTTCTTCACATAGAAAAGATCAGAGTTCGCGGTAGAACCGAACTCCTTTGATACCAATTTGTCACGACCCGCCCTCGGGGTCCGTGCCGTGACTACCCCAAGCCCACCTTCCATAGGCCAGGGGCTGGCGACAAGCACCAAGGTGTAAATCCTGGTAAAAAGGGAAGGCATTTCCTTTGTAAAGTAAACAAACACCACAGAGTAAGCAAGCGGAAAGTAAACACTAAGTAAAAACAGAGTACAACTGAAAGTGCGGAAAAGTAAATGGGCCAGTATACAAACCCAAACTGAAAGTAAAGTACAACTCGAAAGGGAAAACAACAACTGTAAAGTAAAAGCCGCTACTCCGAGCTGTCCACTGGAAATCCCACTTGAAGGGGGAGTACAGATAGCTCCACTGCTCCTCGGGTCCCGCCGTCCACTCCGAGTACGTCCCGCCCAGTGGTCCACCTCTAGGTACCGTCCTGCTCTGCAAGCTTCAGCCAAGATCAACGCTGTCTGTCGTCTGCAACCAACACAATGTAGTGCGGGCATAGCCCGTGCAGGGGTGAGTATAAGCTACTCGGTAGGGACCCCGAGACCCCTAAAGGTCTCCCAAAATCCACAAAGGATAAACCACAAGGAAGATAAAAACACGAAGTAACAACCAACACTGCTTAGGTATATGCCCATATATATACCTAAGTCATCAATTCCAATACGCTCCAACCTCCGAACCCGAGTACAACTCAGTCCACACAGGAAAGTATGCGTATTCCACACAGGAAAGAAAAACAAAATCCACACAGGATAACACAACACAATCCACACAGGAAAGTAACATGATTCAGCTCACACAGGTATACTTCTTCAAAGGACGATAAAGATTATCTCTGATCCATCTAAGTCGTCGGACCCACGAAGGATCGATAGGTAACTAACCCCCGCAAAGACCCACACAGGATCGGGCCCACACAGGACCTGTAGGCGCTGGTTCACACAGGACCGCTGAGCGCAAAGACCCACACAGTATCGGCCCCACACAGGACCTGTAGCACTGATCCACGTAGGATCGCTGAGTGCTGTAGTCGTCGACAAATCCACACAGGATCTCTGTACTGTCGTCGTCGTAGTCACAGTAGCAGTAGCAGTAGTAGTAGCAGTCACAGTAACAGTCACAGCCAGCACTAGGGTTCCCGCACCCAGCAAGCTCGTTCAGGAGGGTCTGCTCCACGAGCCGAGAGGCTGATACATCAACTGTCACAAATTCCAGAGTTGATGTATCCAAAAGTTCCGTATTGTCAACATGAACTCAACGCAACAGACGGCGCGTCGATCAGACGCCCGGTCTAAGAGTTATTGGCTTTTTCGTCCCAGGGGCCCGGTTGGTTTTTAAGGAAAAACCAACCCTACCATACTCCACCTGCATCCAAACCTCGGGCGGAGTATGCCTAAAGATCCGTCTCACTAAGAGGAACACAACAAAGCTGACGGCACGTCAATCGGACTTCCGTAGCTCAAGATATGAGGGTTTCTGCTCCGAAGGCCCGGTTGGTTTCGTGAACGAACCAACCCGGCCGAACTCAAAGTATTCCGAAACTTTGAGTGCGATATACCGAATTGACCTTCTCGATCCAAGGATCGCAATGCCGCTGACGGTTCGTCGATCGGAGGTCCGTGGCTCTTGTTATGGCCAAAAGAACAAAAACGATTCGAAAACGGGGGGCCCGGGCCCGGGGCGACCCGGCCCGACCACCCCTGGGTCGGCCCGAACCGGCCGGCGGCGGTCCGGCGTGGCGGCGCGGCCTGGCGCCGCTTGGTGCCACACGGGGGGGGGGGGGGGGGGGCAAGTCCCCCGCTTCTTCATGTTGGCGGCGCAGATTTTAGCCGCGCCTTTGGAGAACCGGCCCCCCCTCGTGGGGGTCTGCTTTGAGGAAAACCGGGGGGCCACCTGCCCCCCTTATTGAAATCGGCCCCCCCTCATAAAGGGGGGGGGGGGCAAAAACCTGGCCAGGGGAATTTAATTCCCCCGGTCTTTGACCTTCCGACCGGCCACCTGGCCGGCCGATTTTTCTTCAACGGGACTGGAAAACCGGTCCCCTTTCCGGCTTCCGACATCGGCGGCCCGGCGAGCCGCCAGTCTTCTCGTTCCGCCGCGGCCCGGAACCAGCCGCGGTGTTCGTCGTCCGGCGCGGTGCGACGACACCGCGCCCCTCCGCCGCGGCCCCACTCCGGCCGCGGTGCCTTCAGTTTTCTTCGACGCGGCGCGACTGCGTCGCATTCATGATGATCCTTCCATGGCGTGGCGCGACGGCGCCACGCAATACAACCATGCAAAAATCCCGCGTGGTGCGACGGCACCACGCCATCTCGTCATCCACAAGAAAAATAATAATCATCACGAACAATGGAGGGGGAATTCAGCCGTGTTTGTGCGGTCCGACCCCCCTCTCGTTAGATGATAACTCTTAAATAATTATCCACAAGACTATCATGCTAGAACCAAGAACGAGAAAGAAAATAACCAACAACAACCCCTACCTTGGTTTCAAGATCGATGATCGTCAACGTCCCACGGAAGACAACGTCGCGGAGGTCGGGCGTCGCGGTAATCGTTCGTCAAACCGTTGACGAAGAGGTACGTCCGAAGAGGTACGTCATTGACGAATCTTCGTAAGCCGACAAAGGAAGTTCGAGGAGGAAGCGGCGTTCCCTTTCGTTGACACGGAAGGCGTCGTCGATCTTCGGAAGCAACCGGCTACGAAGAAGAGAGGATCAACGTTCTTCGTCGGAGCTCGAAGGTTCTTCGCGTTCTTCGTCAAAGTTGAAGAAGAAGAAGGAGCTCCCAAAATCCTCTCAAAAAGGATAGAGAAATCTAACCAAATAAAATAAGTTAGAGTCTTATTTTATTCAAACACTTAACAAATTGAATTTCAAAGGTTTGAAAATCAAATAAAATAACTCCAAAATAAATAACAAGTTGTCATGTCATTTAAAGAGGGGTTAAAAGGAGTTTTGAGAGAAGATGAAAAGTTGGGGTTCGTGTGGGCCCCACCACACTTAATCCTCCCAAGGGAGGTTAAGTGGATGTGGGTCCCACCTTTAAATCCCTTTGGGAGAAGTTAACTAACAAAATAAAATAAAAAGTGTTCCACATTTTTATTTAACTTCTTATAATTTCTCCCAAAACTAACTTTCGTCTCGCATAAAACGCAACCTCGGAAAAGGTCCCCTTAAGAGAAAATCGGCGCTGCGAGTTCATCGGTGTCCTCAGATTTCAATTCCGAGCACCGGATCAAAAGTTAGAAATTCCCCCTCGTTCGTTCACTGAACGTACCCAAGCCAAACTTCGGAAAATTGATTTCGGGCACTCCGGGCCTCAGAATCAGGTTCCGTCAAAAACCGCGCTCTTGTAAAATTCCAAAGAAAATTAAGAAAAAATTTCCCTTGAATTTTACGGGTCTTTACATATAAAACATTTTATATAAATTCAGAAGACATGTAAAGACGTTCAAACAACATTGGAATAAATTTATATCTCAAATATAAAACAAGTGAGAAACTTGGTCATCTGCAAAATAGGTATGATAGTATTTTTGGCTCTAGGACTCTGCACTCTCTAAGTAATCACAAAAATATTTGTATACACACATCCCCCAAACAGTAGCCAAAGCTAACACTTCACCATCCCATTGAGGATGTTACCTATTGTATTTACATTTTAGAATGTTATAATAGTGTAGAGTGTGTCTAAATAACTCACCAACTACCTAAGTCTTGCATGTTCTCCTACAAAACCAATTATAGTCAATGTATTTTAATACTGTTTAAAAATATAATTAAATATCATACTTTTATTTCAATTCCAATTTTCCATTTAAAACAAAATGGATTTTAATGAAAAACATGCCTCTTTAAAAATCTAAAACTAATGGGTTTCTATCAAAACATTTTTAAGAAATTTTAAAAGGTTTGAAATCCATTTGGAACCAATTCCACTAAATTTTAAAATTCATATCCACAATTAAATTAAAAAATTTAATTGAAATCATTTCTATAAATTTTAATCAACCAATTTTCATAAACAAACCCCAATCCAATGGAATTGGTAGTTTTTCCCAATGTCTCTTCCAAAACCATTTCAAATATCCCAATTCACTTGAATTGGGTTTTTAATAAATCACTTGAAAAAAGTTTGAGAAACTGAATTTAAATCAATAATTTAAATAAATCAATCAATTCCAGGTTAACAAATATGGCTAATTGGGATGGAAAAACCTACCTTTTCCCAAAACGCAACACTCGCAATGGAACCTGTTAATGAGTACGGAGGTGTAGAAGACCTCAAAACAGAACCTAGTGGAGAGATCAAATACAACAGGACATAAATTGATCAATTTTAGGAGGATCTACTGAAATCCCAAAGGAGTAGAAAAGGAGAAATTCGAATAACATATGAGACGGATTACGAGGGAATAACACCATAAGAGCAATGATGATCGAATGCCTAATGAATGGATTTGGAAGGTTTGGAGAGATTCAAGATTGTATTGGGAAGGATTTAGGTCAAGGGAGTTAAAACTATATTGGAATAAAAAAAATATCACAACCATGATACCTATTTACATAAATACAGTTGGGGTATTACATGATGTGTACTATAATTTCACATAATTAAATAGTTAATATTCAAAACCATCGAAAAATGCATCAACTCAAATTAAAAATTGTCCATTAAATAACTCAAGATGTGTAAAGGCTATTCATGATGTGTAAACTTCATAGCATAAAGCCTTTCATGACTTACCTCCAGAAATTATTTCACATCGTGTAACCTAGCTACATGGAATATAACCCTCCTGCAACCTACAGAAAAAGTTGGTTAAAGCTAAGAAACCAATAAATCTCTAACTTCACCCTTATAGGTGTCCTCCCCATTCATTCTCAACCCAACCAAGTCAATAAAAATGAAAAACCACGACTATGTAAAATAAGTACCTATCATATCATTAACAGGATGTAAAAACCAATGATAATACATTCCATGTAGTTTATGAAAAAATCACATCACTTTGAGGAGGTTGTAGTCCCTACTTCACAAAACGAAATTGTCATATTTAAACAAGATGGAAAGTATAATGGTATGTGTTATAAAATAATCACATAATAATAAATACATAATATATGTCATATATATCATATATAAACAACTTTTATATCATAATTCCCAACCATTAATTGTTGTAAATGAAAAAATAAACAATCATTGTTTCATGAGGTGGTAGTCTGTCATACACCTAAATAGTATGTTCATTACCCATTTGATGGAATTATGTGTGTGTGTAGGACAAAAACGTAGAATAAAAACATCTCAGTATATAGAGGATATTATTATTTTTATATAATCAAGGAATAAGGATAGTGGATGGGGTGGATAATGAAAATAAGATTAAGGAACTTGAGTAGCACTACTACAAAATCAGTCTATATCCACAGTTTAAAACTGTGGCTATAGGCCCAAAACTCGTGGCTATAGGTTATATCCATGGTTCCAACAATTTTGTAAGGTATTGGCGTGAAAATAGGGTAAAACCTATAGCCACAGTTCCAACTATGGAAACAACCCTAAATCCATGGTTTTCAACCAGTGGAATAGTCTAGAATCACTCATCTCCTATAGCCATGGTTGCAATAGTGTCTATAAACATATAGTCATCGTTATGACTGTGGTTGTAGACCTATAGCTATAGTTTAAAACTGTGTCTATAGGCTTAAAAATTTTGTAAAAGAAAACCAGAACTGTTCAGTCAGTGCTGGCCCCTCGCATCCTCCCCACCGCCCCCTGCAAATCCCCCCCACTGTCCCCCTTGCACCCCACCTACACCTTAAATCCCCCCATACACCCCTCCTTCTATAGCCCCCTTCCTACCCTAGACAGACCCCACTCACCCCCCTGTAAGGACCCCCCCTCCTGGACACCCCCCAGGATAACCCCACCCAGACAACAACCCCCCCTAATAGACACCCCTTTCACCCTCACTGCTAGACACCCCCCCAGGATAGACCCCACCCCCTGCAGACCCCTCCCTCTTAGACATTGGACACTCCCTCCCAACATATACCCCCTCCCCTGGACAGCCCCCTCCCCCCTGGACAGCCCCCCTCCAAATCCCCCCTCCTGGACAGACCCTGGACACCCCCCAGACAAACCCTAGACCCCCCCCCTCATACCCTGGACACCCCCCCCCCCACAAACAGACCCTAGACACCCCCCGGACAGACCCGGGACACCCCCGAATAGACCCTGGACACCCCCAGGCCCTAGACACCCCCCAGACAGACCCTGGACACCTCCCGGATAGACCTTAGACACCCCCTGGATAGACCTTCGACACCCCCCCCCCACCACCCAGACCCTGGACACCCCCCAGACCTTGGACAGATCCCCCTGGATAGCCCAGACCTCCACTCCCCTGGACAGCAACCCCCCTCCTGGACAGACCCAGAAACTCCCCCCCCAGAACCTGGACACCCCCCATACCCTAGACACCTCCCAGACCCTGGACAGATTCCCCTGGACATCCCAGACCTCCACTCCCCTAGAGAGCGACCCCCCCACCCTCCTGGACAAACCCTAGACCCCCCCCACCCCCCACCAGTTTCACCTCCCCCCTACCCCTGCCAACCCCCACTTTCACCCCCCCTACCAGTCCCCTCCCCCTGCCAGTTTCCCCCCTCCCCCTACCAGTCCCCTCCAAATTAAATCATACATGATCTCTACTTACATAATAAGAATTAAACAAATATAAATATAAAAAACACATAACTACACTTACATGAGTCTCCCTATAAGACAAACTATCAAAGAAGTCCGGAAGTAGCTCAAAAGTACCTACAACACAAGGTAGAACATAGTAGTGCTCATGCACTAAAATTTTGGTAAAACAAAACATCTTAGAATATTCACAAAGAATAAAACTCAACAAACAAGAATAGTGCATCCCCCTACTGGACCCCCCTGGACAGCAGTCCCCCCCCGCTACTGGACCCCCCTGGACAGCACCCCCCCCAGACCCCTGGATAGCAGCCCCTGGACAGAAACCCGCAGCCCCCCCCCCCCGGACCACCCTGGACAGTATCCCCCACCCCGAACAAAACCCCCTGCTGCTGGACCCCCTATACAGCAGCCCCCCTGGACCCCCTGGACAGCAGCACCCCCCTGGACAGAAACCCCCCCTGCTAGACCCCCCTGAACAGCTGCCCCCCTACTGCACCCCCCTGAACAGCTGCCCCCCATGCTGGACCCCCCTGGACAGCACCCCCCCCCTACGTTGGATGCTTCATAAGGTTGAGGCTGGGAAATGTTGGGTTTATCCAATAGATACTTACAGATATTCTCATAGTGGGGTTATAGGTTTCTTGTGGATGATTTAGGGGGTGAGGTTAGTTTCGTGTTGCTGTTTGGAATTATAGGACCTTTGAAGATGGGTTTCAGTTGGGGGTGTTTCTGTTTGGATTTTTCTACATGATGTAGTACAGGATACACTTACATGGTACATGGTGCTGGTTGGTTTTTGATTTATACTACGGTTGGTAACATGTTTTGGTCTTATAGGGGTTGGCTTTCCGGTGTCTCTTATTTGTTTTGGATTACTATTGTAGGCTTCTGGTTCTCTCGATTTTCTAGTGTGGTGGATATAGTATGGGGTGGGTCTTCAGGTGGTGGTTTGGAGTAAGTTCAGTTCGATTGTTCTCAGTTTCCCCATCTTGTGTATTCTGGTTGTTGATGGTGTAGGGATTTCTATGGTGGATGTTCTAAAATTCCATTGAGATGTTGGATGCTGCAGGATGGGAGGCATGTTTCTGGTAGATTGGTGGTTCTCTTTCTAGGGTGGGTGCATGTTGACTACTTAGTGGGTCTACAGGCGTTGGATTTAGGGTGGGTATTAGCTCACATTTGGATTAGGGACTTCTTGGGGATTCATCAGGTTGTATGATGGGTTAGAAATGGGTGATCCAAGGCACTTCGGATGGATGGTACTAGTTTACTGCTGGTTTTTAGACTTTCTTATGGTGGGGTGTTCTATTTTGATGCAAGGTGTTCATATGCTGATGGATGGGGCCAGATGGTGGTCTGGGGATGATTTGGTTTCTAGCTAATATTTTGGGTGTAGTGTCTACTATAGGTGTTTATTGTGGTTGGATCTGGTGTGGTTTAGGGTTCTTGTGAAAGTAGGTGTTGGTGTAGTGGCCATTAGTTGGCATGGTTGTCTAGAGGTCTTTCCCTCTAGGCTTTGTTTGGATAGGGATGCTAGTCTGGTTGGTTGATGTTGGCTGCGGGGCAGGAGGTCCAGTGATTCTATTTCTTTGGATAAAGCTAGACTTTTGGATGGGTGATGGATTTTGGCAACTTGTGGGTGGGTGTGTGGGTGTGTGGGTGGGTGGGTGGTTGTGAGTGATTTCATGAATGTTTGTGTGTTTTTGGTTTCTATCATTTGTGACTACTTATTTTTGGGTTTTTATATTTATCCTTTAGCCGCCTTGTTTCCTTGGTTATACTTCCCCTAGGAGTGCTTGTTGGTTTTGTGCTTGGAAGCATCTGCGATTCCTTCTGCTGGTTTGTAAGTGGTTCATATGCTGGGATCTTATGCTATTTAGTGGGTTTCTAGTGTGCTATTGATATGATACAATATATATATGGGGTATTTATTAGATGAAATGTGGAAACACAAGTGGTTCCCAGCATATGCACCACTTGAAGCTGCTTGAGTTGCCTTCTATCATCGACATGCTGCTGGTTCCCTTCATCAGATGATCGTGCTACTGAGGTTTATTTGCATCAGACGCCTCATGTTCCGAAATGGAACACTCATCCAAAACTCATTTGACGGGGTTCACACCCCCAGGTGGCTGCCCGAATTGTTTTTTGGGAAGTTAAAAAAAGAGTGAGTGCGGAGATCGATATTTCCATTGAAAAAACAAGGGGAGATAAATAGGGTGTTCCGTGTTTTTCTTTTTGGAGGAGAGTATTGCTCTCACGGGATGATGACGATATCGAGAGATGAGGTTCTCCAGTAGCTCAAGCAGCATCAAGCAACTCTCATCTCGATCCAACAATTCCAGATAGACCATGAACTAGTGATGACTTCTGGAACGACAGTTTGAGAATTCTTTGAAGTTATAGGACATCGTTGGGAGCTGATGCCGCAGCTCGAGAAAATGTCTGGGAAAAGTTCTTGGACCATTAATTTCCTTCTGGGCCACAGGTGCAACCTAAAGATCTCCTAGTGCTGCCTCCACTGCCTCACTCCTTCGCATTTCCTGCAGTACATCCCTGGATGTCTAGTTATTTAGAGGTGCAGAAGAGTGTTTCACTGACACTTTCTTATTTGGTGACAATGGTGGATTCAATTATGCTGGATATGATAGTTCAGTCCTGGGATGATGACTGAGATGCACCACTAAGTAATTTTGGAATTTTTTGATGGAGGAGGTATTTGGGTTCTAGATCTATAGAGAAGGACCACATCGTATTTACGATCATGAAGGACTACGAATATGGGGGATTTCTTGGCACCAAGTGCGTGAAAGATGTTTTTTTGAGGACTTCAACAACAGAGTCCTCCATTAGTTGTGCTGGGCATCTAGCTGATGTTTGGTACTTCTTGACACATATGTGTACTAGAATAATTTTGAAGATCTCCTAACTCGTTTGCATACAGGACACCCTTCCCCAGTCTTGAGGACAAGACTACTTTTCAAGGTGGTGCGACTGATAAACACCTAACTATAGGAGAGTGAGGGTAAAAATGCCATTATAGTCGGGGAATATTATTTTTTAGATTGTGTTTTGTATTTTGCTAGGATGGGACCACGTGAAGGTAGGGGAGTTATTATAAATAAGTAGCAAGGGGGTGAGAGGAGGTAGGGATAATTAACCTGGAATCGGCTTCGGCTTGGATCGACTTTCTAGCTGGGGTGAGGAGCTCTAGCCCTCTCGAAGTGTCCTCTTCATTCTTCTTCCACTCCACTATAGTTATCTGATTCTATTCACAGATATATATTCAAGAATTATTCTACTCTTATCACACTCTTTCACTTTTCCTTCAGAATTTTCATTCCCTTTTTTAGTAGATTAGGTTTTAAATATGCCCTTAGACTCTTATATATCTTCCCTGTGGTTCAACCCTACTTTCCACTATCTAGTAATATCTTGTGATATAAATTGTATTTGATAGTACAAATGAAAATATTTTAAAAATCTGGCATCATTTCCAGGGAAGTTTTGGTGCTAAGTGTCTAGGGTAAAAAAACAAATAAAAAATTACTTCTGTTTTTGGGCCTGAAATTCTTAAACCTGCCTTTAGAAATTGTTTCTATTAGCTGCAGTTTCATTTACATCTATTCTTTTGTGTAAACTTTCTGTTGTAGAATCTGTTTTAAAAAATTCATAGAATAACTAGTCATAGACATAGTCACTATAGGATCTTAATCACCAATTTCATTAAATGGTAGTAAGGAGAGCTTTAATGATGCATGAGATAGGTTTAATGAATTTATTATTCAATGTCTAGACCATGGTTTTTCCTTGAGTGTCTTGTTACATTCATTTTTTATGGATTAAATTATGAAGAGAAACATGATTTGAAAAAATTCACTCAAGGGTTTCATGTGTATCACAGTGATGAGAAGTTATATAAATTTTATGTTGATATAGCTAGAAAAGATAGGAATAACTCCACACTTTTTAATGATAAAATCTCATTTTTGATTCTTCAAATGAACAATTATTAGAGTTGGTGATAAGTGAAAGACACACATTCTATGAACTTATCAAAGCTGAAATCTTTGAATTTGAGGAAAGAACTACAAACATGAAGTAGATTTGTGAAAAAAATGATCAAATGTCCAACACTTTTAGGAGTTTAAGAGATAAAGTATTTCAAGAAACTCAAACTACAATTAAAGATTTACAAAATCAAGTAGGTAAAATTGATCAAAATCTGGAATTTGAAGAGGTTCAAATAAGTGATCTTGCTTTGGAATACAAACCCACCTATAAAATCTAAAAATGAGTTAGATAATAAAATGTTTGTGGATTTTTTCTTAATGGAAGATTAAATGGAACTCTTCAGTCATTTCTCAATAAAAACTTTACACTTTCCACTGATTTGGGAACCAGCTTATCTGAATTTTTTTTTGAAGATGAGGTAAAATTGGAAAATTATTTTAAATTCATTTTAAATTCCCATAAATCTTTTCAAACGAAGCATGAAAACCCTCTTAATGGATTGTTTTTTCAAAACTCAGCCACTTTCAAATTTTTTATTGAAAACTCATAGGTGAAAAAGGAGGAAGCATCAAGTGGGTATGGAAATCATCAGTTGTTGAAAAATTCCAGAATTGGATAGCATGCTTTCAAGCATTGTTAAAGGGTATATTCAGGGGTATTTTGTAGCTGTTAAGGGATTTAGTTTTATCCCTAAATGGCATGAAGCAGAAATAAATAAATTCTCACCTAAAAATGAATAGACCAAACATATATGGTGGTTTATAGATAAAAAATACACCCCCAAGTTACTATGGATAGATTTTTAGCAGTGTCTAGTTGGGGAATTTAAACCTATCATTGCATGAGAGGAAACTCATAGTTTATTTTTTCTGTTTCTTTTCTTTCAAGTAAAAAATCCCTCCCTATTTTATTGATCTTCTCTCACTGCTCTCCCATTTCTTTCATCAATGAATTGTATTCATTGCTATATCTTCTCACCTTTTAACTTGGCTTAATTTTTTGACTTTAATTGGATGGAATAAATTTTAATCTTTTTCACCCTTGTTAATAGATAGGAAAAGTGGAGAATTTTTCAGGAGAGTTTCTAACTTGGTTGTTTTAAAGAAAAGAACCAACTACAAAGGGAGTCTTATTGGTCATTTATACTGAATTTAAACTATTTAAATTAATTCACAATGCCTTGAATAATAGAAATCCCTCTCTGGATCTAACTCTCACATATGGGTGAGATCAATTAATTCCCTTTTTTATAGATCTTAATCATGTGTATTGATTCATTGGTGAGACTATTATTCCCAGGAATTTTAGTTTCCTATGGTTATGATTTCATTGGTGTAGTTTAATGTCATGCGGTAAGGTGATATCTTGCAATTTAACGTTATACGACCAGGACAGAAGAAATTGTGCAATTTAAATTTTTTCTACTAGAAATTATTCCATAAAGTTTATGGACATGTGGTTAGGATGTATCAGGATGTTTTAATTCCATGCAACTAGGATGGTTTCCACATATTTTAATATCATTTGGTCCAAATGTGGGATGTTGTGATGATGGTTATGAAAATTATTTCTTGAAGAACCCCCCATTGGTGGGGGTGAGACATGTTCCCATCAATTGTGGCTAGTGAGTAAGCTTTATTATAATGGACATTATGTATGATACAATTCCATTCACATTTGGGTTCTAACATAGTAGGTTGCATTCCTGGTATCATGGGGGTTCTAAGACCCAATACCAGTTCTCCTTGAAAGAAAAAACGTAGAAGAAAAGTTTTATGAAAGGATTCTATGACCCAATTATTATGGACTTGAAGGTTGTGTAGTGTACACAACCTATTCTCATCAAGCCATTTATTCTTCAAAAATTTCTTTTTTGATTGATCATCATCTAAGAGTTTTCCAAAGATACCTATTTGTAGCGATGGAAACTGGACATCAATGGGAAAAACTAGCTCAGTTTTGTACACCAGTGAGTATGGTGTCTCTTGGGTAGTAGTTCACATGGTGGTATTGTAGGCCCATAAATCGTGTAGGATCTTGTCCATCTTGGACATATTTTATTTTTCAACCATCTTCTACTACTTATTCGATAGAGACTTATTGGAGGCCTGAATATATAAATTTTTTGTTACATGATAGTGGTATGAGTGATTAGACTCAATTGTATACTCCTGGTACACTTTCTTTAACTATATATAGAAGAATTTGGTCTCATTTTCCATATTGTAGAAGGATTTTTTTCTTTTGGGCCACCATGAAGTGTAAATCTCTATGCCTGATTCCAAATTTATTCCCTTCCAACTCACTATATCAGGAGGGTCCCATTTTGAAGATAATCAATTATGGGCACCTTCCATCTAGGCATTACCGTGGCGTGACCGCGGTGCGACCATGGCGGTTTGGCCTGGTCCAGCGAAATATGTGGGGCAACATCTTCCGGTGAGGAACTAAGGGAGCAGGAGGAGGCGGGGCAACAATCTGACCTTCACCCCACCGGCAGAAATTGTGATTATTCAGTCTCAATATTGATCACAAGACTCATGGAATACTATCACTGCAAACTGCCACGGGGTGTCATCCTGGAGCAGGGATAAATCACAGCATTATCGAGGTGTGACCATGGCATGACTGCAGTGTGACGACGGCATGACCACAACATGTTGGTCCTGTCCAGCAACATTCGTAGGGCAGCATTTTCCGGCCAGGAGCAAAGGGAGCGGTAGGAGGTGAGGTAACATTCCGGTCATCACCCCGCCAGCAGAAATTGTGATTAGTCAGTCTCAACATTGATCACAAGACTCATGGAATACTTTCACTGTGAACCGCTACAGGGTGTCATCCTGGAGTAGGTCCAAAATACGATAGTATCAAGGAGTGACCGAGGCGTGGCCACGGTGTGACCGCGGCATGTTGGCTCGGTCTTGTGACATCTGCGGGGTATCGTCTTCCGGCCAGGAGAGAAGGAAGTAGGAGGAGGCGGGGAAACATTCCAGTCGTCACCCTACTGGAAGAAATTGTGATTAGTTAGTTCAACATTGATCACAAGAATCATGGAGTACTATCACTACAAACCGCCGCAGGGTGTCATCCTGGAGTAGGGCCAAATCACGGCATTACCTCGGGGTGACCACGGCCTGACCACGGCATGATCCCGGAGTGGTCACAGCGTGTTGGCCCGGTCCAATGACATCTGCAAGGCAGCATCTTTCGACCAGAAGTGAAAGAAGAAGTAGGTGGCAGGGCAACATTATGGTCGTCGCCCCGCCGGCAGAAATTGTGATTATTGAGTCTCAACATTGATCACAAGACTCATGGAATACTATCACTGTGAACCGCCACAGGGTGTCATCCTAGAGCAGGGCCAAATCATGGCATTACTATGGGGTGATCGCGGCATGACCGCGTCAGGACCTTGGCGTGACTGCGGCGTGACCGTGGTGTGACCACGGCGTGACCGCGGCGTGACTGTGGCGTGACTGCAGCATGTTGGCCTGGTCCAGCGACATCCGCTAGGCAGCATCATCCGGCCAGGATCGAAGGGAGTGGGAGGAGGCGGGGCAACATTCTGGTTGTCACCCCAGTGGTAGAAATTGTAATTAGTCAGTCTCAACATTGATCACAAGACTAATGGAATACTATCACTATGAACCGCCACGAGGTGTCATCCTTGAGCTGGGCCAAATCAAGGCATTACTGCGTCGTGGTCGCGGCGTGATTGCGGCATGACCACGGCATGACTACGGCGTGACCGCGGCATGTTGGCCGAGTCCTGCAACATCCGTGGGGTAGCGTCTTCTAGCCAAGAGAGAAGGGAGCAGGAGGAGGCGGGGCAAAATTTTGGTGGTCTCCCCGCCGGCAGAAATTGTGATTAGTCGGTCTCAGTATTGATCACAAGACTCATGGAATACTATCACTATGAACCTTCGTGGGGTTTCATCCTGGAGTAGGTCCAAATCATGGTGTGACCATGTCTTGTTGGTCCTATCCAGTGAAATCCGTGAGGCAGTGTCTACCGGCCAGGAGCGAATGGAGTGAGAGGAGGCGGGTCAATATTCCGACCGTCGCCCCACCGGCAGATGATAGAACAGATCAACTATTTAATATGCTACAACAAGGGATCGCCAGAGAAGGTTGTAGAGAGAAGGGAAATGACACAACATCTAAAGGGAAACAAAACAATGGAAAAGAGTCACACAACCTAAACAAACCATTTACAAATTCATTCACTTTACCTAAACATGGAATTTTTATTTATAATATTCAAAGCGTGAAAAATGAGTGTCATGGTCAAGGCATATGCCTACTCAGGAAATGTCATTTGAGTTAAACGAGTATGATAAGCCAATTTATATTATTCCAAGAAAACAAAAACTAACTATACACAAAACAAACACCAACAATAGGAATATGAAAGACTCAAACCAAATCTAAACATGATACAAAAAACTATCAGTACTCTTTGGTTTAGAAGATAGCGCACCTCCATTGGAGGGGTTTTATTATAAAATCATGGAATTTCTTTATCACAAAATTCATTTAATTATATTTAAAATTTATTCTAAAACTCATTCAGCACAAATAAAATTCAATAATTTAAGCAACTAGATCAACATAACTATCACTGTGAGTTTTCGCAGAAAGCGCACCTCCGTGGGAGGGGTTTTATTATAAAAACAAGACATTATTTATCAAATGAAACAATTATATTAAAGAACACTTATTCAAGATATGAAATTCAATATAATTAAGCAGAATTTAGAAATAAGATAAATTTAATTTAAAGCATTCTTGAATTAAAGAGGCTATAAGAGGTATTCTACCTCAAGGTGGAACCAAACCATCCACTTCGGATCGTGGAGCTTTCGAACTAAAAGTTGTTGCTCCCCCATAGGGTATACGCACCTTCACACACATGAAAGATTTCCAATAAGTGGCATTATGAATGAATTGTTATAAACAAGTAAAAACCCAATTAAGTACTCCATTGTAATGATATGATGCAGTTTTCTTATTTTTAATGAGCCAAAAACCCTCTTATATTTTTCACTCAAGCTGGATATTTTCATTGAAGTACCTAAAAAGAAACAAAATCAACATCAGATTCCCATAACTCTATTCCTCATTAGATAAAATTAAATAATCCGAAACGACATTGTAAATTACTGAGTTTCAAATGACATATTCAAGAAGACACCCCCTCCTTCCTAGACAGACCCCCCACCCACCCACCCCTCCCTGGACAGACCCCCTGCACATACCCCAAGACATACCCCACCCCCGGGACAGACCCCCCCTTCCTGGTAGACCCCCCTGTAATTTAATACATTTAGATACAAAAATTAACAATATACTCACTTATAATGAATGAATTACTTTCATTTCCATGAAAACAAACTCATTCATGCATATTATTTTATGTATTTTATTTCTAGTACTCTTCAAATAACTCACTACTTATCAATAACGTCACTATTTTTCTCCATCCTGAAAACTCAAGAATTTATACTATTACATTTAATCTGATCAATTTATTTTAACATCCAGGTATGGAATAATAGAATACATGATGTCTCTTCCTTCCCCCTCTCACCCAACTAAGCTCGCACTTATATACCTCACGTAATAGATGTATATTTAGAATCTACCTCATGTACCTCCTAAAATATAGTGCAGATCATACACTGGATTTTTTAATCAAACCATGATATGAAAACATGAATGTATAGAAATAATCTGTATGAATTTATAGAAACCATACACAAATATTTACCTTTCTTGTTTTCCCTATTTCACTCTCAACTCTTCCAAATTATCTCTTGGATATTCTTATTGTTTTTACCCAAGAAGAAAGAATGTTTGGGTATTAATGGAGAATACTCCACCGAATTATCCCCACCACATATGTGCACCGCTAATAATATATATGAACCACTCCACTTAAAGCTTTGCAATTACGAAAGACACCATCTTTATAAAAAAAATCTCACTGCCACTATTTTCTATTCACTGTTTTTAATAATAAAATACACCACTAACTTCAGTTTATTAATTTGTGGAATCTTACAACCATATTCATCCCCTCTTAGGATTTTATGAGATTAATTTTTTCACTAATCATTATGACATAAAGAATTGTGTATTGAAGCTTCACCGATGAAGCTTAAGGAAGAATACAACATCTTAACTTGACCAGATAGCTCAAATAAAACATATCAAATAGATGGAGTTATATATGCAACATTTTAAGTGGATGAAAAGTGTTCCACATAGAACTTTTCCAAAACCAATAATACACTCAGAATGCTAGTCCTTAGTAATACATAGGTGTGTCTCCCTACATTCGAGCTGGCATTGGGGTTGACACATTGACACACTTTCACACACTATGGGATTTATATGGTCATATCTCCCTATGTTATACCACATACCCACTCCTCATACTTGATCAAACCAAAGCACATCCATGCTGGAACTATGAATCCCCCAATCCTTAGTCACTCCATGTGAGTGTTATGCACTCTCACTATAAATAATGGGCTGGGTGATTAAATATTCATTCATTCTTAAGAAGTGTTCATCCTTGGTTGGCCTATGTTTGACCCCATTTTCTAATAAAGGATAACTATTTTGTTTTAAATCATATTCTAAATATTGAATACAATCTCAATCCATTTCTCACCATCAAATACAAAACAACATAAATATGATCATCTATAATATTAATATTCCATTATAAAATGTTTTAAATAATGTGCACTTATCCTAGTGTAATTAGATAATGGATTTGACATAAAAAATAGTTAAAAAATAATCATAATTAAAAATCCCTAAATTTTCATTGAATAAAATTATTAATATAAAATTAAAATTCAATAAATCAATTGGGTTATTTAATCTCCCACTTTGTATTTGTTGCCAATACCTATTTCATTTCAAAATTCAATGTTCCCATATAACCTTTATTGATAATAAAACCAATGATATAAATATGGGATTGAATTATCATTTCTACTATTAAACAATTGATATCTTCTTGTCCTCTTATAAAAAATATAGTATGATTTACTCCAAATAAGGATGGAATCAAAACAATCATATAAATGAAGAGTCTTGATAAAAGATGAAATCTAATAATATTTATTTAGATTAGTCTCAAATAATGATAATGATGTCAAAATATTATAATTTAAGTGGGATACGATGTCCACCTATTTTGTTATCGGAGTGGTCAAATCATCTATATGGGCATGCATCTCATAGATTTTCTAATGTATCTATTCAAGAACCATTGATGATTCCCTTATTAATTCGTTCAGGGGGTCTTTTCATCAAAACTATTAATGTCACCATCATTGCTAACCAATTTTTGTAGGGTTAAGAAAAATTTTCTCTTGATATCATACAATGGTTGGTAATCAAATCCACCTGCCCCCATATCATGAAAAAGTCAGCGTAGGTGTTCCTATTGGCCAAATAACTCCTCCAAGGTAGTCTTAGTAATCAGGGGATAGATTTTATTCTAGATATGCCTTTATGATACATGTGTTTCTATAACCACTTGGGTGGGTATGCCAAAAGTAGTAATGATTATCTGAGAAGATGAAGAAGCAAGAGAATAAGTTTTATATTCTCTCCTCAAAATTGAAAAATCTTCCATCAGTAATATTAAGGGACCATCCCCCTCAAAAAATGTTTCCCACTAATGGGATGTTCATCAATATGATGATAACACTTCCTTGCTGGCTCACCAAATTCCAGAGTAAACTCCATTACTACTACAGATAAGGGGTTCAGTGAAGCACAGGTCTTGTCTACCTAATGGATTGGTCGATTCAATAAACCACCTAGATAATCTTCCACCCAAACCTAGGAATATTCATAAGACATGAAGATAGGTGAATCGACCAGTGGAAGAATAATCTCAACATTTTTGTCTTCACATGCCAATATAAGACAAATTTGGTGGATAAGTCCAGGATGTTGTTCGACTCTCATGGCATCTTAAGGGAGAGGAGAAAATCTTTGAATGAAAACAAATTGGAGAGAATACTGATAGGGGGAATATGCATTTTATATAGTTATCTCTTATAAGGAGCCATAAGAACCCCATCCTATAGATAAATATTGTATGACCTCTCATCCATAGATCCCCTTCCATTATCAAAAAATATTACAAACGGTGCAGGATAGGGCATGAAGTTGAAATGATAAGTTTATATCAACATTCCAATAACCTCATAAGGACCTATTGGCATCACCCCAACCCTTGGAACATTCAACATTCGAGAATAGATAAAATCATCAAGGATTCATTTAGTGTTGTGATATTTGTAACAACGAAAATGCTCTCCTATCTATCCAAATAAGAACTGAAAGGGTCCTCCAATCCTGTAAGGGATGTTGCCTTACCAAATATGAATGTGGAGTGGATAAAGGCATCCAAGAGTCATCATTACTAGATTAAGAGGGCACCCATATCCCAATCAAACTACCATCACCAATATGATTACTTGAATTCCCAATAATGTGTCCCCATGTAAAAAAATCCATCTATTAAAAACATGGTTATAAACCCCTCTAGTGAAAGGCATGGGGATACCTCTAGTCTCAGTCATTTGCCCCATGTGGTATACTCCCTAGCTTCAAGTATGGCCCAATAAAATCTTGTTCTATCATGAACCTATTAGGAAGAGCATCGATGAGGGTGTATATCAGTTGGTCGAGACCTGTTGTGGTAGAGGAATATATTAATCCAATCCTTAAAATAAACAAATGATTATAGGTTCATATCCTTCCTTAACTTATCCTTAAGAATGGTGAGAATAACTCTTTCCAATATTAAATCCTATGAGGTGTCATCCCAAACATCTTTAACTGGAAGATTTTCTTCATACATCTCCCAACGAAGAGGTATTCCACCCAATCAATAAAAATTCCAAACATCAATCCCTAATTTTCCATGGGATTAAAGGAAGGAATTAGTTCTAGGAAACCAATGGATAATTAGCTCTTTATGTTTTTATTGATGATACATGATGAAATGAGAAGTCCATAATACCTCATAAAGATAGATAACAAGTAACTGGTTAGAGAATTATGATCATATCTTCCTAACCAAAAAAATTCATGCACATTCATTAGAGAAGTTACCTCTTGGTCATAAGTACCACTTAGAGATCTAACCACTTGTAAGAGAATTCAAGGAGCATATGAGTGTGCTGAAATAAATTTGATCAATTGGTTGGTGGAAAATATTTAAGCCTTCTAGATATCGAGGGGAGTTAACCAACATGTAGGATAACCCATGGAGGAGTGGTACAAAAAATTGAGTGTATTTAGAAATAATTGTTTGAATAAAATCAAGGGGATATGGAAGTTAGTAAGATGAAAAATTATAACCATGTGAAGTAGTGTAAACATCATCCAATATACCTAATCCATTCAAATAAATTCAGTGTAATAGTGGATATCTCTTATGTTCATGAGGTATAATCCCTTTAAAATCCTTTTTGGTAGAGAAAAAATCATAATGAGGGTTGAAATTTGATTCCCAGTAATCATATTACTATATATGGTTATGTTGGAAGATTTCAATGAACTGGAATCCGTCTATATGAACACAAGAAACGCATATATTTTATTATAAATAATTATTATATCACCATCAATGTGTATGGTTACCTTATATGTTCAGCATCATCACACCAATATTCCTTCAATTTATACTCATAATATACACATGCCTTCTATAAATACAAGAGTAAGGGAGATCTAAATAAACATCACATGAAATTCAAATCACATTATAACCATAAAATCAGAACATTGATGAAATAGTATGGTATAAAATACTTATGTCTATTGGAAGCCAGCAGGAGGGCGCCACGATGACAGGTCATCAGAGAGGAGGGTGCTACAGTGAGATATGTCTCTGGGTAGGAGGGTGCCGCTGTGAGAAAGGTCTTCAGGAGGAGGGTGTCGCGGTGAGAGAGTTTGTCGGAGAAGAGGGCGCCACGGTGAGGAGAGGACGGGAAAGAGAAGTCGTCAGGTACGAGGGTTCCACTGTGAGGAGAAAACATCGGGGAGGAGAAGTCATCGAGGGAGTAGGGCATTGCGGTCATGAGAGGTTAGGGAAGAGGGTAACATGGTCAGGCAAGGTCGGGGAGGAGAACTCGTCGGGAGTAGAAGAAGCCGGGAGGAGAAGAAGTCGGGAGGAGAACGAGAGTAGCGAATCAGGACCCCGATACCAAATAGGAAAACATGTAGTATAGACACGATTATTAAATTAAACCGTGGAAATTAGGAAGATATATCCACGGACCAATAAAACCATGGCTTTAGATTCATGGCTATAGCTTTAATTTCTAGTAGTGTAAATATGTTACCTCTTCTTTCGGTGACTCCTTTTGGTTTTCACCAAAGGGATTCCTTGAATTTATTTATGACCAAAGGGAGTCATCAAGGAAGAATTTATTTGTGTTGGTAAGTTTATTTGGAAGATCATGGATGCAACTAAGTGTTTTGAGAGGTGTGAAGAAGTGGTAGGAGATGAGGCTTTTTGTAGTGGAGGAGTAGTACTCTTATAAATACCAAAAGGTATAGATTAATGGGTAGTATCCTTTACCTAATGTGCCCCCAAAATGGAAAAATAATGGTTTAAAGGTTAATCATGGTTAATAAAAATCTAAACCACACAATAAATAAGTGCATTTCTATAATTTTGTTCCTTAACATCTAGGTTTACCCAATTTTATAATTTTTGGTGTTTATTAAAGTATCTATTATTCTAATGTAAGTAATTTAACCATTAGGTCTAAATTAAAGTGAGAATTATTAGAAAAAATATACCCACTGAATTATAATTCTGATATCTTATTTTTAAACTAAAAATATCATGGGTGTTGGAAATTATTTTTAAAACAAGCGCATGTAACGCGCGAAAACATTGCTTTAAACGAGACTGTGCTAACAATGTTTTCACTATCTAATAGTTAATATGTTAATTATAAAAGAAAAATTAGTCTATTGATGGACCATATTTTATATTTATTAACACAATAAAATAACTTGGAAAAGGTATTATTTTTATTAATTTTAAATAATTTAATAAAATATAATTTCTTGTAAAATAACATTAATTTAAATTTTGACATTATTTATTTAATTTTAATTTAATAAGTATCAAAATAATATTGAAATACAAATATATTAAGTTAATAAATTTTTAAAATTATATATTCATCTAAAAATAATTAATCACACAATTTCTACCTATTTACTTCACTTTTAATATTTATAGTATCATTTCTCTTAGTTAATTACTAACTAAATAATCACTACGTTGGTGTTTCTTAAGGATTTTAAGTAACTAATTCATCTCAAAATATTATTTAAAATTTGTTATGATAGAAAATCATTTGTTTTTCAAAAATATATGTGTAACCTAAAATATTTTGTTCAATCCATATCTCAAAGTTTTACAAATGTTAAAGGTGAGGAATGTTCCTTTTTTGTCTTTTTCCTTACTTAACTTATCATATAGGGAACCTTCTGGGAAATATTGTCATAATAATACATAACATTCTAGAAAATATGAGATATTTTAGAACTATTTAAAACCAATGAATTTGGTATAATTTTATAGGTCATTTTTTCCCTTAAGATTATGTTTTAGTCTCTTGTTAAGCTTAATTTTACCTTGATCACTATAATAAATTTTAATCACTTTCACTAAAAAAATTTATCAAAAAATTAAGTTAATCTTATTAGACCATAAATATTAAACTTATTACAACCATTTATGTTCATTTTCCAAAATTTGAATCATTAAAGTGGCAAAATTAATTTTAACACTTATCCTGTAGACGTGGCAAGAAAGTGGGGTTTTAAAGTAAAAAAGCTCAAAAGTTAAATAAGTTTATTATAACCAATTCCAAGCTAACAAATTTTCCAAAACAATATATTAGATTAATATATGAATAATTTATGTATTGTTACTTTAAAAGCCAAATTAAAATATAACTTATCATTAAAAAGTATTTCAACGAAAACGTAATTTTAAATTGAAATAGAGTATTTTTCACTATTCATAAAAAAATAAAGCTTCTCATAAAAATCCAAAAAATTCACCCTAATATAATTTTAAAATTATAAATTAAAAAATTATGTTTATATTATAAAATTTAATTTCTGAAATTTTCTAAAATTAATTTTATTATTGTTCATAGAAGAATATAAAAAGTAGTTCCTTTAAGAAAATAATATTTTTAAACATATAAAGACTTTACCAAAAATTATATAATTCATTATCAATATGTTTTATTTATATGAAACCATTATAATTAACATTTAATATTTAGTTATTAGTAATCATATTATTAAGTTAAATAGTTAGGTTATAACCATCTCATTTAAATAATTATAATAATAATGTGTTTTTTAATATAAACTTAATGTTGCATGTAATTTAAGAAAAAATTAGTTATTTAATATATTAAAAAAATAAGTGTTACATAAAATAAAAAATTTAAAAAATATTAAATTAATTTGAAAAAATATATATTTTACAAAATCTCAGGGTGTTACATTCTACCCCCCTCAAAATGAATTTCACCCTTGAAATTCTTCGTGGTAATAAAAGTTTTAGTACTTAAACGTTCCTTTCATAGAACCCACATCGTAAAAATAAATACTAAAACATCCTTTAAAAAATAAAATTTTAAACATAATAGTTACCAAAAGTAACATATAACTAGGTTTCTATATAGGAGAATATATGTGGCAAGTGAAAACATGGAGTTGGATGGAAAGAGTAAATATTCATAGGGAGTGATTGTGGTCATCAATCAAAAACAAGTGAATAAAAAATGAAAAGTTAAGGACATAGATTTCATAAATCTATGATGATTTAGAAGGCCATCGGTTAAACAAAATTTATGGTATTAGGAAAAAAATTATTTCTAGATCTTTTTCTAAAAGTTGAACAGTTTTCATGAAAATATATACTTGCATGATTTCAGGAAAACCATACCCTTTGTTGTTCCTTGATCTTATTAAACTCTTTCTCAAAATATTAGAGTTAATTTATCATTACTGAAGCACTAATTTATCGTGATATCCATGATATTCCATCACATTTCTCATTAGTTATCACCAATAAAAATTTGTTAAAAAAAGTTATCCAACATGAATAAATCCTCATGTGGTGAGATAATAATTTATTTTCAAAAACTTTATTAGAAGTTTAACATAAAATTTATATAAATGGTTAACTTTATAAACCTTATGAAAGATGAAAATCCAAAAGATTACAAATAAATTCATGAAATTAGCTTAACATTGAACCCACATATATCACAAATTATCTCTCGGTTGTCACATTCTAAACATGTGAATACCCTTATTATAAATCCTCTTGAAACATGGTAATAACCTGAATTACCATAAATAATGTTAGATAACATTCATGCTTCCTTTTTCTAGATTCTAATTGATATATTCCATGAATCCAAGTATTTGTAAACTTCATCCATGATGACATAGTCCACTTTATCAATAAAACAATAATCAGATATAGGGTAATCATAGATATACAGTTTACTTTATCCAAATAAATCATCTCTTTATCCAAGCTAAACATAATTTTCTCTGTACCTCGAACACATTAAGGGTTACCTTACCTTAATCAAAATATCACTTTTCTAAGTCTTAGTCACCATTAAAAATTTCCTTTTCAATCCTTAATAAAAACTTATACTGAAAATAATTATATATTTCATGATTCATATAACATATATTTGAATTCCTAAACATAAATACTTCCTTTTTCCAACTTTATTATAAGACCATTACTCATTATTTACCATATTATTACTTAATTCCACTTTCTTAGAATATAAAATATGAATAACATTTTAATTTTCCTCAACTTTAATCTAATTATGATTCTTATGTTTAATATAAAAAATACTAGAATAACATCATATTCCTTCCACATGTGGTTTGTGCTCTCTTTATCTTAAGAAGTGTAGAAAATAATCATACCACCATCTTGTTTCTCATCATGAGATTTTCACTTGGAAAATAAATTTTCATATTTCTCATACTTTCCAAAAATGAAATATTCAATTTTAACCATGTTCCTTCTATTTATCACCATTTAATAAAACAAAAAATCCTAGGGTGAGAAACACGTATATCATATAATAAAACCACATAATCATTAAAAATTACTTATAGGATGTATAAATCATAATGTATACTTTTTAATCAATGAAACCTTAATTTTATCCTAGGTTATTCATAGTCAATTTATATTTAAATACTTCATGATTATTTGTGAAGATTTTGTTAATTTTGAAGTCATATCCCCCAAAAGTGTCAAACTAGGTGTGCAGCAAGGTATGTTATCATGTACCAAGTTACACAAAGTGAGGCCAGATACACCTTGTCAGAGTTTTCACCCCTATGTACATCTATTTTAGATCCACATACACTTGTATTATCCAAATATTTATGAAATGATAGGAACCCACTCACTCTATCATTTACCAATATTACAGCGTAGTTTCCACAATGTCAACTCGTCCTTATACAATCCTTAGAGACATCCCTAAACATATCCTTAGAAATATTCCTCAGGATATCACTAAAGTTTTCTCATCCTAGTTTCCAAATTCTGACTATAAAATTTTTCTAATATTAACTATATAAACCACCACTTCTCATACATAGACATTACATCATATTTGAAAATACATAAAACATTATTCAAATAGATGCTCAAAGACTATATTAGTTTAGTGCCTTTAGAAACATGGAAACAAAAACATTTCTACCTAAGCGAGATATATTATCTCCCAATATGTTATTAAGGTTTATAACCCTTCTTAGATATATAATACCTAATAATTATCTTTATATCCTGGGTAAGGAAACATAAAAATTGGTGAGCTTAGAAGCTCATTAAAGGTAAACAAGGGAGACATGTAAGAATAAACATGAGCATAGGGGTACATGAATGTGATCATAACATTAGAAGGCCATACCCTGCATATAAAATATCATAAAAATGAATCATGGAATAAATCTTTGAATCTCATAAGAAATTAATCATAATGAAATAAATAATATAATCTGTGAAATTGTAACATAGGAATAAGACATGGAATTTTGGGAGACACATAAATATAAATAATTATTTCCATATTAGTTAAGGTATCACTTCCAATTCTATTATGGTAAAATGGGTTCACTTACCACACCATCTTGGTTGTCATGGTTCACTACCTAGTCCGTCACTAGTAGAAAAATACCCTATACCAACAGTTTGAAACTGTTGGTATATCCTATACCAAAGGTTTTGGGAACCATGGCCAAGTAAGTCATGGGGATAGTTCTATACCAACGGTTTTCCAAAACCTGTTTGTATAGACCTATACCAATGGTTTTCAAAATTGTTGGAATATTTAATATGAAAAAGCTATACCAACAGTTCTATAAAACTATTGGTATATGTATATAAAAAAAGAAGCATTTCGTGGGTTTTGATCCTAAAACCTGCAGTTTATGATTGAATGACCTAACCAATAACCTAACTTTAATTTTGTGAACATAACTTCATAAATATATATATTTATTATCATAAATATTTTATATATTGATTTATTTAATGTTCTATGTAAGAAGATTTCATAAAAAATACATGTAACTATTCCAACAGTTCTCAAAACCATTGGTATAGACCTATACCAACAGTTTTGAGAACCGTTGGTATAGATTCTTTAATTTTGGGACTTATACCAATGGTTTTGGACAAACCGTTGGTATATGGGGGACCTATACCCATATAAGTGACATATACCAATATTTTTCCCCAAACCAGTGGTATAAGTCCCCCTATACCAATGGTTTGTCCAAAATCGTTGGTATATGTCCAAATTAGTGACCTATACCAACAGTTTTTTCCAAACCATTGGTATAGGTCCATATAAGTGAACTATACCAACGGTTTTCCCAAAACCATTATTATAGATCTTATTTCCAATAGTGAGTCTTAGTAGTTTGACTTCACACCTCATACCATCTTTGTAGTCATAGTTCACTCCCATGGTCATCTTAGTAGTCAAGGTTCAATTCCAATACCATCTTAGTCTATCTTGTGAGATATTAATCTTTACCCAATTTATTGGAGGGAGATATGGGTCCCACCAATCTCATAATGAAATCATGTATAAATACTCTAATGAATCATAAACAATCATATCATAACCCATGAAATGAAATGGGCATCCTAAACATGTAATCATACCATAACTTGTGAAAAAAAGATATATATTTCATAATCATTTAATCAAAATCATAACTCGTGAAAGGAAGCAGGTTTGAAAAGTATATATCCCATGAAAGATAAGTGGGTTTCATAAAAATCATCCCATAAAAACATGAAACATTCATATAAATAATATGACTTCAAACATTTAACCATTTCCATACAAAGGAAAGAGTAATCTCAATAGACATTATCTTAGATGGAAAATAATTTTAAAAGACTGATTAAAACCATTTCATGAGGAAAATAACTTTTTTATCTAAAAATTATTTTTAAAATATAAAAAAATTTGAAAATCATTTTATTCTAAAATGCATTTAAAACTTATAAAAAAGGCTTGAAATCATGTTTAAAACCTTCTTCCTTCAAAACTTATAAAAGAAACTTGAAAACATTTCGAAAACCTTTTTCCTTGAAAACTAATAAAATAGGATTCAAAATATTTTAAAATTATTTTCTTTGAAAATACTTTTAAAACATAAAAATAAATATTTAAAACGTTTTTAAAACCATTTATTTGAAAATACTTTGAAAACTTATGAAGTAATCTTGAAAACATTTTTTAAAACCCCTTTATTGAAAATAGATTTGAAAATGTATAAATAAATATTAAAATAATTAAAATATTTTTATTTGAATATAAGATATTTAGAACATATAATGGAATCTTTGAAAATCAATTAAAACCATTTTTTTAGATAAAACATTTTTTAAATCCTTTTAGAAATCATGGTTTTGAAAGAACATGGATTTCCGACCAAAATGATAAATAAAGTCATATTTCCATGAGAACATTTTGTTAGTTATCTTAAGTAGCAAAGATTAAAAAATGGTAATAATACGTGGATATATCTTGAATAAATAGAGGATCATAAAACTCATAAGTTTTCTTGTGAGATGTATTATTATATTTCATCAATGGAAGAACACTCATAAACAAACTCGATAAATGATGAGATTGTTTCAATAAACTCTTACCACTTGGTAACTTTGGATTATAATATCCATGTAAGAAAATTAAATTATATTAAGCTTAAAATATCATGAAAATAATTATATTCATTATATAACATGTTAAATTGAGGTATATACACCTCGAAAAGTAATGTAGGTGAATAACAATAACTTGTGTCTCAAATAAGGCAAATTGAGACAAAATTATCTTACTAATTTGGTAACTTCTGAAACATTATAACCATTAAGGAAACAAAATATAATAGAAATGTAAATACCCATAAATTTAATAATGATAATCAAATAATACATTAATGTATAGTCTATAAACCTCACAAAATAAAAGAGTGGTGAACATGGCATGTATCTCACAGATATACAAAGTGAGGTGAAATTCTCTTACCTTTTGTATTGAATCTCTTCATACTCATACAAACCTACTATATAATAAATTTAAGTTTATTATACATAATTTACATAACCATATTATTATATATATTACCATATATGGTATTATTATGACTTTATATTACCCTCTTGTTAATATTTTCATGTTATTGTGACGATTTGGGTAATATTTACTTTGTTTTCGCATGTTCTTATTTTGTTATATATTTGGTCCTTATATATATATATCATTATTTAAAAAAATTAAACCAGGATATGAATATATTTTATATTGAGTAAATGTTTATTATAATCATCAATAGAATATAAAATTATGAAATGGAATACATCGTTCCTAGAGACGGTAGGGTGTATGTATTCATTAACATTGTTTCCATTTTTCTTATAATGTTGAAAGAAAAAATGTAAATAAAATGTATATAAATATATATTATCATAAATTTATAATAATTATTTAATATATATCATATAAGTTAACTAATCTCATCCTCATTACATTCCATGTAGTGTGTGATCGAATCACATCGCTTTGAGAAGGTGGTAGTCAACACTTCCCCAAACAAAATTATCATATTAACAAAAGATGGAATGTATAATGGTGAGTGTTGTAAAAAAAATTATAAAAGTATAAATACATAATAAATATATTATATATGACATATAAATTGTTTTCCCATCATAATTACCAAACATTAAAGGTGGTAAATAAAAAATGATCAATCATTGTTTCGTGAGGCGGAACTTCACCGTACATGTAAACAGTATGTTCATTACCCACTAAATGGAAGTGTGTATAATTTTAGGTCAAACCCCTACCATAAAAACATATCAGTATATTTATTATACTATTTTTGTTTTACAATAAAGTAATATGTAGAGTGGAGTAGGTAGAGAATGAAAATAAAATAAAGGAGTTTGAGGAAGGATGTTACCTCTTCTTTGGGTATATCCATTTAGTTTTCCCAAAAGGGCTTACTTGGATTTATTTATTCCCAAAGGGAGATATAAAAGATTATTTAAGGGATTTTGGGAAATTTATTTCATATATAGTGTCTGAAACTAAGTAGTTTTGGAGGTCTGAAGAACTTGGAGGAGAGGGCGCCTTTTATTGTCGAGGACGAGTGACACTCTTGTAAATACCAAAAATGTACACATTAATGGGATGTATAACTTACTTAATTTACCTCAAAAATAGATAAATAATGGTTTAAAGTTTAATAATTGTCTGAAATAATATACACCACAAAAAAATAAGTTCATTTTTATAATTTTGTTCTTTAACTTCTAGGTTTCCCCAAATATTATCATTTTAGTTTCTTTAAAAGTATCTAGTATTATAACATAAGTAATTTAACCACTCATACTAAATTAAAGTGGGATTTATTATAAAATATATACCCAATGAATTATAATTATGATATATAATAAAAAAAATAAAAAAATCATATATGTTGGAAATCAATCCTAAAACAAGCGCATGTCACACACAAAAATGCTCATTTAAACGGTATTGTGCTAAAAATGTTTTTACAATATAAGGTTCAATATGTTATTTATAAAAGATCAATTGGTCCATTAATCTATCATATTTTAAATTTATTAACACTTAAAAATAACTTTTCAGAAGTAATGGTTTTTAAAAAATTTAAAATCATTTAATAAAATATCATTTATTATAAAAACATTAATGTCAATTTTGTATTTAATTACTTAATTTTAATTTAATAAATATCAAAACAATATTAAAATCCAAATATATTAATTTTATTTATTTTATTTATTTTTAACATGATATATTCATAAAAAAATAATTAATGACACTAATTCAACCAATTTGCTTCAATTCCAATATTCATAGTATAATTTATTTTAGTTAATTATTAACTAAATAATCACTATGTTGGTGTTTATTAAGGATCTTAAGTAACTAAATCACCTATAAAAATTATTTATAATTAATTATGATAAAAAATAACTCATTTGGTTTTGAAAAGGATATTTTTAATTGAAAATTTGTTGTTATTTCTATATCTCAAAATTTTATAAATGTTAAAGGTGAGGAAAGTTTACTTTTTTATCTTTTTCCTTAATTAAATTTTCATATAGCTAAATTTCCTAAAATATTACCCCAATAAACAATAAATTTAAAAACAATAGGTTATATGGTAGAAATATTTGCATCCAATTGATTTTGGATAAATTTATAGGTCATTTTGGCCCTTAATATTAAGTTTTAGTCCCTAGTTAAGTTTAATTTTACCTTAATCACTATAAGTTATTTTAATCACCTTCACTAATATTTCATGTAAAAAAATAATTTTGTATTATTAGACCAAAAATATTATACTCATTAAAATTATGTTTATCATTTTTTTCTGAAAAATAAATCATGGAAGTGGGAAAATTAAATTTAATGTTAATCCCGCATACGTGGAGAGAAAGAAAATTTTTAAAGTAAAAATCCTCAGAAGTTGAATAAGTTTTTTATAACCAATTTCAATATAAAAAATTTTCCAATGAAAAATATTGTATCAATATTTGTATAATTTATCTATTGTGAATTTAAAAACAAAATTAAAATTTAATTAAATATTAATAATTATTTAAAATAAAAGGTAGTTGGTAACTAAAATAAAGTATTTTTTGATATTGAAAGGATTGAGATGTCATCCATGTAGGTGATTACACCATTGGGAGAATAGAGGATAAACCCTAGAAAACTCCACTCCCTTGCAAATCTCATCATGGGTGAACATAAGAGAAACCCTAAATCCAATCCCTGATATTTTATAGATGTCGTCACGGGAATAGATCCCTCGGCTCTGGCTGATTTAAAGACCTAAGAATTCATTTATCTAAAGAAATATTTTCATAGAGGTCTTTTAGTGATTTCCTTTACAAATGAGGAGGTACATTTTCTCTCCCCGGACCTTCATTTTCTGTTGGTTTGGAAATTTATCAAATGAAGACCCTCAATTTCCTTCCTCCTCATGACACTGGAAAAAAATGAATTTTTGAATTTTCACATAAGTTTGATGAATTCCTCACAAGTTCTTTTTCATTTTTAATATAAAAATTATTACTATATGCTTTATAAGAGAGAGTTTTGGTCTTTCTATGGTTTCTTCATGAAGGTTTTGAAGTGGTCCCCAGACTTTTGTGTTGACTCAAAGCCACCTATTATCCCTATCTAGATGGGTTTCCCTAGAGTACCATTGTATTTCTTTAAGAATAATGCTTTGTTTTCCATTTTTTAGTCTTTTTTTATCAACCCCATAAACTTGACTCTACTACCCTTAATCTTTCTCGGCCTTCAGTATCTAGAATATGTACTCAAATAGATATTTAAAAATATTTTCCATCGTAGTTTTGGATTTAAAATGGAGAAAATGGTGTCATTCAAGAGGTTCCTTCCAAAATTATTCAATCCTATTGAAAAACATGTTCTATAATTTGACACCCTACAGGAGAATGTGAAAATAAAAGTATTTCTTCATGCCCCCTGTCTCATTTCAAATCAATTTGGGTGGAAAAGGAAGCTTTAAAAGTGATTTTTTTCTCATAAAGGGGGCCCTATTAGTAGTAATACCACCATGAATTCATCAGGTTCTCCAAATAATCAGTTTCCCTCTACCAGCCTCTCGGGTTTATTAGAGGAAGTAAAAAATGCCCAGTTTACTATGGAAGATGAGGAATTTCTTATTAAACCCAAGAACTCAGATATGGAGATCAACAAAATTAATCATGGAGAGGAAGATAAGGAAAATTTTGATTCTGGAGAGTCTCTACAAGACGATTTTTAGAATTATTACCATCTTCAGGAGGAATTTTTGAAATTGAGATCTAAAAAATGGAAAAAATCTATGATTTATTCTCATGGTTTCATCACTCTGAGTTCCAAGAAAATTCGAAAATTTAGGGATCATCATAAAATATATATAACCATTGTCACGTGATCCCTAACTACTGCCCTAAATGAAAAAAAATATTATACCCCCACATCCCATGCCTACTGAACATTTTTCTACATCCTCTTATTCAACTGACTTAGAAGACTCTACTAGTGTGGATGAAAATAAAAATGAACCTACTTTTATGGATTCTTACCAAACTAAAGAGAAATTAGATTTTTCCAAGGATCGTGACTCCTGGATGAAATAGAATAATACAACTACTTCTCGTCAATAAAAAAATGTTGATATATCTAATGATACCTACCTTGAAATAAACAAAAACAATGTTTATCAAAGTGGTGGAAGAGTTTAAGAAATATCCAAACTTCAATTTCAAAGATATTCCTTGGAAATGACTCGACTTTGTGATGATGTTGGTTCCTATTTAACTTTAGTAGTTTTTTCTATACTTCTCAAAAAATTGGTGTGGATTTGTGGATCCTTTCCTTTTTTTCTTTCATTGTTTCTTAAGCCTACTCATGGGTTTCTCCTTGTCTTAAATCTAACCATGTTAAGGCTACTCATGATTAATTATATGCATTTGGGGTTGGATTTTTATTATAATTTCTTTTCTTTTGGATCACACTTTGTGTTATGCTCGAATTTGTCCGACATACTCAAAGGATTGCTTATATGAAACAATAGTTGTCTTTTAGGATGTTTTCTTGATACTTCTGTGTTGATCATTCGAGATAGTGAAAGCTTGGATTTCATCTCTCTATTCCTGGAACTTTCTATTTTCAGCATTATATCTTCTTCAATGTATGTTTATTTTAATATTGGTGATTAATGCTTATTTTTCCCTAAATTGATGGCAGCTACCCCTCCTAGATAAGTCATGTTAATGACAGATTGTCTTGAACTTTTTTTATGAAACTCATGTATTTGGTTTGTTTCTCTTGTAATTTTCATATTTTACCCCCTTCAATTCCTTGTTAGTGTAAAATATTTAAACCTCATTCTTGTAATTTAACGTTTTCTTTTAATAATTTTTTTTGGGGCATGAATTGGGTGACCAGTTCATGTCACTGCATTTCTAAAAAAATTATTTTTTCACTATTCATCAATAAAATAAAACTTCTCAGAAATTCTCAAAAATTCACCCTGATATAATTTTGACATTATAAATTCACAAATGAAGTATATTTTCTCAAATTAAATTTATAAATTTATCTAAAATTGATTTTATCATTGTTCACATAAGGATATAAAAAGTATATCATTTAAGAAAATAGTTTTTGAAAACATATAAAGACTTTACCAAAAATTATATATTTCATTATAAATATGTTTTAATTATATGAAACCATAATAATTAAAATTTAAAATTTAGTTATTATCATTCAAATTACTAATTTTAATGATTATAAATATCTCGTTTAAATAATTATAACATAAAATTTTGTTTCACAGAAACATAGTATTGTATCTAACGTAAGCCAAACATAATTGTTTAACATATAAAAAACTATTTTTAGTGTTATGTGAAATGAAAATATAAAAAAGTTAAATTAATTATAAAAAATCAAAAAATATTAGGGTGTCACATTCTACCCCCCTTAAAAGTAATTTGTCCCTCAAAATTCACCTAGGTTATCAAAGCTTTAATTCTTGAAAGTTCCTTTCATAGAACCCACATCATAAAAATTAATACTGAAACTCCCTTTAAAAATAGAAATTTTGAAATATAATGGTTACCCAAAGTAACATATAACTAGGTTTCTACATATGAGAACATAGGTGGGAAATGAAAACATAGACTTGGATAAAAGGAATAAATATTTATAGGTAGTGATTGAGGTCATCAATCATAAACAAGGGAATAATCGCTGAAAAGTTGAGGGCCTCAAAGTTACAAATATGTGATGATTTAAAATTCCATTGGTTAAAAAAAATAAAGTATTCGGACAAAATTTTATTTATAGATCATTTTCCGAAATTTGAATAATTTTTATGAAAATATATTCTTGTTTGATTTCAGTAAAACCTTACCCTTTATTTCTCCATGATCCACTTCACCACTTTCTCTAAAAATAAAGGTTAATTTTTCATTGCTGAAGAACTAATAGATCATGATATCCATGATATGACATCTCATTTGTCACCAGTTATCATCAACGCAATGTTCCTAGAACAAATTATCCAATATTCATAAATCCTCATTTGGTGATATAATACTTTAATCTCACAAACATCCTTCAAAGTTTAACTTAAACTTTCCATAATTGGTTAACCACATAACCCTTCCAAAATATTAAAGTCAAAAACATAATAAAGAGTTAAATGAAATCTTCTGAACATTGAACCCCCATATATCACAAACTATCTCTTGGTTGTCACATTCCAAACATGTGAATACCCTCATTGTAATTCCTCTTGAAACATGGTAATAACTTGAATTACAATAAATTCTATTGGAATACATTCATGTGTCCATATTCAAAAGGTTACTAAATATATTCATTGAATACAATGAGTTTTAGACTTCATCCATGATGACATAAACCACTCTCTTAAAAAATCAATAATCAAATCCAAGGTAATCAGTACTATACAGCATACTTTATTCAAGTCAATCATCTCTTTATCCAAGATAAAAACAATTTTCTATAAATCGTGAACACGTTAAGGTTACCTTCCCATAATAAAAATATCACTTTTTTGGGTCTTTATCACCATTCAACATATACTTTTCAATCCGTAATGAAACTTTATAGTGAAAATACTTATATTTTTTAGAATTCATATAACACATTATTTGATTTCCAAAACATAAATACTTCATTCATTCAATATTATTCCTAAACCATTACTCATGCTTTTTAAAATTATTCCTTAATACCACTTTCCTAAAATATGAAATATAAATCATTTATTAAGGTTTCTCTACCTAAATCAAATCATGATACTTATATTTCAAGTAAAAAATATTTTAAGAACATCACACACCTTCTACATGTCATTTGTGGTCTCTTTATCTTCAAAAGTATAACCAATACTCATACCACCTTCTAGATTCTATTTATGAGTTTTCCATATGGTAAATAAATTTTAATAATTCCTATAATTTTAAAATATGAAACATTAAATTTTAACCATGTTCATTTTATTTATCCCCACTGATTAAAGCCAAAAATAATAGGGTGAGAAGCACATATCATAGAATAAAACCAAATAATCAGAAACCATTTCTTATAAGATTCCTATATCGTGATGCCTACTTTTTAATCGATGAAATATTAGGTTTATCCTAGGTTATTCATAGTCAATTTATATTTAAATACTTCGTGATGGTTGGTGAAGATTTTTTTAATTCTCAATGAATATCTCTTAGGAGTGTCTAACCAAATGTGCAGCAAGGCTCGTTGTCGTGTACCATGTTACGTTGAGTTAGTCCCAACACACCTTGTCAAAGTTGATACCCCTATGTATATATATTCTAGAGAAACATCCAATTTTAGTATCCAAACAAGTATTTATTTCTAGGAACCCACTCACTCTATCATTTACCAAAATTTTAGGACAGTTTCTTAAAAGTTAACTCATCCTTATACCTATCCTTAGAGACATCCCTTGACATATCCTTAGAAATATTCCTAGGTATCTCACTAAATTTTTATAATCCTAGTTTCCAATGGTTGACTAAACCTTCACTCTAATACTAAATATATAAACCCTCACTTTTCATTCATAGATATTACATCACTTTTGTGTAATACTTAAAACATTATGGAAACATACGCCCAAATACTGTATTAGTTTAGTGACTTTTGAATGATAAAAACATAATCATTGGTACACAAGTGAGCTAAATTATCTCCCAATAGGTTCTTCATGACTAGAAACCTTCTTAGATATGTCATAATTAATACTTATCTTCATAAACTGGGGAAGAAAACATAAAAAGGGGTAATATTAGATGCTCAGTGAGGTAAGATAATGGATATATGTAAGCATAAACATGAGCATAGGGGTATGATGATGTGATCATAACATTAGAAGATCGTACCCGGTATATTAAAGATCATAAAAATGAATCATGGAATAAATCATGAAAGTACATAAGAAATTAATCATAAGTAAATAAATAACATAATCCATGAAATCATAAAATATGAATAAGACATATAATTATGGAAGACACATAAGCAGGGAAAATGATTTCCATAGTAGTCAAGGCAGCACTGCCAAGGAAATATTTGTAGTATGGGTTCACTTATCATACTATATTGGTAGTCATGGTTCAATCTCATGTTCATATTAGTCATATGAGTTCAATACTCATACCTTATTGGTAGTCATGGTTTACTCCCATGTCTATCTTAGTAGTCAAGGTTCATGCCCAAGACCATCTTAGTCTATCTTATGAGATATAAATATTTATCCAATTCATTGAAGGGAGATATAGGTCCCACAAATCTCAAAAATTAAATCATACATACATATTCCACAAAATCATAAACAATCATATCATAACCCGTGAAATGAAATGGTTATCGTAAACATGTAATCATATCATAACCTATGAAAAAAGATACAGGTTTCATAATCATTTCATCAAAATCGTAATCCGTTAAAAGAAGTGGGTTTCAAAATCATATAACCCATTAATTATAAGAAAGTTTCATAAAAATCATTCTATCAAAACATAAAACATTCAGATAAATAATATAAATGGAAACATTGAATCATTTCCCCAAAATGGCATGTGTAACATCAATGGATGTTATCATATATGAAAAATAAATTTGAAAGATCATTTAAAACCATTTATTGAGGAAAATTTCCTTTATTCTCTGAAAAATTATTTTTAAAACAAAAAATTTTAAAAAACTATTTCTATTGAAACTAAATTTAAAACATATAAATATGGCTTGAAATATTTTTGAGAACCTTTTTCCTAGAAAACTTATAAAAGAAACATGAAAACATCTTAGAAAACATTTTCCTTGAATGCTTATAAAATAAGAATCAAATAATTTTAAATACCATTTTCCTTGAAAAAACATTTAAAAATATAAATAAATATTGATAACATTTTTAAAATCATTTATTAAAAAATACTCTGATAAGTTATAAAGGAATATTGAAACCATTTTTTAAAATCCCTTTTTATCAAAAAAAATATTTAAAAATGTATAAAGAAAGATTAAAATCATTTAATTACATTTCATTGAAAATAAACTTTTGAAAAAATATAAAGGATTATTTATAAATCACTTAAATTTATTTTTGAACATAAAACATTTTTTTAAATCTTTTAGAAAGCACGGTTTTGAAATAACATAGATTTTCTACCGAAAGATGAAATAAATTCCGATTTTCATGAGAACATTTTATTAGTTAAATTAAGTAGAAAAGAGTGGTAAAATGGTTATAATAAATTGATGTATCATGAATAAATATATTATAATAAAACTAATGAGTTTTCTTGAGATATGGATAAAAATATTTAATCAATGGATGTGTAATCATAAACAACCCTGATAAACGATGGGATTGTTTTAATAAGCTATAACCACATGGTAACTTGGGATCATACTATCTATGTAGAAAATTGGAATTGAATCAAGCTAAAAATATAATTTACAAAATTATATTCATGATATAACATGTAAAATAGAGATATATGGACCTTGAAAAATAATGTAAGTGCATAACAAAACATGTGTCTCAAAGAAGGCAAATTGAAACAAAATTGTCTTACTAATTTGGTACCTTTTTAAACAATATCCCCATGAAGTAAAAATAATATAATAGATATTTAAATTCCCATAAATTAAATAACAATAATCATATAATATATTCATGGGCATTATATACACAAAAAAAATAAAATATTGGTCAATATGGCATGTATCTCACGAATATAAAAAGTGAGATGAAATTGTTCTCCATATGTCTTTACTCTATTAATACTCCTAAAAAACTCCTATATAATAAAAATAAGTTTATTATAAATATTTTAAATAACTATATTCTTACATATAATACCATATATGGTTTTATTATGACTTTATATTTCCCTCTTATTAATAGTATCATGTTAAGGTTACGCTTCGGGTAATATTTTCTTTTTTTCATGTGTGTCTTAATTTATTATATATTTAGTCTTTATATATATATCATGGTTTCCAGAATTTAAATCATGATATAAATATATTTTATTTTCATTATATTTTTATTATAATAATCTATATAATATATATGTATGAAATGGAATATACTATTCATGGGCACGGTAGGTCGTACATACACAAGAATGGTGTTTCCATTTTTCTTATCATATTGAAAGAAAGAATTTAAATTACATATATGTATATATATATATAAAAAATTATATTGGAATTATTATGACATATATATCATATAATTTCACTAAACCCATCCTTAATACATTTCATGTAGTGTGTGAATGAATCAAATCGCATTGAGGAGGCCATAGTCGGCACTTCCCCAAACGAAATTATCATATTTAAAAAAAATGGAAAACAAAATGGTGTGTGTTAAAAAATTATTAAAGAAGAATAAATTAATAATAAATATAATATATTTCATATGTAAATATTTTGTCCATTATAATTCCAAACCAAGAAATGTGGTAAAGTAAAATTTAACAAATCATCATTTCGTGAGGTGGTAGTTCATCGTACACGTAAATAGTATGTTTGTTACCCATTAGATGGAAGTGTGTTTAAGTTTTGGTCAAACCATTATCATAAAAACATCTTAGTATATTTATTATACCATTTTTTATAACAATTCAATAATAAGAGTGGAGGGGTGGATAATGAAAATAAGATAAAGGATCTTGAGGAAAGATGTTACCTCTTCATTGGGTAACTCCTTTTCATTTTCACCAAATAGATTATTTGGATTTATTTAATTGAAAATTTAGGATTCAAGGAGGAATGTAAGGATTTTTTAATTGTAACTTTCAGAGCATGGCTGAACCTAAATGGTCTGAGATGTGTGAATAAGTGGAAGGATATGAGGCCTTTTTTAGTTGAAGAGGAGTGGAACTCTTGTAAATACCAAAAGGTATACATTAATGGGAAGTATCATTTACCTAATGCACCTAAAAAATGAAAAAATAATTATAAAAGGTGATTCAAGTCTGTAAAAAATCTATCAAACATAAAAATAAGTGCACTTTTATAATTTTCTTCCTAAACTTCTATGTTTCCTCAATTTTATCATTTTGGTTTTTATTAAAGTATCTAGTATTATAAAATAATTAATTTGAACATTAAGACTATATTAAATTGGGATTTATTAGAAAATATATATCAAATGAATTAAAATTATGATATATAATTTAAAAAATAAAAAAAAATCATGTGTGTTGGAAATTAATTTTAAAATAAGTGCATGTAAGGCTCAAAAACACTACTTTAAACAGGACCATGCTAACAAAGTTTTTACTATATAAGGGTAAATATGTTAATTATAAAAGATAAAATGGTCCATTAATTTATCATATTTTAAATTTATTGAAACTTAAAAATAAATTTTTAGAATGAAGGATTTTTATTAATTTCAAATCATTTAATAAAATATCATTTATTATAAAATAACATTAATGTCAATTTTTTAATTATTTATTTAATTTCAATTTAATAAATATAAAAACAATATTTAAATCCAAATATATTAAGTTAATATATTTTTAAAATGATATATTCATCTACAAAAATAATTAAAGACACTAATTCAAAAAAAATACCTCACTTTTAATATTTATAGTATCATTTATTTTAGTTAATTATTAACTAAATAATCACTACGTTCGTGTTTCTTAAAGATTTTTAGTAACTTAATCATATATAAAATTATTTATAAGTCATCATGATAAAAATAACTCATTTTTTTTAAATTATATTTTTAACCGAAAATATTTTGTTCTATCCATATCTAAATGTTTTATAAATGTTAAAAGTGATGAAAGTTTCATTTTTGATTTTTTCATTATTTAGCTTATCATATAGGGAAATTTCATGAAATGTTATCCTAATAAAAAATAAAATTAAAAAAAATATGGGATATGGTTGAAATATTGGCATCAAATTTCTTTTGGACAAGTTTCTATGTTATTTTGGCCCTTAAGAGTAAGGTTTAGTCCCTTATTAATCTTAATTTTACCTTATTCACCGTAATTAATTTTAATCACTTTCACTTATATTTTTGGTCAAAAATTTATGTTGATCTTATTAGAACAAAAATATTATACTTATTAAAACCATTTATTTTTATTTTTCAAAATTAAAATTATACAATTGGGAAAAATAAGTTTAATGTTAATCCAGCATGCATGGTGGGAAAGCGGGTTTTGAAGTAAAAATGCTCAAAAGTCCAATAAGTTATTTTATAACCAATTTCAATATAATGAAATTAAAAATTACCTAAATTGGATTAATATATCTATAATTGATCTATTGTGACTTTATAAACAAAATTAAAATATAATTTAATAGTAAGAATTACTTAAACAAAAAGGTAGTTTTTAACAAAAATAAAGTATTTTTTACTATTCATTGAAAAATGAAACTTCTCAGAAAAATAAAAAAAGTCACCCAAACCAAATTTTTTACATTCTCAATTCAAAAATTAGGATTATTTTATCAAATTAAATTTTTAAAAGTTTGTAAAATGAATTTTATGATCGTTCACATAAGGTCATAAAAAGCAGTTCCTTTAAAATAAATAGTATTTTTAAAAATATAAATACTTTACCAAAAATTATATATTTCATGAAAAATATGTTTTATTTACATTAAAATATAATTATAATTTAAAAATAAGTTATTACTATTCATATTACTAAGTTTAATGGCTAGGTTATAACTATCTCGTTTAAAAAAAATTAATCATAAAGTGGTGTTTCATAGAAACAAAATGTTTCATGTAACTTAAGACAAACGTATTTATTTAATATATAAAAACAATAATTTTTGTTTTATTTGAAATGAAAAACATAAAAAATATTAAATTAATTCAGAAAAAAATATTTCACAAAATCTCGGAGTGTTATAGAATCCAAATTGACCAGAGGCACGACAGTGTGTTCAAACAAGAACAAACAGGATTCAAATTTTATCCACTGGATGGCCAAAATACACTGGCTAATGTTAAATCCACAATTTTGGCTAGAAACATGTCCAAATCTAAAGTTATAAACACCCTCATATCTGAAGGTAGAAACACTAGATCTGAAGCATGGAGACCAAATCTAAAGTCCAAGAAAAATTATCAGTACACTCAGTGTAGTCTTAAGAACACATGTCATGTAGGTCCCAAGATCTATTGGATAGGTTTTTGGGAGAGTTAAGTATTGCATGTCATGTGGGACCCACACATGTCGTGTGACCTTGTGATGGAAAACATAGAATGTACTCTGGGAGTAAATGGGAATGGACACAACTAGAGAGCATGGGAAAAGACCCTAAGTGGATTGGACATGTTGTGTAGACTCCCTACACATCATATAGTGCTAAATGTTTGGTGATTCATGTACCTCTATTGGTACAACCAAGTGATGAAGTGGGTCCATATGTCGTGTACCCTTTGGTTTCTTCTGAGGAAACTTCAACCTCTCGTATCTCCTTCGTTTAGACTCATATTTTTCCCCATGAGTAACTTATCTTGAGTATTTTTATAAATAGAACATTATGGTGTCCTTCCTAGTGTATTTTGAGTTAAAATGTGAGATTTTATTGGCATTATGCTTATTTATGTGATGCTTTATGATGATAATGATCATGAGGGATTACTAGAGGATTCTAGGGTAGAACCCTCATGCTGGGATAGGGCATGGGTCCTCTAGTAAGCCATTGAGTTGCATCATCCATTTGGGTTGGTCATGGGTTCTATATCAAATCTTTGATTGGAACCCAACATCTAAGTTGGGTATAGGTCCTTGACTGATTATTGGAGTGGCACCCTCCTACTGGTCAAGGCATGGGTCCTCTATCTACTATTTGAGTAGAATCCAATTACTGGGTAGGGAATGGGTCCCCGATTGACTATTGAAGTGGCGCAGTCCGACTGGTATGGTAATGGTCCTCTACCTACTCCTCAATTGGAACCCTCCTGCTAGGTAGGTCATGGATCCTCAACTGACTATTGTAGTGCTACCCTCGTACTGGGTAGGGAATGGGTCCTCTATCTACTCCTTGAGTAGCACCCACCTGCTGGGTGGGGAATGGGTCCTCAATTGACTATTGGAGTATCACTCTCTAGTCAATATATTCATTGGTCCTCTAAAAACTACTATAGTGGCACTCTCCAGCTGGGCTAGGCATGGGTCCTCTATTGAATTTTGAGTGGCACCCTCCTGCAGAGACAGAGCATGGGTCCTCAATATCAAAGTGGAACCCCTTGTTGGATATGGGATGGATCCACTAGATATCTACTAAGTGTCACCCTCCATTTGTAACATTGCATGGTTCTTCTATGAAGATATCCCCTCCCCCCTTGATTGTGCAGCACAGTGTAAAGGTGTGTCTTGATTTGGATGCTTTCTACTGGGCACACATGTGAGATTCTAGGTATCGACGATCGACTTTTGGAAATATTAGCACACTTTACCGGGTTCGGTTGGGAGATAGAGATACCCTTAACTATAATTTGGGTTTCTTTATATTGATAATATATATATATATATATATATATCCATGTCATTGGATCTTATTTACTCTCTTGTTTTGGGTTGAGTTGTTAACTATCTATTCCTATCATGTCTCTTATTACTCTCCCATCAACTTTAAGGGCGTCATATTGGGTAGGAATATACTCATCCCTTTATGGGATTTTTTTTACATTTTTCAGGTCTTATACAGATGATGGATAGGTCAGTGGTGACTTTAGAGGAGCTTAGTGGTACTAGGTGCATTGGACTACATATGGTGGTCGGAGCTTGGAGATCTAGATCTGGACTCTCTCAAAACTTTTACTTTCCATTTTATTAGGTTGGGACATATTTCTGGTTGGACATGTATTTTTTACCTTTACTTTTCAGTTTTAAAATTTGTACTCTTATACACCCTAGTGGTTTTTCATGCTTGGTTTTTATTCTAGTTGTTGCATCTATTTATTCTTATTCCTTTACACTTCTACATTGAGATGGTTGGGTGTGTTCATATAGGTACATTTGGAAATGGCCTCCGATTTAGTATATTCCTTTCATTAATTTTTTCCACCCCTAGAATATGGAGGCGGTCTTAGGGTAATTTCATCTCGAGCCTCGATTAGGGTATTTTCATGAAAGTCTTACATAACTTTAAATTGATAAGAGTGGCTTCCCATGTATGACATGTTATTTTCCTTCATATGATCTATATATATGGAAGTAACTTCCTATGAACTACATGTGGTTTAATTCTCATCCCAAAATGATTTATGTTGAGTCCTTGGTCCTTCATCCTAGGCCCAACCACAAACCAAAATTTAAAATTTCCTCAACTTATTTTGGTAATTATGTTTGGTCTTTCTTACCTTGAATTGAAACAAGGTCTTATTATCCACATAAAGATAATAACCATGTAAAACTAAACATCCAAGTCCTTTTAGAAATACCTTAAACTATATAACACCCATGTACCTACCGCTTGAATTTAAATTTTGATGTGGAGGTCCATCTGGCATGACTTTAAACTGATTAGGGTGGTTCATTCCTTTTTGGCTTATTTCTCCCTTCATAATAAACCAATCTATATGGAATTATTTGTAACACAATAATTTCTCACATTATGACATCAATTCTCCATATTCCTTTCATGTGATACAAATATATACAAGTAACATCCCAAGAATTACTTGTGGCTTGATTCTCATTCAAAAGAGATACATAGTGATGTCATGATCCCTTATCCTAGGTCCAGCTATGGATTAAAAAAATCCCTCCTCCATACATGTGATCTAGATCTATGTATGGAGGTTATTATATTGAAATTTATATGGATTTATACTTATTTTGATAAGAAATAAATTTATGTAAAGACCTTGTATCCTAGTCCCATCCATGAACTCTAAAAAATATCTCTATCTACATACGAGCCAGGCCTATATAGGAGAATTCTTCCTAAGAAATATATATGTCTTGATTATTGTTTTGATGAGATATGTAGTGAAATTTGGATCCCTTATCCTATTATTATCCATGAACAAAAATAAAAATGACCATTTTTCTTGAATATGAGCTAGATATATGAAAATAAACCCTTATGAGAGCCATGTGGTGTTTAGTATTAGCATATCCATTCCCAAAAACCTTCCTTTGATATAAATAATAGAAGAATATGACTCTAAGGGACACCTCTGTTTTGATTATATATACTACTCCCTTAATATGGATCTAAATATGTGGCCCCAACATGGCCCATAAATCATATAAAATTGTGCCCTAAGTAGAAAATTCTTTTATCACTTTATACCTTTACAAAATCACAATAAAATTTCCCTTTTAAACTTGGTCTATAGCCATTCCTTACATATTTATCCCATTCCACCACCTCTGATTCGATAATCCCAAGATTATTACATACAATGTATCTCTCTCATGTTAAAAATATGTTGGATCATCCTTGGATGGTAATCACTATTTGGTTTATTGTTCCTATTTTATTTTTCTATGAACTATGACCTTAAATTACGGGCACACGTTCATGGGATCAGTTCCAAGTGAAATCTTCCCACATTGAATATATATCACATACACTATGATGTAGTTACTTTGGTGTATGAATATCTTCCAAAATAGTCTTGTTCCCCATAAACCCATTTCGTATCTCTGATGTCTGATTCAGCACCAATAAAACCTTGAGTCAATTGGTCCTTTCAGTTTTCCCTTTCATAGAAAAACTGGTAACAGAGATAAAATTATTAAGGTAACATCCAGCCTACTCCCACCAGTATATATTTAATGAGCATGGATTTATTTTTACCACATTACTAATTGTTATTCTACTCAATCCAGTCTCCACCTAAACCTCATACGTCACCCCTGGATAGAGTGTGGTAACGAACAACATTATGACAACCCTTGCCATTATTACACATTAATTCATGATTTACTACATAAGAATACACTAATATAACCTAGAAGATATATAATTATAGTATATTTGGGTGATTGGGTGAATTATATAACATCTTAAAATATGGGCTACATAATCATTATTGAAAACATCCTTAACATGCTCATAATATTCTATCATTCTTAAAATTGCATGGTATAACCTAGGGATAAGCATAAGAAAGGGGTAATCTATAAATACAAGTAAGGGAAAGGAGATGGAATAATATGAAGAAATTATTGAATTTCAAAAAATAGGAATTCTAATGGGACATAAAAGGGATGAGAATCATATACATGAACAAAGAGTAATGATATAGCATGAATAGATAAAGGCAACAAGGGAAAGTGGAAACAAATTTTAGCCTGACATCATAAACATACGTCAATGATAACTAATAATACATAATTACATGGTGGAAAAAGTCCCATAATGGATTAGGTTTACTCCCTAACCCATACATGAAATCCAATGAGACTAAAACATCACCCAATGAATAAAAGTGCTATATAATTTCAGGCACACCCATCACTTTCATATCATGTATTTGAATAAGTGTGCCACAATGATCATATAACATACGGATTTCCTTCCTAAATTTTGACCCCAATATAAATGATTATAGGATACATACATGTAATTCCCTAATTAAGTAAGGATATGTAAAACTATTTGAATACCATTGAGTGGAAATGGGGGTGGATATTCACAACACAATTGTTTGTCATGAAAAATCATATAGGAATTTTTACAGCATAACATTTGTACTTAAAGATAAATAAAATGGTTTAGTGATAAGGAAATACTTCTCACATCATTTATAAATAAAATGTATAGAAATATGGATGTGTAACAATATATCTCAACTTTATGAATTGGAAATAAAATACAAAAAATAAAAAATATTCTTGAATAACGAGGATAAGGAAAGAATCCCTTACCATGAGAGGATGATTCCAAAAGATATGAGGATTTTCTTGAGATATTGAAGTGACTTGGGGGACTCTATAGAGGGTATAGAATATTAAGGCTATTTTCCAAGATTTTTTAGTAAATATGAAGGGGATAATGTGTGGTTTTATATGGGAATATAGTAGGTGTTCTTTCTTATTTCCCAAACATAAGTATTGGACTCTATATTAAATGTAACCAATCCAAAAAACATACCATGGTATTTGAATATAGTTTATATAAAACATGATAACCTTATTTTATTTTATAAGTAAAAGGTCCTAAAACATTAAAATATTACCCTTGTTGATGTGGAAGTCAGTCATGTTCATATATAAATGATTTTAAACCCTTAAAATATAATATATGTTTCAGAGGATTCATAAAAGATTTATAAAATTAATAAAATAACCTGAAAATAAAATTATATTAATGGTGAAAAATTTATTTGATCATGTATAAATTTTATAACATTTATTACATCACTTTGGTGTCATTATGATGTCATAATATACCTCACATATTAATACCACAATTAATTTTTACCAGAAAATTTGATTGTGTTGTAAAATTATGAAAAATTCACTATTGGATAATTTAGTCATGATTGTTCAAAAAAATATTTATTTTATCTAAATAATTTCCTAAAAATTTAAATTTTCACTTTTAAAACAAGAATCAACTTTTATTGATAAATTTTTAATTTTTTGACAATAACAGTTTTTGAAACCATATAAATAATAACATTTGACTTCATAAAAATCATATTATCATTTCTACTTAAAAAAAATTATTTAATTTTTTTTACTTTAGTATGATATCATTTATTTTTAAAATTCATGAATTCGTCAAAAATGAATGCCTTAATGGAATTTTCATATTACACAAAAACACATTTTTTTGTTTTATAGTATCAAAATAAAAATAATTTATAAAGTAACAGTGATAAGAAGTAAATATATCCATTATTATATTGAAATATATATATATATATATACATATTATTAGGGTATTGATACATATCCCTTTAATACACCAACAAAATCCCTGGGGGTAAGGAGAGTAAAGGTGAGATTTTCACGGGGTGGTTTGGCATACATGGTTGGGGTTGTGATCTCAATGAGCATGAAATTATCCCATAAATTGTTTCACTCGTCTCTAGATGTTAAATCTCATCTTGGTCTTGGACAATTTAAAATAAAAATGATTCTATCTCCCTCATAGGATCTGATAAATGGACTTCATAGGGTATGATCCTACTAGTTGAAGTTATCCCATCCTTTGTCTATGTCAATTGGATTTACCAAAACCATGTATTTATCCTAATAGTATGATCATTATTCTATGGTTATATAATCAATGTTTATGATACTTAATGGTCTTTTAAATCCAATGGGATCTAATAAAACCAAATAAGTTCATTTTTTCAATAACCATAATACATAATAGGGTATTTAACTCAATCACAAAGGAAGTTTTATTTATAATATTTTGGGTCGTTACTATCTTCCCCCCTTCAAAAATTTATCCCTCAAAATTTTCATTCCACATAATAAAAAAAGTGAGTATAATTCTATTTCATCACCTCATATAGTTCTCATGTATCTTCTTCAAACCTGTGGTTTATCCATACCACATTGAACAGGTGTATTGACTTATTTCGTAGAACTTTGTCTCAATATTCTAAGATATTCACTGGCTATTACTCATATGAAAGATCATTATCCAATAGTACCACCTCTGGATTCATCACATCTAATGGGTATGGTATGTTCTTATTTAATAGGGATACATGTAACACATTATTTACTTGTTATTGGTTAAGTGGGATTGCTATTTGATAGGTCATCGCTTCAATGTGATCAAGGATCTCAAAGGGACCAATGAATCTTGGAATAAGATTTCCCCTCTTCCCAAATCTCATGAATTTATTCCATGGAGATATATTGAGAAATAACTTATCACCAACCTCAAAATCTAGGTCCCATAAATGATTGTCATCATAGCTCTTATGTTGACTCTGAGCAGCCCCGATGTGTTTCTGAATGGTCTTAACCTTTTATACCATTTCAGGACCAAGTAGTTTCCGCTCACCAACTTCATCCCATCATGCAGGTGTTCTAAATCTCTTACCATAAAGGTATTTATAAGGATCCATTTGGATGCTATAATGGAAATTATTATTTTATTAGAACTTTACTAGAAGAAAATTTTGATCCCATCCTAGTTTTAAGTCAAATGAGAATTCTTTCAACATGTACTTAATTGTTTTGATAGTCCTCTTATATCTTCCACCAGTTTGAGGGTGATAAGTCATGCTAAAGTTCAACTCGGTATTAAGATAATGATAGGTACTCTTGCAGAATATGGATTTAAATCTTGGATATCAATTAGATACAAACGATAGTGGTGTTACATGCAGACTCACATGTTAACTAATGTATATCCTTGAAAGTTGATCAAGTGAGAAGTCCTCTTGAATTTCAATGAAGTGAGAATTATTTATAAGATCATCCACCACAATCCATATAGAATTATATCATATTTATGTCTTTGGAATACCGGTGAAAAATTCCATGGTTATGTTTTCCCATTTTCCTGTATGTATGGGTTATGGTTGCATCATCCCCTTGGATTCTTTCATTTCAGCCTTCAGTTGCTGACACAAAAGACTCCATGATGTATATTCCAAGGTCTCATTCTTCATATTATCCCACAAATAGTACTCTCATAGATATCAATACATCTTCAAGCTTCTTGGATGGATGGATAAGGTCAATCTATATGAATCATAGAACATATCCTTCTTTAACTCTTGATTTGATGGTACACATATTCATGAGCCAAATCTTATAACTCCTTTATTCATTTTGAAATCTAAGGATTTCATTTTTTTAAACTATTCCACATTCTTTTAATTTTCTATAATGTATCTTTAATCATCATTTATCTTCTCTATAAGGGATGGTTAGGAAATAATTTGTTAAAAGATTGATGATTTTTTCCTTTATCACCAATTTTTTTTTAATTTTCTGAATAAACCACTTTATGGGTGAGTGGGACCATCACAATACTGAAAATAAAAATTTCAAACACCAACATAAATAGGATACAAGCTTCGAAAAAACCCAAAACAACAAAATTCATATTCAAATTTCAAATTCAAAAAAATGACACACGTCAACAGCTCGGGCCGAGAACCTCCTCAAGCCATGCTCCCTGATTCACAACCCTGATACACAAATCCCATTGTCTTCTTTAGCATCACCAGTGATCAGAACCCATCGGAGCAGCACACACCCATGTTGACCAAAATTGAAAACATTCGAACCGAGAAGGGGGAAACATGAGATCATCGTTCTTGATAGTGGGACTAGAACAATATCCCCCTAACAAGCATACAGAACATCAGAAGATCATCAACAAACAAAATCATCATCACCCAGCATTGTAAGGTCCTAACACACTGTCGACCACTCGAACCCACCTACCAAGACACCTTTAAATCCACCACTCAAAACCGACTGTGAGAAGAGTGATTGAATATTGGAGCAAGAGCAGAGTTGGAACGGACACCAGCATATAGAAACACAGCCACTGAAAATTTTTGTCAACATCACTGACGATAACCATGAACAAAAACCAAAACTGTAAAAATCCAAACATCAAACGCAAATGAAAAATACCACCAAAATCGGAATCCCTCCAGAGAATAAAAAGACCAAAATGTAACCAATTAAGGACAATGAATCCCTAAGGTATGAGAGAAAAACCTATTTTTAAAATCCATGAAGTAATATTTATAATCATTATTCTAAAAAAACTTGAGTCCCTTCCAAGTTAGTTTGGTTAGATTGTTTGAAAATCATGATAAATTTTCCATAAATAAACTAAAATACCCATCCAACCCAAGGACAATAAGGATATCTGTTATAGGCATTTTCCTAGTCCATCCTTAAATTTCCTCTGTCTTTTAAGGTTCTATAGATATCTAATTTATTGTAATAATATGCCCAAATAATTATATTTTATTCAACAAAAACTCACATTTTCTATACTTCCCAAAAATATTTTCTTCTTGTAAGGTATTTATCACAGTGTTGAGATACTCCTTACGCTCCTACATATGTTTGGATTATATTAGAATATAATTTATAAAGACAACCAAAAATTTTAAATGCAATCTATAAAGTCTCTATTCAACAATTACAAAAATATTTCTAGGGAATCGTTTATTCGTAATGGAATTACTCATAACACAAAGTAATTGTACCTTGTACGAAAAAGTAGTTTTAGGGATTTAAACCTTAAAACATACTTGATAATAACCAGGTTGAAGATCTAACTAGGAGAAGTATTGGGATCTATTTATCTGATCAAACAATTCATCAATCCTTGGTATAGTATGGTTTTTCTTTAAGTTGATCTTTTTTAGCTCACTATAACCAATGAAAAGGTTCATTGACCCATCCTTATTCTTAATGAAGATAACCAATACACCCCACGGTGAAGCACATTGGTGCATGAACCCATTGTGTAGATTATCTTATAATTGTTACTTAATATCCTCAATTTCCACAACATCCATTATATATTGAGTCTTGGATATTGTAAAATCCCCATGTATAATCTCAATTGTAAATTCAACGACTCGACTGAGAGGAAAACAAGGAAATTATTTGGGAAAAACTTGATTATATTCTCTCAAAATGGTCATGTATTAAAGGATTATCATTTACTTGATATAAATTATTTTATATTGATATTCTTTATTGTATGTAAATAATATCCATGATGGATATGTTTTTTCTAAATAAGATTTTTCCTCCTCCTTTCACTTGTTCAAAATCCAAGGATGATTTTGGATATGGAGAGTTATTTCCTTATCACAATAATTTATGTTGTCTATATGTAAGGAAATATAATCCATACCATGAATTACATCGAATTACACAAAAGGGGTTATCACAAGGTTTAATGGGAAGTTAAACCCATGAATTTTGGCATTGGAGGAGTTATGTACGTGGGATGCAATAATTGCATCATTTTTTATTTTCACTGACAGTTCTACTTCCATGATTTGTGGTGGTATTTGAATAGTTCTGTTAAAATTTTATGATATAAAATATTGTGTAGAACTAGAACAAAAAATCATGTTTTTTATTCTTGAATGAATAATTAGATTAACTATCACCACTTCGTTTTCAGGATCCACCTTAGTAGCTATAATGGCATGAGCTCATTATTGCTACCTTAGAGGTTATTGGTGTTGATTGTCTCCAACTACCCTTGGCTTAGTTCATTGGTTTTAAAAGTTCCCTTTTTCCTAGAATTTGAACCATTATAAAATAGGTTGAGGGTTGAATCGATCATTCCTATCTTCAATTACATTGATGGGTTTCTACCATCATCAATCACTAGCTAGGTGGCCTTCCTTTCCGCACCTAAACCATTTCCTCGCCCCCTTTAATAAATTTATAGAGTGCGTCTTTCCACACTTTTGATAAGTGGGATATTAAAATTTATTACCACCATTATATTTTCTCAATTTCACATGAATAATTTAACTCCACTTTCCTCTTCTTATCCCCATTAGATACCTAAGATATGCCATTTTTTTTGACTTTGAGGGAACATTAGGCAATTTCCTAATACCTATCAAGGACTTAGATTTCTAGACTTTTTTTAGAGTCAGTTTTATCCCATTAAATAATAAGTACACTTTTGATTTGGGAGTAATGAAAAATATAGGGGTGTATATTGCAAGTTATGTGAAGATTTTCTCATACATAATCATGGATTCATCTTCTTTTTTTCTTGAGGGAATGAAAATCCCTTTCAATTTTAAGTTGGAGAGTGTGAGGAAAGAATTTTAGGAAAAATATTTTATAAAATTCCTTCCACCCCATCACTTTGATCTCTTCCCCAGGATTTACACTCTTGATCAACTTACACTATTGATCAGCCTCTCATTCCATATGATAAATAATTGGTATTTTCTTATCCTGCTCAGAACATTGAAGGATGTAGAATATTTTATTAGAGGAGTTGATCCACTACTCCATAATTAAGGGATTGGATGATCAATTAAAATTCAGATACCTTTGTCACAAAAAGGTCTCAATTATAGCTTGATATTTCTTATGGAGATTTGGATATTTATCTTCATTTAGGTTTCTATTTATAGCCTAATTAAAATGAGAGAGTATATTCACAAAGTTCATGATTCCTAATCTTATCAGGTTGGGTATCTCTTTTGGGTAGTCATCACATTTCCCATTCACATTGGTTGTTTACCCAATTCCTTCCATTTCTAGCCATTGGCTAGAATAAAGGGTAAATTAGATTATTTTACTTTTAAAATATTAAACACACATATGATAATCCAATAACATTAAAGGGGTAATTTATAAATGACATTTATTCCTTAACTTATGAATTTCTAGGCTTCAATATAAGTTATCCATTATCTATTTCCCAACTTAGACTCTTATAGGAATTTTTGTTCCCTTAATAAGGGTTTGCAACAATATTTTGAATTTACCAAGAAAATCCCCTAGGAGTGTTAAACCAGGTGTACATCATGGCTTATTTTCTTGTGTTAGTTCCTGATTAGTTTTATATCAATATGGTTTTTTTGAGTTACCCATAGGTACATTTTTTGTGAGAACCACATCCACATGTAGTATCCAGAAAGGGATATATTTTTCTTAGAAACCAATTACTCTATAATTTACCAAAATTTAGGGATGTATTATTATGTTTAGTATTATCCCCATGTCTTTAATTAGACATTTCTAATATTAATCCAAAAAATAACTAAATTTTCGTCAAATACCAACTATGACAACCTTTTCCATTATTACACATTAATTCATGATTTATTAAATAATAATACACATAAAACAACCTAGAATATTGATAAGTCTAGTTTATTTGGGTAATTAGGTACATTACATAACAACTTAAAATATGGGGTACATCAACATTATTGAAAACTTCCTCGACATGCTCATAATGTTCTATCATTATTAAAACTGCACGGAATAACCTTGCGATATACATAAGAAAGGGGTGAACTATAGATCCCAGTAAGGGAATAAACATGGAATAAAATGAAGAAAGTATTACATGTTAGACAATAGTAATTTAAATGGGACATAAAATTGGTTAGAATCATAAACATGAACAAAGAGGCATGATATAACATGAATACATAAAGGAAACATGGTAAAATGCAATAACATTAAACATGATATCATAAACATATGTCAAATCCAGATACAAGATGTTATAAAATAGTATAAAATTCCCATAATGGATTAATTTCACTACCTAATCCCATACAAGAAATCTCATGATACTAAAACACCAACCAATGCATTGGAGTTCTATATAATTTTGGGCGTACCCGTCTCTTTCATATCACATATATGCATGAGTATGCCACATAGATCATATAACATAAGGGTTTACTTCATCAATTTTAACCACATGATAAATTAGTATGGGTTAAATAATATAATACCGTAATTAATTAATTATATTTAAAATTATTTGAATTTTCTTGAGTGGAAATGGGGGTGGATAATCACAGCGTAATCGCTTGGCATGAAAAAACATAGTAAAATTTCAACAGCCTAATAGAAATACATAAAGATTCATAAAATGGTTTAATTATATCATAAGGGAATTATAATAATTTGGAAAAAAATTATAGTAATAGGGATGTGGAAAAATATATCCCAACATTATGAATTAGAAATAAAAGACATGAAATAAAGAATATTCTTGAATAAAGAGGAGAAGTAAAGGATCCCTTGCCTTGAGAGGGTGATTCCAAAAGCTTGGGAGAAGCTTCTTGAGAGATTGAGGACATTGTGAAAGGAATCTAGAGAAAAAATGTCATATTAAGAATATAATCCAAGGTATTTTAATGAATATTAAAGGGATATTGTGTGGGTTTATATAGGAAGAGATAGGGGAGTTTTTTATTATTTCCCAAACTTAGGTTCTGGGCCCTATATAATAAAGTAATAAAAACACAAAACTTACCATCTTTTTTCCATGGTTTATAAAAAATAGAAGTTTTTCCCTTTATTTTATAACTCCAAGGTCCAAACACATTAAAATATTACCCATAGTGATGTGGAAGTGAGTCATGTTTACAGAAAAATAATTTTAAAACATTAAAATATAATATAGTTTTTATAGGATTCCTAAAGTCTTTATAAAATTAATCAAATGACCTAAAATTATATTATTTTAAAGAAGAAACAGATATTTAGTTTTTATACCTTTTATATCATTAATTACATCATGAAAAAAAATCTAAAAAAAATAATTTTTTACTTTTAAAATTATAATCCATATTTATTATGAAATATTTGGTTTTTGACAATAACATTTTTTGAACCCTTATAACGAATTACATTCGACTTCATAAAAAATATATTATCATTTATATTTTAGAAAAAAAATTTAATTATATTATTTCATTAAAATATAATTTATTTTTCAAATTCATTAATTCATCAAAAAGGAAAGTCATAATGTAAATTTCATATTACACAAAAATAAAATTATTGCTTTATCATATCAAAATTAAAATCATTTATAAAGTAACAATAATAACAAGTAAATTTATCCATTAATATATTGAAAATAATATATATATATATATATATTCATTTTATTAGGGTATTTATATATAGGCCTTTATTACACCAAAAAACTATCTAAAGGTAAGGTGTTTAATGTTAAGTTTTTCATGGGGTGGTTTCACATACATAGTTTGGACTGTGATCTCGATGAACTTGAACTTCTCCTATAAACAGTTTCTATCATGATTTAGTTATTGGATATTAGCTTGGTTTTGTCAATGTAAAATACCAGTGATTATATATCCATTGTAATATCTGATAATTGGTCTTCATAGGGTGAGATCCTATTGGTTGAGGCCATCAATTCCATTGTATGTGTCAATTGTATTTATCAAAACCCTATATTTATACTATTCATTTGATCACTGTTTAATGACTATATTATCAATGGTTATGACACTTAATAGTCTTTTAAATCTGATAGAATATAATAAAACCAAATATTTTAATGTTTTTCTCTAAGCATAATACATAATATGGTATTTAACTCAATCACAAAGGGAATTCTATTTATAAAAGTTCAGGTCGTTACAAGCCTACTCCCACTAGTCTACATTAACTAAGCGTGGTATTAGTTTTTTTCCATTATTAATTGTTATTATATTATTTCAAATATCCATTTAAAAATGAATAATATATTAATATATTATAATTTAAAATTTCCACAATCCAAATATTTTAATATATTCATTATCCTTGATATTACATGATTGTGTATCATGCCTTTTTTTAAGACAAGAGACATTGGTAAAAGCTATACAACCGTAAACTAAAACAATAATTGGTATTTATTTCATATCCTTAAAAATTACAAGGAATGAGACATATAAACCACCAAAATTAAAATCTATAAAGGATATTTTCAACAAAAAATTGAGTTCCACTCACTAGATATACACTACGCATGATCTAGTAAAAATCAAGCACTTCATATTAAAAAGGAACCAAACCCATTAAGTTGAAAACCCCTAAATGGAGAAATAATAAAAATACAAGAATGGACTAATAATTCTTATATATATCATAATTAGGAAAAATATAGGGTAGTGACACAAAAAAAACAAGCTTATGGATCCCACTACACAACCCTAGTAAAAATCAAGTTATGCTTTCTAGGACCCTTGCCTTAGGAAAACGTTAGATCAATATTTTTATCCTAACATTTCAACTCAGATACTTACATAAATATTGAAAAAGTTTGATATGATATCATCCATCTAAATGGACTAACTCTAGTGTTATGGTGATGAAAAATTATACTTATACCTGTCTGTGAGCCACATCAAGGAGAAGATCATTTTTACTCAATCATTCAATAATTATAACCTACTTAATTATTCATTTTTTAGTGATTTAGTGATTTAATATGCCTTTATTTTTTAATAAATTTCATATTTAGATAAAATACAGATAACTAAGAAAAACTACGTTTTCATTTATTTATAAAATTATAAAAAAGGGAAGTCCATCCACAATCTGAAGTATCTCATTGAAAATACAGAAAAAAATAATAACTATAAAAAAATTAATTTCTTTTACCTTAAAAAACATCCAAAACCTTATGAGTATTATTTAGGGACTAATTAAAGTTCATTCTATGGTCAAATTCCTCTTCTACCAATGTTCGTGTTTGTTTGGCATAATCATTTTTCTCTAAAATTCTTCTTTTGATGGCTTCAATACCAGTGTTTTATAATGATAAATGATCCTTAAATCCTTCCACATGATACTTATATTTTCATAGTTCTATATTCTACCTAGATATCCAATCATAAATTTTAGCTTCCCCAAAAACCCAATGAAACATCTCTACAATACCATTTTCCAGAGCTTTTGCATGACGATTAACAAGTTCATAATAGATGAGTTATCATTCTCAATCCATTTAATACTCTCTAGAGATTATATCTTGATGGATGATGGTATAGAAGAGTCATTAGTCAAACCCACAAGTTCTAAATCCATGGAATAGTTGACAAATAATTTCTACTTTATCAACATTATTCTCCAAAGGAGTCTCTGTGATAATAGTGAAAACATGACGCCAAGACCATTTTCTCACATGCTATATTTTGAGAGAATCATTAGGATATAGACTCTTTTTACTCATTATTACAAATATATAGTCTATAATTATATTCATTACATATATTCATGATTTAATTAGTGATACCTTTTGTTATTGATTTTTAGTTAAATTAAATAATTGGATTGATAAGGGTGACACCTAATGGAGAAGTTCCTGACATCATCATAGTGAGAAAAATGTCAATAAAATAACCAGTAACCTTGGTCAACATTACTAGTTCTATACCACTCCCAATACCAAGGGTACTTCTAGATGAAAATTCTACACAATGCTTTAAATATTTTTCCATATGATTTTCTATCCTAGAAACTAGTTATAAAATCATGGAAAGTGAGGTACTTTGAGAAATAAATTGATTATTTACCCAGTGAATATGTGACCCTAACATTCCATATTTATAATACTCCACCCATGATTTGGAATATTCCCATGATAGGTCAATCAATGCACCAATGGATGGAACTATGATTTTGATTCTTTTATCCTCAAAAATTAGCAACAACTAAAATTGATGGAAGATGGATAGATGTTACTCCCTATTAACCTCAGTAATTTGTAATAACATTTCTTATTATAGACATATAAACTATCATGATAACCTATAAGTGGTTTAAGGTTCAAAAATGATTTTCCTATCTATTTGAGAGTCCATAATCCCTTCTCAAAAATATATGATTGAATAACAATGTATAGGTTGTCCCCACAATTGTATGTTAATATTCCAAAAGGTAAAATATGAGGAATAAAGGTAAAGTTGAGGGGATTTATAAACATCGTAATATATCCATCAACATATATATATTTAGGGTGAACAATAGTAATATTGAGAAACTTTTGGTTAAAAAATGAGGAATTTTGGTGATATTTTGATATTAATAACATTGAAATTATTTCACCATCCATCCATGTAAAAATTGGAATTTTTTAGTAAGGGGATTTAGATACCTTCCTTATTGTATGTGAACTAAAAAACTATAAATATGAGCAAGGATGGGTACATCCATGTTAATGTCTTATCCTTGTGACAAGTAACATCATCATCAAGGTGCCAATCCTGATACCTGAATGATTATCACGGGCTTGGAAAATCCATCCTCCTAATAATATGGTGAAAATCATCTAGCATAAGATATGACGTTATATCTATTCATATTTTATAACCCTATGTGGTGTATTGACCCTCTGTTAGGGTATCCTGATATAATCTCAGAATATATCGAGACTGTTGAGTATGGTGGTTGTTGGTGCACCAAACCATTATCCTTGGCTTGCTAGGTCATTAGAATATTCTCACCCTCTCACTAAACGTGTTAATTGAACTGGTATGAAGATATTTTTCTAATGTCTTCTTTGTCATATTTAATAAGTCCCTCTCTATGGGAGAAAGTTATTACATATATACCCAATTGTTTTCCATATGGAGGAACTCATCATACATCACCCCCCAAGAATTAGTATTCCTTCCAATTTTAAGATACCCCATATTATAATACTAACTAAACCGCATGGTAGATGGAATGTGATGGTGTTTGAATACCAATGGTTGATCAGTTTGGGTAAGACCTAGTTTATGGATACTTCATAAATTAGAAAATTCATACCATTTGTCATAAAACAATGATTTCCAATCACTCAATAAATTCTATACAGCTCCAATGCACACAAAAATCCCAAGCCCATTCATCAGATAAACTCCCATTGTACCATTAGTCCCACTTTGAACTTCATCCTCCAATGGAATTATCTAGTCAAAGGTTAAAAATTAAGTGGTATTCTGGAGTGGTGGTTTATAGTGGAATATCATGGCTATCTATGATATCTTGATTCCATTAAGAGACATTCAAAATGATGAAATTTACTTGAATTGACTCTGGGATTATATGACCTCTAAAATATATGTTCTCTTGAACAAGATTTTAGGAAACCTCAAACCAATAAGATGGAAATAATTGACTGGCAGTCAGAATTCAAGTGGCTTCTTGTAACCCAAAATTGTATATAGGTAGTCTTACAGACAATAGATAATCCCAAAACTAAATTTTAAGAAGATTATTTGGAATCCCATCAAGGGGAATAATATGGTATCAAGGGTTACCCTCAATATTTCTAATGATTAACATTTTCCACTCAACTATAGTCATTGAATCAGATAGGTTCATCAGCTAATAATCCATAATATCTTAAAAAACTATTTATAAATAATCGAAATCCAAAGAAAAGAAAAAAAATAATCGATATTTGATTGTCTAAACCATTTACATATCATAAGATGCGTTATGCAGGCAGTATGGAACAAACTCTATGTGAGCTAAAACATTTCTATATGAAACGATATCCAACCAAAAAGTGTTAATAATAATTTTTGGGACCCTTAGTATATGAACCTATATTGGTTTGGGAAAGATTAATGGATTTATTTCATAAAGGATGATCCCTGCATGGAAAGAACTGTTGTAGTGAGATCAGAGATGACTAAAAACCACCTTTTCTCACTATGTGACAAATAAAACTACGTAAATCATTTATATAGGGTTGGTCCCCTCTCCTAATATGTTATTACACCATAATGATCCTATATAAGAACCAATTTTATTTCTTGGTATATAATCCTTTTCATTTCAATCAGACAAAATTTATATGGGGGTATATTTTTAGGCTCTCAAGTTTGCAAATATTCTGAGAAAGGTATTTGAAAAATCTTTGTTAGACAACTATGGGATCAAATAAATGAAAATCAGATTATATTTGGAAATGGACTTGAAACCATATAGTAATTATTCTTTTATTTGTAGAACACCTAGAATACTAACAGAAACTACTCATTCACCCCCACCCTACAATGATATTCATTTATAGAGAAAGGAATTTCCTTGCTACCCTTAGAAAAGAGATTTGTTTATAGAGTGATTTGGTCTCTCTATTCCCCCCTCAAATGATATTCATTTGTAGGAAAAATCATTTATTTTAAGATTTTTTCATAGCGTATAAAATGTTTTGTGGATTTCTATTTATGGAAAACGGTTTTTACACCTTCTATAAATACTCAATTATCCTCCATCAACACACATGCAGGGAAATAGAGAGACAAAGAGATATTTGAGAACTAGAGACAGGCGATAGGAGAAAGTCCAATTGGGAAAATTCTTTCTAAGGAACCTTGAGACTCGGTCTCACCGCAAACCACATGTAACTTGATCACTATAAAGGAATCCTTTATAAAAATTCCTTGACCATAAAGGAAATATTTTTTGAAAGGGTAGGCACACTAGATCATCAAAAAGGATATTTTATATTCTATGAAGAAATCCCTCCATGAGGTAACACCCTTTACCAAGGACCAATTTATGATTTTCCCATATCAAATAGTGATACTAATATAAAAAATGGAATGTCCCCAAGGTATTTACCTCTCTTATATCAACACACTCTTTCCATGTATTATTTGGATTTATCTTGGACCCTTTTCAAAGTATCCAATTTTTTCTCTCACATTAAAGACAAAACTAAAGTAAGATCAAAGTAAGACCTCCCCTATGGACACCAGACTGGTATGATCACATTATTAGGAAGACCAGATTTCCCCCCTTTCGATCATAAATTCCCTTGGTAAATTTTTTTCCACCTATCCTTCCTAATTAAAAGGGTATTTGGGTTCTTTGTGATTATACACCTCCTTATTAAGGATGACCCCAATCCTAAACATAGTGGTATGAACTTTCTCAATTTAGTAATTGGTTCTCATTTCTCATATGCTACCTGAAACATAAAGAAAATCGAGTAGCATATGCACCTTATGTTCTTAAAATAGTTTATGTGTAACACCCATCCTGAGGTTTTTAATTAGGAAAAAATATGAAAATGGGGATCCCTCTTGGAGTAAATACCTAGTATTTGTTCTTTACCACCCCACCATAGCCTCTCCCTCATCAAACATTAGATGAGGATTAGATTATTCAAGGAATCCATCTTGGAGTAAAACCCTAGTATTTATTTAAGGATTTTATGTTCCTCATACCTTCCATCCCCCCTTTCATTAAAATTAGTGGATGAGAAAGTAAATTCAGTTATAGGCTTCCTGTTAAGGGGTAACACTTATTTTAAACTAATTATGAAACATTTTTGGCCTTCTAGAATCCCATTTTTCTTACACCTAGAGTGAATATAATGGGATTAGGGAATCAATATGATCATGTCACTAGAATAATTGAAATTCCATCCTTGGTCCTCCTCCTCGGGTTTTTGCCCCAACTATTCTAAACTACATGGTCTTTGATTCTCATCCCATTTTGATTCATAGGAAGCCTCCTTGAGGTTCAAACCCAATATATGCAATCCATCACCACTCTTATTGGGCCATATTCATATTGAGAATATGCCCCCACCCAAATGGATTCATTTATTTTGATCCCTTTAAATTATGAAAGGTCCACTCAATCATAATACACACACCTACAAAACTACATGGGATTTTATTCATGTCTCGAAGAGATTAGTAGTATGTCTCCCTAGGGTTCAAGCCTAACATATTCAACCCATTATAATCCTTATAGGTCCATATTCCTATTAAGATCACTCCCCCAACCATAGAGTTATTTTTATTCAATTTATTTTCAATAATAAAGGGTTGCTCATGTGTAATCCCCACACTAGTATTTTCTAGGAACCTTTCACCATGATGTCCTTACTGCATGATGTTAAACTTTAAGGTATGGTTCGTATCACATGACTCTAAAAGGTATGACATGTCCCATTGAGTGGAACTGAACTATGTGTGTTACGATTCCTCTCATTATGATATATAGGAAACACCATTTGGGTCCCAATCCCTACATCAAGATAAAAAACATCTCCCCATATAATGATAATTTCTAGAGTGTCCAATTATGAGGCTTTAAATCATAATTCCTTAATATAAGGTATAAAAAAGTATATAAAAAAACTATATGAAAAGGAATATAATAAATACAAGTGGATATATCAATAGAGAACCTCTGATAAATATAGATGGTTACATTGATGCGGAAACTACGATACAAATAGATGTTCACATCCGCATATGCCAATAACTAATTACAAATATATGAGGGTTGACCATCCCCATATTGGGATTTGGGAAGGATTAAAAAACACATATTAAATTTATAAGAGATTTCAAGATTATGAAACAATTACCCCTAGATGGATGTGATGAGTCGGACCTCTCATATTCTCCACCAATTTGATTTATTAAGACTCACTGGAAAAAATACCCCAATGATAGCTTGACTTTAGAAATAAAGTTAGTATCCTATCACAGATGTAGGAACCATTATGTGTTTCTAGTTCCATGAATAAACCACATTGTAATTCATCTTAATGGTGTGAGTAATTCCCCAAAGATACGAATAACCACACATTCCACTTTATGTGAGAAACAATAGGCATCCCTTATATATTATTACCCTTATATACCACAAGTGATTCTAATATTTTACTATTTTTTATAATGATCTATGTATCCTTATGCACGAGGACTTTACCTTTTTCTAAAGGGTATCCTTAGGCATAATCTAAATCAACCCTTACATACTATAGAATTTTCAAAATTTTCCAGAAATTAGACCCTTAAACACAAAACCCTAATATATGGGGACTTAGGTGAATTTCTAGAAAATTGATTCTCAATGAATTTAAATCATAGCCTATGATTTAACCAATCATACACAATAATTCAGTGTCCTATAACTTTTCTGGAATATTTATAATTTATGTATAGGATTCTTAATTCATCTAAAAATTATTTAAGCCTCTCTAAATCGTTTTAAAACATCCTCATCCATTTAAACTCATATAAAATTGATTAAATTAATTCTAATAAATTATCAGTTCGGATGATATTGATCTTAACAACCTATCAAACAAAAATACACCATGCCACAATATCTAAAAGTTTTGGTGTGAACATACACATAAATACCTCATTCAAGCCTAAATGTCATGTTTCCCCTTATAATGGTTTAAACTTTAGTATCCCTTATCCATGTCATGATTCCCTACATCACGGTGTGGTGTTTTGCATACATCTAAAATTCAATTTAAATCCACCCAACCATAACTCAAAAACTCACCTGAGCACCCAAAAAACTCATAGGCCTCTGATCATATAAGAATATGTGACACCCTGTGACCACGATTCTCTAATAATAGTTACTGGACTAGTAGTCACATTGTAATCATAAGAATTCCTCCCCATACACTAAAGTCTACTAACTGACAGTAAGGTTTTATTGGGTGATAGTTAGGTGACTATAATTTCTACTGATAATAATAATAATAATATAAAAGTGACTAATCTATATAATAGAAGTAATTTTATACAATTATAACAACAAGATGTAATAAAAATGTTAATAACCAGATAATATCTATAATCCATGTTATTCGTACAATGTAAAAAAATATCTTCAGTGGAACAATCATTTGTTTTCATAATTAAAACAATCTAAAAGATCACCAACCCAGCACTAAGGAATCACCCAGCCCGTCTTCCAAAAGTCTTGTTATCAAGCTTACACACCTCTGTATGCCCCTTCTCACTAAGCTCTGAACCTCAGTCCAGATCCCTTAATTTTATTCAAAACTATAAAGTTTTTACACATCCTGAAGGGTCGTTGACAGGTTAGATTATGAATTCAGTAGGGTACATCAAATGGTATCTCTATATTACATCCATACATATATTAGTGTATGAAAAAATTTAAATAAATGAAAATTAACTCAAATGAAATAATTAGCTCCACTTTTTCTTAATAGTCAAAAGTAAAACTTTAGCTACCCTAACTAATGAAAAAGTGGAATGATAAATCCACAATATGTCATAACTAATGATATCTCAACCTTCCAACCATTTATATATCACATAGTTACATATCAACGTAACCATATACAATATATGGACCCACCAACCCACATTTTCATATAAACCTTTAAATTCAACATGATTTCTTTGATTAATTCCTAGAATTCATATCACAAGTCCCACAGAGTTCAATATCCTTTAACAACCTATCGGATCAATAGCCCAGTGAACCCCATGCATGGAGATATCCATACTTCCATAATCCCTTCCCAATGACCCCAATATAAGTGATGGTCCTTAGCTTTAATCTGATGGTCTCACACACCATCAATCATATCCTTCTACAGTGAGAGACTACCTCGTATTAATGGTCAACACCATCTCTTATGACTATTAGTCTATGGAAGCCTCCACTACCAATGAGTAGTCAACATCGCCTCATTGGGTCTTATCCTAAGTTCATAGGATCCCAATTATCCATCAGCCAACCTAGGTTAGAATCTGTAATGCCCCAACCCAAGAATCCTGTAGCTGGTGAATTGTTTTAATACATTGGTGTGATACAAGGAATCATGTCCCGAAGGACCGATTAGTTTAGCAACCATGGAAAATATATTACATTCATCAACCTTATGTTATAATTAAAAACACAAACTAAAACATAGATAATTCTTTTAGAACACCATTATTCTCCAAGATTAACCCTACATATCAATCATAAAACACTTCTTAGTATCCTGGGAAAATAAAATTTAATAAATGGGTGAGATCATATGCTCATTAAGGGTAAAAAATATAGTTAAAGCTATCATAAATAAGAACAATATTTTAAGGAAAGTTATAAAACTGAAATACAATACTTTTAAACTTATACCTGAACATAATATGGAAAGAATAAATCAAATAATTCCATTTAAAAATTCACATAGAAATTATACTAGTTGAATAATAACATGTTATATCAATAACTAATCTCATAATGAGGGAATTCATAATGTTAGATATTTGAAACATACTATCGAGTCTTCATCTAAGACATCTAAAAATAAATGGTTAAGTCCACAGCCAAATCCATATCTAAAAATAAATGGCAAAGGCCTTAGAAAAGTCCATATATAATTTGTATCATGAGACCTTATTATGCATTGAGGGGCTATATCAGGCCTCACCCATCACATACTAAGTCCAATTCATTCCTCTTGTGAAAAGGGAGAAACATAACCTAAACATTCATATTAAAACTAGCATACAAAATATTAATACTTTAACCATAAACCATGAACGGTATAAACATTGAACATCCATAGTCAAATATATCATAAACCCTTCAATAAAAAATAGAATATTGTGTCAAAATAATTCAACCTTAAATAATCATAAAATCAAATAAAGGATGTTGACATAGGTGAAAAAATTTAATAAATCCATTAAAAATATTTGATAGAAATATCCATTTTTTACTTTAAAATAATTTAGAAGTCATATAATTATAAAAGACAACATTTCTTTTGAAAATAACCTTATAATATTATATGAAAATATTCAAAATTTTAAGGTGTCATAAAGTCAGAAAATATCTTCTTGCGCTGTATAAATTAAAAAAACATTCTTTATTTAATTTGTTGAAAAGGTTATAAAGCACCTAATTTGGAAAATGACGGAAACATTCCTTTCAAAAAACTTATAAAAAGTCAAAACTGGGTAGATATGTCTTTAAAAATTGTCTATAACATTTTAAAATACATTTTAAGAATCATGGACATGGATGATAAAGATGTCCCAGTAGATACTTACATATAAACAATCTTAGATAATAAAGAGATTGTAAAACTAACCCTTACCATGTAATTTCCATTAGTATATGGTGTTCTAAACTCTGGTATAATGGTTAAAGTATGTTGTTAAATTATACTAGAACTTTATACATATTTATGATATCATATATGGTCCTATTATATCATTGTGCTTCAATATTACCATTATTTCAGGTGTTAACTACTTCGTTTTCCCATTCATGTTTTGCCATGTAAGTCATGGTTATTATGGATGGGATGTATTTTACGCTTATATATAATTAAATTAAGTTCCTAATAAAATTTTTTACTCATCTTATAAATATTATAATCATTCTTTAATTGTTAATGTGGATAATAAATCTCACCGTATAGTGCAGATGGTAGGTCGTACGTATGCACGAGCAACGATATCATTCCCTTGATGGTGAAATGGTATTGAATTAGATGTTATATGAATTATACATAATATGTATCATGTTATATTAATTATTTATATCCATTATACTAAACATTATATCCATAAAATTAAAGTAGTTTTGAATAAAAAATTACACCATGGTGAGGAGATGGTAAGTCATACGTACACACGCATTGTGATATTGTTATTTGTATGATGGATAAAATTAATAAAAGGTTGTCTCATAATTATAATAACATTTTATAATGTAAAAGATACTGGATTTATTACTCTAGTATGAAATCAATATATAAATAGGAATTACAAGGAGAAAAGAACTATGAATGATGTGATAAAACAATTACCTCTTCTTCGTTGGACTTCCTTTGGATCACCACTTGGGGACACTAGGGATGGCCATTTTGGAAAACCAAAACCACTGAAATTTAAGTAATAATTTTTACAGTATAATTGTTCAGGTTTGTGTTGATATAGAAGGCTCAATGATGTGTGAGGAAGTGTGGGAGGAGATTCCCTTTTATAAGAGATGAGAAGGGAATTTTATGAAACTCTCAAAATAATAAAATATAATAAGACTATTATAGATCTAAATAAAAAAAATGTCCCATAAATAAAAATTATTATAAATTTTAGACCATATATTATCCCCTTGTTATTATATAATATATTTGTGATTTTTAAATATTTTAATAATAAATTAATTCAATAAGATATTATGATGTTTAAATTTAATATTATTCATCTAATTTGAATTAAAATACAATAAGAAAAGGTGGTAATTCAAATATAATTCTTTCACAGATATGTAATATATCATATATATCTATGAAATTTTTTAGACACATTAAATAATAAAAAATATAATGAAATTAAAATTATTAAAATCATTTATTCTATTTTTATGTTAATTGAATAAATATTGTTTTATAATTAAAGATACTTTTAATGTAATTATATAACTTTTAAAAATTAAAAATAAATTTATATAATTAAAATAATTTAATTTATATCAAAATAGACATTTCTATTCATTCATATCTTGATTTTTTCCCTATGTTGGCACATAAAATATATTAAAATACAAGATAGTGATATTTTGTAACTATCTTTGATTTAAATAATATATAAATTATTTTCATGTACAAGTGTCCATTAAACAACTGAAAATCTATCATAATGTGATAAATGTTGAATATTATTCATCGAATAATTTTTTTTCACATTTTGGTTTTATTTTAAATCTTATAAATTTGATTTACCCTTAAATAATTCCTTTTACTCTTACCATGAAAACATGATTTTTTATTATTGTGGGGTAATATAGACACATTAAAATGTCAAAAGATCCATAAATGGACCATTGGTGACATATTTAACTTCATCCCAATTATTTGGCAAAGTTTATACTTTTAGGGATTTTATATAATTTTATAAAATATTATTTACTTTAAAATATCAAATAGTGTCAATTTTGACCTGATTCATTAGTTGTCATTTTAAAAATATCATAACATAAGGATATGTTCGAACAAACTCCTTTAAACCACAAATAACCTGTTAAATCAATCCATAAAATTAGTTGATGACATTAATTCACTCAAATTATATTTATTTTAATATTTTTAATATCATTTATTTGACATTTCTATTAATAAAATAATTTATGTATCACTATTGAGTCACCATTAATGGTAATTATTTAATATATAAAAATTATATATAAATTTATATGATTTATTTAATTTTATAATATTTATATATACTAACTATATTCTATTTTATCTCTTTGAAACCCCTATGTTAAAATTAATATACTTATATAAAATGAGAGTGTTATATTTTATCACATTAATTGATTTTTAGTATTATTAATGTCATTTTCACGTGCAAGTGGACATTATGGGATTAAATTTAGAAATATAGATGATAAGGGTAAAATTTATTCATAAAATAGGATTGTTACAGGTGTTAAGGTAATTTATAATATTAATTTTACCTTTAATTGCCCGATTTACCATAAATCGTGGTAATAATTTTTTTTACTAAAGTTACAATTCATAATGCCCAAAAATAAAAGTAGCCTATTTAAATTAATTAGGGCCCACTAATTTCAAATATGGAATCCGTTTTAAAAAATGTAAAATGTATAAGTTTAGGTGATTAATTTAAAATTAATCCCCATTGTCAAAACGAGAAAATGAGTTTTCCAAATGTAAAAACCATCAAAAGATTAACATGTGTTTATATATAATTTTAAGGTTAAAATAATTCCAATGATATAAATTATATTAAATTATAAAAATATAATCTAATTTTAATTTGAAATAATTAATATGTATACTTTAACACTATAAATTCTTTTTATTAAAAAGGTTATTTTCAATTAAAATTTAGTATTTTTCACTATTTATCAAAAATTAAAAGTTATCAAAAAAACATCAAAAATGTATCCAAATGGAATTTTTATGTCCCTATTTTAAGAGGATGTTTATTTTTTCCAAATTTAATATATCAAAGTGTCAAATATTGGATTTAAAAAGGGTTCACCATTAAAAGGTAGAAAAACTACATTATTTGAAAAATATTTTTTTTGTCCAAAAAATTGAATTCTTTCTTATATCATGTCTAGAAAATACATAATATTAATATTAAAATTATATCGCATATATAAAATTCAAAATATGGTTAATACTATTCATAACCACTAATTTAATGGCTAGGTAATATATTATATTAAATAATATTATTTTATTAATATATTTTTATTCGGTAAAATGGGGTCTTACATGTAACGCAACCCAACTCATAGTTCTGTGTAGTATAATATTAACAAGTCATTGTGTAAAAATAAATCAAAAAACAAAATTAAATTTAAATTTTAATTTCTTTGGTTGTTACATTCTCCCCACTAATAAATTGCATCCTCACAAATTGAAATTGCACATAGAAAATAAAAGGTTGATACTAAAAAATACCTTTTTGGAAAACCCACATTGGAAACAGGGTTTAAAAATTATAATCCTAATAATAGGGAAAGAGAAATGTGACAGTCACCATAAAATTTGGATTTTGAATAGGATAACATTAGTGGCAAGTACATATATGTACTTGGAGAAAAAATATAAATATTTATAGGGAGTGATTGGGGTCATTAATCACAAACAAGGGAATAATCAATGGAAAATTTGTGGCCTCAAAGCCATAAATCTATGATGATTAAAATACCATTGTTTAAATTTATTTTTAACTTTATATACATATTTAAGATAATATATTTTTTTAGATACTTTTTCTTAGAGTTGAGGGATTATTTTACTATATAGATAAGTACTTGAGAAAACATACTTAATTCCATAAATGTTATCCTCTAAATTATACTATAACCTCAAAAAATAATATAAACTATTCAACTTACTCCATTCCAACCTTAAGAATCTACCAAAATACTTCCATCCAAATTCACTATCCAAAAAGGTATTGAAATTTCCAAAATTAATCATAATATCAGATTCCCCAAACAATGTAATGTAGCTATTATTTTCACATACCAAATATTTGATGACCTTTTAATCTTTAAGGATAACTCTTATGCCTCAAAATCCTTAGAGAATAAGTACTGTAATAAAATCATTTTATATCTCATGAATCTTATAACCATAGAACCATTGATGTAATAATTATTAAATCCAAGTACAAAATAACCTTAATCATTTAAATTTAATATTAAACCATTGAATATTCTTCAACATATTATTCTGTATTAACTCCTTAATCTCATTTAACATTTTTAGTCTCTTTTTTTCAGTAGTATAACTATTACTTGTATAACCTTGTTGATTCTAACCATTGACCAAAAATCAAAGCACCAAGTGAGAAACACAAATCATAGTGATATAGTCATGAAAATTTATTTATAGGATATCTAAATGATTCCATCTTATTCTCAATACATAATTCCATATGATTAACCAAGGTCATACATTAATAAATCTAAAAGATTATATCTTATACTTATACTTATCCTCAAAGTTATTCATAGGTTGATGTTTTCTAGTATTTTATTTCTTAATATAATTTCCAAGCATGTTGTTAAACTTCTTATAATTACAACTGAAACGCCCTAACACCAGAATCATGGAGCCAATGCATTATTTTAATACATTGGCTTGATATAAGGAATCATGTCTCGAAGGACTGACCAGTTTAGCAGTCTTGGAAAATATATTACATTCATCAACCTTGCGTTACAATTCAAAACATAAACTATAACATAGATAATTCTTTGAGAATGAAATTATTCTCCAATATTAACCCTATATATCAATCATAAAACACTTCTTGTAATCCTAGTAAAATAATACATAAGAAATGGGTGATCTCATATGCTCATTAGGGTAAACAATATAGTCAAATATATCATAAATAAGCATAAACTTTTAGGTCAAGGTATAAAACTAAAATACAAGAATTTTAAACATAAACATGAACATAATATAGTAAGAATAAATCACATAATTCCATTTAAACATTCACATAGATATTATACTTGTTGAATAATCACATATGATATCAATAACTAAACTCATAATGATGGAATTCATAATGTTGGATATTTAAAACGTACCATCGAAGCCTCATCCAAGACATCTAAAAATAAATCATTAAGGCCTCACCCAAATCCATATCTGAAAATAAACGGGCAAGGCCTTGGCCAAGTATATATCTAGTTTATCTCACTAGACCTACTGATACATCGAGGGGCTATAGAAGCCCCGCCAATCACTTACTAATTCTGATGCATTCCTCTTATGAAAAGGGTAAAACATAACATAAACATTTATATTAAAACTAGCATAGAAAATGTTAATACTTTAACCATAAAAATGAATGGTATAAAAATGGTAAATCCACAGTCAAATATATCATAAACCCTTTAATAAAAAATTGAATATTTTATCATAATAATTCAACCTCAAATAATCATTAAATTTAATAAAGGATATTGACATAGGTGAAAATAATTTAATAAATTCATTAAAACGCTTTCAGGGAAATATCTATTTTTAATTTGAAATAATTTAGAAGACACAAAATTATAAAATAAAACATTTCTTTCGAAAATAACCTTATAATTTTGTAAGTAAATCTTCAAAATGTTACAGCGTCATAATGGTGGAAAATACCCGCTTGTGCCATTTAAGTTAAAAAAATTATATTCTTAATTTGTTAAAAATGTTATAAGGTACCTTGTATGGAAAATGATGGAAAGATTCTTTTCAAAAAAAAATTAAAAAGCTAAACATGGGTAAAAATTTCTTTAAACAATTTTTTATAACAGTTTGAAATGCATTTTAAGAAACATGGACATGGATGATAAAGATGTCTTAGTAGATACTTAAGTATAAACAATCTCAGATAATAAAGAGATTGTGAAATTAACCATTACCTTGTACTTTTCATTATTTGAGGGTGCGTTATACTTCTGAATAATGGTTAAATTATGTTATTAAATTATACTAGAACCATATAAATATTTATGATATCATATATGGTCCTGTTATATCATAGTGTTTCAATATTACCATTATTTTGGGTGTTAACTGCTTCCCCTTCCCATTAAAGTTTTGTTGTGTAAGTCATGTTTGTCATTAATATGAGGTATTTGACTCATTTAAATAATTAAATTAAGTTCATAATCATTATTTTTTCTCATCTTATAAATTTATAATCATTCTTGAATTATTAACGTGGAGAATGAATTTCACCGCGTCATGGAGACGGTAGGTCGTATGTACGAATTAACAACGATATCATTCCCTTGATGATGAAATAGTATGGAATTGGATGGTATATTAATTATAAATAATTAGTATCATGTTATATTCATTATTCATATCCATTTTACTCATATTTATATACATCCAATTAAAGTATTTTTGAATAAAAAAATTACACCACAGTGTGGAGACGGTAAGTCCTACGTACACACGCATAGTGATATTGTTATTTATAAGATGGATAAAATGAATAATAAGGTTGTAAAAAAATTATAAGAATGTATAATAGTGTATAATATGCTGTAGTTATTACTATATTATGCAATCAACATAGAAATTGTAAGTAGAAGAAGAAAAGAACTTGGAAGTAGGTGATAAAACAATTACATCTTCTTCATTGGACTTCCTTTTGATCTCCTCTTGGGGACACTAAGGAGGGTATTTTTGGAACACCAGGACCTCAAAAAGCTAAATAAGAGTTTTTATAGGATAATTGGGTAGATTTTGGTCGATCTATAAGGCTCAAAGAGATGTGAATAAGTGGGATATGAGATGTCTTTTTATAAGAGAGGGTATGGGCACTTCAGGAAACTCTCAAAATATTAAAATATAATAAGAATATTCTTTATCTAAATAATTAAAAGTGTCCCATAAATTAAAATTATAATAAATTTTAGACCATATATTATCCCCTTGTGATTATGTAACATTTTTGTTATTTTTTAATAATTTAATAATAAATTAATTCAATAAGATATTATTATTGCCAAATTTAATACTATTCATCTAATTTGACTTAAAATACAATAACTCAAAGTGGTAATTCGACTATAATTCTTTAAAAAATATATAATATATCATATAGATCTACTATTTTTTCACATTAACTAATAAAAAATATAACAAAAATTCATATTATTAATATCATTTATTCTATTTATTATGTTAATTGAAAGTATATTATTTTAGAATTGGAGGGACTTTTAAGGTAATTATATAACTATTAAAAATTAAAAATAGATTTATATAATGAAAAAAATTTCATTTATATAAAAATAGACATTTATATTCATTCATATATTGATTTTGGCCATATGTGGACACATAAAAGTTATTAAAATGCAAGATAGTGATATTTTGTAACTGTCTTTGATTAAAATAATATATAATTTATTTTCAGGTACAATTGTCCATTAAAAAACTAAAAATAGATCATAATGTGATAATTATTTAATATTATTCAACCAGTAATTTTTTTGGACTTGTTTTGTTTTTATTTTAAACCTTATAATTTTGATTTACCCTTAATTAATTCTTTTAATTCTAACCATGACAACATGACTTTTTATTACTACGGGTTAATATAGTCACTATAAAATGAAAAATGAGACATAAATGGACCATTTTTTAAAATATAACTCCATAAAAATTATTTTCTGGAAGGTTAGGTTTTTAGGAATTTTATATAATTTAATAAAATATTATTTATTTTAAAATATCAATATTATCAATTTTGACACTATTTATATGTTGACTTTTTAAAAATATCATAACATAAGGATATTTTAAAATAAACTGCTTTAAACCATCAATAAAATATCAAATAAATCTAAAGAATTAGTGGATGACATTAATTCACTCAAATTATATTTATTTTAATATTTTTAATATCGTTTTTTGACATTTATATTAATAAAATGATTTTTGTATTGTTATTGATTCATCGTTTATAGTAATTATTTAATCTCTAAAAATTATAAATAAATTTCTATTATGTAGATAATTCTATTATATCTCTATATACTACATTTAGTTGATTTAATCTTCTGCTAATAACTATATTAAAATTAATATACTTATATAAAATGAGAGTGTTATATTTTGTCACATTCATTGATTTTAATATTATTAATGTCATATTCATGGGAAAGTGGAAATTAAATGATTCCATTTAAAAAAGTAGATTATTAGGGTAACATTTAGTCATAAAATAAGATTTTGATAGGTGTTAAGGTAATTTATAATATTAATTTTACCTTTAATTACCCGATTTACCATTAACCGCGGTAATAAAAAAATTTACTAAACTTACTATTCATAATGCCCAAAAATAAAATTATTCTATTAACATAATATGGACACAATTATTAAAAATATTTAATCCAATTTTTAAAATTTTAAACATAGAAGTTACAGTGATTAATTTAAAATTAATCCTCATTTTCAAAATGAGAAAATGGTTTTTTCAAAAGTAAAAACCATCAAAAGATTGAAATGTGTTTATATCTAATTTTAATGTGAAAACATTCCCAATTACCTAAATTATATTAAATGATAAAAATTTAAAAAATAATTTAAAACCATTCAAATTTATAATTTAACACTATAAATGTTTTTGATTAAAAAATTTATTTTCAATTAAAATTTAGTATTTTTTATTATCCATCAAAATATGAAAGTTATCATAAAAACACCAAAAATTTATCCAAACTAAATTTTTATGTCACTATTATAAATAGAAAATTTATGTTGTCAAATTTAATATATAAAAGTGTAAAATATTATATTTAAAAAGGGTTCTCCATTAAAATGTTGAAAAACTGCATTATTTGAAAAATAATTCTTTCATCTGAAAAATTGAATGTTTTCTTATATAATGTCTAGAAAATAAATAAGATTAATGTTAAAATTATATCAAATATATAAAATCTATAATGTGGTTAAAACTATTCATAACTTTTAGTTTAACGGCTAGGTTATATATTATATTAAATGATAAAATTTTATAAATATATTATTTTTTGGTAAAATTAGGTCTTGCATGTAACCCAAGCCAACACGTTGTTGTGTGTAGTTTAAACATAACATGAATTTGTGTAATGATTAATAAATAACCAAATTAAATTTATATTATAATGTCTCATGGTGTTATATAAAGATTATAAATAATCCTAGGACACAACACTGAAGAACCTCCATCGCCGCCTAAGAACCATGCACCCAACCACAGTGATGGTCAACGCCATTCTCCTCACCCTGATGAACCAAGTCACCTCACTTCTGATGATCAACATCACCGGTAATCACACAGTTCAGGCCCAATGCATTTCAATAGTATCAAGTCATCTATAATTTCACTATAAGAATTTTTATAATCAAAATCATATTTTCCAACCAATCATGTAACCCCATATCACATATGTTATTCCATAATAGGCTCAACTATACCATTTCACACATGATACTACCCTCTGGTATCCCCCAAGACCCCTAAATACTCCAGGGAGAACATACCTAGTCTAACCCTAACCACACCTCTTATTCCTATTTATCATAAATCACATAATAAACATATTAATTTAATAGAAATATTGGCACCACCGGCATTATGATCAAATACGTATATTAATCAAATATAGGATTTTAGTTCAGGATCAAATTGTGAGAATCAGAAAAATAGATAAAAACCTTTAAAATAGGGTATAATTTTTTATAAATGGAAATTACTCTCTAGATATCCAAAAAATAGAGTAAGTTCACTTAGGGACTATTATATTTTCCTTAGTCTATCCATTACAATGATCAGAAATAAAAACTATCATCCAGTGAGGTAGAATCCCCACATGGAACTAAGGAATGTGAAGGAGGGAAGGGGGTGTTGTGCACTGTTGCTGGTTGAAATCACCCCCTCCTTATTTATTTCATTTTAAATAAATATTATTTTAGTTTATTTTTCTCTCTCATGGAATGGTTTCTGGTGTGAACTACATGTACATGCCATGAGATTTTAGGACAAGGAACCCCCTCCTCTATCCAACTCTTGAATGTCATGAAAATTTTTATAATGGCATGAACAATTGTTATTCTATGGCTCTCCAGCTACAACCTATTCCAAATCCCCCAAAATGTTCCATGTGTACCTCTTGACCTGCACAACACTTAAAACCAATTAAATCACATGGGTTTCTGTAATAAAATAAAATAATTTATACCATAGATAACGTTTGGGGTTTTACAAAGAATGCTTTATAGAGAAGTTCTAAACCTTATAATTATGATCTGGAACCCAATTCTCAAAATGTGCATTAATATATGACCAAAAAATTATAGTTACCTTCATTTTTTCAAACCTTTCTAATCTAGGTCATTATAACCTCCCCACCATAATGCTTTAGTTCCCTAATAAGTCTCATCTTGTATCATCTATGAACCATACCGATTAAAAAACACAAATGTTTAGCCCAAATACTATATCTCCCAATAGTTATGGTTATGAATACATTACAACAACCTATCTTCACTAATCCAACCACAATTATCCAGTGAATCATGGTGCTAATTATTTCAAAAATTCAAAAAAAATCCCCACTCCTGGTGTCATTCATGATTTTTTAATTTGACAGTGTCATGTACCATAAATCGACATCATTGGGCTATACTAGAACACCTCTCACCCAATGTTTCACCTAAGAATTACCAATAAATTCTCATCAAAATTCATTGTCACATTCATGAGACTATATCTTAAACACAAGTCCACATCTTGTTGTTTAGTTCAATATTTTATCCATAAGCACTGATATTCCACGAACCTGATCACTCCACTGGCCTACTTCCAAAAACATGCATATGGTCATAACACCCAACCATCATCTAGCATATAAGAGTTTTTAGTTACCACACATGCTATATTTTCTTGGATCTCATCAATTGATATCCACATCTCTGTCTTTCCATTTATCTATCATTAATCAGATACCTTCATTCAAGAACCCTCATAAATATGTAACCATATCCAATTGGGTCCACTAACATGTCACACGTGTAATTTAAAAAGAGCTATAAAAATAAGAATCAGATGATTATATCATCCATGGTGTTCTCCCCACCAAATGAATTTCTCTCATTGATCAATAAGAATTATCCCACTTTATGTCCAATATTAGTTAAACACTGACATTCATAATTCCCACTCATATTTCTTGAATAGGTCCACATTCTAAGACATGTTTTAGAGCCTAATGATGCCACGATGCTCTATGAAACTTATTTTGAATTAAACTGATAATACATAATCATACACCCAGTCCCGGTTTATCTAACTCAAGATCCATAACCTTCTTCACCATCAAACGACACTCATGTTCTATCATTTTGTAGGCCTTTCCTATAGCTTCTTGAAATTCACAATCAAGTCGATTCCTAACTCACTATAGTTAAGGAACTCTTAAAATTTATTATCCATAATTCCAAGACACATGATCCATCATAATTTCACAAGACCTAATGACCATATTATTATAATACACATTTCATTACATCTCTTCCCATCCCTCATATATCATTGTCATCTCAATATATCATCAATGTCTTAATGCCTTAGGCAATCTACTATTTCACCACAAATAGCTCATTTCACTCGTCATTTATATCCTAATTCATTAGTTCTTCTATTAAAATTAACTTAAAAACCCCCCAAGGAAATCATTTCTCTAAGAAACACATTACATATCATCAAGGGTCAATTCCCTTATTACATCCATTAAACACAATAGGGTGCCTCATAGTTTTCCACTACTTCCTCATGTCCCATTACCATCCATGCATGATCATCTACGGATCGCATCAAAAACCCGTAAACTAACTCCATGATAATAGGGAACTATGATTCATACACTCTATCACAACATATTATCCCCTGTCATCATCACATAACTGATATGGGTCTCAAAAGATAAAAGAAATTCCACAATTATACATTTCCACATGCATTAAATGAACCAGATGAAACTATTTGATATTTTCATCTACCATATCCCATTATTCATGTATTATTCACATAATTCGCTAGCAATCCATTTATTTCACATGTATGCATCACATCAATCCTATACTTATTTAATCAACCATGACTCCCATGTATGTCAACCCTATTATAATAAAACACAATATTCACATTAATGATACCTAATTAAACTCCATGAACATGCCACATACTTGATAGAACATGTCATACATCAAACTCAACCACAAGGTTCCTGACCATATTTTTCATCATTGAAGGAACTCACAAGTATTTTCCAACCCCTCTCTATGTTTACCCTCACACATCACAATTCTTATCAACCAATTATTGAAAATAATCATACTATTTAATGATAACACTGAATCACTAGTATCCTAAGTCACACCTCAATGTCAATGGGTTTTCCCACATAGCACATAAATATTCCCTACATAGGTCACAACTCACTAAGAAACATCCACACTCCCATCTCATATACTATAAGGAAACTCATAGGAAAATACACCCGCTTTAGGTATTTCATATATATATATATATATAGAGTCTCAAAATCATGAAACTACCTCATATATGATCCTGGAATTCATTGGGAATCTTCATAACATACTACCCCCTTGAGGATCATAATCATATACATGCGCACATATCGACATCTCCATATAATAATTTATATCAGTAAAAAAATAACTAAGTAATTCAGTTGAGTAGAATTTCACCATTAGGTAATTTTTTTTCCATAAATAGTTTCACAATAAACCGTAAGAATACACATTCAAGGTTAACTTATATTTTGGATATGATGCATGAAAACAAAATCTCTTACCACCTTAGGTAAATAGAAAAATAAAAAAAAATAACTCAAAATATTATAGTTGAAAATAATCAACCCAAATGTAACATCAAAAGAAAGAAAGAAAATTTCAACTCCCTGAAAACTTATAATTCATATTGTGAAAGTGTGGGATAAACACATAATGTAAAATTCATTCCGAGTTCTGAATAAACCTATATTGAGTCTTACATTTTATAAATAGTAAGAAAAATAAAACAATTCTATTATAAAAATTTATAATGTTCCAACATAGATTTCACTATCGTAACTATATCGATGAGACAAATAACTTTATTCACACCTCCCTATATACCAAAGGATTAAAATTAGATTCAATAATATAATTTGATTCCATGGGAAGACTATACCCTCATATCGTAGTAAATAAAAAATGAAAATAATATACAAATAATCATCAAAATATCCAACTCTAATAAAAATGAACATCATATTTAAACAACCTAAAATAAATAACATGCTCATGTTATAACATAAATGAACTATCTAAAATATCACATTAATATTGTAGGTAATACCATGATCTCGTGTGGGAAGATCATATATAACCGTGATGAAAATATACAAAACTAAAAAAAATAATCCACCACCTAGTCTTCATCCCTCATTTGGTCCTAATTATTAACTTTATCTAATCTATATAATTGACTTATCTAACACTATGCCTCTACCCTAATTATACATAAAATCATGGTATCTACTTAGGTACCAAGGTGGTAGGGTGGCCCAAGTATAATGTGATTGTAACTCACTAAACCACCATCAATGGTGTTCCAAAGTATATCTAGTAAATGTAGTGCATATACAATGTGATGTGTTAAGAGGAATAAATAAACAACTATAAATAAATACCCATTACCTCCCTAAGTACTATATGAGTCACTTGAGAGTGATAATACCTATTTCATCCAATGTTGATATATATCTGAATGTTTTATATAACCATCCAAAGGGTCGTACTAGTAATCACCAATAATACCATTATATATTATATCATCATATATAATGAGAGGGAATAATTCCAAACTCCTATACCACAATATATAATCGTATATCACAACATTATTTGGATAATATTCCAACCCGGTATACCATATACCATACTCATAATGGGGATAAGTGACCCACCAAGATATCACCGTATATCATAATCATCACAGGGATAAGTGGCTCATCAGCATATTACCATGTATTGTACTCATCAAATGGATAAATATCCCACAAGTATATTACCATATATCATTCATCTGGGGGATATGAACCTCGCCCAAATATCACCATATATCATATTCTGAAGAGGGATTAGTGTCTTTCCCGACTATAACCATATATCATAATCATTGGGGGGATAGGTGGCCCACCCAGGTATCGCCACATATCATAATCATTGAGGGGTAGATATCACATGTGGATATCACATATCTCATAATCATTTGTCACATGGGTTGGAAACTCATCCAAACCTAACATATATTTCCCAGGTTGTCCTCTCAAGTACACAACATATTCTCGTCACCACATTCATACAAGGTTATAAAAATGTTATCTCGCATGTTTTAACCATCTCCTATAATAACGAATTACTGGGAATCTTCTATACTCCCCTAGGTCACATCAAAGTCTTGACACCCTAAATGGGTTTCTTTATCTCCTTCCTCAACTCTTGGTTGAATGTAATTAACTCAAGACCATAAAATGCCTCTATATATATCCATTATCACATCATGGGATATTTAGTAACATAAAAAATTCTATATCAGTTTCATATAGAGAAGTGGAATAATGTCCACCTCACTTCCCATGTTAAACTTTGTAGGTCAGATCACACTAAACATATACATAAATACTTTCCATTGTATCCTTATTTAGATGAAAAAAACATGCAATTATAATTGTAAAACTCACACCACACATAAATATTCTATTCAAGAGACTCAAAATATCTCAATATTTCATATATCCTACCCCTAGTCCAACCATTCCCAATACATAACTCTCCCCAACCTAGAGGGAGATGAAAACATATATCATAAGGTCTACTATAATTAATTTATTCAATTTATATTATTATATGGTATTTATATAAAAAAACATGTTTATATTAAAACCCTTAACCCTCATCAACCGAGGAATCAAGTTTGTACTCAAGGTTCAATCATAGCCTCAGACACATGCATTCTACTAAAAAAATTAAAAGAAACAATTAATTCCCATTTAAAGGTAAATAACACACATGGGGAAAGACTGAATATCACATGCTACATAACACAAATCATAAAACATATGGATATATTTTGGTACCACCAACCTCATTCCAAGTTATTACCTTGAAGAAAACTTTTCCACCACTTCAAAATATCATATAAGGCTAATTGGACATCTATCATCATCATAAGGCCCTAAATGCATCAAAAATTATCTCAAACAATCATAAAAAACTCAAAATTAATTTATGAATTAAAAAAAATATTATATCCCAAAATAAAAACTTTGGGACTAATAAAGGTATCATTTATTAAGATATCTTACATGAAAAAACCTTAAAAAATGGGTTCCCACCATCCCCATATCTACAAAAACAATTAGTATAAAAATTCTCAAAAAACATCTCAAATCATCCATATATTTCACTAAAACTGATGGAAATTCAAAAATTAATCAAAGTTACATAACTCATTGAATCTAGACAAACCTAGTCTATTCATATTTTTAGAATACTAATTATTTAAGTAGAAAAAATCCACATCATATCAACAAGTTTCCACCCTGATCTAGTGGAATCGGTATCAAAACCTAAATCAAACAATAATAAATTTGTGGTAACTCAAGAGGAATGAGTACTAAGAAAAAATGAGGAAATATTACCTTAACCAATGAGGAAAATAACTTTAAATTTTCATAGAACATGGATAATTATAGGTAGAATGTTAAGGTGAGAGGAGCTCAGCCTCCTAGTACTTTCATGTCTAAAAAGTAGGGAATCTAAAGAGGGGTTCAAATTTAAAAACCCCAAAATACTAATCTTCCCTTATCCTTTTAAAAAATGGATAGTATATCCAATCATGGTGGTACCTCTTAGTCATGTAATGGCACAACTTTCCTATCTAACACTATAGTACTCACAAATAAATCCATCATAGAATGAACTCCTTCTTCAAATTATGGCACACTTTTCCTAGGTAAAACCAAAATCTATATCCCAAACCTTTAGGCTTGTATTTATTTCTCATAGTATGACTCCCACTAAAATACACCATAGAATGACTCCCTCAAAACAGAACATTGTGTGACTCGCATATCTAATTCATCACCTCTATTTTTCAAAAATTTCAGGACCCATATATATCTCCCCTTATATATTATCCCTTATGTTTATAGAACTTACTATTTTCACCAATCCTAGTAAACACTTATGTATAAACCATCAAAATTCATACTTTACAAGTTTTCCAAGTATAGGTAAAACCTTACCCAGCATGGGGTATCACCCTTATGCATCATAGAGTTTCCCATACTTCACTGTTTTTTGACTAACACTAGAAACCCTTATATATGGGTTGAACCTTGCATATAATAGGGTGTCTAGGTGTTAGAACTTATGTTCTATCACATTACCATATTATTTAACTATCATCGGTAACATTACATATAGTCACCCTTACATATTATAGGGTACTCAAGAAATACAATTTTTCATATCACTGAGTAACCCTTACACATATCGAGTGACCCTCATGTTTTTCCATTACCATGGAAACCCTTAGGTATGAGTACCCTTACATACCATAAGGGCTTCAGAACTTATTTTTTTTCAAAAATATGATATATAACCTTACAAATGAGTAGTTTAATATTTTTCTAAATATGACCCTTACTCATCAAAAAAATTAACCCTTGTACACTGGGTACTTAGCTAAATTTTCCAAAAACAGGACCCTTATTCATGAAACTCTTATGTATGAGGACTTATGTAATTATCTAAAAAGCTATTGGTCACCAAATTTCAATCATAGCCTATGATTTATCCAGTTTTACCAGATGATTTAGAAACCTATAACATTTAAATATCATTCATATTTTACCTTAAGTATTCCCAATCTATCTATAATTTATCTCAGACTCTAAAAAATATTTCAAAATATCCTTATCCACTCTAACTCATTTTAAACACTATAAATTAAATCTAATAAATTTTCATGTCATATAAAATTGACATTGAAAACCTCTTCAACATAAACACACCATGATATGATATCCACTAGTCAAAAAAATACCATCCATCAATGGCCTTCATCCCAGCCTTCATGTTGTAGTAACCCTTATAACAGTTTAACCACGAATCAACCCCTATCCATTCTATTATTTATTGCGTCGGGTCATGGTATTCTACTTTTATCTAAAATCCAGATCAAGGACATGTCACCACTGCTCCAAAACTCAACCAAGAGAAAGAAACACCTCTTGAAGAACTAATAACATCAAAAAACACTTTATAGAGATATAATAATCCTTAAAATTATAATCCAAACTCAAATTATAAAAAATTTTCCCACTCTAAGACAAAAAAAATCAAATTTATTTGGATTTTTTCTAACCCGTTGTATATGGATCGTTACATGTGGAGAGATTTTACCTCACACTAATATTTAATAAATTTCCAATTCCAAATTTTAATTTATGATAACTGATTATGATAATAAGGTTGATTTATAGTTTGGGGAAGACCCTAGGTCATCTCTTAAGGATCTTTCATAGCTTATAGTTTGTATTTTTAATAAAGATTACTAAAATAGGGGTGATTTTGAAACATATTTAAGAAAATAACTTATCGTAAAGAGTATAATGGTTGAAAAACCAAGTGGATTTTGAAAAATATGAGACAAAGGGTTCATTTTGATTTCCCTACACACATTTCAAGTTCATTTTTCATAGATATTAATTTCAGTTTGGAGTAATAATTTTGTTGAAATTAAATGGAATCCCGATTAATTCCAAAGTTTTATTTATATGTTTAAAGAACCAAACCTTGACGTAACAATAATACATTCAAGGTCCAGAACTTATGCATGGAATAAGAACTTCCAAAGAAGATTAAAATCTCAAGAAAGTGGGTATGAAGAGTATTCTTGTGCTTTCCAATCATAACAATACAAGTCACGCAATCAAAAACTCACACTGATCGGTTAGAAATTAAGAGCATAACATTCACATGTATCAAAACAAGAATTAAAATATTGAATCATGTAAGTTACATGGAATAAAAGGTTTAAAAACACAAATTACTTCAAATCAGTAGCTAATATATGTGTTGTAACTCCCTTGACATGTGTGTAGCTCCCTCACAATGAATTCCCACTGTTTAGCCTGACATTGAGAGGAGGAGGAATCTCAGGCGCATCTCCTTCTTCATTTTAGCTCTCCCTATGAGGATAGGGAGCTCCAAAACCTCAAAATGGCTGAAATAACTCATCTATAAATTCAATTTGGCATAACCTCACTCTATTTGTCGAACTTTAAAATGAGGATCCCAAGATTCCATTTTGTAGACAAAGTGGAAGGTTGTTTTGGGCACACAGATTGTGTAAAACCACTTGGACCATAGTTTTAGACCACTAGAAAGTTGAATATAGATTTTGAAAAAACTATAAACATGTTACCCCACCTCTTTAATGTATCCTCCAAATTTTTGGCACCATTTGGACAAATATATCCCGAGGTATGGATAGATCACAAAACACCTCTTTTTACATTGTAAAGATTCAGTGTGCTGAAAAGATCAGGTCGGTTGGGCCACCAGATGGATGAATGAGTCTTGGGTTCCTTCATCGGAAATGTATCCTAACGAAATTTGGACTAGAAAACAAAATTTCATCCCATTTGGAAGTACTTTTAAGAATAAGTATGAGGTTTAGTAAACTGGTGTGCTTGGATCCTGTGCAACTTAGCCCCTTTTTCTTGGACTTCATCATGGGCCCTATAAGTCACTTCCACCTTCAATGAAATTATGAAAACAAGTAACATTTCTATTTTTAACAGTGATAAACAAAAAAATAATTTAATGAAACATGAAGTGTAATTTGTTATTATTTTTATGATTTTCAATACAAAACTAGTTTAGCATAGTGGTGTAAGGGTGAAAATAAAATAGTGAATCACGATGCGATCACACCCCCACACCTAAACATTTGTACTCTTGGGAAAAGTCATATTTTCAAAAATTATTCTTGTAGATATTTATAAATACATAAATATTTAACAATCAATGAAAATTTAATTCCTGATAGAAATGTGATCATAGAAAAAATCACACCAAGGAGTTATTCTCAATGAATATGGAAAAAAGGCGTCACAAAAATTATATCCAAATGAAATTACCAGAGATGAATGATTCCAATAAAATAAAATAATTCAAAATTTAATCATTTCACTAATTCTCCATGTGTGTGTGGGACAACCATTTCATGCCATTCTTTCCACTTTATATCAAGTAAATATAAGTTATTTTAATAATTTTCTACTTATAAGATCCTTTCCACCGAACTTGCCCCACATATTTTGAAATAAAATTTTAAGACCCTCTCACTTAATAATTACCAGAAGTCAAACCATATGCTCCTAACCAAGATATCCTCATATGTTGTACATTTCATCACTCCCCTCATTTATTATTTTTTTTAAAATTTTCACTTGGAACAAATCTCACACTCTTCTCCCAACCCTTGTTTGATCTCCTAATGACAGTAATTATAATAGTTATAACAAGATAAAAATTTGATGAAGGGTGGTTTTTAACTTGACCAATATAAAACCTTTTTTAGGGAATACAATAGTTGGATAATAGGTATACACACATAGGTCAATCTGGTACAATAATAAAATAGATCGGGTAAGGAACGAATGTATGGAAAATTTATTTTGGAAAGTATAGAAAAATAAACCAAACATATATTTACCTTCCATTATGTAAGAAATTTTCACACTTCATGGTTGGGTGAAAACATGTGTGTAGAGATTAAGTGAAACAATTTTTCCTTAAACTATTCACAAAAAGGGTACCATTATACTAATAGGTTTTGAAATGATACAACCATTTATATCATTGAATCAAATTTCAAAAGAATGTCACACCATAGTATTGAATTCTTACTGAAATTCTCATTTCATCATAATTGTTTTTTAAATTTTAAAACAACATGAAATACAGACATTCCACATGCATTTTAAATAACTTCCATGATTAAATAGTCATAATTTTCCATGATAAAGTGAGTATAAAAAAAGTAATATTTCAGCACAAAAGTGAGGGGGGAACAAGGTAAAAAGGGTGGAAAGTAAAAATACAATTTATCAAGATAAAAAGAGAGAAAAAAGAAGAATAAATATGATGAAAATTACTAACTAAACTAAGAATATACCCATCCCCCCACACCAAGAGTGTGCAGTGTCCTCACTATAATAAAATTGAATGTGGGAAGGAAGGATAAAACATGGTGGGTTTCATTCATTGACTTCTTCTTGAACTTGTAGTTCCTCTATTGGGACTCTAGAATGGATTCATGGAAGTGCTTCAACTACTACCCATTGACAATGAATGTTTTCTTTGTTTCTTCATTTTGAACCTAGAAAACACCAAATAGAGAAATATTATTAATAGTGTATGGTTCAAACCAGCAGGAAAGAAGCTTACCTGAATGAAACTTCAGACTTTTATTATAAAGGAGGACCTTCTACCCAATGTGGAACTGAAGATGAAGGATGAGACATTCATGGGAAGCCTTGGTTCACTCCTTATAAATTCTAGAGTTCTCATATGAATATATTTTAATTTCCTCCATCTCCTAAATCTGCAACTTCCTTTAAACACCTGCACCATAAATATTAGAATTTCATTGTTTGATGGCCGAGTAGGTTCGGTGCTCAATCTCAACGGAGAGGTGAAAACTATTTCCAAACACTAACTAATATGGTGACATGTCAATGGAAGTTTTTAAAGTAATACCAAAATCCCATAAGGAATAATTCATTCTAAGACTCTAATATTTTCTATTAGGTTTTATCATTTTTTCAAGAATATGTTTTACCTCCCTATTTGACACTTCGGCTTGACCATTGGTTTGTGGGTGGTAATTAGTATATGCTCTATTCCAAACCCCATACCGATGAAAATGATATTTCATTGTTTGGTTGCAGAAATGAGAACCCTGGTCACTAATGATGAACCTAGGTAATCCAAAACTACCGATGATTTGGGTTCTAAAAAATTCCACAACTACCTTAGAATCATCAGTCCTTGTAGTTCGTGCCTCTACCCATTTTTAAACATAATCCACCGCCAAAATAATGTACAAGTTTCTAAATAAATTAGAGAATGGTCCCATAAATTCAATGCCCCAAACATTGAAAATGTCATGGAATATAAAGGGTTGTTGTGGCATCTTGTTTCTTTTAGAGACATTCACAATTCTTTGACAGTGAGGAAAATATTTACAGAAGTCATGGGAATCCCAAAATAATGTGGGCCAAAATAGAACAGAATCAAGGACCTTGTGATCATTCAATTGGGGGCCAAAGTGTCCCCTACAAGCAAGAGTGTGGCAGAACCTAAGGATGGAGAGAAACTCGCTATCAGGGCCACAATTCCTGATGACATGATCACTACATGTGCACCAAAGGTAGGGGTCATCCCAAATTTACCAATGGGACTCATGTTTTAGATGGTCGGCTTGGTTTTTATTAAAATCTGTAGGAATGCAATATGTGACCAAATAATTTACAATTTCAGCATACCAAGGAATAACATCTTGCACTCGGTACAACTACTTATCGGGAAACATTTCATTTATTGGAATACATGGGGATGAGTCAATGTTTGAGGATGGGTGAATCCTACTGATATGGTCATCAACCACATTCTCTTCTCATTTTTTATCTCTAATTTCTAGATTAAATTATTAAATGAGGAGAATCTAGTGAATGAGACATGGTTTGGCTTCTAGTTCCTTAGGAGATATCGGAGGGCTACATAGTCTGAGAACACAATGACTTTGGACCCTAAAAGATTTGACCTAAATTTATACAAGGAAAACACAGTGGAAAGAAACTCTTTTTCATTTGTGGTGTAGTTTTATTGGGTAGGGTCCAGTGTACGTGAGGCATAAACAATGACATGTAGAGCTCAATCGGCCCATTGTGATGTGACTTCCCCAACTGTATAGTTAGAGGTGTCACACATGATCTCAAATGGTAAAGCCCACAGAGGTGGTTATATTATTAGGGGTGACGTGAGACTCCATTTTAACTTATTAGAAGCTTAATCACATTCTTTATCAAATAAATACTTTTCTTTTTGGAGTAACTGGGAAAGTGGGAGTGAAATCTTATTAAAGTCACAAATGAAACGACGGTAAAATCCAGAATGACCTAGGAAAGACTACACATCTCATGCATTTTTGGGGAATGTTAAGGAAGAAATGACATCCACTTTTTATTTATCTACTTGGATGCCATCCCCAGAAATAACATGTTCCAAAACTATACATTGTCGCACCATGAAATGGAATTTCTCATAATTTAATACGATATTCTTTTCAATATAGTGATGTAGGACAAAACAAATACTACTCAAACATTCATCAAAAGAGGATCCATAAACTGTGAAATAATCCATGAAAACTTCTATGAAATTCTCTAGGTAATCCAAAAAAATACTAACCATGCATTGCTGGAAAGTACCCAAAGCTTTGCAAAGACCAAATGGCATCCTCCTATATGAAAATGTACCAAAGGGGAAATTAAAGGTTGTCTCTTCCTAATCCTTGGGGGAAATATAGATCTGAAAGTATCCAAAATACCCATCAAGAAAACAGTAATGGGACTTCCCTGGTAGCCTCTCTAGAATTTTGTCAATGAATGGAAATGGGAAATGGTCCTTCCTTGGGTATTAATTTAGTCAAAGATAGTCTATACAGACATGTCAACTATTCTACACACATGTTGAAACCAATTCATTGTTTCCATTTTTAATTATAGTAAGACTGGTTTTTTTTAGAAAATACTTGAATGAGACCAACCCATTGGTTTTAAAAGATGGGGTAAATGATTCTAGAAACCAATAATTTGGTTACATCCATTTTCAAAACTTCTAAGAGGTTGGGGATCAGTCAATGTTGTGCCTACCTCACTAGTTTAGTCTCATCATTTAACAAAATATGATTTGTACAAACTGATGGGATAATACCAGGAATGTCCACAAGTTTCCATCCTAATGCTTGTTTATACTTCCTAAAAAATTCAAGAAGTCATAATCCACGCCCAAGAGGGAGTGAACTATCAATGATGACAGAAATATTATTTCCATTCTCTAGATATGAATATTTTAAATCTTGATTCAGTTGTTTCTATTCCAATTCATGTGGATTTTGGATTGATGGGAGTGTGTGTAAAAGTGAGAGGTCACTATTCTCATTTAACTAATCAATGGTATCATCGTCAGATGAGGAATGACCTTTTACAAGATTTATAGAATCATTGATGGTTATGTGATCATCGGTGTTCAAGAAATCACCAATTAATAAACATGAATGACATTTTTCTATACTGGTACAACATTCAATGCATGAATCATTACCTAATATTTCAATCAATGATGAAAACTCAAAAAGGGGACCGGGGGAAAGAAAATATGTTTTTTTAGGGGAAAGGAATACATCAATCGAATTAATAAAGAGAGAGGATTGTTCTTATGAGGGGTGCTTTATGGAATCAATGATATTGAAGTGGGCAATGTCACCACCAAACTCCATAAATAATGTACCATTATGGACATTAATTATGGTTTTATCAATTTTCAAGGAGGGTATTCCTAATATAATTGGGGAATGTCCATTCATTCTATCATCTTCCATTTTAAGCAAATAAAATTAGTAGGAAAAATTAAATTTTTCACCCTCATAAGAACATCTTCTAACACACCAGAAGGGTGTGTTGTAATACTATTTTCTAGTTAAACAACAATTCCAGTTGTATTCAGTTCACCAACCTACAAAGAAGAGTAAATGGGTTGAGGAATCATGTTAATAGAGGCACCCAAATCAAGTATAGTGTTAGAAGAAGAATACTCCCCTATGGTGAACTGAATTGATAATGTTCTAGGATCTTTGAACTAGGTGGGAAGTGATGGATCTATCAATGATAAAATGTTCCTCCCCAAGCTCACCTTCTCATCACCTCAAAGTCACCTTCATTGTGCACACATCTCTTTTAAAAACTTTTCATATATTGGAATTTGTTTCATAACATCAGTCAGGGGGATGTTTACCTTCAATTTTTTAAAAGTTTCCTAAATTTCCTTATCAAGTTGAGTTTCCTTTTGTTTTATAGGTTGGGTGTCCCTTTTGAGAAATGGAGAGGAATGGGTTGTCTATGAGATTCATCAACATACACACTCTTGCTTTTGGAATGGATTCTCTCAAGACATGGTTTTTCAAAATTTGGAACCTTTTTAATGGTTGGAATAGAGATTTCCTCAAGAGGGGATGACTCTAAAGGAGGATTAATTTGAATTTATAGTTTTTTTTCACTCCTTAGGGTGATGGAACTTACATTTTTGTTATCTCTAGGGTTGATTAATGGTTTATATGGTAGTTTACCCAACCTGTGATTTTTAATTTTCCCCCACAGAGTTATATAGTTGGCCTAATTGGGTTTTGAGGTCTTGTATGGTTTCCTGAGTGGTTTGTTGTAATTGGATATTGTTGACAACCATTTTCTTAATCATATATTCTAGGATAGGCTTGGGTTTTGGAGGGGGTTGTTGGAAAGGCCTTTGAGGTGCTTGAGGATTTATGGGTGGTGGTTGTGGATGACTACTCCGCCCTAGTTGGTTCCATTGTTGCCTAAAGGTTTGGTTTTAGGGGTGGCCTAGAAATATTTCCTCACAACTCTCATATTTTCCTCTCAATTGAGGACATTGTTCAGAGTAGTGTTTGTCATAAGAACATATACCATATTTAATGGGTGGAGTATATTGGTATTTCCCTTGGAAAAAATAAAGTTTTTGAAGAAGGGTACTTACTTCTTCGAACTTTTTTTCCACCTTCTTCTTGAATTCAGTACCTTTCACCTTTTGGAAACCTCAAATGGGTACCCTAGACCTTGAACCTAATTTTATAGTATTTTGCACCATGTTCTCAATTACAGTTCTTATATAAATCAGGGTCTTATCTTCCAGTGCACCACTTGCAGTAGCATCAATCATGTTACGATAAATTGGAATTAAACCTTTATAAAAATATTGTATTAAAAGTTCATCACTTATTTGGTGGTGTGGATAACTTATATATAATATTTTAAATCTTTCCCAATATTCATGAAGTTTTTCCCCTTGATATTGTCTTATACCACATATTTCTCTCCTTATTGTTGCAGTTCAAGAGGCTGGGAAATATTTTTCAAGAAAAATGTGTATCATGTCCTCCAAACCTCTTATTAGGGAATTAACAAAATAAATCCAGTCTTTTGCAGGGTATTATAATGAAAAAGGGAATTTATTAAGATTTACTTATTCTTCATCCATATTTGTAGGTTTTAATGTAGAACACACGGTATGAAATTATTTTAAATACTTGTGTGGATCCTCTCCAAGAATTCCATGGAATCCTAGTAATAGATTAATTAAACAGGATTTTAGTTCAAAATTGGGTGTCTTGATTTTTCTTGAATGTATTTGGGTTGGATATAGACATAAGGTTAAGTAATTAATTTTAGTGTTCTGTTGTTTTTATCCATATTATAAAAGTTTATTTTAATTTTTCTGTCGGTTCCATAATAATAGGTGTAAGGATCAAGAAGAGTTTCAATGTTTTTAATGTCCTCCTTCAAAGGGTTCTCTTATATGTCTCATTGTCGCTGATGTAGGATCCTCTCTAGTTTGGGTTCAAAATGAGTTAAATCTCTTGGAATAGAATGATTCATAAACCAAAACTAAAAAATGGATCAGAACACAAAATTATTTAAAAGGTAACAAAATATTCACAAAATTTACATATATGTTATCAAAATATATGCACTAAACACCAAAGTGCTTCTTGGAAACGGCGTCAACATTTTACCACGTTGTCATGACATGTAAAATTTATTATTATTTTAAGGTAGATTTATATTCAAGGGAATACCCTAGGTCATCTATCAAGGAGATTTGGTAGCTTATAGTGTTTATTTTTAATAAATATAACTAAAAGAGGGGGTGATTTTGAAAACAGTTTTAAGAAAATAACTTAACTTAAAGAGTTTAATAGTTGACAAACCAAGTGGATTTTAAAAAATATGAGACAAAGGGTTTATTTTTATTTCACTAAAAACATTTCAAGTTCATTTTTCATAGATATTCATTTAGGTTTGGAGTAATTCATTGGTTGAAATTAATTAGAATCATGATTATTTCCTAATATTTTATTCCAATTCTTAAAGAAACAATCCTTGATTCAACAATCATATTGTAAAGTTATAGAACTTATTCATGTAATAATAGGTTTCAAAGAATATTGAAATCTCAATAATGTGGTTATGAAAATGATTCTTATGTTGTCCAAATAGAACAACACAAGTCACGCACTCAAAACCTCACACCGATCGGTTAGAAATTAAGAGCATAACAATCACATGTATCAAAATAAGTATTAAAATATAAAATAACATAAGGTAAATGGAATGAAATGTTTAAAACCCCAAATTACTCCAAACCAATAGCAAATATATGTGTCATAACTCCATTGACATGTGTGTAGCTCCCTCACAATGAACGCCCACCTTTTAGCCCAACAACGAGAGGAGGAGGATGCTCGGGTGCATCTCCTTCTTCATGTATGCTCTCCCTATAAGAATATGGATCTCCAAAACCTCTAAGGGAATCAAAGTAATCCTGTGGAACTTCAATTTGGAATCACTTCACTCTCTTGGTCGAACTTGAAAATGAGGATCCCAAGATTCCATTTTATAGGCAAAGTGGAAGGTGGTTTTGGGCACACATATTGTGTAAAACCACTTGACACGTGGTTTTAGACCACTAAAAAGTCGAATCTTGGTCTGTAGAAAACTAGAAACATGTTAACCCACCTCTTTAATGTCTCTACAAAATGTTTGTAACCATTTGGAAAACTATATCACGAGATATGGATAGTGTAACAACCCGAGATTTTATGAGAATTATTCTTTTTAATTTCATTGATGTCTTGTTTTGTATGCTACACCAAAAGGAGCTTTCACTACATGCATCCCTGACTTGGCTTGCTTTACACACAATCACGACCTTCCACGATAGCGTCTGTTGTACACAATACCGTGTTTTACTAAACAATGATATGCTATTAAAATATTATATAAACTAGAAGTTATGAATATTAGTATTGACATTTTGAATTTTATTACATTATAATTTATCTTACACATTTTATATAACATGGTATCAGAACAAAATAAATTTTTCAGGTAAAATAAGTATTTTTCAAAAAATGCAGTTTTGCCGCCTTTTGATGGCGCACCAACTTTAAATATAGTTTTTGAAATGTTTATGAGTTCAATTTGAAAAAATAAAATTATTCCTTGGAATCAGGATATAAAAATTTAATTTGTATAAATTTTTCATTTTATTCTGATAACTTTCATACTTTAATGAATAGTAAAAACATGCTATATTTTAATTGAAAACAACATTTTTCATCGCAATAATTTATATGGTTAGATTGTCTTTTTAATTAGTTTTAAAGTGTAATTAGAATATATTTTAACCATTTAATCCAATTTTGGTCATTGAAATTAATTTCGCTTTGAAATTGGACATAAACAAGTGTCGATCTTTTGATAGTTATTGTTTCTTAAAAACACGCTATTTGTTTTGATAAGGGGAATTACTTTTAAAATTAATTAAATCCACTTCGATGTTTTTAATTTGGAAAAATAGACATCATTTTTGAATTTGGAACATCAAATATATCTTAGGCTGAATTTTTTGTATTTTTCTGAAAATCTTCAATTTTTGATGAATAGTGAAACCACTTAGTGGTAGTTAAAAAACCGACTCTTTCATTTAAATGAAATTTTACCACTTCTGTGAATTGAATTTAAAAAATCCGATATATATGGTTGTTATCAACAAGTAAAATATGGTTTAATAAGATAAAAATATTTTTTTTGATTAGTAACTTTAGACTTTTATTTACCGCGGTTAAGGGTAAATAGGGTAATTCTTGGTTAAAAGAATATTATAATAATTCAAAATTACCTTAACACTTGTCCCAACCTTATTGGATGAGTAGTGGAAGACCATGGGAATACTTGGGTAAATTTTGGGACCCCATTGAGCCACTTGGTAATGATAATTACAATTTTGTTTAATTAATTTAATGTAAAGACAAAATTGACATTAACAAAAATATTTTTAGTAATTAATTTTTATAAGGGGTTATATAAATTATATTTTCGACTATAAAAATTAATTGGAAAGATAAAACGATTTCCTACATGGTGGAAGTTTTTTTATAATTTTTAGACATCAAATAAATTAAATTATTTATGACACAATAATGATGCAGTATTTACCTCATTAATAAATGATTTAAATAAATAAGATTATAATGATTATAATATTATCCAAAAAATGTCCAATTATGATTGGATGATTTTATTTCGACCATGAGTCATCTTATATTCATCTTTAATGATTTTTGGACCTTTTGAAACTGAAGATAAGTTTATAATAAAATAATATTTTCACACATTCCAAAGGTTCCCCTCTCCTCCCTTATAAAAGGGAACCTCCTCCCTCTCCTCTTCACAACACTTTGAGCCTTCAAGCTCGTCCAACCCCTGACCATGTATCTTCTTTACTTCCCTAGAAACATTCTGGAGGTTCTGGTCTTCTCAATAGACCAACTCTAGTCACATTAGAGGAATCTTAAAAGAGGTGCATCGAAGAATAGGTAATCTCTTATACCGATTCTTTCAAGTTTGTTTCTTCCACAACTTCTTCTTCTTTAGTTTTTTCATTATAAAGTAAAAACATTAGAATCTATAATATACTAATATGTTATTATAAATATGAAACAACCCCATTTCACCTTCTATCCATCCTACAGAAAACGAAATCACCGTGCGTGCATACGTACAGAATACCATCTCCACGCCGTGGTGTAATCTGTTTTTCCACCACCACCTTACTTGGATGGGTATAATGGTGTAAAGAATAACTATATATGGTTATTATAGCATCATACTGATTCTGAAATATAATATCATCCACTCCAATTCCATTCAATAATTATGGGAAAGATATCATCACTTGTGCGTACGTACGGATTACCGTCTCCACGACGCGATGAGATTCATTCTCCATGATAACCATTCAAGAATGATTATAAAGTATATATAATGAATAATAATAAAATATATGACATAATTAAGCTATTGGATTTATGTATACATATATATATCATCTACTTACTTCCATTCAAGTCAATAAGGAAAGTAAAACAACGTTCATGCATACGTACGGTCTACTGTCTCCATGAACGGTATATTTCATCTCATTTATCTATCTATTATGTATATATATATATATACTGAATATATATGATATATAAATCATGATTTAAATGCTGTAAGTATGTAAATCATGATATAAGTAATAATAATATCAAGAACAATAAGTCCAAACACGTACGATTAATAAAACAATTTTACCCAAAATGTTGCTTTAACATGGAATTTACAAAAGAACAGGTAATATAATGTCATAAGTGAACCATATATGATATCATAACAATAAATATGATTATTTAATAAGTAAATTACATTATTTAAATCATTATATAGAAGGTTCGGATACGTACGAATCATATCAGACCTAAGGTAAGGGATAACTATTCCAATCTCGTTCATATCTGAGATTGTTTATTCGTAAGTATTTAATGGGGTTATTGTTATCATCCATGTCCATGTTTTATAAAAAAAATCATGTATGTTTAATTTCCTTTTTACCCAATTTTTATTTTACCAAATGTTATAGAAGTAATCTTTCTTTTGTTTACCGTACTATGTACTTTTTGACTTTTCCGTTAAAAGTACGAGGATAATGTTTTTTTAACTTATACAGCATGAACGGATTTTTACAGTTTATAACAACTTATTTTCATGAAGATTACTCTACAATATTTCATAATTATTTTCAAAAAAATCCTTTTCTTTTAAAATGTCATTTCATTTTGTGAAAAGAAAATGATTTTGAAGAAGAAATGGTATTTTCCTCAAGAATTCATTTCAAGTGTTTTGTGAAAACTATTTTTCATCTAAGATGACATTATTTGGTATGATTATATTTCAAGTATAATCTCTCTATTATTTACATGGTTTGATTTTCTTATAATGAAATGATATCCATTTCTTTTATATGGATTATGTTATGATAGGATGATGTTTATGAAACCCATTTTATTCGTTGGGTTATTATGAATGATGTATGTTTATTTTGTGGCACACGAAAGAATGATTTCATTATGAGATGGGTGGGACCTATATCTCCCTCCAATGCATTGGGTAAATATTTATATCTCATGAGATAAACATGGATGGAATGGAAAGTTAATCTGGTTCAGTGATATAGGACTGGAACGAGCAGTGAACTCGATTCAGTAAGGGACTTTGTCCACTAATATGGTCTTACCAGCAATGCCTTGGATACTATGGAAATCAAATCATGTTCTTAATTGTTGCCACAATTACATGTTTTATTCCCATGATATTTTATCATGATTAATGTATCTTTATGATCTATTCCTTACATACTACCATGTTTTAAGTCATTTCTCAATATTTTGATGTTTAAACATTATGTTCGCGTTTTTATTAAGTTCAAATGTATATGATTTGTTCTATTTTCTCCATGATTACCCTTAATGAGAATTTGAGCTCACCCTTTATATGTTTTATTTTCCCCAGGATTTAAAGAAAGGTTTTAGGTAAGAAAACAAAAGGGAAGATCTTTATGGGTGATGTTGAAGATCTTTCACCAAGATTAGAAGATTATGTTCCGAGTTTCTAAAGACTCTAAACAATTATGGTCCTTTGGTGTATGTTTTTATTATGTATTATGTATTCTGCAAAAGTAATTTAATGTTCATGTACGTCAAGTTTGGGGTCTCTACAGATAGATCACAACGCACCACTTCTGACTTTGTGCCGATTTGGTGGGCTGGACAGATCAGGTCGTTTGGGCCACAATACGGATGAACGAGTCTTGGGTTACTTCATATTAAATGTATCCTAATGAATTTTGGACCAGGGAAAAAAACTTCAACACATTTTTATGCATGGTTAAGTGGCAGTATGTGGTTTAGTAAATTGGTGTGCTTGGATCCTGCACAACTTGGCCCATTTTTCTTGGACTTCATCACGGTCCCTATAAATCACCTCCACCTTCAATGAAATTATCAAAACAAGTAATATTTCTCTTTTTAAAAGTGATAAAAACAAAATAATTTAATAAAAAATGAAGGGAAATTTGTTTTTGTTTTTATGATTTTTAATACAAAACTAGTTTAGCACAGTGGTGTATGGGTGAAAATGAAACAATGAATCATGATGCAATCAATAACCAAACATTGTCTCTCTTACAAATTATTCCCTAAATTGGGTCATTACTAAGTTAATTTATAGGTGGAGTTATTATAAATCAGGATTTGATACAAATAGTATGTGTTATTGTGTCTTCTGAGAAAAATATATAGATCATGAGTTAAGGGTTTCTATTGTACTTATATTTAGCACATTTCCCCTTCCACATGTTCATGTGGGGTAACCCAACAGGGAGATAGGTCTAAGATGGTGATGTCTAGGAGAATATGTTATGATGGGGGAAGATATGTTGCAGTAATGGGTATTTGGGGGAGAAGAAGGGTGACCGAATGAAATTTTTTTGTATTTATTAACAGACCAAAGACCGTTATTTAGTGGTCACTATTGGGGTTATTACTGACCACCAAATGGAAGTCATATGATTTTCCATCCATGAAAAGTATATTTTTTGTTAGATTCATGGTGATGAGTGGAATAATGGCTATGATGAAAGATTATAAATTTATATCATATAAAATTTTGATTTTCTGTAGTTTCTAGAAAATCCTAGAGTAGCAGAACAAGTTGATTATAAATAATTTATTCTATATATAGTTATCAAATGAGGCATGTGATGTTTTTTTAGTTACTCACCATTTATTGGACACATATTGATTGGTTTGATAGATATATACTATTATGAAAATACTAAGGCGTTTTATGAGCTATTTTGATCTTAGACATGGAATATAATATTGAAATTTCTAATAATAGTGGTGTTTAGCTATCCTCTAATTCCCTTTATTAATAATAATACCAAAAAATTCATTATATATAATTATTTATCATGAAATATCTGAAAGTTTTATTTTTTTTTAAAATAATTGAATTTCCTAGTTAAAAAATTTATAAATTTTCTTTTTTTAATAAATCTCCCAAAAAATTTAGTTATCAAAATTCATGATAGTATACCACTTTTCATAATTAATGGGTGGATTTGATGATACACCATCAAATGTTTTATATTTTATAACTAATAACATTAAAATAATTGTTCATGATGGAACACTATTTCTATTATTATTTTCTATGAAATATTTATATTTCAATAATTCTATACATTTGTCAATGCACTACTACAAAAATGGCCATTTTATCTACCAAAATATTTACATAATTTCCTATAGTGGCTTCCTAGTGACTACAATATGGAAGTCACTTTGGAACCATCATAATTTATTTTTTTTTAAATAAAATTAATATGACACCATAGAAAGTATTAGAAAAAGTAAAAACAATAATAAACCATAATTTAAGAATTCAACATATGTCTACACCATAAATAATTTAATAAATAATCTAACAATTAGCCTAATTAAATAATTTTCTAGGATCCACACCCATTATCTCATAACTTAAAATAAATTAAATTAAAATCAAAAGTCAGTAAAGTAAAAATATAAAAAACCAATAATAATAATAATCCATTAGATTATTTAAAGTAATAGTTAATATAATAAAAAAATAGTCTATGATTGTTTGTATTTTAATGTATAATTTATTTTTTGTCATATTTTAATCATTATGAGAGAAATACATGTTAGATTGACATTTCATGTATTTTCATATATTAAAGTTACGTAAATATCATTATTATTTGATTTCATGGTAATATATGTTCATTTTTCATAGTTTTGACCACTTAAAACTTGTTTTTAAAGACATTGATGTCTTTAAAATTACTTATTTAGTCATTACAAGCACACCACATATTGAATTGATTTTTCATCTACTCATGAAAATCAAAAATAATTCAAAGATAGTTTTTCTATAATTTCAATTCAGTATAAGGACATTTTTGTGGTTTTTATGGTCACCTTCACTTTTTAGAGTTTCAAAACACTAAAAATGTATTTTTGGTCATCCAAGGAAAACCACAACTTGGATTGATGTGGTTTCAGATACTATAATTCAAAAATCATTCACTGCTAATTTTCCATGGATTTAAAGGAAATATGAAGTCATTTTATTGGTTTTGGCCCCCTGAGGCATTTTTTTAATGACTTTAATATCTTTAAAACTATATATTTATACATTTCATGCACACCACAATATAGATTAACATATTTTATACTTTTAAACATTAAAAATAATTCAAAGAAATTTTTATTATTATTTCACATAAATAATAGGTCATATTATAGGTTTTGACTATTTCACACACATTTTAGAGTTTTAAAACATAAAAAAAAAGGTTTTTTCATTCATCCTGAGAAAAAGACAACATGTATTAAAGTTGTGTCTGTACCTAAATTTCAAAAATAAATCATCAAAAAAAATTATGATTTTGCCAAAATTTGAGGCTATTTTGTTATTTTTAACACCCCAACCCAATTTATTTAAATCTTTGATATCTTTAAAACAATTTATTCAGTAATTCAAAGTATATTTTATGTGAGATTGGCATGTTTCTTTCTGAGACATCTCTGAAATAATTCAAATAAATTTATACTAACATTTCATATAAATCTAAGGTTTTTTAAAGGTTTTGACTATTACACACATGTTTTAGAGATTTAAAAGAATAAAAATTAATTTTTATTCATCTCAATCAACTCACAAATCTGATTTATCTGAAATTTATTCCTATATTTCGAAAATAATTCATCAGTCATTTTTTGAGGATTTCATAGAAATATTATGTCTTTTCTTAGTTTAGACCCACTTCCATGCATTTTCAAAGACTTTGGTATCTCTAAGAGTATTGAATATTAATTTTGATAATAATTTTCATCGTATTGACAATAGATCTAGTAAAAACATAAAAAAAATTCAAATATTTTTCCCTATGATTTCAAAACAATTTAGGGCCATTTGTTAGGCTTTGACCATTACATGCACATTTTAATGTTTTAAAACACAAAAAAATATTTTTATTTATTGTTATAAAAACATAAATTGGAAGGACTTATTTTTTTTAAAGGTGAGGGCCAAGGCCCTTTTTATTGAAACAAAAGAAAACAAAGAAAAATGAGAGCAGGTGTTCGGTTCACACAAATTCAGTCACCCTCCTCACGAGGGCCTAATTTTTTCCTAATCTTATCTGCAATCTTTCTCTATGCATCTTGCAATGAGAACCAGTCAATCTTACATCCTCACCCTCACCCATGGACCCTAGTGTGAAGTGCTTCAAGATTCCTTGCTTGTTGAAGAAGACCTTTGATGTCTATGTCATCCGAGTCTGAATCCACAAAATGTGTTTCATCTTTCTTTGAGGTTAGTTCTACTCTTCCACGTCCTCTCCCACGACTGCTGGGAATTCTTCCTCCTTTCGATGATTTAGTCTATTCCCAAGATCCATCACGTCCATATTCACATTCTACTGGAACAAGGTTCGCCACCAGAGTCTTCTCTGCCATCTGTTGTGGGCCAAACAGTGTTGATGGGGGTTGCATCAAGGCAGCCTATTCGTTTTCCCTTGGAGGATCAGCAACATCAACATCATTGTATCCTGAAACACAATTAAGAGCTTCAAATGTGTTTGAAGTGGTCACCAGAACCTGTGCAGATGGTTGCGGATCAATCCTTCTAGGTAATGGAACTGGAGGCAAGATGAGAATAGGATTTCCAAGATCATCAGCAGGAGGTTGGTTCTCCTTTGAGGGAACTGCAGTAGGTTCATCAGAATGTATATCATTCTCAAAAATATCAACAGATTGTTGTTCTAGAACTAGGTACAAAAGCCTTTTCCCAGTGCTTTTATCAACACTATAATATGTAGCAGAGACAGGTGAATCAGCTTTACTAGAAAAAGATGCACTTTGTTCACTTCCAGAGTAAGGGTGTTGTGCTGTGACCTAAGTAGTGAGACCCACAGTTTCCAGATTCAGAGCAGCAACCTGGGTCTCACCATCCCTTCCCTTCTCAACAATGTCATCCCATGACCGAGTGTCATGTTGTTCAGAAACCTTTTGAGGTTACACATACATATCATGGGGATTCAATTAATCATCCAATGTATTGACATCACGATGTCCAGCAGTAAAAGGAGATGGTTTTACCATCTCCTGGTTACTTCCCAGGGCAAGGTGGGGATATAAAGTAACAGGTTCTGACAACTTCTGAGTAGCATTTTCAGTAGCAAAAGCATCCCCAGTAATCCCAACCATTTGGGTGGATTCAGAGGAACCAGTATTTTGAGAGTGTTTCTTTTTGAAGCAAGAACTGATGTCATGCCCACGTAAAGAGAAAAAGGAACAAATAATAGATCTCTTACAGTTTGAGAGATCATGTACTATAATCTTACAGTCTGAACAGAACCGAGGAAGGTTTTCATATTCAATTTTCAGTTCAAGTTCATCAACATCAGTCAAGAGATAAACCTTTTTTATCAATGGAGAACAATGATCTACTTCAACTAAGAATCTAGCATAGTTTCCATATCTGACAGTGTCAGTTTCTTTATCTAGTTTAATTGAAACTCCTAAGGCCAAGGAAATGTCATATAAGATTCGAGGATGACAAAGAATATAGTTTAAGCCGTATACCTTCACCCAAGATTGAACCGAGGTATTACCTACTTCAAAGGGGTTGAAATTTTGGTCCCATTCCTGGATGTGCAATGCCCCCGGTTTGAAGGAAATTGATCCATAACCCTAGGCTCGCAGCTTGAGTTCTTCAAAGGGAAATAGGATATGGTAGAATCCTTTCCCTAAATAGATACACTTCCAGGAGGTGAAGCCCCATATGTCTGACAGTCATTGTGTAAGTTTCTCGAGCTTCCATGGCACAGATCCCTGGGGCAAAATGATACGAGCTATGATGGAGTGTGCCCCAATCTCGAGTCGTTCCGATACTACTTCCATATTAGATTTGGCATGAACAACTGAACCCTTATTACAGATTCCATCATTCGAACCTTTGAAGGAAGAAAAAATACGATTTGGGAACTGAACTCATTTCGCTTAGAATCCAAGGGACGTCGATTCAAGATCACTGGCTTTGTCATGCGCTTATGAGAGTCGAAGCATCCTTGAACAAGAAATTCTGCCATGGATTGCAAAGGCAAAAGGAGAAACCCTAATCGCCATTCCTAAGAGCCGAGAGAAGCTCTATTTCATTCCACTCCATCCATCATTTGAAGGACTTATAATTACTTATTATATTTCAAACATAATTCATTTTTCATTTTTCTATCATTTTATACAATTTTGAGGTTGTTTTCTTGGTTTTTGACTCCCTGACATCTTTTTTTAAAGACTTCAAAATCTTTATTATTGTCTATTTATTCATTATAAGAACATTTCAAGACCAATTGATATTTTTTACTCATACATTTCATAAATAATTAAAATATATTTTTACTATGATTTTATACTAATCTGAGACCATTTTCTAGTTTTTGACCATTACATGCACGTTTTAGAGTTTTAAAATGAAAAAAGAAAATTATTTAAATTTATCCTGATCATACTGTAACTTAAATTAATGAAAATTATATTCCTATAATTCTAAAATCTAGATATAGTGAGTATCCTTTTATTTTATGGTAACCTAAGGTTTTTTTGTTACTTTTGACCTCATAATATGCATTTTTAGACATTAAAATCTTTAAAATTGTATACATATTCATTTAGAGAACACCACATATAGGTTCTATGTTTAATCTACTCAAATAAATAAAAAATAATTTAATTATATTTTTCATATGATTTCATATAAATCTGTAGTAGTTTTCTATCTTTTGATCACTGTATGTATGTTTTAAATTTTTAAAACACTAAAAATGAATTTTTAATAATCATAATAAAAAAATCAATCTAATTGATTTATTTTTAGTTCTTATAATTCAAAAAAATCATTTCTTATTATACTATGGTTTTATAGTAATTTTATGTCATTTTCCTTGTTTTAAAACCATTGATGTGCATTTTTAAAAACATTGAAATTTTTAAAACAACTTATTTTTTCATTTCAAACACATCACATGTTGAATTGACATTATATCTACTCACACATGTCAGAAGTAAATCAAACCTTGTTTTTTAATGCTTTAAAATAAATTAAAGGTTTTTTATAATTTTTTCACCATTAAATACACGTTTTAGAGTTTTCAAACACTAAAAATGAATTTTAAGTCATATTAAGAAATCTGAAAATTATATTTATGTGGTTTATATTAATAAATTTTATAAAAAATAATTTATCACTTTATTTTTATTTTACAATAATTTGGGATCTTTTTCATGGTTTTCCCCTCTAACGTAAGGTATTAAAGACTTTAATATCATTAAAACTACTTATTTGGTCATTATAAGCACACTGCACATCATATTGACATGTAATTTACTTTGAAATATTGTAAAAAATTAAATTATTGTTTTATTATGATTTAATTTCAATCCGTGGTTATTTTCTAGGTTTTTACTATTACACATATGTTTTAGAGTTTTAAAAAATTAAAAAATGTGTTTTTGATCATCCTTAGAAAAATGCAACTCTGATTGACATGGATTTGGTTCCTATATTTCAAAAATAAATCATTTCCCATTGTACTATAATTTCATATAAATATGAAGATTTTTTATAGGTTTTTATTACTTGACATTCTATAAAAACCCTTTCCTTTTCAAATTGTAACAATAAGAATTAATTTTAATTTCTGGTTTTCAGATCATTGTTTGTTTTGAGAATCATGATTTAGATCCAATTTCTAAGATTTTAAGAATAGTAATAAAACATTTTGGATAATTTCAAGGTTTGGGAGGTATATCGGGTGCTTGTGTGAAGTTTGGGAGCTTCATTTTGTAATTTTAGAGATTATTCATTTGGCACATAGTTTAAGTTTCACGATTTTGGGAAAATCAAGTAGATTCTCTTATGTGTAGAAAATTATAGTTCATTTTAAACATGAATGGTTAGTTCACATGTTTAGCACATGATTTGGGTATAACAATAAATATTCCATGGAAACTCATGTGAGTTTCATTACCTTGGATGTTGAAACATGGTTTTAGAGGAAGCATGAAAAAACAGCAAATTAGTTTCAAATAGATCTATAATGTTGCCACATGGTTTGGTAAATCATTCCTTCAAATCATGTGAGATAGTCTATCTTGGGATCTTCACAATTGTCACATGGTTTGGAGAACTATATATATTCATTCCTAGACTTCATTAAAAATGGCAAGAACAACCATTTTACCCATTTGGTCATTTACACCTCTCCACCTACTTTATCCCCCTCATGCACATCAGACTAATAAGTCCTCCTCTATTTCTTATCTGTTTATCCCTCATAATTCAGGGTGGTCTTCTCAGTTGATTCCATGAAAATTATAGGTACGTTGTTCTCCCTCCTCATCCATCCTTCCTCTCCCTCTTTAGCCTCTGGTTTTAGTTGTCACTAGATAGGGTTCTTGAGATGATTATAATTGATCATCATAAAATAATCTTGATATAATGGGTATTTTTATCAACTTATCTAAAATAGATCTCAAGATTATGATCACACTTGGTTATATATATATTTATTATGGCATATTTTCACATTAATTTTAATTAAGTTTTTTAGAAATTCAGGTAAAATTAATGAATTAAATGAAGTGTGACATTATGTTATTGGTGTGATAAAGGTCGTGATAGATAACATGGGTGGTGTGGAGCCATTTTCTTAAGTATTTTGTCATGGAAGATTACACATTGAGTGATCCCTTATTTATTCCATTAAACCTATAAGTGAAATTGATCATAGAATAAATAGTGATATTTAATATAATTTTTTTTATATATTAATTGATGTTTTATAAAACTATTTAAGGCTTGATGTTGATGTAAAATTGATAAATGATCTTGGAAGATCTTAATAAATTATATATGGTCTTGATTTAAATGGAATAACACCATAAATGAAGTAGGGGTTCATTGAACATTACCCAATGGTTCTTTCTTTATATAATGTGAATATGATTTATGGTCTTTTCACAGTGGGAAATCCATCATTTTATTTAAATAAATTTTTTCATTTTAATAAAATTCCCAAAAATGTAATTTAAGTGTCAAGGGAGATGATATATCCTTGGAAACTAGTAATTCCTCAACCACTAAGGGATGAGGGATTATTTACAAATGCATAACTTTAGACATATGGACCCTGACGGGTGTAAATTAAATAAAACGAATTAATGTGGTTGACCTAGAATAGGTTCATGAAGACACCTCTTAGTGCAGGAGATTATTGGATAGGGATGATTGTCCTGAGTATTCCATGATTTTACCTTGATATGCCTTATATCCTTATATGATTTTTGATTAGAGAGTGTGGTGAGTGATCCTCCACCATTAATATGTCTATACCTATGTTGGAATTCCTTAGGTAGATTATGTATAGGATGGGTTTGAGGACCAACCTAGGATAACTCAAAAAGTGGAATGGTAATTATACAATCTCTCAAGAGTGATGTCGGTATGACGTTTTTTACAAGATAAGTGATCCCATAATATTGTAATGATAATATCGTGGGATGTTATATCAGATAAAGGATGGTATTGGCTCAAGAGTTTAGGTTGAGATCAAAGAGCTTGTTAAGGGTGTCTAGATTGAGGTATGGCCTATGGAGCCTTAGTGTGTTCTAGTATTAGGTTAACCCCTCAGAGTGTTAGTGTGGGAGAGATTTCATTGTCAATTCTGAGTGTTACCATTGATCTTAGTAATTGAAAATGATGGTATAGGTTGTTCACTTGATAAGACAACCTAGGAGATCTGTGAAAAGATAAACATAGTGTCATACTTTGTAATAGTAGTTAAGATACTATAGGTGGATGATTAACACCATTTCTTTATGTGGTATTATAGGTGGATGTTATACCCTATTGATTATTTGTGATGTCATCGGGTGGATTTTGTCCCTCAGTGACTATGTGAGATACTCCCTCATTGATTATTACCCCCTGATGAGTATATAATATTTTACCAGGTGGATTATATCCCCCAAAGATTATATGATATAATCCTAGGAAAATTATGGCCTCCGGTGATTATTTGAGATGTAACCAAGTGGATGTTACCCCACAATGTTCATGTGTTGGGTCATTAGGTAGATGTTGTCCCTGATGATTAATTTAATTATTCATGGATTGATTTTGGTGTCCATATATAATGATATATTATATGATTCCTAGGATACCTTGGATTTGGTAGGGTTTCTAATGTTATATAATAATATTCCCATAATTCCTAGGATCCATCATGATTATTGATGATATATATATATATAATAAGAGTCCGTAGATGCTTCCTAGTATCTAGTGTTCTCACCTGATGTGTTCATGTTTATAAGATCCTATGGCAGGACTTGTATCCCCCCATGATTAAATAATATGCTCAAATACATATGGAACTATCCAAAGTAGGTATAGTTGATCCCAAGAGTTACCTTTGAACCTAAGGATCAACAATGATTATTTATTATCCTTCGGTAATACTTTATTTATTTTTATAATAATACATGTGCATCCATAATATTTACTCATCATGTTTGGGACCCATTTTTGGTTCTTTACTAATTTATACTCACACCAAAATCAGACATCCCTAGAACATGGGTACCAAATCAGGCTTCATTGTTCACAGGTTCAAGTAGGACAGAGGCCCAATGAGTCTTGATCGAGTGGGATAAGTTAGATAAAGTTAGACACTGATATGTAATGAGGCTCATGGATGGTAGTATATCCTCTTTTATATTTTTATTCTTTGATTTATTATTATATATATGTTCATCTTGATGGGAAATAAATCAAAATGTGTGTTTTTCTGCTTCCACATTAATTTATTATTTATGGTTATCTTTTATTTATTTACACATACATTGATTATTATTTTTGATTTTATTTTTTTATTTTATATTGTTGTTGTACTTGAATATGAGGGTATAGTCTACCCATAGAAACACTATAAACCATCACTACTAGATAGCAGTCTCTAGTATATAATGAGGAATTATTGAGGTCCTATGATGCACCACAAATCCAGGAACTAAAGAGTGGTCTAGGGTGGTGGGGTATTACAAAGTTGTATAAGATAATATTTACATAGTCTTATTAATTAGATTTGTGGAAGATAAATCACTAGATCTTTTCAAATCTTGTGATAGACCATGGATAAGTGTGTCATGATCACCTTTTTGAATAGGAAATTTGAGTTACCAAGGATATAGTAAAGTCGGTATCCTTAAACCAAAAATATATAATTTATATTACATTTTTATTCAAAGAATTAAATATTAATAAAATTTATTATTTTTATATTTTTAATTGTTCTGAGTAGATTTAATATAATAATATACTAAAGTATTTGTCCCATAAAAAGGTCTTATGAGTTCCCCGCTACGTTTAGAACCATTAAATGCTCTGACTATATTGTTAAAAATATGTCTTATGGTAATATAACATACTATAATAGGAAATATATTTTGTTTATTGTTATGTTAGAGTAATTTTAATCAAATAAGACATCATCTCATGAATTCCTCATTTGTTAATATCCAGTATGGTAGATTATGAGGATACACCCACCTGTAGGAATTCCACATGTTTATGTTTCCTTGGATACTTTTATCTATGAGCATGTGTAATGATTCTTAGACTTTAATATTATTATTAATGTATATCCTAAACTACATACTTAGATGTATTTTTTGTAAACCCTAACACCTTAAAATCTTGGACAAGTTAAGTACATTGTTTGTGTCATGATTAATATGTTATTAATGAATAAGTAGATAAAGGATTTGTTCCTTCTATTTTAATGGAAGTTGATATCTTATCCCTTTTATTATAATGGAACCATCGAATAAAATTTCATGACCATGACGTACGGATGAGTTCATTTCAAGAATTCCAAGAAACATTTATTAAGAAGACAGGTTGATGACATGTGTATGTAACCTTCTTGATGAGATATCAAGACAAAGGGAATATATTACATAGGGAGAATCCATATTTGATTTTTTCATTGTGAAATATCTTCTTCCTCTATGGGTACCTTGAACTTTTTCTAGAAAGTAATCTTGTAAATTAGGAAATCCCATCTAATTCCACATAGAAACAGACCTAGAGGGTAACAAACTGAGTTTTTTCATTGATATCCACAAAATATTATTTATATTTAATAATTGGAATAAATATTATTCTCTAGAATGAGAAGTAATATTTATTCATAATTTATTGATAAAAAATAATAATCAAATATTAATTCATAAGGTAATTATTTAATTATAAATATATAAATAATATTTATTTATTACTTTTTAAATTCAATGTAATAAAAAATTATTTATCAAAATAATAATTTATTTAGTTATGTGAATATTAAATATATATTTATTCAAAATATTAGAATAAAATATTTATTTATTTATCTATTAAATAATATTTATATAAATATTTATTAGAAAATTCAAGAAATATCGAGGAAGAGTGGATCAAATTGTGTCTGGTCATAAATATTTATATACTAGATAATAAAATAATATTTATTATTTCATTGGTTTGCGCCTGCAATAAATGAAGTAATATAATTATTATTATTTACATTGAATGGGGGTTATTGGGGATTAATCCATTGTAAATTAACATTTGGTGATTAATTATAATTAAACCATATCCCTAGGTAAATTTATAGATTTCTATGTCGGTTGTAGATAGGTTGATCATTTTTTAAAATAATCCTCCCTAGAGAGTTATCTCTCAATAAAGAACTTCTCTACGGTTTTATCTCGATATAAAGAGAAACGGTTTTTAATTTATTCACTTATCATGAATGAGACAGAAATATTCCATCAAGCTCTGAGTTATGTGAAGAGATCAAGGTGAACAATGAAATATGATTGATCATCTGCAATTACACCCAGCATTCAATCAGCATTGTTTGGATATTGAAGGAGAATGTGTAGATCACTGCTAAAAGGGCTCTACTTCAGGTACTTTTGATGAAATAATGGTGCAATTAATGAGGTTTTAATTATTAACACCTTAAATGAAGATATTACTAAAGACCAAGTTAAATTGTCTTCATGTATTTTAAATAAATAATAAATTTAATATGAAAGATCCTCCTTATTCTGACATTCTTATTTATCCAGTTTCATTGAAACATTTCATTGTTCATAGAATCTATATCATGAAAATTGAGAGTTATCCTTTGAATTTAAAAAAGTTTGAGTTGTACCAAGATCTAATAAGTACTTTCATTATGCCCATAACCTTTATGTGGTATTAGAGCAATCACATTTAAATTTATAATTGTTTATTGATTATTTATTATTTACATGTTTAAAAGTTAGATTTAATTTAAAGAAATCAATTATTTTAATATGATTGTAGACATCACTTATTCCCATTATTTTTCTCTCCCATGTAACCTCGATCTAGTAAATTATAAGTAAATAACATCTATAGAACCCATCTATAGGTTTTGGTAATTCTAGCTAGATTGTACAGGAGTACACAGTATGTATCTCGTAGGTAGACATCTTGTATCCCATTATATGACACCAATATGAAACATCGATTTTTTGGGTATTCATGAAATAAATACACACTAATGTTTTAAATATACTCTATTTTCTGACTAGAATAGGCTTGTACATGGCATTTCAGACTATAAATAGTGAAACATGATTACATGTCGTATAGTCAACATGTTTTCATGATGGAAAAAAATAGTCAAATATGTTTTTTTATTAATTAAATGATGTGTAAGGAGTGAATAACATGTAACAAGGAGGTTATATCACCTTTATTATCTATACACACCATGTACCCTAGATATTTTTGCACATATATACATGCCTAGTGCTTAAGCATGTATCTCAGACATACGATGAGTAGGATACACAACATATAGAGGGATGTACACATCTTGTAAACAACCTATTCACATGAAAAAATAAAAATGAATTTATTAATCCATTAAAACTCATAATTATGTGTTTATTCATCATTTATTGGAAGCACATTTCATATGATAGGTTTTATAAGATTTTAAATTTCTAATTTATTTCTGCATAATATTCGTAGAAACAAGTCAGGAATGACAGTTAAAAAATCCAAACTCTATGTGCATTAAATCAGTACCCATAGAATATTTCTCATGTCTCTCATATTTATTTTATTTATAGTACATTGATTTATCCTTTATTTGAGTATATCTTTCCACATCAATGTTTAGTATTTATTGAATTTTCAATTACAAAATTGTGACTATAAGGAGGGATTATTGAATATTTCATAAACTATGATGTGAATAAAGTTATTTGAATATTTTAATCAAAATTTCATTTTTTGAGTAAGAAAAATATTAATTGTTCTTAATTTTAATTTTACATTTATTTTAAAGAACAACAATTCATTTATTTTTCAATGAAATTTTTTTGAAGTTTTTTTTATCATTTTGGATATTCAGAATTATTTCTTTCATAATTCCATGATTTTATTTTAAATATTTTTTTGGAAAGATATTATTTTAATTATTTTTTAAAATCTATAATTTGATGATTGTTAGTTGTAATTTTGTGATAAACATTCATTGAAAATATTATTTTTAATTTAATTCTGTCATTTCCATGTTCCAATTTTTCATGTCAAATTGATGTAATATTCATCCATCTAGAATGATATTGATTATTTTTATATTTAAATTAATAATTTTCACTAATTTTATATTCTTTGATTTTTGGTTAAGTGATAGTGTGATAAAGTGTTTGTATGGTTGGTCAATCGACCACAACTATAGACCACATAAAGAGAATCATTGGTCGTGTGGTCATCACAATAGTTGGGCATATAGATTTTGGAAAAGTTTTAAAATGACAGTAAAAATGATATCATAGTCACTATACAGACCATAAAACCAAATTACAACTTACCACGTGAAAATAAATTCAAGTGACTTCATATTAAAAATCTAGTGACTGTAGAAAGGAAATTTAAAAAAGGAATAACCTTTTATATGATGAAAATACCAAGTAACCTCGCCCTTAAACCAAAACTGACTACATTCCTATTAATAATATACTAGGTCACATATACATCCAACCAACCATAAGAGTAAAATTCCAAAAAGGTTTCATGATAAAAAAATTTCAAGATGTCATGTCAACTTATGACCACTTGTTCTACTAATTCAAGCTCAAGTGAGGTAGAGATACCAACATGGGCCATTGATTAACTGAAGAGGAATTTTATTATGAACATATTCAAGTGAATTGAGAAATAAAGGTGTTAAAATTAGAAAAATTGAAACTACATATTCTCAAGTTCATGATTCCCACTAGTTTAAATGTTGATTGATAAATAAGTAATTGAACTACATATGTTCTAAATCTAAGAATGAAATCCAATTTGAATCTGGGAGTCAAGCTTCATAAAAAGTGATGGAAAATGAATGAGTTTCATCTAACTACATAAAGAAGAACTAAATCTTGTAAAGGCAATTTTTTATGAATATCTATTTGATAACATATAATAATTTCACTGATGAATGGAAGCTCTCATCGAAGGACAACCAAAATAAGAATATTACAACTAAGTTTCACCTATGTACATTGATTGGGATGTTTGAGTAATGAATTGTGAATGATTAGAACACTACACTAAAATTGAATCAAGCTCACTGATCACATATAATGAAGGTAAATCTGACTTATTCCAATCAAAGCCTTTTAATCCTAATTGAAGACGAAATAAGATGAGATTTGGTGGGGTTTAATGTTTGAAATTCACATGATAAAGATCGTCAATCTATATTTTTTTGTTCATTTTTTCATTATGTAGGCTCTATCTGGAGATGATAATGAGATTAAAAGTTCCCTATTGAGGTTATGTTGAAATAATATCCCAACACACATCCATGTTATTATAAAATTTATTAAGAGAGTGATCCTGGAAAAAATTGAATATTAGAACTGAGGCCAATTCCAACCTACTTGTGATTGAGGTTGAAGATACTTAGGATGAAGCTTGAAAATGTGATTGATTGTTATCAAATGGAAAATTTGAGTTCATAATCTTGATGGGATATCATTCTTGAAAATATTGATGATTTTTGTTTGAGAGATCTATGATTTTTAGATGTACTGAAGTGAATGAAGTCGAATAGGGTTGAATCAGGTAGGATTGATCATATTAATTAGTATATAGAAAGATTAATTCAAGGTCATGGGAAGGTATTACTGACATTGAAAATTCCTATGAATGGGTACTTCACATAGAAGGGCTTAGAAAATAGATTAGTTCATGTGGTCCCAAAAGCTTCCATGAGGCTCAGCAAATAAATTACAGGTGACAGGATCCCTAAATTCTAAACAAATACAAATCAAAGCTAAAATAGGGATCTTAAAACTATGAGATATGGTATTATTCTAGATACTTCTAGAAGACTTGATGGGATGATGGAAGGTTACTTGTTCCTTAGGAAAAGAGCCCATGGTGATGTCGCATTTTATAACTGGATAATTACTTAACTCATTAGGGAATTACTCAAAGATAACGAAGATCACCTAAAAGTTCACCATGTATATGTTTGATGCCTATAAGTTAGGCTTTAGCTAGTTTTTCTATTTCATTTTTAAATAATTATGTGGATTCACCTCAATATTCCTATTCTCATACTTGGTAGGAATCCCTTGATTTCTAGAGATATGAACCTATTTAACCTTTCTTCCTTCCCAATGAATCATTTTTATTTTTTCCCTACATATACACCCTTAGTAGATCATGATGGTTTTTTGTGTTTCGATAGTGAACTCTTACACAAGATTGGTTTTATATGATTTAACCTTGATCCTTTACCCCTTATTTTATTATTATATCATTCAAGTTGTTTGGTACGTTTGTATGGTTTTTGATCCTTTGAGTATCACTTCAATCTAGATGTAATTATTTACTGGAGTGGTTTGATAGGGATATTCCTTTACTTGGAATATTTCTCATGTGTTGGAATCCATTCAAGGAACTAATTCTCAATTTTTTGAGTGAGAGAGGTGGTGTGTCAAGCTATGTACTATATATTGGGTGAGGTTGGGAGTTTGGGGTCTTATTCATCAGAAGATATATGATAGGTAGTTGAGAGTTTATCAACCAAGACCTTTTCTTTATTTTTGACTTCTTGTTCATATTTCTTTGAATTTTCTCCTTTTTATCTTGTTTCACTCACTCACACTTCATTTATTATATGTGTCTCATATTATTTTACTGCTTTTAAAATATATAAAATCAAAAAAAAAAGTTTCTTTAAATCACTTGGATGAGTGAAACTAAATCCTTGAGAGGGAACCCCAGGTTAGAAACTATTATATATATTGGGAGATTATAAACGTATCTTTGGACACCCCTTATGGTGGGAGAGTTTCCATATTTTAGCACCATTTTCGAGGAAGAAACACTATTTTTATTGATTTTCCATGTTTTACTTAATTATTATTATTAAAATATTGATGAGAACTAAATTATTTGATTCAATGTCACTAATAAAGTATTCTGCAGTTCAAGAACATGATGAATCAAGATGAAATTTGGAAGATCATTTTTTTAATACTTTAGTTGATGATTTTTTGTGTTCTCAATTTTCTAATGATTTTTCAATGAATCAATAGAATAAACTAGATTATTCTATTCTATACATTCTTATGGAAGAGTCTAAGCCTGAATTGGTCTATTTTAAAGAGAGCCTAGAGGAGGATGGCTACCTGATTCCTTTATTAAGAGCACCATCTAACCATAAATAAGAGAAAGCTTAAAAAAATCAAGGAGTTGTTCACTTTATTGAAGTATCTTTATTTTCATTTGATCTTAATGTCACTATAGAACATTTTTATTTTGATTTTCTCTATATAGATATTCAATTACCATCTATTCCTTATGATCTTCTAGAAATCCTTGAAGGAACTGAACATTCACCTATGTTGGAACTTTTTTAAATTCCCCATTGATGTAAAAAATTTAATGTTAGGGGATTTTTTGAAGAAGTAGAGGTTTCGTAATAGTGAATTGGTGTTAAGAAAATATTGACATATCTTTTGAAGTTAAATGACAAGTAATATTATTGAATGAACCAGAATACAAGCCATTTCCATGATTTCTTCCTAAATTCAAAATTTGGTTGTAAATTACCTTAAAATTTATATATTGGATACTAATTTTTCACGGTATTCAAATTTTTAGGGACTAAAATTTTAAAAAATTAGTATCCGGTAGATAAATTTTAAAGTAATTTATAACCAAAGTTTGAATTTGGGAGGAAATCCAATTGGATCTATCTTTCAGCTCTTATTTGTCATAAAAAATAAAAATGATTATATCATGTGTACTTGGTTTTCACTTATGTGCCTTCCAATATTCATTCACCTAGTGAATAAACTACCAAGTTATTTCATATAAGAATAAATCTAATACTTAAACAAATTAAATTAAAATGAAACTAGGAAAAAATTAAGATAATATTGAGATAGCCCTTAAGTTTGGTTGTATTTAGACTATCCACACCTAGAAAAACTATGGTTCAATTTTTTGGGGAATACAATTTCACAAAAGGGGAATTTATCAATGATAAAAAGTGAGGATAAATATAACTAAATTTTAATTTTTAAATATTTTCACATAAAAATCATTTTTTACCTACTTATAACTTTCATTTGTGCACATCATGTTTTTAAATATTGTTACTAATTGTGGATTGAAGTAGTTTTCAGAACAATTCTCAAAGTATCATGTATCATGTTGTCATATTTATTAATTTTACTTTTCACTACTAATTACCTAATAATATTTATTTATGAACCCATTTTTCCATTATCATAGTTGTACATAATTAAAAATACTTATGAAAAATGAATTCGAGCATACATATCCTCTGAAATTTTATTTTATGCTAAATTGATAAGTAGTGTATGGTGGGAATTTTTTTGGAAATAATGAACTTTCTTATTTTATTTTCTTGTGGGGTAATATGTTTTGGAAATTTCCTATGATCCCTTCAGACAATCAATTTTCCACTACTGATGTTTTAAATCTTATTTTAAACAAATTTTCTTAAATTGTGTCATTATCCATGAAATTCAACATCGGAGAAAATTTTGGGTATTAAGAGTGGGGTAAAGGGATCATAAAATATTTCTTGACTATGAATCAATGTTTTAAAAATACCTCTCCTCCAAAAAAATCAAAAAAATACCTCCCTTTTGATTAATAAAAAAAATTGAGTTTGTAAATACAAGTTTTCTTTGTTTTTTGTGTGTGTTTCTTAAATCTATAAAATTGATATTCAATGTGTATTTGTTAGGTGATAATTTAATACTATAATAAATGATATTTATGATTTTTAAATTACTATAATTTCATGATTATTGAGTGATATCATTATGGAAAGGTAGTGTGATAGGTAATTTCATTATGGAATTTAGATTATAACTTAAGGGAACTGGTTGTTTGAACATGAACCTAGTAACTTTTCCTTTTATAAATTAAACACCTCAGGGTTCTGAATCAAAATATAGTCTTATAAGTCATTTGAACTAGAGTAAAATGAGCTATTGGTATCCCTCTATGAATCTCTAAAACATTAGGCACTAAGAAATAATAATAATTGAATACATTATCAATTAAATCATGTTTATTCACATTCAAAGACATTCAAAAAAATAAAATCAAAAACCTAAGTGTAAAAAATTTATTCATTCAGGTGACGGGAATAGTAAACCCAAATTAAGAAGGAAAATTAATGTATAAGAAAATATTTTGATTTGTATCAATGAAGTGTAAAATGGATCTTATATTTAAGTAATATGAGGAAGACTAATAACTAAATGTGCTTATTATAAAAGTTTAAATTTCACTTAAATATAAATTTTCTCTCACCAGGAACTTAGACTTGAATTTAGAATTAAGGGGGGTAGTGGGTGATAATCACAGATGAGGTGTGATAATTTTTAGCAATGGAGGAATTTGTAACATTCCTTAATTCTGGTACGTGTATTCAATCATAGAAAGGATAATAAAAAATTTTATGATAAATTGTAAATAAATTGAATTATTTTTATTTCTTAAGAGAGAAATGGCCTAAGTGTTTAGAAATTTCATGTTGCCTCAATTTGGGTAAATCTTTCTACATGAATTTCTGGGATTTATTTAGTTTTAAATGAAAAATCTATGATTATAATGAGGTATTGTTGAATATTTCATAAATAGTTTTGTAAATTCAATTAATTTAATATTTTAATCTAAATTCTATTTTTGGAGAAATAATATGATTAATTGTTCTTGATGTGAATTTTCTATTTATTTTAATGAGAACCCCTTTTTTTCAATGATAATTTGTTTTTGAAGTTTTCCTGATTATTTTAGATATTCAGAATGAATTATTTCATAATTTTAGGATTTTTAATAAACATTTATTTTATAATTATATCCTTTTAATTATTTTTTAAATTATAAAATTTAATGATTGGATATCATAATTTTGTGAGGAAACTTTCTTTGAAAATATAATTTTGGATTTAATTTTTTCATTTCTATGTTTTCATTTTTTTATATCAAATTGATGGAATATTATTTAATCTTGAATTATTTTGTTTATTTTTATTTGTGAATTAATAATTTTAACTAATTTATATTTTTATTATTTTTTGATAAGTGACTGTGTGATAAAGTATTGATGTGGCCAATGGATTTACCATGACAATCAACTACAAGATGAAAATCATTGGTCGTGCATCCAATAAACTGGTCATGCCCAAGAATTTTGGAAAAATGTTGAGTTATAGATAGAAGGCTACCATGGTCACAATACTAACCATAAGACAAGTTTTTAAATTACTATATAAACAAAAATTCAAGTGACCATATATTAAAATGAAAGTTTCGATAGAAAGTAAATTTGGAAAAAGCATCAACCATATACATAATGAAAATACCAAGTGATATCACCCTCAAAACCCATCTAATTTCATGCCTATTCCCTAGATAACATAGAACATCCATGTACAACATACCACAAGAGTAAAATGAAAACTGACCTCATGGAAAAGAATCTAGGATACCATTATGACTGATAATCAATGAAAGAGGGCTTGTTCCACTAATCCAAGTTCATATAAAGTGAGGATACTAACATGGGGCCATTTATCGACTAAAGAGGGGTTTTATAATAAACCTATTCATGTGAATTAAGAAATTATGGTGTTTATATATATATATAAGTTAATATACATATACTATAGTACATGTTTCCTACTAGTTTAAATGTTTATTGATGAATATGTCATCGAACTACATATGTTCAAAATTTAATTGCAAAATTCAATTTGAATTTGGGATTCATGATTCATGGTAAGTGAAGGAGATTGAGTGAGATGTATTCATCCATCCTATAAATAATTGAATCTTGATAAAGGAATATATAATGACTATCCATTTTAGAATGCACTAGAATCTCATAGATGAACAAAATATTTCATCAAAGGGTAACCAAACTTGGAATATCATGACTAATCTACACTTGTGCACACAAATTGGGATGTTTTAGTAGTGAATTGTGAATGATCAGACCACTGCACTATAAATAACCTAATCTAACTGATCAATGATGTGGAATGTGAAGCTAACTAATTTCAATCATTTCTTTTCAAATGTCTTTTGAGCCTAGTTAAGGATGAAATAAGACAAGCTTTAGCTAGGTTAAATATATAAGATCCACATGATAAAGATCAAAATTTTGTGTTTGTATATTCATTTGTTCACTATATAGGATCAATATAGAAAGGATGATGGGATTAAAATTTCTCCATTGATGTGACATAGAAATAAGGTTTCAACTCACACCATGTTCTTATTGAATTTTCTTAGAGAGAGATCCTGGAAAAATTTCAAATAAAAAAAGCTTCCAATTCTAAACAAGTTAGGACCGATGAGAGAGATACATGAGAGGAAGCTTGAAAATGAGAGTGAGAATTTTCAAAAAAGTAATTTGAGTTCGCAATATTGATGAGATATTATTAGTGATTGGTTCGATGATTTATGGTTAAGAAGGATGTTATTTGGGAAGTATCAAAGTTAATGAAGTCATAAATTAGTAAATTGGGTTGGATATAGAATATAAATTTGACTGTGGAAATATTGATTCAAGTATATGGGAAGATCATTCTCACATTTCAATTTCCTTTGAATAGGTAATTCTCATAGAAGGGATCAGAACATGGATTAGTTTTCTGATACCAATGCTTCCATAAGGCATAGTTAATAAATTAAAAGTGGAGGGAGCACCAAATTCTTAAAAATTAAAAATCAAAGACAAAATGGGGAGCATGAGTCCATGATATATAGAAAGATTATGGATTCTACTAAAAGATTTTAGGAGATGTTGGTTGGTCACTTTTTTCCTAGTCAAAGATAACATGGGTATATCTCGTTTTGTTATTAGAAAACTACTTTGCTCATTAGGGATTCACTCAAAGCTGATTAAAATCACATGAGAGTGTGTCACATGGATGTTTGATGCATGTTAGTTAATATGTCACTACTTTTTTCAAATAATTATGGACATTCACCTCTAAATTAAAATTACCAAACATGAGAGAAATTACTTGATTCTTGGAGATAGGAAATTAATCCAACGCTTCTTCTGTCTCGATGCATCATACTGATAATTATTCTACTTCTTCACCCTTGGAAGATCATGTTTTGTTTTTGGATTTTGTGATGGTTCACTCTTGAATATTATTGGTTTGATACTCTTTCCCCTTAATCCTTTTCCACTTTTTTCTTCGTTTCTTATTCATGAAATTAGATGAGGTTATGTGATTTTTGGTCCTTTGAGGATCACTTCATTAAGGATGAAATTATTTACTATAGTGGTTTCATAGAAATCTTTACTAAATTGGGAGAGCTTCCATGTGTTAGAATCCATTACATGAATCAATGCTCAATATTTTTTTTGAGAGAGGTGTGTGTGTGTTCATCCATAGACCATTCATTAGGTGAGGTTGGGATTTGAGGATTTTATTCTTCAGAATATCTATGATAGGTATTTAAGAGTAGATCAACCTAGATATTGTGTTGTTCTTGTTGAATTTATATTCATATTTATTTATGTTGTCTCATTTTTTTATTTTTTAACTCACTCTCACTTCATTTTTCATCTATGTTTCATGATTTTTTAACTTCTTGAAAATATATATTAAAATATAAAAAAATTAGGAAAATATATTGGATGAGTAACACTTCTTCGCTGAGAGATACTATTAGGTTAGATACTATTCTAAATCTAGGGAAATTATAAATGTATCTCTGATCACCCCTTATGATGGGGGAATCATTATACACACAATGAAATTATATCAAATGTTGTTTGCATGATATATCTTGTAGTTGTATTGTATAAAACAAGGTCCATGATGAGTTGTTAAAATACATACTTGTTGAGTTTCTTCCAAGTAAAATATGTGTAATTATTTTTAAAAAATAATAAATTTATTAAATTTACTTAAAAACACATCATATGGGTATCTCTAGGATAGAATAGATGGGGATTAAGATAAAATGAATTAATTGATTTATCAGAAAATTAATTGGATTAATTCAAACAAATTTTATCTTAATTAAGAACAGACTAAAATGATTACTATCTAGTTATTTTAAATTAATAGTCATCATATATATGTGAATGTTTATGATCTTGGACCATAATTATGTGTATATTGGTTTTATTTAATTTAATATAAAATTAATGGGTTTTTTAATTAATTATTATTAAGTTAAATTTGATTTCCTTTGAGTCGTACCTCCCCACTTCATTATGATGGACATGTGATTCCAAGGTTGTTTTATATAAATTCCTCTTAAATAAATCATTTGGTTTCCCTCACCCATGTTTGAGTATAAAACATATTTAATGGAAGGTGTTTCCAGGAACATGGAAATAGTTCAATATATGGAAGAGGTGAAACTAACTTGGGAGATACATAAGAGTATGGATGAAATACTACAATTTATGCCCATACGTTCACAAATAGTTTTTTCCCTAGGTTCATAGGTTGATTTATTGTCCGCTAATAAAATAAAAAAATGTATATCCTCATGGTCAAGTCATTTATTTATTTATTTTATTTATATCTTTTGTTTGGTTTATTTTATAGATTCAATATAATGATTATATAAATGAATGCATTAACATGAAAATATTGAGTTAAAATAAATGGACTATATATAAATTTTTTATCGTACATGTTTAATATCTTAAATAAAATCCATTTAATATTAACATGACATGTAAAAGGAAAAGTCCAAAAAAATGTGCATAATGAATTAAATTACCTCAACTAATTATTAATTCATTATAATACTTCTATTATCTGAGTTAAGATAAAACCATAGTTAAATTATTGGTTTAGGCCTTTATCAAGAAAAATTTTAATTATTGGAAAATATTTACAAAGTTGATGGGTCAACATAACCAAGATTATATTGAATTTAAGGGCTTATGTATCATAAATTAAATTTTAGAGGTAAGTGTTGAGGAAATCAAAGAAAGGATTTTAATATTGTGAAGTCCACTCAATGGATCAATGAGATTTTAGTTTGTAGTTGGAAAGCCTATCTACCTAAAAACCTTCTTATGATTTACATAGCCTTTATATAGATTATTAGAAGGGAAATATGGATCCTTGACTCTATAATTTCTACATGATGTGACATTACTATTACAATAGTGACGGATATTATAAATTGATAAAATAGTGGGATATTAATAATAAAATTAAAATTATTAAGTCTCACACAATTAATAATCAAGTAATGTACTAATTATCTACTATTATATTGTTGTAGTGAAATATAATTTTCATCAACTACAATGTCCCTTTGATAAATTTTGATGAAATGTCATCTCCTAAATGAAAGTAACTTATATGAATGGTATAAAAACTTATGGGTAGTGTTATGCCTTGAAAATTATTATTTCGGGATAGAAACTATAATTCCTGATCCACCTTCTAAGGAGTTGAGTGATGAAGATGTTTTTATTTAGTAAAAATACTTCAACTATGTGTTATATGTTCAATGATTGATTATTTCATCCATGTCTAGTTAAATCATGAAGTTACATGAGAACATGGATTCTTAAAACATGCTCAAGAATCTTTGTGATCTCTATTAGGAGAGAGATAGACATGAAAAGTTTGAGATCTCTAAGGATATATTCATGATAAATCTTAGAGAAGGTCCACAATTTGGGCCTCATGTATTTTAAGTTATTGTATATATTGATAGGCTATAGGTTCTAGTTTTTATACTACACAAATAATTTTACACAAATATGATTCTTTAATCACTCCATCGAAGGTTCTCTAACTTTTTGGTTAACTTTAACATGAATAACATTAAGAAGTATCCCCCAAATATACTAACCTTACTTCTCCAAGTTGATAAGGGAATGAAGTGTGAAAATCCTTTGGTTTTTATGGTAGGAAAGAGTAAGTACATGGTTTAGGGCCCTAGAATAAGTCTTAGTAACTTTTGAAGAGCCTAGCCAAAAGAATAAGAATCTAGGGCAAATAAAGGGAACATGTTGTTTTTTTAGGTGGAAAGAAAGGTTTCTAGAATAAGAAATCTAACTATACAAAAAAGAAAGGGGAATATGATGGTGAATTAATTAGCAAGTAAAATCTATCTATTTCAATGAAAAGGGTATTGGATACAACATTAGGTGCTCAAATATGTATTCAAATATAGTAACCCATTAGATTCAAATATATTTCTTGAGGTGAGGTGGAACTACTAGAAACCAATAGTTCCATACTTAAAATTTTGGCTATTAGAGTTTAACACCTCACATTTATGATTGTAATTATCTTAGTTTTGAAATATTGTTATCATATTCCTTCAATCACTAAAATCAGTATTTCTACATCCAATCTTAATACATATGGGTTAATTTTAAAATTTGGGAATAAATTTTTCTTCTTTTATAAATATAGAATTTTTTATGTAAAGGAAAATTTAAATAAAAAAAATATGTGTTAAATTACACAACCCAAGTATTGGAAATTGTTAATGAAACTTATTCTTCTAACTCATACCACACCCATCTAGGGAATCACTAGATAGGTCATGTAAATGAAAAGTGGTTGGCCAGATTAATCCAAGATGGATATTTAGATTCTTTTGAACAAATCCAATTGGTGTATTTCATTCTTGTTTTCAAGGTAAATGGATAAATCCACATTCAGTATAAAGGTTTAAAATTATATATATCTTCTTGGGTTGGTTTATACAAATCAATATGGACAATTTATAATTGATTCTATGGGTGGGTACTCATGTTTTATAAATTTTACCAATGACTTTAGAATATACGAATATGTCAACCTAATGAGGTATAAGTTAGATTCATTTGATAAATTAATGGGATAAAATAATTAATTATCGAACCATATTAGTAATAAGATTAATAAACTCTACTCAAATAATGGTGTAAAATATCTTAATCATTACTTTATTGATTATCTATGGGAGTGTGAGATATTATACTAGATTACTCCTCCTTACACACCATAGTAAAATTGTGTGAGTGAGAGGAATATATACACCCTATTTTAGGTGATATCAATTATTATTATTGTGAATATTATATTATCATTTTCAGGATATGAATTGCATATAGTAGAACACATACTAAACCAAGTGACGACTAAAGTGAAAGATGGTATCTCATACCATTAATGGAATGGGAAGAATCTTTTTTTGTAGAACTTACACATTGGGGTTGTGAGTAATTTTTTTATAATAACTCGGGATTTTGATAAATAGATATTAAATCACATTTTAATGAACATTTTTTACATTGCACAAACTAATTCTAGAGGATGGTAAATGTATAGTACCTTTTGAAACTTAGAAAAAAACACAACTAGTTCACAGGTGCACTACATAATCTCCTTATATGATCTTCATAACTATAAACATTATTAGACATATAATACATAATACATTTCTTTATAACGAATGGAAATAATACATAAGAAACGATGAGTTCAAATGTTCATTATGGGTAAACAAGGAAGATGTATAATTATAAAATGAACATAAGGGTATAAAAATATGAGAATAACATTTGAAAATCATACCCTAAATATCAAATGTCATAATCTTTAGTCATTTAATAAATATTGATAGTTAACCAGACATGAATCATAAGGAAATAAAATAATATGATCCATGATATCATAACATTCGCATAAGTCACATAATTATAGGGTACACATAAGTATATAAAATCATTTCCATAGTAAACAAGGCTTACTGCCAAGGCTATCATATTGGAATGGGTTCACTCATCAAACCACTATAGTAGTAAAGGTTCACTCCAAAGACCATCATAGTAGAAAAGTATGTTAATAAACAGGGTTCTCTACCCATTCTAGTCCTATATATCTCATGATATATAAATCTTTTCCCAATGCATTGGTGGGAGAAATAGATCTCACCCATCACATAATTACAATCATATGTATGTGTGCCACAATATCAAAAAATATTCATCATATCATACCCATGAAATGAAATGGGTGTCATAAAAAATTCATCATATCATAAAATGAGGAAAATAGAAAAGTTTCATAATAATTTCATCATTTCATAATATCATAACCTGTCACGACCTGACCCAACGAGGCTCAAGACACGACTCCCCAAGCCCGCCTCCAATAGGCCAGGGGCTGGTGTCTAGCGTCGAGTAGGCTATCACACACATGGGAGGCATTATCCTAGAGTACATGTACACACGAACCCACATACACCACCATGAAACAGTGCAGAGACATATAAAACTGAAAAGTAAATGAATTCATCCAACTATCTCACAACTAGAGTACAGAAGAAGTACAAAAAGGGAAAAACAAGTCCCACCAAAAGAAAACCACAAAGCACATCCAACCTGCTCTGAAGAAGGGGAACGCTGCCACAAACACCTGCCAGAAAGCTCTCTCAGCACCGCACCGGTACACACCCCAGTCAATCTTGCTCATTCAGCTCCACCTGCTCCGGGTCCTCCTAGGACTCTGTCGAAAGGTCTGTGGTCTGAAAAAGACACAAACATGTGCGGGCAAAGCCCATGCAGGGGTGAGTATAAACATACTCAGTAGGCACCCAAAAAACCCAAAACAAAAGAGAGAAACTAAAAGGAAACAGTTTGCTCATCCAAGCCAGAGGGAACCCAGATGAGAGAGAAACTCCATCTCATGACCATCCTTAGCTAAACACAAATAGTCAGCTCAGCTCAGGTGCATGCCCATACATACACCTTGAACAATCCATATATAAACAGCTCACGCACCCAGCCATATGAGGTACTGACCTCATCACCAACAATGGTTCACAACCAAGAGATCACACACCATGATCACTGCCATCCCAGATGACACTAGTCCGAGAGATACACTCCATCGGGTCCCACACAACCATCACAGACGCTGACCCGCGAGATCACGCTCGTAGGATAGCATCACTGAGGAAACCTTGCTGAAACAGCTAGAACACCAAACTCTATAGATAGGGGATCACTCCTAGGGTCCGCTAGGGGCATACCAGAACCCACACTGGTATACAATGATCTCACAGATAGAGTATCACTCCCAGGGTCCACTGAGGGATACCGCAACTTGATCTGGAATTCGACAGAAGCACGTCACTCAGATAGAGGATCGTTGCCCATATAAAGGTGGTCACGATGATACCGAAACCCCATCTAGTATAACTCGTGATGTAGGGGATCGAACTGACGATGCCACAACCCTAAATAAACCACATGTTGAGTAGGGGATCGTATATCTAATTATGCTGCAACCCTACCGAAATGACATGCTGATTAGGGGGTCGTATAACCGACTATACCGCAACCCTGTTAAAACGACATGCTGAGTGGGTAATCGTAAAACTAACGATACCGCAAACCTACTAAGCATGGATCACTACATAGGGGATCATATTCCTAATTATGCCACAAACCCTATGAGGTTAACCTGCAAGATAGGGGATCGTCGCACGTTGAAAATCGGTCACAGCGATACCAAGAACCCGATCTTGGGTAACGATGCTAGAGGATCCCGCTCTGGACCCACTGAGGGATGCCACAACTCTAATAGATTAAATATCCCATCGAGAGGATCACAAGCCTATACTAGGGTTGTGATTTTGCGTGAACCTTCATAGGAACAAACCAAGGGGGTACCCTCAACTACTTCTGGTCCAAACATCGCTAACCCGAGTGACCCGCAACAACGCCACACCACGCACCTTTAAGGCCGATATCGAGGCCACCATCGTGATCCACACAGAAATACACGCAGGATATGCTATTTACTCACTTGAAATGAAGCACTGGTGAAAAAAGTCAGTATTCATTGTAGCTAGTTCATGCGGGGCCCACACAACGATCTTGAAACCCATCAAGCGGATCATACCACGGAGATCCCCTCAGAAAAGCACACGAGATCCACTACCCATTCATCCCAACTGGACACCTGGTGAAAAAGGTCTTATTCACCATAGCCAGCCCGGGTGGGGCACACACCTTGATCCCAAAACTCATCAAACAGATTTCACCATTGCGATCCTCTCGGAAAAACACACCGGATCGACTATTCATCCGCCAAAATCGGACTCCTGGTGCGAAAGTTACGTTTCTCTGCAAAAGCAAAAACCCAGCCTCATGGGTCCTGCACCCCAAACTCAGCCCAACACCCGAAAACCAATAAGAAAAGTCTTTTGTACCATCAGAACCTCAATGCTACTGATGGCACGTCAATTGGACGCTCCGAGAAGAAGTTACGGTGGGTCGAAGCTGAATAATAATAAAATATTATTATTATTTCAACGTTTCATAGCCCGGGGCCACGAACCCGACACATAAAATTCCCAAAGTGAGTTCAAAATTTACATCTCAATGCAAGGAACGCATTTCCACAAATGGCTCACAAATCAGAGTTACGGTTTGTGAGTTACTGGGGTTTAAAAAACCCCCTGAAAAAACCTAGTCGAACCACCGCCTACCTCGCCGGAAACCACCGCGCCGCTGCCGGAAACCGCTGTCCATAGCCGGACTCGGCCAAGCTGGAGCCGGAAACAACCGTCCTGCTGCCGTGCCATCGCGGGTCTCGCCGAATTCTTCCATGGTCGCCACCCATCGCTGCCGGAAAACTGGTATTTCGCCAGAAAACTTCCGGGAGCCACCGAGAGCACCCCGGTGCTCCAAATTCAGATCTGAAAAATGTTTTGGAAACCTCGGGACACGAACTACACAACCCTTACAAAAATTTGAAGAAAAACAACACAAAAATGGGATCTGGTATTGTAAAACCAAACTGCCTACCTTGTCGGTGAATCACCGAAGCTTCGGGTGCAGAATGACACCGACGACGCCCTGAAGCTCGATCTGCTGATGATCGGCGCAGAAAACAGACGATCGGGGCGTAAATTAATGAAGAACGGAGGTAGGGAGGAGGGTCATAATCCACTGCGTGTAGGATGTGGGAGGGGGAGAGGATTTGGTTTTTCTTTTTTTTTTATTTAAAAACCACCTTTTAAAACAACGCCTCCGACCAGACCTCCCGGCGTGGAGGGAATTAGGTTGCCCCTAGGGTAAACGCGTCATTCTAAACGCAACGGCGGACTCAGAATTGTGATCAGAGACACTGTTCAGAATTTATTTGAGCCGACCCTCGTAAATAAACTTTTCTATTTATTTATGAAAATGGCACTGGTGGCGTTTTCCACCGTAAGCTTGCGCCCGCAAATTTTACACCTTGCCTAGGGTAAACGGCACGTTTCAGACGCAACTGTGCCCTCAGATTCCCATTCTGATCTACCGTTTAGGAGATATCACACCCCCCCCGCCATGTGCATAGTATAAAAAAACTTAATATTTTTATAAAATTAATTCTGGGCACACCAGGCCTCGGAATCGCACGGTGTCTTCGCACCTTGCTCTATAATTATTCATAGAAATATTCCAATGTCTGACTGGCGAAAATCCCGAGTCCCTACATCCTCCCCCTATAGAACTTTTCTTTACCGAAAATCCATAATCACAAGGAAAGAGACTGGACTCTCAACTGGGTCCCTTACACCAGTGAGTTCACCAACAAACATGAATGCCCGAACACATAAGTCAGAGGGACTCATCCACTACACCTCAACACTATCCACTTTGGGAGGCACTGACTCGCCCGCACAGTTTTAATCGTGTCACAAAAATGTGTCTTGGTGGGAGAAGGATCCCTCTTCCTCATGCATTCGAAGCACGCCGAACAACACCCACACAGGGTCTTACCGACGCCCTGAACAAAACTTGAGCAAGCAGCGAAAAGGGAAGATTACCGCTAAACAGTGTCTATCAAACTACTGCAGAAAGTAGAAAGGACACAAGGCGTACCTCTATCCATCCACGGAGCCTCAAGGTCAATAACCCCTAGGGCATGCAGTTGTCCTCTCCCTCGACCACTAGCTCCCTGAGCTTGGCGTGGACCTCCTGGGGGTGGGAGTGGTGGAAACTAATATCTCTTACCATCTCCTCCTCCTACACCAGCTCTTTCGCCACGTCCTCCACCCTACAGACCTCCTTGATCGAGACGCTACCTCTTCCAAGGTAGTCCATTGACCAGATCCCTCTCAGTAGCATGACATGTTGGAAAATATCTAGCAATATTTCCCCGATCATCGCAAACATAAAACTGCCTCTCCTACGGCTGACCAAAACTGGAAAGCGAGCCTTATGAGCCCTGAGCCTCAGATCCTCCATCCTAAGGTCGCCTTCTGAAACGTCGGCCACTTCCAAACCCCTAAGTATGTCGTCGGCTACTAGATTTTGATGTCTCCACTCTCACTTGCCTAGCACTAACAGGGGGGATATGCTCAGCCAGAAATCTCTCCACCACCAAACCTCGCTCCAGTACTCCAGCATAGGTGCGCAGACACAAGGAAACCACACCTAATCAGATGTCCCTGCAGAGGCCCTACTCGAAGGTCTGAGACCTAAAGAATGGGTCTTGAATCATATCCAAAGAGTAGCGCAATAGGTCTGTAAACCTCGCTGAGTACTCCGACATAGTCATGCCCCCCTGCCGAAGCTGTAGAAGCTTCTGGATCCGCACTGACCTCAACGTCACTGGATAGAACTCCTCCCTGAAGAGCCAATCAAACTCTGCCCACGTGAGCATCTCCTTGTCATGGGACTGCATCACTAGGCTCCACCATCCCCCGGCTGAACCATGTAGAAGGCTCGCCGCTAGGACCACCATCTGATCTGAGGGTGTCCTCACCAGGCGGGAAACTCGGGTGACTGCCTCGAGCCAGTAATCAGCTGCCTGGGGGTCTGGAAAACCCCGGAACCTCAGAGGTTTCTTCCTTTGAAACTCGTACAATACACTCATCCTGTGGAAAACCTCATCCTACACTGTCGGCACAACCAGCTGGTCGACAGGTGGCGGCTCAACTAGCAGACCACCTGGAGGTGAAACCTCAGAACCTGCGCCTTGGTCCACAGCCTCTACACGGGGCGGATCGTCTGTACAATCCTGCTGCAGAACCCTCACTAGCTGTCGTCATGGAGGCATCCTAAAATACACTCAAGATGCACCACAGTCAAAGAGTATATCTGGTGAGCTGACTCAAGAAGGACAAGGAAAAACCCAAAACCCAGTCCTATATGATGCATGTACAATTTTTCCCCTGCGACCAGTGTACGAATGTCCCGAGTTGAAAGTCAGGTTATCAGAGTCCTGGGGTATGGATACGTCGGCCGCCGCACCAACACTAGAGTCCCTAGCCTAAAAGCCAAACTCAAAACATCGTGACACTACTACTATGCAACCCAAACCAAACTCACAGCTAGACCAGCTATGCTCTGAGATCCCAAAGGTGGAACCTCCTCTAATACCACTCTGTCATGACCCAAGCCAACGAGGCTCGAGCCGTGACTCCCCAAGCCCACCTCCAATAGGCCAGGGGCTGGCGTCTATCACTGAGTAGGCTATCACATACATGGGAGGCATTAGCCTAGAGTACCTGTACACATGCACCCACATACACCACCATGAAACAGTGCAGAGATATATAAAACAGAAAAGTAAACACATGCATACAACTATCCCACAACCAGAGTACAGTAGATGTACAAAAAGAGCAAAATAGGGCCCACCAAAAGAAAACCACATAGCACATCCAACCTGCTCTGAAGAAGGGGAACGCTGCTACAAACACCCGCCGGAAAGCTCCCTCAGCACCGTACCGGTACACACCCCGGTCAGTCTTTCTCACTCATCTCCGCCTACTCCAGGTCCTCCTGGGACTCCGTTGAAAGGCTTGTGGTCTGCACAAGACACAAACATGTGTGGGAAAATCCCATGCAGGGGTGAGTATAAACATACTCAGTAGGCACCCCAAAAACCCAAAACAAAAGAGAGAAACTGAAAGGCAACAGTCTGCTCATCCCAGCCAGAGGGAACCCAGACGAGATAGAAACTCCATCTTGTGACCATCCTTGGATAAACACAACTAGTCAGCTAAACTCAGGTGTATTCCCATACATACACCTTGAACAATCCAGATATAAACAACTCACGCACCCAGCCACATGAGGTACCGACCTCATCACCAGCAATGGTTCACAACCAAGAGATCACACACCATGATCACTGCCATCCCAGATGACACTCGTCTGAGAGATACACTCCATCAGGTCCAACACAACCATCACAGATGCTCACCCGCGAGATCATGCTCGTCGGATAGCGTCATTGAGGAAACCTCATTGAAATAGCTAGAACACCAAACTCCTCGGATAGGGGATCACTCCTAGGGTCCACTAGGGGATACCAGAACCCACACTGGTATACGATGATCTCAAAGAGAGGGGATCACTCCCAGGGTCCGCTGAGGGATACTACAACCCGATATGGCATTTGACAGAAGAACGTCACTCAGATCGAGGATCATCGCTCATATAAAGGTGGTCACGATGATACAAGAAACCCATCTTGTATAACTCGAGATGTAGGGGATCGAACCGACGATGCCGCAACCCTACAGAAACCACATGCTGAGTAGGGGATCGTATATCTGATAATGCCGCAACACTACCGAAACGACATGCTGAGTAGGGCATCGTATAACCAACGATACCGCAACCCTACTGAAACGAAATGTTGAGTAGGGGATTGTATAACCGACGATACCGCAACCTTGCTGAGCATGGCTCACTACATATGGGATCATATTCCCAATGATGCCATAAACCCTACGAGGTAAACCTACTAGATAGGGGATCGCTGCCCATGGATAAGCGGTCACAGCGATACCAAGAACCCGATCTAGGGTAACGATGCTAGAGGATCCCGCTCCGGGCCCACTAAAGGGATGCCACAACTCTAACAGATTAAACATCGCATTGAGAGGATGAAAAGCCTATACTAGGGTTTTGATGCTGCGTAAACCCTCGTAGGAATGAACCAAGGGAGTACCCTCAACCACTACTGGTCCAAACGTCGCTAACCTGAGTGACCCGAAACAACGCCACATCGCGTACCTCTAAAGCTGATACCGAGGTCACCATCACGATCCACACCGAAAAACATGCAAGATAGGCTGTTTACACGCTCGAAACAGAGCACCGGTGAAAACTGAACTATTCACTTTAGCTAGCTCATATGGGGCCCACACAACGATCCTAGAACACATCAAGCGGATCATACCACGGTGATCCCCTTAGAAAAACACCCGAGATCCACTACCCGTTCGTCCCAAACGGACACCCAGTGAAAAAGGTACTATTCACCGTAGCTAGACTGGGTGGGGCCCACACCCCGATCCCTAAACTCATCGAACGGATCACACAATTTTGATCCTCTCAAAAAAAACAATGGGTCAACTATTCATCTGCCAACATCAGACTCCTGGTGCGAAAGTTACGTTTCTCTGCAAACGCCAAAACCCGGCCTCGTGGGGCCCGCACCTCGAACTCGGCCCCAACACCCAAAAACCAACAAGAAAATTCCTTCGTACCATTAGGTCCTCAACGCCACTGAGGTCATGTCAATCAGACGCTACGAGCAGAAGTTACGGTGGGTCGAAGCTGAATAATAATAAAATATTATTATTATTTCAACGTTTCGTAGCCCCGGGCCACAAAACCAATGCATAAAATTCACAAAGTGAGTTCAAAAGGTCCATATCGACGCAAGGAACTCATTTCTGCAAACGGCTCGCAAATTGGAGTTACGGTTTATGAGTTACGGGGGTTTAAAGAACCCCCGGAAAAAAACTGGTCGGACCACCGCCTGCCTCGCCGGAAACCACCGTGCCGCTGCCGGAAACTACCATGCCAGAGCCGGACTCCATCGTGCCCCAGCCAGAAACCACCACGCCGCCGCAGTTCCACAGCGGGTCTCACCAGATTCCACCATGGCCGTCAACAATCACCGCCGGAAAACCGGGATTTTGCAAGAAAACTTCTGGGAGCCACCGAGAGCACCCTAGTGCTCCAAATTCATATCTGAAAAATGTTTCGGAAACCTCGGGACCAGAACTACACAACCATTTCAAATATTTGAAGAATAAAAAAATTCAAAAATGGGATCTGGGATTGTAAAACTCAAACTGCCTACCTCGCGGGCTAAACGCCGAAGCTTCGGGTGCAGAACAACTCCGGCGACGCCCTGAAGCTCGTTCTGCTGATGATTAGCGCAGAAAACAGACGATCGGGGTGAAAATAGATGAAGAACAGAGGTTAGGAGGATGGGAATAGTCTGCTGCGTGTAGGAGGTGGGAGGGGGAGAGGATTTGGTTTTTCTTTTTTTTATTTAAAAACCTCCTTTTAAAACAACACCCCCGACCAGATCTCCCAGTGCATAGGATATTAGGTCGCCCCTAGGGTAAACGCGTCTTTCTGATCACAATGGAGGACTCGGAATTGCGATCCAAGACTTCGTTCAGAATTTATTCTAGCCGATTCTCAAAAATAAATGTTTCCATTTATTTACGAAAATTCTCCTGGTGGCGTTTTCTACAATAGGTGCATGCCCGCAAAGTTTACACCTCGCCTAGGGTAAACTGAACATTCTGGACACAACTGTGACCCTCAGATTCCCGTTCTGAACTACCGTTTAGGAGATATCACACCCTCGCAATGTGCTTAGTATAAAAAAACATAATATTTTTATAAAATTAATTCTGGGCACACCAGGCCTCGGAATCGCACGCCGTCTTCACACCTAGCTCTGGAATTATTTGTACAAATATTCCAAAGTCTGAAAGGTCCAAAACCCAAGTCACTACATAACCCATGGAAAAATAAGTAGCTTTCAAAATAATTTTATCACGGTATAACCCATGGATTAGAAATAGGTTTCATAAAAATATTGTCATTATAAAACATTTAGAGAAACAATAAGAATTTTATCCTCGGTTTATATCCCCATTAAATCATAAGTTGCATCAAACCATGTCATCTTATGTGGAAAATGATTTTAAAGGATAAATCCATTGGAACATTTTTTGAGGAAGATATTATTTCTTTGAAAATCACTTTTTAAAACTAAAAATTAATAAAATATTTTGGAAATAATTTTCTATGAAAATTAACATGAAAATTTATAATGTAATATCTAAAACATTTTGAGGTTTTTATAGAAGAAAATTCGATATATTTAGTATATGTTAAAACAAATATTTATTTCACATTTTTAGTAAAATCCAAAAGGGAATTGTTTGGAAGATGACATGAAGATTACTTTAAAAAAATTATAAAAATTAAAATATGGGTAAAATTTTATTTATTAAATCATTTTAATGTTCTTATAAAAACTTTAAAACATTTTTAGAAAACATATTTTTGGAATAAAAATGAGTTTTTGACCAAAGAGAGAAATAAAGGTGATTTTTCTTAAAAACATTCTTTTAAAAAATTGAGTACATAAATTGTAGAAAATGAAGGGAAAGATGTATTCTCATGACATAACTAGATAATAATAATATTCATGATTTTATTGAGATATGGATCATTATATTTTATCATCAGAAACATAATCAAAAACAATTTTGATAAACAATGAGATTGTGACATAAAATCTTTACCATTATGATAACATTAAATCATAAGGCCCATCAAAGAGAGATACTAAAATGGATATGTAAATAGAAAATAATTTTTAGGAATTTAGAAATTAAATACATTCATGGGTAGTATATACACTACATAAAATAATTAGGTGGTGAATATGATATATGTCTCATAGAAGTAAAAAGTGAGGTGAAAATACCTTAACTTAAGTATAGGATTTCATATTAAACATTAAAACCACTATTTTAATAAATATAAGTTTATTATAAATATATTACAGAACCATAATCACATTTATCAATCCATATATTATTGAATTATGACCTTTTATTACTTGTTTATTAAAAATTCTATATTAAAGTCACGTTTCGGGTAATAACTACTTTGTTTTTCATGTATGTTTTTATTTGAAATTTTTCTTACTCTTAATTTTATCATAATTACATCATATAAATAATTTTAAAAATGATATATATATGTATATATATTTATTTATTATATATGTTTTTAGATTAATCCATAATAGTTGGAGATAAAAAATGAAATACATTTTCATGGAGATGGTAGGTCGTATGTACACATGAACGTTGTTTATATTTTCTTTAAGGATTATAAGAAAGAATTTTAAATAATAAATTACCCATAAAAATGGTTTTTATGTCATATATATCACATATGTTCATTAAATTCATCCTTATTACCTTCCATGTAAAGTGTAAATGAATCACATTATTTCGTGAGACAAATGTCCAATGTATACACAAACGATGTTATTATATTATTACATAATGGAAATTAAGATGTTATATGTGATATAATAATTATAAAGTTATAATAATATCATAAATATCACATATAAACTTTTAATTCCACATTATTTCCAACCCTGAGAAGTGGTAATGGAAAAACGAATGACATAGGTTCGTGAGGCGGTAGTCTGATGTACACATGAATGGTGATTTTGTATCCCATTTAATGAAATATGAGGTGGTTTTATGTTATTCCCTTAACATAAAAAAATCTAATTATATTTAATATATTGAGGTTATTATATCATCATGTTCTAATAATAATTTAAGGAGGTGGAGGAATAAATAAAATAAAAATATTCATTGAAGAAATCCACCTCTTCTTCGAGTAACCTCCTTAGGTTTGCCCCAAAATCCTTCCTAAGTTGAATTTATGATAAAAATAATAGTAATAGTATGATTATATGTGATTAAGTAAGTGATTTTGGTAGGTCTTGGTGGAACCAAAGTTTATTTAAAGTGTGAAGAGGAGAGGAGAGTGGGTGGCCATTTATAAGTTATTTAGGTTATCATTACAATTATTTATGATAAAAAATTAAGTTAACCAAATTAGATAATATAAATTATTCTTATTAAAAATATTTCATCCATTTTTTAATATTCTATTCATATAATTGGAAAATTTTAATTTAAAATTAATCCCGCAGATGCGACAGGAAGGTGGCTTTTCAAAGAGAAGATGTTCGAAAGTTTAAAAATTTGTATATCAAAATTTAATATAAAAATGATTAAAATGACATGAGTTGCATTAATTTATATATAATTGAAGTAATTTTATTTTTAAATACATTTTAAAACAAAAAATAACATTTTATATACCTTAAATGAAAAGGAAGTTTTTAATAAAAACTATTATTTATCATTACTCTCTGAAAAATTAATCTTTTTAGAAAAAATCAGAAAAATTCACTCTAAGATAATTTTGAAATTATTGTTTCAAAAATGAAGTTTATTTTATCAAATTAATTTTATAAAAGTTAAAAAAATTATTGTATTATTTTTCATAAAAATAAATAAATAAAAATTGAGAAAATATTATTTTCGAAACATATAGACTTAATCAAAAATTATATATTTTTTATAAATATGTTTTATTCATATAAAAAAATATACTAAATATTTAAAAATAATTTATCACTTATTCATAATGGTATTATTTAAATAATAATATAAATAATTTTTACGAGTCGTTAAAACTCGGTGTTGCATGTAACGCAAGCTGTCAAAGAAACCTGTTGTTGTGTGTAACAAAATCTATAAAAAATTAAATTATTCAAAATAATCATAAAAATTCAGGGTGTTACATTCTACCCACATTAAATGAATTTATCCATCAAATTTTGTCACTCTGATACAAAAAAAATGACGATACTTATGCCCCATCATTTCTTAGGGTTCTCATGTAGATTTTTCAAACTGGTGGTTTCTCTAAAAAAACTTTTACCATATGAGTGGTATTATTTCAAAGAAAATTCTTTGTATGATCCAGAATATTCATAGGTTTTTCCTCATAAGAAATATCATTCTCAAATGGTACTACCTATGTCTTCAATATATGTGAAGTATCAGGTATGTCCTTTCCTATGAGAGATATATGGAACACATCATGAACTTGATATAGGTTTGGTGGAAGTTTGAAAAAATAGTCTACCATCTTGATATGATCAAGAATATCAAAGGTAGTTATATACTTAGGGATTATTTTTCCCTTATTTCCAAATCTCATTACCTTCGTCCGTGATGAAATTATTAGAAACACCTTATCACTAACTTCAAATTCTAGATCATGTCTGTGATTCTCAGCATAACTTTTCTACCTACTCTGAGATTCCTAGATGTGTTACTAGATGGATATAACCTTATCTTCCATTTATTTATCTATATTAGGTCCCAATATATTTATTTTTCAAAAATCATTCTAACACATTAGATCTCTACACTTCTTTCTATAAAGGTATTTATAAGTATCCGTCTGAATTCTCAAGTGAAAGATATTGTTGTATGAAAACTAACTAGAGAAATTTTTTATCCTAACCACCATTCAAATCCATATAACAAGATCTCAATATATCCTCTAGGGTTTTAATTTTTCTATAAAACTGACCTTCTATTTAAGTATGATACAAAATTCTAAACTTGTCTCCATATCAAGATCTTGCTAAATACTTCACATGAATTTTGAGGTAAAACTCAGATCCCAGTCAGACATAATGGAATGAAGTACTCCATGAAACCCTACCACTTCCTAAATGTATATTATATAAATATTATAAAGATATAAGTCATATCTAATTGCAATAAAGTGTTCTTACATTGTAAGGAGATCAACTACAATCCATATAGAATTATTCCATTTAGTAATTTTAGGGAGTTTGATGAAAAAATCTATAGTGATGTTGTCCCATTTCTATTCTGTTATCTGTAATGGATGTAACATAACCTTATATTTTTTTCTCTCAACCTTAACTTGTAGACATACCAATCACCAAGATACAAACTCTATGACAACTCTCTTAATTTAATCGAAATATAAAAAACTCTTTAAAATATCTTTACTTGTTCATACTTCAAAGATGAATAGAGAATGAAGAACTGTGAGATTACTCTAACAACTCCTTAAAATTTGATATGGATGGAACTCATACAAAATTCCTAAACCTTATAATTATATCATGATCAAGGCTAAACTCATGAACATTTCTAACCTTCTTTTGCAGCTCTGTGTCTTTCTATTGTTCCTCTTTAATATTTACTTGGATAGATAGATGAACATTCAATTAAGAAAGATAATATTTATCATGTTCCTTCTATATTTTTAGATCCATAATTTGAAAATCTATAAATATTAGATCTTTTGTGATCCTCATCATGGATAATCTAGCATGATCCTTTTCACTCAAGGCATGGCCCACTATGTTCGCTTCCCCAGGGTGGTAATTAATTGAGCAGTCATAATCTTTAATCAACTCTAACCATCTTCCACTGTTCATATTTGACTCCTTTTATGTGAATATATAGTTTAAACTTTTACGATAAGTATATATATAACACTTTTCTATATAAAGATAATTCTTTCATATCTTTATTGAAAATATTACCATATCTAACTCCAAGTCATGAGTTGGGTAATTTTTCTCATGAACCATCAATTATCATGAGTCATAAGCTATAAACATGTGATTCTGCATAATAACACATCCTAATCCCTTCTTAGACGCATCACTATAGATTACAAACCCTTCTCCACTTCATGGTAATGTAAGAATTGGTGCATTAACAAATATTCACTTCATTTCCTTGAAATTTTCCTCACACACATATTTTTAGAGAAACTTGTATTCATTACAAGTTGACATAGTTACTAGATTATATATTTATGAGAAAGTATTCTAAAAAATTAATAATATCCATTTAAAAAAAGAAAACTATAGATTTAAATCACATAGGCTCTTATGGTTCAACACTCAATAGTCTCTATCCTTGACGGATCTACTTATATACCCTCTCTTGAGATTATATGGCCCAAAAAGAAACCTTTTGTAGCCAAAATTCACAATTTGTAATTTTTTCATATATTTTATCTTTTTTTAAGGTATTTAGTACAATTCTCAAGTGATGTTCATGATCTTACTAACACTTTTAATAGATAAGAATATCTTCTATAAATAATACCAGAATTTTATCAAGGTAATATCTAAATATTGAATTCATTAAATTCATGAAGATAGTAGTGTCATTAGTAAGACTGAATGGCATCACTATACATTCATAGTGTCCAAAACTTTTATAGAATGATGTATTGGGTATATCTTCCTTATTGACACTCTATTGATGATATCGATAATGAAGGTTAATCTTTGAAAAGTATTGAGCACCAAGTAGTTGATCAAATATTTCATCAATATAGGGTAGAGGATACTTATTTCTGATTGTGATCATTTTCATATCCTAGTAATTAATATAGAGTTTCATTGATCCATATTTATTTTTAACAAAAATAATAGGCACAACCCATGGTGATACACTGGACCAAATGAATCCCTTTTCAAGTTTCTCCTAGATTTTAATTTTCAATTCATGAAACTTAATTAGGGACATTCTATAGGGGGTCTTTGAAATTGGTGTGGTGCTAGGTATGATTTCTACAGAGAAATTAACTTCACTTTTTGGTGTATGTCTTTGAAAATATTCTAAAAATACATCAAAAAACTACTTCACAATAGGTGTATCATTGATGTTTATTTTATCACAACCCATATGAGATAAATACAATTCTTGGATAGGAATAAAAACATATTCAGTGAATGTGATTTAAATAAAAATTTCATATTTATCATCGCATTGATAGATAATCATAAGTTGATTTGGAATATCAAATGTGACTTCCCTTCCTCAATAATTGATGCAGGTTTTATGTAGAGAAAGAATATATTCCTAAGATATTATAAAAGTCAACCAGAGGAAGAATGGTAATATTTGTAAGAAACACATCCTCAAAAACTTAGACTATATAAGAATCATAGACTTGAGACGAGATCATCTTAACATTTGGGGTTTTCACTACTAATTATATATTTAATAATTTGGGTGCAATATTAATACCCTTAGATTATTATTCAGATATGAAATAATGGGTAGATATAAATTCAAAAAATACATTAATAGTTCTTGAGTGGATGGTAAGTGTACCTTTTACCACATCATTACCACACACCTCATCAGAAATAGTGATCGTAATATATTTCCCTTTGTCTCTTATATTAAGAGATTTATGACGTTGATCATCATAATTAACCTTTGGATTTTATCACTAATTAGCATAATTCCCAAACTCCTTGTATTTGAAAAACTAGAGTCTATGTGGTTCATTATGTGTGTATTTATCTTTATTCGCATTGTTAGCTAACTTATTCCCATCACTTTAGTAATCAACCACCCGATGAACTTCCCTTTCACATATAAAACATTTACTTGTTCCCTTAAGAAAATTTCCTCTAGGTTTCTTCACACACTTTGAGAATAAATGAAATATCATCTTCTTTTATCCATGGTTTTTATATTTTTCTTTGAATTCTATTTTTTCCTTCTTATCAAAACTATGATATTGTTATGTAACTCCAACCTCTATTTATACCTTGATAGCACATAGAACAATATCTTCATAGCTCCTGAAGTCTCTTATGGATAATGAACTTTTAAGACATGGTTTTAATCCACTGAAGAATTGATCAACATTACTTTCAAGTTGGATGAGAATACCAGAATCGAACCTTGTAAGTCTTGTAAAATTTTACTCGTCAGTTCCAATAGATACATCATCCTTTAGATTTAGCTCAATGAAATACTTCTCAATATTTTTTCAAAGCATATGAGGAATGTGATTATTAAAAAATAATTTCTTGAACTCATCCCAATATATGGATTCAATTTCATAATGTTCCCTTGTATTTTGGATGAGATCCCATTGATCTTCTTTGGATTCCAAATGATATAAACAAAAAATTATTTTTTCATGTTTTGAAAACTAGAGAATATAAAATATATTTTTAGTGGAACTAATCTATTATTCAGAAACTAATGGATCAATAGTTACACTAAATAATGTTGGACTTTTCTATATGAAGGACTTAATAGAACTTTGTTCCCTTATTTTCTTATTTGGAAGTTCTTCATGATTCTTAGCTTGAGAAAGTTTTATGATCATAGAAATGACATTTTTCGTTAAATGTCCTATAAAATTTGGCTTATCAAGATGAAAATAATTTCATTTTACATCATAATCAGCATTAAAATAGTTCCTTTGGGTTCCATCCATTTACTAAAACCAAAAAACAAAGTTTGAGCGACAATAATCATAGTGGGGAACCACATAATCATGAAAAAATTCTTATAGATTGTCTAAATAATGGCACATTATTTTTAATCAATAACACCTTAGTTTTATCCTTTTTAATTCATAGTTATCAAAAATTTAAATCTTTCATTATGGTTTATAAATATTTTATGAATTTCTAAAGCATATCTCATGTGAGTGTCAAACTAGGTGTGCAGAATGGCCCTTTTGCATGCACTAAGTGGTGATACAGTCCAACTCAATACTCCATATTCAGAGTTATTACACCTAGGTACATATTTTTTAGAGCCACACCCACTTTTTGTATCCATACATGGATGTAATTTCTAGGAAACCACCCATTCTATCTTATACCAAAATTCTAGGATATTTTTCTATACTTTTACTCATCCATAAACTGATCCTTAGAAATGTCCTTAGAGATATCAAAAAAATTTTCGCATCCTAGTTTCTAAAGTTTAACTAAATATATCTTATAATACCAACTATAGAAACCCAAGATTTTTACAAATGATATTACATCATTTTTTATGAACATTTTTACATTACACAAACACACAAATGAGGAACATAAAGGTATAGTGCCTTTGGAAACTTGGAAATACAAAAATTTGGTTCATATGTGCACTAAATCATCTCCCATTATGTTATTAATAACTAGAAAATTATTAGAGATATCATACATAATTCATTTCTTCATAACCTGGGGAAGTGAAACATAAGAAAGGGTGAGATCATATTCTTAATTCTGGTAAACATGGGAGAAACATAAACATAACATTAACATAAGGGTATGAGGAAATGAAAATAACATTTGAAAACCATACCCAACATATCAAAGATCATAATATTAAGTCATGGTATAAATATTAGCAGTTAATAAGACATGAATCATAAGGGAATAAAATAATATGTGACTTGAGAGCATAAAATTATCATAAGACATAGAATTGTTTCATACATGTAAATATAGAAAATAATTTTCAAAGTAGTTAAGGGTCACTTCCAAGGCTATCATAGTTGAATGGGTTCACTCCCCAAACCATCATAGTAGTTGAGGCTCCCTCCCAAGACCATCATAGTTTAAAAAATACCTTACTAAATTGGGTTCACTCTTTGTTACATTCATGTATGTCTCATGAGATATAAATCTTTACCCAATGCATTGGAGGTATATAAGGGTCCCACCCATCACATAATGAAAATTATATGTATGTGTGCCACAAGATCATAAAAAATTCATCATATCATACCCATTAAATAAAATAAGTTTCATAAAAATTTCATCATATCATAACCTATGGAAAAGTGATAGGTTTTATAATCATTTCATCATTTCATCATTTCATCATAGCATAACTCATGGAAAAAAAGAAGAGTGTTAAAATAATTTTATCATGGTATAACCCATGGAAGAGAAATAGGTTTCATAAACATCTTCTCATCATAAACCATTCAGATAAAAAATAATAATGGTGTAATTATTTCATATTCATTGTTAATCATAAGTTACATTAAAGTATGTCATATTATATGTAAAATTATTTTTAAAGATTAAACACTTGGAACGTCTCTTGAGGAAGATAAATTTTATTTGAAAATCAATTTTTAATATTAAAAATTGATAAATTATTTTTAAAATTCTTTTCTTTGAAAATAAACTTGAAAACATATAATATAATATTTAATAAATGGTGAGGTCATGACAGTGGAAAATTTACTATATGACGTACATGTTAAAACAAATATTTCTTGCACATTCTTGGTAAAATTCAAAGAGGAATTGTTTTGAAAAAAGACATCAATATTCCTTTCAAACAAAATTTTAAATGTCAAACATGGTTAAAAATTTCTTTAATAAATTATTTTAAAATTGTTAAAAAAAATTTTGAAATTGTTTTTAGAAAACATGGTTTTGGAATAAAAATGAATTTTCGATCGAAGAGAGAAATAAAGATGATTTTGCATGAAAACATTAGTTTGAACTATTGAGTACATAAAGAGAGGAAAATGAAGGGAAAACATGTATTATCATGACATAACCATAATATAATAAAATTCAAAAGTTTCATGAGATATGGATCATAATATTTTATCATCATAAATATAATCATAAACAATCCTGATAAACGATGACACTGTAACATAAAATCATTAACACTTTTGTAAATTTGAATTGCAATACCCATAAATTATATATACTAAAATGGATATGTTAATATAAATAATATTAAAAATAATCATCATAAAATACATTCATGGATAGTATATACACCACATAAAAAAAATAAGTGGTGAATATGGAATGTGTATCACAAAAGTAAAAGGTGAGACAGAAATCCATTTCCTTAAGTATTAAATTCTTTAATACACGTTTGAACATAATTTATATAATTATAATTTTATCATACATATATTATAAAACCATAATCATATTTATCATACCATATATGATTTACTTATGACCTTTTATTACTAGTTTGTTAACAATTACATGCTAAAGTCATGTTTCGGGTAACAAGTTCTTTGTTTTTCGTGTATATTTTATTTCTCATTTTTGATAATATTACTTTTATCAAGTTTAATAATTAAAAAAATAATATCATATAAATATAATATATATTCATTATATATGTTTTTATAATACTCTATAATGGTTATAGATAGAAAATGAAATACATCGTTCATGGAGACGGTTGGTCGTACGTACGCATGAACATTGTTTCCATTTTCTTGATGGATTTGAAGAAATAACAGTAAATAATATATTGAAATTATAAAATAATTATTATGTCATATATATCAAATATTTTTATTAAAATCATTTATATTACCTTCCATGTAAAGTGTGAACAATTCGCATCACTTCGCAATGCGGTAATCTTCCGTAAACACGAGAGATGTTATCATATTCCCACATAATGGAAAGTAAGAATGTATTTGTGATATAATAATTCAACAAGTATAATTATATCATAAATATAAAAAATATTCATTTAATTCGTCATTATATCCAATAATGAGAGGTGATAATGTAAAAACGAATGACATCATTTTTTGAGGTGGTAGTCCACCGTACACACAAACGATGATTTTGTAACCCATTAGATAGAATATAAGATGATTTTAGGTAATTAAATTTACATAAGACAATGTTAGTATTTTAAATTTAATAATTTTATTATATCAGTGTGTTTTAATAAAAATTTAAGAAGTTGGAGTAAGAAATAAAATAAAAACTCTCATTAAAGAACATTACCACTTCTTTGAGTAACCCCCTTAGGTTTACACCAAAGTCCTTTTAGAGTAGATTTATCACCAAAATAAGGTTTATAGGATTATATTATGTAATTAAATAAGTTATTTGGTAATTTATTGTAAGAAAAAATGGTTTTCAAACTGTGAAGAGGAGAGGATAGAGGATGCCCTTTTATAAGTGAGGTGATTGGCACACTTGTAATTTATGAAAAGAAAAAGTTGTACCCATGTTTTTCACATTAAAAAATGTTTAAAAATGGTAAATTATAAAACTTATAAGTTATAAGGTCTAAATATTTATATAAAATGGGTTTTTTGAAAGTTTTGGGTTATTTTTAACTCTTATCTTTTTATTTTAACCCCTAGTAAACCCATTTTTTCCATAACCGTAGTGAATATTTTTTACTGTTTTAACTATTAATTATGGTCAAACTTTAATTTAAAATTATTAGATGATATAAATTATTATTATCCTGAATATGGAATCAATTTTTATAAATTAAATTCTCATAATTGGAAAATTTAATTAATATTTAATCCCGCAGTAGTGATGAGAAAGTGGTTTTTCAAAGGGAAGATGTTCAAAAGTTTAAAATGATTTTTATTAAAATTAAATATGAAAATGATTCAAATGACCTAAATTTAATTAATTGATATATAATTGATTAAGTTTTAGTATTAAACACATTTTTTCTCAAAATTTATCCCTATAAATTCTTTAAACGACAAGGCAGTTTTCAATAATAACCATTATTTTTCATTATTTACAAAAAAATTACCTTTTTAGAAAAATCCAAAACAAATAATCCTAAGATAATTTTGACATGATTATTTAAAAAAAATCATATTTAATCAATTTAATTTTATAAAAGTTTGAAACTTAATTTCATTATAATTCAGAAAAATAAATAAATAACATTTTTTGTGAAAATAATATATTCAAAACATATAAAGATATTATAAAAAATTATTTACTTTTTCATCAACATGTTTTCTTTATATATAAAATTTATATTTAAAATTTTAAAAAAAATATTTATCACTATTAATAATAATATTATATAAATAATAATATTAACATTTTATCAAGGTTCATTAAAACTCTGTGTTGCATGTAATAAAAGCTAAACATAATATTGCATGTAATGAATGATATTAATGAAACTCATTATTTAATGTAAAAAAATATAAAAAAATACTTTATTAAAAAATATTAATTCATAATAACTTGGGGTGTTTCATTGATAGGGCCTCCTTAGGGAACAAACTTGTACCCCAAGGAACTAAGTGTATCTTTATAGGATGTCCTATGGAAAATAGTAGATATTATATATATATGAAACTTAACATAATAAATTTTTGGTTAATGTTAATACCACCTTTCTTAAGAGGGATAATATATATAAAACAAATATTGGAAGAAATATATACTTTGATGAATGTATTTCTCAAGATACATAAGAATGAAAACCTGAACAAATTCCATAAATCTTCATGGAAGTGGACGTTGTAAAGACACAAGTACTATATAGGGGTACAATATAGGTTATAGAACCAAAAAGGTATGGTATTATAGTCACCAAGGATGGTAAATCCTAATTAGTTGATGATAATGATCCTATAACCAATAATAAAGTAGTAAGTGGAAGATATGATACTAAATGTGAAGAAGAAACGAATTATAAAATGAATTCCATATACCAAAAACAATTCAATGTTTTGGTAGATCTTTCAATGTATGTAAGGATAATTGGTTTAAAATGGGTATTTTAAGAATAATTTGTGCATGGATGGGTATGTCAGTATGTATAAGGAATGGCTAGTTATAAATGGGTATAAAAAATCAATGAATTTACTATGAAGAAACCTTTCCCCCATTTTCTATGATTAAATCCATCAGAATTCTACTTTCTATCACATCTTACTATGACTATGAGATTTAGTTAATGGATTTAAAAACTTATTTCCTTAATGTTATCCATTAATAATATATCTATATGACACAACATGAAGGGTTTATAACTCCAAAGGATGCCAACAAGGTATAAAAGTCTAAAAGATCCATTTATGGATTAAATTAATCATCCAGGTTATTGAAAATTTAGTTATATAAAGATATAATAGAGTTTGGTTTCATAAATAATTCTTGTGAGTTTATGTCTATAGGTAGTTAAGTGGAAGTGGAGTTATTTTCTTGATAGTTTATATAGATGAAATAATACTTATTGGAAATGGAGTATTAGTATTATAGTATGTTAGGAATTGGTTAGACATATTTTTTTTCTTGAAGGACTTAGGTGAAGTAGAATATAATATTAAGATTATGATCTATCATGATAGATCCAAGAGGATTCTTAGACTAAGTCAAAGTACATATATTGACAAGATCATGAAGATATTTATTTTGGAATAATCCAAGATGGGATTGTTTTTAATGTCACCTAGAATTCATATTTCTAATAAAATGTGTCTCCAAGCACATTATGAGAGAAAAAAGGTTGGAAAGGATTTCATATGAATCAGTGACCGGGTTAGTCATGTATGTTATGTTATGTACTAGGCTATTTGTTTCTTATTCCTTAATTATAGTAGGAAGATATCGAGTTGGCCTAGGTGACTGCCATTGGATGTCAATCAAAACTATCCTGAAGTACCAAAGGCATACAAATTATGCGTTCCATTTTTATGAAGTATATGAGGATATATTCATCAAGGTATGTTCAGATACTAATTTCCAAATGAAAAAAAATGATCTAACATCACTATCGGTGTATATATTCACTCTTAATGGAGGTGTTGTGAGCTATAAGATCTCAATAAAGCATGGTATCCAATTCTATAGTAGATTTCAATTATATTGTGGATTATGATACATCTAATAAGTGTTTTGGTTATGGAACTGAAATCCTATCATCCAAACTATTAAATATTCATTTGTATTTCCCTAGATATATCACAAAGGCTAACCTTGGGGTCAATCTCAAGGATGTGGAATGTTTAACCTAGTGATTATTCTAAAATATTTTTTACATTTAGTTTATTTTGAAATAAATAAAATAAAACATGAAATAGTGATGGAAAAAATTAATTTAAAATGAGAATAAAAGAAATAAAGAAATGAAATAAAAATAAAATACAAGGAGAACAAAGAAAGTTATATTTTGTTCAATTTTCCACTTCTTATCACTGATATACTAAAGAATTTAACTTCCAAAAATCAACCTCACTCATCACATGATATCATGTCTCAAATAAAACTCTTATATATATAAAACAATGAAAAAACATTACCATAATTTATTATAATAAATGAATGTTCTCCAATTTATGAAAACAAACACAAGTTTTAATCACTTTTTTCATAGGATGTATTCCATATGAAATTTGTATTCATGAGATAATTAACTCCAGATGAACTCACTTAAAATAAATTTGTCAAATAAAATTAAGATGAGTAAAATTTTAAGGAGAAAAGAATAAAAAACATATCATGTGCATGAACATTCCATTACATCTCCCCACATCACCTTAAAAGTCTTCCAAAAACAAAAAAAATAATGTGAACGTCATCAAGATTTTCAGTATCTATATGGTTTTTATCTTCACATATTAGAAACAGATTTGTAAATTAATTCTTCATTTTTTAAGGATATATCACACAAGAATTAAGAGAAATAAAACTTTTATTTATATAAAAAATTTAAAGTCAAATAAATAGAGATAGAGAAAGGGAGTCCAACAAATAATCCCCCACATTACATATACTTGAATCCCTATTTAAAAGTGTAAGAACAAAATATTTATACAACTAAAAAAATAGGGAGATCACTCTATGTGGTAGTATTCATTGTTTCCTTGATTAAACTCACAAAAATATATAACTAGACATTTTTTTATTGACTATATTCAATTAATTTATAATTTCTAAAATCTTCCCAAAGTGGTATAAAAATTTTCACTGCCTTAGCTATAATAATCACCAAAATTACCCTTCAAAAAATATTATCATTCTAATTTTTTAATTGGATCATATTTGTCCATTAAAAACTATATCCTTCTCAAAAAACTTCCTCTAAATATGACTAAACTTGAGTCAGTATCTCAGAACTAACAGAATTGCGACCATAATATCTCAACCATCCAAATTAACTTTGAACCTAGATTTTCAATGCTTAAACACTATCCAATTCCCCATTCATTATGTAATATGAATACCCACCCATGGTCTACTAAATATTTTTTATTCAACCAAGCACTAAGGAATCACCAAGACATTATCAAACACCACATAAAAGTTTGTAAAGACGTGTCTTACTCACTATAATCTAATTGAATACCAGGCTTGCACTATAATTCGACCCCATACATAGAGTATTGGATTTGATTAAAGTCTCATACTCTATATCAAATCAGGGCCTACAAACCAAAATAATTTAAGAAATATTTCTTCTTCTATAACTCAATAATTAGTGGCTTCTCTAAGGTTGAACTCATATGGGGATGGAATCTTTAGTGGAAATCAGTGGGGGTGACTTAAAAATCACTCTCCTCTATTGATTATGTCCTTAAAAAATTCATCCTCAAGCACCAAAATTCTTTGATCTCAAATCAAAATTTAAATAATGAAATAAGCCCTTGATTCTGAGCTACTCATGGTATGAATAAAATTTTAGCCAACTCTTGACTAGAAGGTCCTCACACCCCAGGCACCGCTTTCTCATTCTTAGAAGGTTGATTTCTACTCAAAACAAAAGGTCAGTCTCAGTAATCCTATCTACAGTCCTCAAACTCATTTTGATAGCCTTTAAATCCAAAAAACCTCACTCGGTCATAATGTGGTCTTCTAATTTTTCCTCTTTTGATTTATAACAATTCAGATTTTTTTCTTCATCTTCTCCATCATGTGAAAACAAGTCAGCCTCCTGGAATGGGCTAGGGATTAGATATGTTTCATCTTCATCACTAGTTTTTAAAAAACTCATATAATTATTATCAGTGTTTTTTCAATGATCCAAATCTTCCTTCTCAAAATCCAAGCTAAATTTTAGTTTCAAATTTCAAATTTAGGATCTATTATTGAAAAAGAAGATTCCATGTGAAAAAAATATTTTTAGGGAAGGGTCATAATATATCCCCATTATCCTATGGGATATTTTTTCAAATATAATATGAGGGTACTAATTCCAAATATCATATAAGGAAGACTATTGAAAACATAAAATGTCTTACATCTGCTACTTTAAATTATCTCTCTGGACACACTTCTTAAATAAATTTCAAAGTAAATAATCATATGTGACTCCCCTGGATACCCTAACATATTCAAAAAATGAATTTTCTTAAAATAAAACAAATAAAAATTGTTCTGAAAAAAACAATATTAAAAAATAAAATAGGTAACTTAGGAAATTTAACTTCGAGAACACTAAACATATATCCCACAATAAAAAAATTAAACTTCAATGAATAAAACGAAAATTTTTATAAAAAAATATATTTCATAAAGAAAATTAATATAAATTTAAAAGTAAATTCATGTAACATCATATGTTCTTTAAAAAAATATTTTAAACAAAATTTAAAATAAAGACTATTTTTTATCCTAAAAGTATTATAAAAATAAAACCATGGATAATTTTCAAAAATTAGGTACCAAAAACACAAAATTTAAATAAAATATTCAATTAATTATAATTTTAACACAAGACCACCAGTAATAAAATATTCACCTTTAAATACTCATTTTTGTACAAAATATCTCCAAAATATCATTAAGTGGATGTGGAAAACATGTATCAATTTAATGACACATAAAATTTCTCCACAATTAAATATTGTTTATTCTTAAGAAATAAATAAGTCAAATTTAGTAGAATATAATAAATCTCAAGAATAAAAAACTAAAATTCTACAAAGATTTGATTTTTGAAAATATATTTTCCCATAGACCCTCTCAAGTTAAAAATATAATTTCCCTCCTCAAATAGAATGGTTGTTGATAAAATTTTGATTCATAATTCACAAAAATAATTTAAATTGAAAATTTTGAAAATAACTAAACACAATTCAATTTTCATCCAACTACAAATTCCAAACCTCTCGCTACCTCAAGGTAAACTGACACACATAGTTAATAAGAGATTTTATAGACAGTGTTGAATGGATATGTGAGAATAATAATTAAAAATAATGAATAATTAACCCATAAATAATTTAAATGAATAAAGAATAAATAGTTCAACATGGATTAGGATTTTCATTTCATATCCCATCTTGATGCATATATTATGATTTCAATTCAAATAAAAAAGTTTAAAACTAGAATAATTGAAAGAAAAACTCATAAAATTTTAATCAAAAAAGTTATTACAAGATATTAAAAATGTTAAACTTAATTAAATGTAGGGAATAATATAAATTAACCTCATAAAAGTGGAAAAAATTCCTTCAAATTTTATAAAACATTTTAACCATTGAATAAGAAAACAATTATAGATCATGAAAAATATTTCCACTAATCATCACTTAGGTTTTTTAGTGAACTGTAATGAATATTTAGAGAAAGGAATGCTTAAACCATAAACTCAAAAATTATTTTCAAAAGGGATAAAAAATAACCATGAAAGAAATAATTTTAGTAAACAATATTTTCAAAAAAAATCAGTAACGGGCATCATTTTTCAGTATATTTCAATATAAAACAGCACTTTAAAATCAATTTTATATCAAAAATATTCAATTTAACAGCAAGCAGTATATTTTTATCAAATAAATTAATTTTAAAGTGAATAATTTAAAAAAATTCTCCCCTAGCAATGGAAGCTAGGTTTTTTTAATACATTCAATATTACTACCAATTTTGTTTTTTAAAATTTTCTATGGCTTCCTAAATTATAGGCCCTATAAAAAAAACTGATTGATATGAAATTATAAAAAAATTAAATTTCAAAAGAAAATGAAACTTGAGGAAAACGTTTAAGGGAATTGGAATCAAATTTTTGATAGAATGACTCTTAAATTAGTCATTTAATATCAAAAAAATCCAAAAATATTTGTAACCTACTCATCAGCACTTATAAGATATAAATTTTAAATTACATTTATTTATTTATTTTTTGAAAACACAAATATTTTTCAGTAAATCTCAAAAAATAACAATTTATGGATGAATTAAGAAAGTAAAAAACTTTCAATCTAATAATTTACTATTTTCTAGGACATGGTTTTAATTCTATTTCCAAAATTCTTTTCCATAAAAAGATATAAACAAGTGCTAACACTCAACCTTTTAAACCCAAAAACCATTCAGCACGTAAAATAAAAAAAACTAGAGTGAACGTGCATTATTTTAGTTTAAAATACCTTTAATATTTAATAAAAAAATACACAAGCATGTATACCACTGATTTATAGAATTCTAACATTCCCATTAATACCCAAAAATTAAGAGTAGAAAATTTGATAAAATGTGCCCCTCCCCCACCTTTGTTTCTTTACCATATAATAACAATTAAGGTTCTTAGAAATTTTGGATAAGAGGATACAACCAATGATTCCTTGGTTGAGTAAGAATCATCTAAATACTTTCATTTATAATTTTTTGATTCATTGCCTCTATTTTTTATAAAGAAAAATCTAGTAATTTATTAAAATTAAACAAATGAAAAATAAAAACTAAAATCAAAAAAAATATTGAGATAACCCCCATGAATTTATCTATTTAGACCATCCAAAACTGGATTTTCCTTGGATTAACCCCAATCTGATGGTGGGTGTGGCTTTTTTCTATGAACCACGAGATGTGTTCTATTCTAGTGTGTTTTCATAAACACTAATTCCTAAAACCATCATAAAAATTTCTTGTTTGAGGTCCTCTTCATCAATGTAAAAAAAAGTTGTCTCTGCCACATAATCTTATATTATTCCATTAATGTGGTATAAAATAGGTAAAGAAAAAATTTTAGGAACCACATCATTAGCCTTAGCCTAATTAAGATTTAACCAACTTACCTTTTAAATATAATTATTTTCAACCACTTAAAAATAAAATTATTTGGAATAAATTCAATTCAAGTAGAAAGGATTTGATAAACTAGTAGTTATGGGAACTTCATTTCCAGATATTTCCACCTTATTTATGGACTTTATTTATTATTCTTCAAAATACCTTATACTCAAAATTTCAATAAAAACTATGAGATCAAAAAGATTATTAATGGGTGTAGTCTTAGTTCCATTAAGATTCTATAGGGAGTCATAATGTTCAAAAGAATCATTAAGTTATGTGCAGTGAATAGCACATTCAAGATCAAGATCAAAAGAATCACAACGAAATAGAAAAAATTATTATGCTATAAATTATACATATCCCTGAAAAAACAACTTTTTATTCTTCAATAATAATTAATGACCCTATGGTTGTGTCTAGTACTGGAGTATGGTAGTTATCCTCCTTCAACCTCTTCTAAAATAGAACTATTTCAGTTTTGGTTTCATCAAGAGGGAAGGAAAGGGTTTCACCAGTTTATAAAATCTATTCATCCATGGAAAAATAATTATCCATGTTAATATACAAAAACTAATACCAATTAAAATTATAAAATGATTGATCTTATAAACAGCATCTATCTTATTCAAATTAAGTAGTTTCCACCTCTAGAAAACTATCAAAAAATGTCTAAAAATGTAGATCTTGTTATCCCATAATTGCATATATAGGAATGGCAAGCTCAGAAAAAGGAAGCTCAAGATATTTAATAGATTTTCTAATTAGTAACTTATTTTTATGATCCCCCTACGCAAATTTGGGGTTATGATAAAAATGAAACAATCACTCAACAACCACCACATCCTTTCTTTAGTAGATATAGTAACTATATGATCAATCCAAATCTGAAGGTATTCCATGGATTGTGTGAGTTCCTACACATGAGTGGTTTCTAATAGTGACAAATGTTCAATAATTTATAGGACCATAATTTTTTTCAAAAGTAATAATGATAAGAAAGTTAACAATTACTAAGATGAACATTCTTCCCTGGAAATGATTCCAACTTTTAACAGAATTTCATCTAAACTATCAAGGATTCATTTATATTTTACTAGATATAGAATAGTTGTTAACCCAAGTTTTGATCTCAAGAATGTGGTGTATTTATCCCAATGAATATTCTAAAATATTTTTAAATTTTTTCATTTTTAAATCAATATAATAAAACATTAATTGGTGATGAAAAAAATGAAATGAAAATGAGAATATAACAATAAAATAAAGTAAAACAAAAAAACCAAAATAAGAAAATTCAGGGAGAAAAAATACATTTCCAAGTTTTTTTATATTTCTATTTCTTATCACTAATCTATTAAATAATTTTACCACCAACACTAAACCTCACACAGTTCATAAAATGATGTCTCAAATAAAACGCCTCTCTCTCTATAATAATGAAAAAACATACATATAATATCTTCCATGATATGATAGTTTTTAAAAATTCTAAAATAAACATAAGTTCTAATAAATTTTTCATAGGATATATTATATATAAAATTGATCTTCATGAGATAATTTAATTCACACAATCGAAATTAAAATCACTCCGTAAAATGAACCAAGTAAAGAAGAGGATAATTATTAATGTTAAAATAATATAAAATATATCATGTGCATTATTGTGCCTTTACATTTTCCTAATTCAAGTTAAAAGTCTTCTAAGAATAAAATATAATTTTATGATCATCATGATTTTCAATATCAAGGAAACTTCAAGCATCGCGTGCTAGAACCAGCATCACAAATTAGTTATTTATGTCAAAAGGTTTGAGAAAACACACAAACATAGGAAATCAAAAAAAATATTAGTAAAAAAATTACTATTGGAGAGAGATATATATGGGAGTAAGAGAGTCTATTTGATAATCCCTCAAATTACATGTACCTAATTCCCTATTTAAAAGTGAAAGAAGAAATTATTTCTTAAAGTAACTAAATGAAGATCACTCCTCATGGAATTATTCACTATGTCCTTAATTTAACTCTAGAAAATTGTATTCAACCAAGTTTGGTTGTCTCTATTCATCAACTTGGTAGTGTCTAGAAGCTTCCCAAAGGGGCCTTAAAAATTGCACAGTCTTAGTTATAGAAATTAATAAAACCACTATTCTTGAAAAAAAAAATACCATTTTGATTTCTTACAATTACATTGACATGGAATTCCATTCCTACCATTATATTAAATATAAATTCATATCATCTTCATCCATATGAATCTAAATCCTTGGAAAAATAGTTCTTTTACACATGACTAAACTTGAGTTAGAATCCTAGAATAGATAGACCCATGACCGTAATATCTTAATTTTTTTGTAGAGAACTAGCATGTTTTGTCCTAATACATCACCTGGGCCAACCCACCACATGACCCAAGGTTCATTTCCAATAAATCTAGTCAAGTGAAAAGAACCATGTTATCACAAATAAACTCATGGGAATGATTTCAACCTCAATAAAACTCGAATCGATGATAGCCACAATCGAGAACCCGACATGAGGTCTCCTTAAATTAGAATACCCTAAAAAAATAAAGAAATGGAAACAAAAATAAGAACAACTAAACAAGGCATAATTTTTAGAATAAATATAATCTTTTACAAAAAATTTCCATAAATGAAACCATTTTTATAAAACATTTATATTTCCAAAGAAATAAATAATGACTAAGCTACAAATAAATATTTGGTCTCAGAGGTTGATACAATAAATGACACAAATTGTCCAAACTAAAATGGGTGGAAAAAACCAATACCTCCAAGTGACTCTCAAGTCACCACCATAACCTGAACAAGACCTGCTTCCCAATAGTGAGTAGAATCAAGACACCCTATAAGTTAAAGTCTAATAACCTATATAAAATATAAATATTCTACACCAACCAATGTGAGTATGCTGGGTGTGATCCAAATTCTAGTAGGTTACCACTATTAGTTTAATCATATTACAATTATAAAGAAACTAATAATTCTAGTTTTAAAGTAAGGAAATAAAGAATAATTTTTATTTTCCTTTATATGAAACAGAAATAAAAAAGTATGGTTTGTATAATTTCCAAAACATTACATTTTAAAAACATTCCTCAAATATTAATTACTAAAGAAATACCATTACCTTTAAAAAAACATAAATTTTAAAAGATACAAGTTAAAATTTTTATTTTAAAAACATAATCCTTTAAAACCAAACACTCATGCGATTTAAAATTACATTTTCAAAGGAAAGAACTTTCCAATTATTACATTTCAAATAAGCACTTTTTTGAAAAAAAACTCATCTCAGGGTTTTAAATGAATTTCAAAAGGAGTTTCACAAAAGTCATTCATTTAAATAAAACATCTATTTTCCCTTTCTAAAACTCAAAACACACACTCACACTCAACATGAGTAAAGAAAAAGAGAAATAATACAAAAAATAAAATCTATAATTGTAATAAATCTATGACAATAACCATTAAATTCATGTCTTAGCCCCATGATACACACTCATAAAGCAAATAATCAATCACATAAGAAAAATATAAACTCGCATGCCAAAAATGATAAATAAGAATAACAAAAATTACAACCATTAAGCAAAAAATTAGAAACTAATAGTGAAAGTTTATATTGATGTGTAAAGGTAGAACCGGCTATCAACTGGATAACAGTCATAAAACTCATCTCCAGAATTTCTCTCAAATAGACACATCAGATACCCATCCCTTATCTGGGTATAACATTTAACTAGGGGTTACTATCTAGAGCATCACATTCAACTTGCAAGGAAACATCATTAAACATCCCACTTAGTAACTTTGGTTCCTCATGTCATGGATAAAAAGAGGTGATTAATATCAAGCTAACAACACCATGTGAGAATCATGTTTTCCCAAGTAATGATACATAGAAATAAAATAAATATATCACCCTCAATACACACCCCATTGATAATGAGCCTTGACCGTGACATATAATCGTGAAAAACAATCATATAAACAATAACATGCTCTCAAGAATAAACAAATGGGTGATAACGAGATCAAATTTGGTGTAAACAATATCCAAACAAAGAGAATCACAAAAGATTAAAACTAGTCCTTATCATTATTCGTAAATATCACATTATTTGGAAAATTACTTTTTGAAAACCATTTGACATCTAAATAAAATCTAAGGAAAAACTCATACACATGCTAAAACACAATAATTCATTATCATGCCAAAAAAATAAATGGCTTAATCCAAAACAAGAAAACAAAAATTAATCATGTCAGCCTTTTTAAAACATGGAAAACCAATTTTTAAAATAACACACCCTTTTACAGTCAAGGGAAAACCTTTCACAGACATGGATGTTTCTTTTTAAAACTTAGGAACCTATTAAAATAAAGAAACCCATTTAAAAACTTTAAAAAACTTAGTTTGTGTGATGTACTAAGAACCAACTAGTTTCTATCATGTAAGCCCATCAATGGAATTTTATCAAACATCTAGATTATATTAAACAAAATTTATAATCAAATATAAATTTGATTCAAGTATTTTACCTAATTTTTTCAAAGTAAAAAAAAACAACACAATAATAAAAAACCTTGATAACAAAAAACTAGATATAATATTCATAACAAATTGGGTTCAAGAAAAATTTTAAAACACTGAGAATTTAAGGATATCTAAATAGTAATATAATGGAAACACCTACCATAAATGGTGGTAACATGTCACCTTCAACAAAAAAACTAATGGGATATGATTCAGGGGATAGTGAACAACATTTACAAAATAAAATCCCCAATTTAGCATAACAAAAACTATAAAAATCATCTCACCATGGTCACTAGGGTTATATAAAATTGGAGAAAGAGGAATAAAATCAAGAAATGAGAAAATAGGATCCCTTAACTTTTGATCTAGATGAAGAACCGCTAAGGAATCACAAAAAATCTTCATGGAGGAACTTAGAAGATAGATAGAGCTCATTAGGAGGTTCCTAATTCATGAGAAGTCTAATAATGTATCTTAGGGTTAAATACCAAATTAAAAAGGATATGAAATGATAAAAATACCCTCACATCATTAAAGTCACACATTTTTATTTCATAGTTTACTAAACCGTGCACAAACCATGTGGAAATTGTTAAAACCAAGGCTGTTCTTTGCTATAAATTGAGTATGGTTTGAGTTTATTGACCATACTTACATGGATGATAAGGGAGTTTTCAAGGAAAGGTATCTTCTAGTTTAATATGAAAATAGTATTTAATGGGTATACGATTCATGGACCAAAAAGGACAGTTTGTAGACCAAATAAGAGGTACGCAGAATAGTGATAAAAATCATCAAAGGGAAGGATTCTTTATAGCAGTGCTATGCAGACCATGAATATTGGTATGCAGATCATATAGTTAAAATATCTATTTGGGAGTCTTGTGATTCATGGGAGAAAAATGGTTCATAGAAGTCTTTCGGTACGTGGTATGTCTTGTCATTTGAGGAAACAAGGCAATTATTTGGGGAGCTGTGAATGAAGAGAGGTGGTACGCGAACCGCGAAGGAAAAAATGGTTCCTGAGAGAAGTAGTTTTCATTGAATCATGTACCACATAGAATGTTTAATTAAAATATATTTTCAATATTTTTAGATCTACTTTCCCATTTAAGGACTACTTATTCCATATTTAAGTATAAGTATTTTGATTAAAAATATGGGAGGAATTCCGTGAAGTCCAAAGTGGTTCATGGGAAGACAATATTGGAAAGGATAATAGGTTTTTGATGATGATTTTATGAATAGATAATTGATCCATGGAGACAGTCCATGGAAGTGATTTTTGGGGGAAAGTAGCCTGCAAAGGAAAATGGTCAACATAGGAGAGCTAGTCCACAGAAGAATAACTCATCTGCAAACCAGGGATGGTTCTCGGAATAAGGGTTAGTCTGTGAAGGATATATGGTCCATGGAAGAAGAGGATGTTATCAGAGGAGAGACAGTCCATGAGGCACACACTCTATGTGGTGTAGTGCAGTTTTTGAAAAAAAAATAGGCCGGTTTTCAGAGGAATAGTTCATGAACTAACAGTGTATAGAAAAATGGATCACATCTATGGGTAAAAGCAAGAATTCAAAAGAGAATCTATATACAGTTAAGGATTAATTATTTAATGAAAATTAAGGGACCTACAAGTTCATAAACTATATGTGGGTCTCTCCCAATACAATGAGCTAGGGGTAGTCATTCGAAGTGTTTCGAGGTACGTAGTTAGCTATCCCTAAAATATTTTAAAGGTAGTGTATGTGGATAAGAGTGAATATGTATAAACTTTTTTAATCCACAACTAGTGAATTTTAGTGGGTTTTTCTATGACCAAAACAATTTCAGTGTATGATCCTTATATTATCCCTTAATGGTGAACCAAGTAAAATTATTGTGTTGACTCTTTTCATGTGATTGTTTGTTTACTACTCATTCTCATTAGACAAGTTTAATAAGTTCCTACCAATATGGGAACAAGATTGGTCACTTTTGAAAAAAAATATAAAACCCTGATTCACATATCCCTTCTAAGGGTATTCTGAGGTCCTTCAAGTGGTATCAAAGGGAGGTTAATAGGGGTAAATATGTCCTTATTTTCTATCATGGAGAATAAATTTAATGTTAGGGGGTTCCCCATTTTGATGGAAGTAACTTTCAGATATGGGATAATAGGATGAGATCTCATCTAATATCTCTTGGAACGAAAGTTCTTTTTTCCACTACACAAGTAATATAAGTCACTCATCCATCAGGGTTATCTATGATTGATACGAACAGGAAAATTATTGATGTAGATGCAAAAGCGCAAAATTCCCTCACTAGAGCTCTGTCTGATAAAATCTATATGGAGGTGATGAGATTAACTTCATCCAATTCTATATGGTAAAAGTTGGAAAACATATAAGAAGAAGATAAAAAAGTGAAGGAGTCCAAACATCATGTTTTTCACAATAGGTTTGATGATTTGAAGATGCATCCTGATAAAAATGCAGATACCATTTTCAATCGAATTATTGAACTTGTAGGAGACATTTTAGGTCTTGGGGAAGAAATAAAAGTCCTTGAAATTATAAATAAAATCTTGATAATACTTATACCTTTTTATAATCTAAAATTTTTAGTCCTTAAGGAAATAGATCATTCAAAATTGTATTTAGATAATATTCTGAGTAGTTTGGTAGAATATTAAATGTACATCAAACTAGAGGATAAAAAAATTCATGTTATTAGGGACATGGAATTAAAATCCATTGAAAAACTTGAGATTTCAGAAGATTTGTTTAAATAAGTTAATGAGGAAGACAAACTTATTTATCTCTTTTCTATGAAATTTAAGAGAGGACAAGTGAGATTTGAAGGAAAGCCACCCTTGGCATGATTTTGTTGGGGTAGAGTTGGTCGCATTGCCTCTCGGTGCTCAAGGAAGTTCGATGATGAAGAAAGTGAGTCTAGAAACTCACAAAAGACTCAAAAAATATTTTCGCAATAGGGGAACTTTAAATTTTTAAATAAATTGAAAATAAATATTTTTTTCTTTAAATAATATGATTATGATAATGATTTCTTTGAGGAAGAAGAACCAGAGCCTAAATCTGAAAACCAAGCATCTATGATGGATACAGTTGACAAGTTAGAAGAATAAAAAAATGATATAGTGATGATCAGTTGATTAATGATATTGATCTCAAATTTCAACTTAAGGATGATCTTGGTAATATTGAGAATCAATGTAACAGATGAAAAACATAGAGATAAGTTGTGGAAGAATCATCAAAATATGTTGATTGTCTTAAAGATGAAATTGAAGAATGAGAACAAGTAGTGAAAAAATAGTCAAAATCCTTAAAAGCACAAAACATGTAGTGTAACTGAAGTTTATAATTCAAGAAAATGGTCATCAATGACCTTACATCCATACTGGAAGATAAGTCTGATACTATTGAGGGTCTTGAATAAAAATTTATTACTCTTAGGAGTAAACATGAAAGTGAATAAAATTCAAAAGAAACAAAGAAGAAAATACATTTTTGGAATATTCTCAGATGTTGAGCTACTAGAGAGATCTAAACGTGGTTTTTATGGGGTAGAAAATATTTTTAATGATCAATGATCCACATGTATGTGTAGTCGTGGAATTTGTTTTGATTCTGAAACATCAAAATCTAGAAATATGTTAAACCTAGGAAAAGGGAAATAAAAAGTTGAACATGTTTCAATGTCAACTAAAGTCCTAAAAAATATATCCTCAAATATAACTAAAAATATAATTGAATCTTATCCACAATTTTCCTGAAACGATAGGTAGTCAAACTATTTTTATAAGGATACATAAGGAGGAATAGAAGTGAGAAAACATTTCCTCTTATGAAATGTCAATTCTATGGCTACCTGGGCTATACCATGTAATAATATGAATAAAAGAGGATCTGTTTCAATAAGGAAGAACTAGGAACTCATCAAAGAAGAATTAATTCATATCCTACATCTTATAGAAGAAATAATTTCTATGGATATTTTTTTAATTGTTATAACTTTGACTATAAAGTTGTTCATTATAGGAAGTGGGAAGGCATGAACAAATATGGTGTTGCTATTACAATGTGTTTTCACCTATGGAATAAGATTATGAGTATGAGGAACCTGTTCACATGGAAAATAGATTTAAAATTCCATATTTATACATCACTCAATCCTATATTTTATGGAAGAAAAAGAAGAAATATGACAAATCCAACCATGTATAAGTTTCCCTTAAAGCAAAAAAGAGCGGCAGCACTGGGATTCTTGATAGTGGATGCTCATCCCATATGATGGGAAATGAATACCTATTATAAAATATTAAGAAAGGGGTTGATGGAAAAGTAAGGTTTGGTAATGATAGTGCTTTAAAGATCAAAGGTACTGGAAGTACTGAAATGGATAACTCAGCGTTGAAGAAAATAGAAGTTCTCTATATAGATGGTATGTATAACAATCTCTTGAATGTGTGTCAACTATATGACTCAAGGCTAATGGTGACTTTTAATCAAAATGGGTGCACTATCAAAGGAAGGATAAGGATTTCACTTATAAAAGGATGTAGAATAGATGGAAACTTATATTAGGTTGATAGTAAAGAGTACATTTGATACTTGGTAGTTGAAGAAGAAAAAAATTATTGGTACCAAATATTGGGTCACATTAAAGACATATAAAAGATATCTAAGTTGAAGACAGTCACGTATATCCCCATTAAGAAGTTTCAATGGAAAAATACTTGTGATGTGTTCATATGAGGGAAGTTGATTTGTAGTTCTTATCATCCAAAGAAGAAAAGGGCATCACATCTTATTTATCTCATTCATACAGATGTATATAGTCTGATACATGTTTCTAGAACATGTTGAGAAAGATAATTTGTTATTTTCATTGATTATTATAGTAGAATGGATTGTGTGATGGTTATACACAGTAAACGAAAAGTTCTTGATTTCATGAAAACATATCAATGAATAGATGAGAATGATACTGGATGAACAATCAATGTTATGTGATCTGAAAACGGAGGATAATATACATCCATTGAGTTTGAAAATTACCTAGAGAAACATGGAATAAAAAATGAGTTGGCTTTTGTGAGAAAGCCACAACAAAATGGAGTTGTGGAGAGCAGGAATTTATAGGTGAACAATATCTCTAGAACTATTATTATTGAGAGTTATATCCCAATCCATTATTGGAAAGAGGTAGTTCAAGCTATAGTGTATACTCAAAATTGAACAAGGATTTATATGAGAGAAACCAAGAACCCATATGATTTTTGGCATGGAAGTAATACTTATTTGAAGTATTTTAATGATTTTGGAAGTAAATGTTTCATATGAAACAAAGAAAGGATTTCAAGGGAAGTTGGCGATGCTGCAGACGAAGGAATATTCCTAGGATATTTAATGAATATAAAATCCTACAAATGTTTTAATAATTGAATTGGAAGAATTTTTTAAGTAAGTGATGTTAAGATCATTAAAGATAAGACCACAAATAACTTTATGGGATCTTATTCTGATATGATTGAAGATGAAGAAGACAGTGGACATGAAACAAATTCAAATGAAGAAGCAAAGGAAGGAGTGAAAAACACTTAGAGGTCACAAAACTCCATTTATTCAGAAGATAAATCATAAGAGGAAACCATGGATAATAAAAATTCTTATGAACCTCACAGGTGAAATCAAAGAGAAGAAATTGATTGATCCAACATCATTGGGGAATGGACATCACCCATATAGACAAGGAGAATTAGGAATAAGTCACAATATGTCTTTCTATTAGTTTTGGAACCATCCTCATTTGAATAAGCATCAAAGGATGAATCATGGGTTAAATCCATGAATGAATAGTTGGATCATATCGTCAAGAACCAAATGTGGGGTCTAATTAAGAGACCATGAAATCACAATGTGATTGGTATAAAGTGGATTCTAAAAAATAAATTTTATGGGCATGGAAATGTGATGATAAATAAATACTGGTTGGTGTGTAAGGGTTGCTCACATATTGAAGGTGTTGATGTTGAATAAACTTTTTCTCTAATGGCTACACTAGAGTCAATCAGACTTTTTCTTTACCATGATATTCAAAGAGGATACAAAGTGTATCAAATAGATGTAAAAACAGATTTCTTAAATTATTTTCTTAAGAAAGAATTCTACATTGAACAACCCGTGGGTTTTCTACTTGGTAAGGATGAAATGGAGGTTTCCATACTAAAGAAGGCAATCTATGGTGTGAAGTAGGCACCACGAGCATGGTACTCTCAACTGGATTCTTATATAAAGATGCTAGAATTTAAAATTTTAGGAGTGGATCATAATCACTGTGTGAAGAATTATTAGAAAGATATGTTCATGGTATTGGTGTACGTATATGATATTATATTTGGTTGAAATAGGAATGGATTTGTGTAGGAAGTTTCCAATCACATGAAATCGGAATTTGAAATTCCTATGATTGGTGAACTCACATACTTCTTATGACTACAACTGATTCAGAGGAAAGACTATAAATTTATTTCTTAGGAAAAGTATACAATAAAGTTACTCAATAAATTAAATATACATGACTCCAAAACAATGTCAACTCCAATTGTCGTTGGATCTAAACTTGGAAAACACAAGTATGGGACTTCTATAGATCCCACCATATACATAATAATAATAAAAAACTTATTGTACTTAACTGCAACATGGCCAGATATTTTCTTTGAAACATTCTTAGCATCCCACTTTTAAAGTAATATTATGAAAGAAAATATGATAGTAGTTAAACGAATCATGAGGTATATTCAAGGGACTCACAATTATGGCTTATACTTTTCTGCAGGAAGAGATAATGAACTGTTTTCATTTTCTAATGTTGACTGGGCTGGAGATGTGGTGGATAGAAAGTCCAAAAGTGGTGGATCATTATTCATTGGCAAGAAATGTGTGGTATATTTTTGTAAGAAATAGGTAATCACTTCTCTAAGTATTACTAAAGATGGGTATATCTCCGCTAAAAAGATTTACACTCAACTACTTTAGATGAAGAAACAACTGGAAGATATTGGTGATAAGGTGAAATAGTCCATAGTGATTCACTGTGATAATAAGAGAACAATTTATCTTACTAAGAATCATGTTCATCATTCTCATACGAAACACATTGAAATCATATATCACTTTATCAAGGAAAATGTTGAAAAAGGCATGATTAAAATGTATCATGTCGAAATTGATGAACAAGTGGACGCAATAATGACCAAGCCATTGTTAGCACATGTGTTTGAGAATCATTGGTTAAACCTCAGTTTTCAACCACCTCCCAGTTTATAAGGAGGTCACAAGTGCTCCCAAATCTCCAGTTTTTTAAACTGTTCTAATTTGTGTGTGGACGTGATGAAGGTTTATGGGGGATATATGATTGAGGGGGAGTGTGCTTTGAGCTCTACACAATAAATAATATGTTATTTATGTTTATTTATAATGGGGGATAAAATGGATAAATTTAATGATATGAGGTTTTAGGATAATTGATAAATGGATTTCTATGGAGACTAGAGACATTCATGCTTTATCTCTTGTATTCAACACTGAACATTGCTCACATAGACTTAGAGTGTTGTTTGTGTTGTTTCTTTAATATCAAATTTTGATTTTTTCTAGTGCTTCATTGAATTTATCTAAAGATTTATAAAAAAATACAAAGGGGGAGATTGTTGGAACCAAGGCTGTTCTTTTCTAGAAATAGAGTATGTTCTATATTTGTTGAAAATCCTCACATGGATGATCAGGGAGTTTTCAAGGAAATGGATCTTATAGTTCAAGATGAAAATAGTATTTAAGGAGTACACAATTCATGAACCGTGAAGTATATTTTGTGGACCACATGAAAGGTCGGTATAATAGTGATGAAAATAAGAAAATGGAAGGATTATTCATAGTAGCGCTATGCGAACCACGAAGCACAGTACATGGACCATGTAGGGAAAAAGGTTTGTGGGGAGGCATGTGGTTCATGAGAGGAAAATGGTTCATGGAAGGCTTGTGGTATGTGGTATGGATCTTCATTTGTAGAAACAAGGTGGTGAATTGAGGATTTGTGAAGGAAGAGAAATGGTATGACAACCACGGAGGGAAAAAGGTTCACAGGAGAAGTAGTCCATGGTGAAGCCTGTACTGCATCGAATGTTTAAGTAAAATGGATTAGAAAGATTTTCAAAACTATTTTCCTATATAAGGACTATTTATCCCATATTTAAGGAAAGGGATTTTTATTAGAAATTCAGGAGGAATTCGGTAAATTCTAAAGTGGTTCACCTGAAGACAACCCCCACAAAGTAGAATAGGTTTGTGAGGAGGATTCCACAAAAGGATAAGTAATATGTGGAGACAGTCTATGGAAAATATTTTTAGGGAATTGCATCTTGAAAATGAAAATGGTTTTTGAATGAGTGGCAGTCTACAAAAGAAGAACTCATCTACAAATTAGGTATGGTTTATGGAATAAGGGTTAGTTCATGAAGGATATATGGTCTGAGGAAGTAGAGACAACCCATAGAGGAGAGGCGGTCTATGGGGAACATGTGTTACGCAGTGTAGTGTAGTTCACAGAGGAATAAGGTAAGCTCACGGAGGAACAGTTTGAGAACTAATAGTGCACAGAAAAGTGGATTACATCTACATGTAAAATTAGGACTTCAAAGAGCTTATATATATAGTTAAGTATGCATTATTTAATTAAAATTAAGGGACCTAAAATTTTATAAACTGTGTGTGGATATCTCCCAAGGCATTGAGCTAGGGGGATTCATCAGAAGTGTTCTAAGGGATGTAGTGAGTTATCCCTAAAATATTGTAAAGTTTTTGTGTCTTGAAAAGAGTGACTATGTCTAAAAATATTTACTCCATAACAATTGAATTTTATTTGATTTTGATATGAATGAAACACTATCGTTGTATCCTCCTTCGATTAGCCCTTAGTGGTGAACCAAGTAAAATTAATGTGTTGACTCTTTGCATGTGATTGCTTATTTACTTTTCACTCTCATCAAACAAGTTTAATAGGGTCCTACCAAACTGGGAAAAAGATCCATCACTTTTGAAGAAAAATTTGACACCCTAATTCACCCCTCCCCTCTCAATGTGTTTTGTGGTCTTGTATTGGCTAATACCTCAAACCCCCATAAGTTACATGGTTGTATCTAATTGTTTTTTAATCCATGTGCAGATTGTTTGATTAACTCAGTAAAAAAATGTATATGGAGAATTGTTTCTAATACACAGTTTCCCAACTTGTACACCTAACCATGAAACCCTAGAAAAACTTCAAAAAAATCAAAACATTTACCCATGGACACCCTGAACCTAAGGTGAAAAACAATAACAAGGGAAACAGAAATAATTTTAAATTTTGAGGTGTCATAATTCTCCACACCATGAAACTTTATTCCCTCAAAAATTACACTCCTAGAAACTATCCAATGACTTAAGTCAATAGATAGGTCAAGATTATCCCACAAATGGGAAGGATCCAACAAAGAGGTTGAAACAAAAACATAAAACCTGGAACATAGGACCTGAACAGCCTACCTCTTATGAAAACTCAGAAAAACTAGATATTTCCCAAACACTAAGGCAATAAGAATAATTTGAATTTATTCCTCACATATGAAATGTTTGGAAAACCACTCCTCTAGTTTATCTTGAATTCAATAAATCCACAAAAATATTATACCAAACCCACATGTGCTTTCTTAGTCCTGAACTAGAACAAAGGATAGAATGACACCTCCAAAAAAACAGAGACCACAAGCTTGTGAAATAACAACATGCCCCAATCCAAAATAATCTTACAAAAAAATCCCCTAAAATGAGGAAAACATATGAAGATCGATTGAAGGTCTCCCCATCATTTATAATTAATCTAAAATGGTGAAACATTAACTTGACCCATCTAAGAGGATGAAAATATTCAAGAAACCATTGATGTACTAACTAAATGCAAATATCTTGAAAGAAAAACAAAGTGTGTTTCCTCAAGGACACCCAAAGGGTTACTAGATCAACCTCTCTACTAAAATGGGAGAAAACACTCTAAAAATGGACATAATTTAACAATTAATGACATGAAACTAATCTTAGGTCATTAGAATTCATAAAGGATAATTTAGTTCCAAAAATGCGGCACACCTAACCGTAGTGAATATGAAATAAAATATCATCTCGATAGATCTCATGGTCTACATGGAAAAAAGCTACTACCCTCAAAACTACAACTCTCACCAAATTAATTCCCATTTCATTCATCAAACAACATTAAAACCATGGTCATTATCATTCACAATGACAATAAGAAGTAAAACAATGAGACATAAACAACTTGGTGATAAGAACATGAAAAAAAAGATCTATCATCCATTATAAAAAAATAAATAGGGTGTATAATAGATATAGAACATCATCTAAAAAATGAGGATTATAAAACAGCACATCCACAAATTCACAAAAAAATCTCCCAACTCTCTAGATAGAATCAACATCTTATAACACTTCTTGGATTGAAGTTGAGCATGTAACATTTTCTCCTCACATACACTCATCTTACAAAACCATTATAGGTTTCCAGTATGGGAATACTAACAATAGGTTTTCAGAGACATTAGATAGAAAATCATGGCATTCTTGGACTTCCCACACTGATATCACATAACTAAATTCGGCTTTCTACTCACCAGAACACCCTCACTAACACCAGATGGAGTCACAGTATCACATTCAATAGGTTTTACTATAGACAATGCCTTAGTAATGATGGTATTACACACCACTACCATGAAAATTTTCAGTCCAAATTAAAACACCATAGAACTGAGATCTAGATGAATAACCCTAGAAAATAACCATGACTTTTTAAAATCATCAACTTCTAAATCAGGGGAGAAAGGAAATAATGTAGTGAAATGGTCCACATAATCCTTCACTGACTAATCCCCCATATGGATTCTCAAAAACACCATCACCTTAGAAATTCACACCACTTAGAGTTATAATTTTTTGGACAGAAATATCCTTGAAACACTTCCAATAAAACACTTTTAATGTTTCTGAATAAATAGTGCACCTCCAACAATCTAAACCCAAACCTTTGAAAAAAAAGTGGTGAACCTCACCCAAGAGGACTCTGGATTTCCAAAAGATTCAAATATCTATTTGGAAATAGATAACCACTTTGTTGCCTCATGATATCCTAGATAACCTCTAAACACCATTATATGTTGAATCAGAAACTCTCGCACATGATCCAAAATATTGAAGGAACTAGGCCCTGTCACTCCATTATGAGTTTGGGCCAAGTATGAAGTTGTAAATAATTATTTAGGATAACTATTAAAACTACCAAAAATATTCTCTTATAAACTTCTTGAATCCTTCTTGAGGGCCACATTCTAAAAAATCACGAAAACAAAACACAGAATAAAATCACAAAAAATCTCAGAATAAGGGATAAAAGAACAAATAAAGTGAATAAAGATTACAAAAACTCTTTGAAAACTCATTTCAAAAATACCTAAAACATATTTATTTCTTCTTTAAAACACTAAATGGTTCAAAAACATTAAAATAGTTTAAAAACAACCATCTAAGAACTCTTTTCTTGAAAACTAATTTCCATCTAACTTACCAGCTTCATCACATTTTATGGATTTTTACACTTTAAATTCATGAAATAATTTACATTAAAACCATCATAGCCTATAAAAATTACTATAGTTCAAATTTTTTTTACCAATGTAACTCAAAAACCAAAATAATATTTTCAAAAAAAATTAAATACCAAATAATAAAACATTTATTTAAAGCAATGTTAAACCACTTTAAAAAAATTAAATGTATTACTTAAACACTCATAAAAAATCCCCAACAATCACAAGAAAGGCTAAAATAAGAAAAGAGGGAAAAATCACAACTTTCTTCACTACATGCGGTTTGGCCTTAAGATATATCAAGCTATGATCTAACTATGTAAATGCCACTGAAATGATCCAAAATAGTTTCCATGGGTTGTTCCGAGCTTGATAGAACTTTCACTTTCAATGTGTGCCACATAGACTTCCTCCAATATTACTTATAAATAAGGAATTTCCCAAAATGTCTCCCAATACCTTCCTATAACTCAAAGTACCAGAACACGACATGAAAACATCTTAATAAAAACCACCAAAAATCCAAAAAATAAAAAGAAGACTCCCAACCACCCATGAAAACTCGATATCTGACATAAGGAAGAGTTGGAAAGGAACTTCCCCAAACCTACCACCCAAGTCCCAAAAGTCATAGCTTCTTTATTCGTTTACTCCCAAATAAAAAGTGGTATTTGGAGCCATTTTCTGATCTGACCAGACATGTTACATTATCTGACCCACCACATGGCCTGAGGCATGTTCCTAATCACCCCATGCTAGTGTCAAGATCTATCATATCATAAATAAACTCATTGGAATGATTTTACCAACAATAAAACTTGGATCGGTAATGGTACAAACTGGGAACTTGACATGAGGTCTCCTTAAATTAGATGGAAATTCCAAAATAAATAAGTAGAAATGAAATAAGAATAAACAAACAAGGAATAATGGTTATAATAAATAAAATCTTTTACAAATATTTTTCCATATATGAAACCATTTTTATAAAACTTTTACATTTCCAAACAAGGAAATAAAAACTAACCTAAAAAGAAACAGGATGCCTATGAGGAAGATACAACACATGACCTAAACTCAATAAACTAGAATAAGTAACAAACCCCAACATTTCTCTGTGACTATCAGGTCACCACTATAACCTGAGCCACACTTTCTTCCTAATAAATATTGGTTACAATCCAGCCAGCAAGTCATAACCTATGAACCTATAGAAAACATAAATACAGTATACCCACTAATGTGAGTATGCATGTTGTGATCCAAAGGATAGTATGATATCTCCATGAGTCTATTTACAATACATTTATAAATAAACCAAATATTATATTTTGAAAGTGATTCATAGAAAAATATGTTTTCTATTCCTTTATATAAGAAAACATAAAAAAAATATTCTTTATATACTTCAAAAAACACACCATTTTCAAAACATGCCTCAAATAGAAATTACTAAGGAATTTTCATTCCAAAAAAATCCATTACCTTTAAAAAATTACATTTTAAAAGATAAAGGTTAAAAGTTTTATTTTAAAAACATCCTACTTTGAAATCAAACCCCCGTGTGGTATAAAATTACATTCTTAAAGTAAACCACTTTCCAAGGCTAGAATGTTAAATAAACCTTGTTTTGAAAAATAAACCCACTAATGGTTTTAAATACATTTCAAAAGAAAATTTTCACAAGGATTAAATTTAAATAAAAAATATATTTTTCCTTTTTAAAACTCAACACACACACACTCAAAATCATCATGAGTAAATATCAAGGGAAATTATAATAAAATTAAAATACACAAGATTTAAAAATAAATGACAATAAAAATACATGTCATGTCATGTATCTCCCCCATGATGATCACTCATAAAGCACCAAATAAATCACATAAACAAAATGGATACTCATATAAAAATAATGATAATTAAATATAATATAAATTACAAACCATGAGGGATCACACTATAAACTAATAACACAAGTTTATATTGATGTGAAAAGGTGGAACCTATTTTTTACAGGTTAATGATCATACATCTCATCTACTGGGTCACTCTCACATAGCCTCATCAAATACACATCCCCTAGCTTAGTATAACATTAAACTAGTGTATATTATCTATAGTACCACACTCAAATAATAAGAAAACATCCATAAAAATCCCACTTAGTTAGCTAGGTTCCTTATAAAATGACTAAAATAGGTTATTACCTTCAATCTAACATCATGATATGATAATAAAACCACCCTAAGGCATGATTTATAGAAATCAAATAAATATCTCATCACCCCCCCAAATGATCCCCAACCCAAAAATATAAACATGAATTAAAATTCATACAAACAAGCATGTTCTCTCAAGCATAAACAATGGGTGATAATGGGCTCAACTAGGGTGTAAACAATAACTAAAAAAATATAATCACATAAGGTTCAAATCAATACTTATATTTATATATAATGGTCACATTCATTAGAAATCCATTTTTGAAAACCATTTGACATCCAAATGAAATTCAAGTTAAAAATCATACTGTTGGTCGGAGTGGATACTCAAGAGGGGGGGTGAATTGAGTTCCAATTAAAATTTCTATTTTAAAATCTTTTACCAAATTCCCCTAATTTGAAATACTAATTGAATTGTAGTGAATTTTAACTAAAGAAAACATTAAGATAGGTTCTCAAGGGATTGATTAATTCCTAGTTAATCTAATTAGAGGATCAGATTAGCTTTTGAAACTAACTTACTGATTTATAAATAATACAAACACTTGCTAATTCAATTATCAAAGTAACTTTGAAAAACAGTTTAGGTTTTAAAGCACTTGGTAGAGGAATAAAAGGTTTTAGATAAAACTAAATAAAGCACAGCAGATATGACCAAGAGGTTCAGTCTCAAGCCGAGACTTAGTCCTATCAATAATTTATATAAATTGGATCCACACCCTAGATCGGGGTTCACAACAGTTTATAACTTTCCAGGTCAATGACCTCTACCACAGTTCTACGTGGGAAACAAAACAACTACAAATCCATTTATCCAGGTCTCACACGACCTCTACCACTTTCCATAGTGGGAAATAAAAGATGTAAAGAGCTGGATGAGGATTTACAGATCCTCCAGTTAAAGTACAAGACACAGTGTGTGTGTAAAATACAGCATATGACACACTGCTAAAAATGTAAATAATAAATCACTAAGCAAGATATAGAGTTTAGAATGGATCTAGTGATTGTAGTGTAGCTCTGGACTCCCTCAAATTTGATTAGAAATGGTTCTGAGTCCTCTTCTGGTTTTTTTCTAAAAAACAGAGTGTCGTCTGCTTGACATCCAGGTTCACAGATAGAGAAAAATTTAGTCGATAAAGTTCTTGTGTTGATGTTCTCTTTTTCGTTATTGGCTCTTCACAGGTATGTAGGAATGTATGTATGTATACTGGGGTGTCCTGTAGTCTCTTTGCATGCACACATTTTAGCACCTTCTTATTTTTGTCACGCTCTTATTTTTCTCCGACCTCTTTTTCAGCAGCAGGAGCATCTCTTATTTAAAGCACGATCTCCGGCAACAGAAATGATTTCCTTTTTGAAGGTACGAGGTATGGTTCCCTGACATCCAACAACACACATTAAATAAATGTCATTGCATTAAAATATACCTGATATGACCGTTGGTTAGATTAAATAAAGTTAAAGAAATTAAAGCAGTGTCGGGTTCTGTCTCTGGAACGGTATCTTTGGATATCGGTAGCCTTGTGGATCAGTAGGTCTGAGTATCGGTAGCTTATTGTGTAATGGTATCCCTTTATGTAACGGTAGCCTTTCCATCAGTAAACCTTCTAACGGTAGACTTCATGTCTGTCGGTAGACTTTGGTAGCAGTAAGCTTTATTGCATCGGTAGCGGTAGGCTTGATGTACCGGTGATCTTCCGTGTAACGGTAGCGGTAACTCTGTATTGGTAGACTTTCATAATGGTGAGTTGTATCGGTAACCTTCCTGTATCGGTAGACTTGTTGTAATAGTGACCTTCATGTATCGGTAGGCTTGATGTATCGGTGATCTTCCATGTAACGGTAGTGGTAACTCTGTATCGGTAGACTTTCATAACGGTGACTTGTATCGGTAACCTTCCCGTATCGATAGACTTGTTTTAACGGTGACCTTCATGTATCGGTAGGCCTGATGTACCGGTGATCTTCCGTGTAACGGTAGAGGTAACTCTGTATCGGTAGACTTGCATAACGGTGACTTGTATCAGTAACCTTCCCGTATCGGTAGACTTGTTTTAATGGTGACCTTCATGTATCGGTAGGCTTGATCTGTAATGGTGACCACTTGCATGTTTAAGCATTTTATTGGTATAATGGGTTAAGTTAGAATATATATCCTTCCAGTAACCAAATTCTCTGAAGATCATGTAAATATTATAATATATGAATATGTGCATGGTGTACAAAAATACTGAAATAAGTAATTAACCATTAATCAATATAGGTATTATCAAACCATAATTGAGCATAATTGGGATTATCAAAATATGAGTTCAACTAATTCTCCCAGAGGGTTCAACAATCTCCCCCCTTTTGATAATCACAACATATGCCAAAGTATTAAGAAAATTTAACTAATATCAGAGGAAAAAGTTCTTAAGAAAAACTTCAAAAAAATGTTCTCATTTTGCTCCCCCTTTCAATTACACTCCCAGTTCTCATTTGTTGCATTTTCACTCCCAGGTCTCATTTGTTGCATTTTCTCCCCCTTTGTGATTAAAAAAAAGAAGGGTAGAATCAGATAAATGTAGAGACAAAAATAAAACATATTGCAATGAAACATAAACAGAGTAAAGTGGAGAATGTAAGAGTAAATTTCCATTAGGGTACAAGAGGTACAAACTGAGAAAGTCAGGATTAAAAAAATACAAGTGAATCCTATCAAAAACATTCAAAATCAGTCAATCATCCTCTTGAACAAAAGTCTTTCCCTTAGGATCAGAAAAGGGGGTAGGTTCAGATTGAGTAGATGGATTAGGAATAGCTGAAAGAACAACCGGAAGGTCATCCACTGAAACGGTACTGATTCTGAAATATGTGATCTTCTGTGAGATCATAGGTGTCAAGCTTCGAATATCCTAAACTAGAGTCAACTGAGGTGTACTCCCAGAGGAAGAGGTAGGAAGAGCAGGAGGTACAATCACAGGTATGGAATCCACATGCAAGAAGGGTAGCAAAATCTCATCTCCTTAGACTAATCACATGCTGAATGAACTTGAAAAGTAGTTTATCCTCTCCTGTCATCTCTACAGCAATGAACTTTCTAGGAGTTCCATTTCTTGTCAATTCCAACAAGGCATCCTCATATTCGAAAAAGTCACTAGCAGTAGGTATGGATTTTGAATTAAATCCATAATCACCACTATGAGGAACCTTAAGGTTCTCAGCCCATTCAACTAATGAAAGCGAAAATGTTTTACTATTCACAAAGGAAATCATCATATTATCCTCCTCTGATGTCTCAAAACAGACAAACTCATAAAACACTTTTACCATAGTTGGATAATACGGTCCATTATTGTTCATGAAGCATTCGAGCCATCCTTGTTCTTGTAAAACCTTCAGAATCAAGGACTTGCTTTTGAGCAGCCATGCCGCCCATAATTCCTTTTCCACTACAATTTATTGCTTTGATAAAGGTGGATTCATAGGATTCCTTTGAACAGCATCTCTAATACTTCCAATGGCACCAACATTGGTTAATTTATGCTTCTTAGCTTGCGGCTCATCACTCCCTTCATCCACTGAGGGTCGCTTCACATGGGCCATTTCAGATTCTGAGGCTTAGGGTTTTTCAAGATTGAGAGGTTTAGGTAATAGGGATTCGAACAGACGGGTTCACGGTGATTGAGTGATGTCTAGAGTTGGGTTTAATATCATTTAGGATTCACATATAAAATAAATCTTATATTAGAAATAAATTCGAAGTCTCATCCTTAATACGAAAATTTAAAACAGTGCGAGAGATGTACTGGTGAGGTTTATCTAACGGTGAGGTTTATCTAACGATAAGGTTTATCCTAACGGTGAGGTTCATCCTAATGGTGAGGTTCATCCTAACAGTGAGGTTTATCCTAATGGTGAGGTTTATCTGAACGGTGAGGTTCATCCTAATGGTGAGGTTTATCTTAACGGTGAGATTTATCCTAACGGTGAGGTTCATCTTAACGGTGATGTTTATCCTAACGTTGAGGTTCATCCTAACGATGAGGTTTATCCTAACGATGAGGTTCATCCTAATGGTGAGGTTTTTCCAAACGGTGATGTTCATCCTAACGGTGAGGTTTGTCCTAACGGTGATGTCCATCCATACAGTTTAAGAGTAAGTTATCATTCCTAATTCATGTCTAATGAAACTTAATATTTCTGAATTTAATGGATTAGTGAAAATATCAGCTAATTGGAGTTCAGTGCCTATAAATTCAAGAGTTATATCACCTCTTTGATAATGATCTCTTAGAAAGTGGTGCCTGACATCAATGTGTTTGGTTCTAGAGTGAGACACAGGGTTCTTTGAGATGTTGATCACACTAGTGTTGTCATAGTTAATTGAAACATGTTTAAACTTAAATCCATAGTCCAATAAAGTGTGTTTCATCCATAAAATCTGTGCACAGCAACTACCAGCAGCTATATACTCTGCTTCAGCAGTAGATAATGCAACTGAGTTCTGTTTCTTACTACACCATGATACTAGGGACTTTCCAAGTAAATTACTTGTTCCAGATGTGCTGTTTCTATCTAACTTGCATTCAGCAAAGTCAGCATCTGAATAACTTATTAAATCAAATGATTGTTCTTTTGGGTAAAACAGTCCCAAATTGGCAGTGTATTTAAGATATTTGAAAATCCTTTTAATAGAAAGTAAGTGTGACTCTTTAGGGTTAGCTTGAAATCTAGCACACATACATACACTAAACATAATATCAGGTCAACTATCAGTAAGATAAAGTAAACTTTCAATCATACCTCTATAATTAGTTTGATCTACTGGTTTACCAGTTTCATCAATATCCAAATTACAGGTGTTACTCATAGGTGTATCACTTCCCTTAATACTATCCAAACCAAAACGTTTTAATAAACCCTTAGTATATTTACTCTGATTCAAAATAATACCATCTTTAGTTTGAAAGATTTGAAATCCAAGAAAGTACTTAAGCTCTCCCATTAATCTCATTTCAAACTCATTTTGCATAACCTTTGAAAAATCAGTACATAATGAATTTTTAGAAGATCCACAAATAATATCATCAACATAGATTTGTACTATTAAAACATCATTTGAAATTATTTTTACAAAAAGAGTGGGATCAACAATTCCTTTTGTAAATCCTTTTCAAATAAGAAAATTTGTAAGTCTTTCATACCAAGCTCTTGGAGCTTGTTTTAAAACATATAAAGCTTTAGAAAGTTTAAAAACATGATTTTGAAAGTGAGGATTTGAAAAACCAGGTGGTTGTTCCACAAAAACATCTTCAACAATGAAACCATTTAGAAAAGCACCTTTCACGCCCATTTGATATAACTTGAAATTCAGATGTGATGCAAAGGCAAGTAAGATCTTAATTTCCTCTAATCTAGCTACAGGTGCAAAGGTTTACTCATATTCAATTCCTTCTTCTTGATTGTAACCTTGTGCAACTAGTCTAGCTTTGTTTCTAATGATATTTCAAGATTCATCAACTTTGTTTCTAAACACCCAATTTGTGCCTATGGTTAAAGTTTCCTTAGGTCTTTCTACTAATTCCCAGACTTTATTTCTTTCAAATTGATTTAGTTCTTCTTGCATAGCTATTACCCAGAATTCATCATTGATAGCATCATTGATATTTTTAGGTTCTAACTGTGAAAGAAAAGCTTGATGTTCAACCTGATTTCTTAGAGAAGCTCTAGTCTGTGTTCCTCTATCCAGATTACCTACAACAGCATCAAAGGGTTTGTTCTTTAGAATCCTAGTTGGTCTTAAAAAGGTCGAGCTAGAGACTTCAGGCTCATCAACAGGTTGTGAGTCAACAAAAGCAGGTTCTGGAAAATTTCCAGAACTAGATGTTTTAATTATAGGTCCACTATCTTTATCATTAAGGTTCAAAATAGAGAGATCATCTTCAAGATTTTCAAGAGAGATCTTAGGTTCATCTGGATCAGTTTCATAAAATTTGATGTGAACAGATTCCTCTACACATTTGGTTCTTTTATTGAAAACTCTATAGGATTTACTAGAAATAGAGTAACCTAGGAAAATTCCTTCATCACTCTTGGGTGAAAACTTGTCAAGATTATCTTTAGTATTAAGAATAAATACTTTGCAACCAAAAACTCTGAAGTAGTTAACCTTAGGTTTCCTATGGTTCCACAACTCATAAGGGGTCTTCTTAAGAATAGGTCTGATCAAGACTCTATTGATAATATAATAAGCTGTATTGATAGCTTCATCCCAAAAATAAACAGGTAGGTCATACTCATTGAGCATGGTTCTGGCAATTTCCTGAAGGGTTCTATTCCTCCTTTCCACTACACCATTTTGCTGAGGTGTCCTAGGGGCAGAGAAATTGTGACTATAGCCATTGTGTGAGCAGTAGGATTCAAACTCATGATTTTCAAACTCACAACCATGATCACTTCTCAAGGTTTTAATCTTAAGTCCACTAAGGTTCTCTACAGACTTGGAATATTTAACAAAGTAAGAACAAGCTTCACTTTTGTGAGCTAGAAAATATACCCAAGTATACCTAGAATGGTCATCTACTAGAACATAGACATAGTGCTTCCCATTTAAACTAGAAACTCTAGAAAGTCCAAACCAATCCATGTGAACCAACTCGAGAGGTTGAGAAGTTGACACTTATTTCTTTGATTTTAAAGAAACTTTATGTTGCTTTCCCTTTTGACAGGGATTACAAACTTTATCTACTGGAAATTCAAGTTTTTGTAGGTCTATAACTAAGTTCTTCCTAGTAAGTTTTCTAAGTGAATGTACATTGCAGTGTCCTAATCTTCTGTGCCAAAGCCAATACTCTTTATGAAAAGAATTTAAACAAGTAATATTCTACATAGCTAAAGAATTTAAATCAACAGCATAGACATTTTCATTTCATAAGCCAGAAAAGACTAAAGCATTTTTAGAGTTAAAAACATTGCAAGAATTATTTTTAAATTTAACATTAAAACCATCATCACATAACTGAGAAATACTTAGTAAATTATATTTAAGTCCATCAACAAATAGAACTTTAGAAATTAATACTGAGTCAGTGTTACCAATCTGGACTAAGCCAATGATTTTCCATTTAGAATTATCACCAAAAGTGACAAAACCTCCATCAACTCTGACTATTCTTTTAAAGCATGAGAAGTCTCCTGACATATGTCTTGAACATCCACTGTCCACGTACCAAGTCTTTCTACAGGAGCTCTTTAAGCAGGTTCCCTGTAAAACAGATTTATATAGGAAATGATTTTGGTACCCAGATTTTCTTGGGTCCAGACATGTTAGCCAATAAAACTTTAGGTACCCAAATTTGTCTTATGGGTCTCATAAAATTTTCAGAATCAATAGATTTAGACAGATAAACCTTATTAGATCCATAACTATGAATATAACTAGTTGAAGCATATGAACTTCCAGAACTATAACTATCTACATTCTGTCCAGATTTAGGAATAAATCGAGTTTTGGTAATTTTTCTTTGTCCAGGTTGGTATCCTATACCAGTAGTATATCTAGGTGAAATATTCTTACGCATCATCTGAGTAAGAGTATCTTTTCAATTTTTGAACTTTTCTAAATCCTTCCTAAGTTTCTCATTTGACAATTTTAGTTCAGTTTTTTCTTTATGTAACTGAGCATTCTTTTCCATTTCTATGTTAAGATCATATTTATGATTAACAGTTAAAGCATATTGTTTCTTTAAAACTTTGTATTTGTCTTTCAGCTCATTACAGGTTTCTTCCAACATATCACAGTATTCAAATAGTTCTGATTTTGACATATTTTCAGAATCAGAATCATCTCTAGAATAATAAGAATTTAAAGAAGGAGTTTTATATGTTACCTCAGAGGTGTTTGTCATAAAACACATGTTTTCCTTATTTCTGATTTTAGTTTTAGAACCTTCATATTCACTAGAGCTATCCTCAGAATCACTTCAAGTAGCCTTCATGGCCTTCTTATACTTATTATCCTTATACTCATACTTCTTCTTGTATTTCAGTTTTGGACAGTCTGCTTTTATATGTCCTTTTCTCTTGCATTCATAGCAGACAACTTCATCAGATTTGTCAGATTTCTTCCAGTCCTTTTTCCAGTGTCCCTTGTTGTCATGCTTAGCTTTGTAATTTGATTTTCTGAGAAACTTCTTTTTCCTACAAAACTTCTTAAATCTTCTGGCTATATGAGCCATTTCTACATCATTGTCAGATGCAGTTTCACTTTCTTCACAGATTGAGCTATCACTTATAGCTTTAAGTTTCTCCTTATCCTAGTTCTTTGAAGTGGAAGTCCTGAAGGAAACTGACTTCCTTTTTGGTTCATCTTCTTCTTCTTTTTTTACTTTAAGCTCTTCTTCACACATCATCAACTTTCCAATAAGTTCCTTAACTGGAATTTCACCAATATCACAAGATTCTCTAATTAAAACAGAAGTGACCCTCCATCTTTCAGGTAGGCATCTCAAAATTCTCATGATCTGCTCCTTTGATGGAACATCCTTTCCCAGTGAGATCATTGTGTTGATAATTTCGTTAAACCTGAGATACATATCAGAAATGGGTTCATCAGGCTTCATCTTAAAATTATCATATTTAATAGTATAAGTGTTCAATCTCATTTCCTTAACGTTAGTTTTTCATTCATGAGAAACACTTAAGGTATCCCAAATTTCACTTACAGTCTTACAGGCAGATATTCTATTAAATTCCTCATCTCCTAAATCACAATACAGAGCATTCATAGCTTTGAAATTATTATTGTAGGTTGTCTTAGTTTCTTCATTCCAAGTAGATCTAACAGTAGTAGGAATTTTATAATCTGATTCTATGGCAGTCCAAATATCAAAACCCATGCTTTCTAAATGAATTTTTATCTTAATATTCCACTGATCATAGTTGTTTACTTTGAAAAATGGTGGTCTATTAGTAGGAACACCTTCAAGTCTGTTATCCATGATAACTAGGTTAAAATAAAAAATTTAAAGAGATAAAAATTTAGAAATAACAGAAATTTTAAGAACTTTAAAATACAACTAAAATCACAGTTGAAAAACAGAGTACTTCAGAAAATATTTTAATCACCTCTGATACCAAATGTTGGTCGGAGTGGATACTCAAGAGGGGGGGTGAATTGAGTTCCAATTAAAATTTCTGTTTTAAAATCTTTTACCAGATTCCCCCAATTTGAAATACTAATTGAATTGTAGTGAATTTGAACTAAATAAAACTTTCAGCTTGGTTCTCAAGGGATTGATTAATTCCTAGCTAATTTAATCAGATGATCAGATTAGCTTTTGAAACAAAATTACTGGTTTTCAAATAATGCAAACACTTGTTAATTCAATTATCAGAGTAACTTTGAAAAACAGTTTAGGTTTTAAAGCACTTGGTAGTGGAATAAAAGGTTTTAGATAAAACTAAATAAAGAACATCAGATATGACCAAGAGGTTCAGTCTCAAGCCAAGACTTAGTCCTCTCAACAATTTATATAAATTGGATCCACACCCTGGATCAGGGTTCACAAAAGTTTATAACTATCCAGGTCAATGACCTCTACCACAGTTCTACGTGGGAAACAAAACAACAGCAAATCCAGCTATCCAGGTCTCACACGACCTCTACCACTTTCGACAGTTGGAAATAAAAGATGTAAAGAGCTGGATGAGGATTTACAGATCCTCCAGTAAAAGTACAGGAGACAGTGTGTGTGTAAAATACAGCATATGACACACACTGCTCAAAATGTAAATAATAAATCACTGAGCAAGATATAGAGTTTAGAATGGCTCTAGTGATTTTAGTGTAGCTCTGTACTCCTTCGAATTTGATCATAAATGGTTCTAAGTCCTCTTCGGGTTTTTGTATGAAAAACAGAGTGTCGTCTGCTTGACATCCAGGTTCACAGATAGAGAAAAATGTAGTCGATGAAGTTCTTATGTTGATGTTCTCTATTTCGTTCATGGCTATTCACAGGTATGCAGGAATGTATGTATGTATACTGGTGTGTCCAGTTGTCTCTTTGCATGCACACATTTTAGCACCTTCTTATTTTTCTCATGCTCTTATTTTTCTCCGAACTCTTTTTCAGCAGTAGGAGCATCTCTTATTTAAAGCATGATCTTCGGTAACAGAAATGATTTCGTTTTTGCAGGTACGAGGTACGGTTCCCTGACATCCAACAACATACATTAAATAAATGTCAGTGAATTAAAATATACCTTATATGATCGTTGGTTAGATTAAATAAAGTTAATGAAATTAAAGCAGCATCAGGTTCTGTCTCTGGAACGGTAGCTTTGGATATCGGTAGCCCTGTGTATCGGTAGGTCTGAGTATCGGTAGCTTCTTGTGTAATGGTAGCCTTTTGTGTAACGGTATCCTTTCCATCGGTAACCCTTCTAACGGTAGACTTCATGTCTGTCGGTAGACTTTGGTAGCGGAAAGCTTTATTGAATCAGTAGCGGTAGGCTTGATGTACCGGTGATCTTCTGTGTAACGGTAGCAGTAACTCTGTATCGGTAGACTTGCATAACAGTGAGTTGTATCGGTAACATTCCTATATCGGTAGGCTTGTTGTAATGGAGACCTTCATGTATTGGTAGGCTTGATGTACCGGTGATCTTCTATGTAACGGTAGCTGTAACTCTGTATCGGTAGACTTGCATAACGGTGACTTGTATCGGTAACCTTCCCGTATCGGTAGACTTGTTGTAATGGTGACCTTCATATATTGGTAGGCTTGATGTACTGGTGATCTTCCGTGTAACGGTAGCGGTAACTCTGTATCGGTATACTTTCATAACGGTGACTTGTATCAGTAACCTTCCCGTATCGGTAGACTTGTTGTAATAGTGACCTTCATGTATCGGTAGGCTTGATCTGTAACGGTGACCACTTTCTTGTTTAAGCATTCTATTGGCAGAATGGGTTAAGTTAGAATATATATCCTTCCAGTAACCGAATTCTCTGAAGATCATGTAAATATTATAATATATGAATATGTGCATGGTGTACAGAAATACTGAAATAAGTAATTAACCATTAATCAATATAGGGATTATCAAACCATAATTGAGCATAATTGGGATTATCAAAATATGATTTCAACAAATTCTCACAGAGGGTTCAACACATACACACACTAAATCATAATAAGGGATTATAATGACAAAATAATCAGAGGCTTAATACAATAAAAACAACCCAAAAGGAATCACACCAACCTTTTTAAAACATATAAAGTATATTTTTTACAAAACACAACCTATTACACTAAAGGTAAAACCTTGTATAAACAAAGAAGTTTCTTTTTAAAATTTGGGAACCTATTAAAATAAGGAAACCCATTTTAAAACAAATAACACTTCACTTTAAAAAACCCAATTGATGAAAAACACTAAGAAGTAATTGTTTTTTCTCATGAAAATAAATAAATGGAATTTTATCAAATATCTAAAATGAATAAAACTCCATTGAAAATCAATGTTTCTTTTAAACCAATCACTTAATGAAATATTTTGGAAGTAAAAACCAACGCAACATAAAAGATCTTTAATAACACAAAAATAAGTATAATATTCAACACTAATTAGGTTTAAGAAAACATTTAAAAAACTATTAAATCAAGGAACTGTTTAATTAATGTAAATGTGATGGAAACACCTACCAAAAATGGTGGAAACATCTCACCTTAGATAAAAACTACCATAATTGGATTTAAGTGATGTCTCACAACTTTTACAAACTAGAAGATCCAATTTAGCATAACCAAACAAAAAAACCATCCCACCATGGCCACTAGGGTTAGAGGAAATTGGAGGAAGAGGAATAAAACCAAGTAAGGATCAAAGAGAGTCCCTTACCTTTTAATTTAGAAGTATCACCATCAAAGAATAACTCCAAATCCACATATAGGATCTTGGAGGAGGGAGATAGAACCTTGGGATGTGCCTAAGTCAAGGGAAGTTAAATGGGGTAGATTAGGGTGAAATACCAAATTAAAATGAGTTTAACTAGAAAAAAATACCCCACCTCAAAGAGGTTATATGGATTCCTCAGACAGTTTACCAAAAAGAGCACAAACCATATGGATTCCACTACCTCAAACCCCCATAGGTTACATAGTTGTCTTGCATGGTTTTCTAATCCATGTGCAAACCGTGTTCTTGCCTATATCAAGAAATACATACAGACCATGGCTTCTACCACATGGTTTCTCAAACCATGTTCCTAACCATAACTCCCTATAAATACTTCAAAATCAGAAAACAAATTACCCTAAGACACCCCAAACCAATGGGATAAAAATTATTGCACAACCAATAGTAAGAAAGTGACATTTTTAGTGTCACATGGAAAAATTGACTTCAACCTCAATTTTTATTATATAATCCTTAGACAATTCCCAATTCATCATAATTGGTGAAGACTCAACCTTAGTCCACTAAATCTTCATCACTCAACCACGCACTCAGGAATCACCAAGACATGATTAAACATCTATTAAAAGCTATCAAACTAGAATCTTCTATACAAAAATTAAATCAAATACCTAGAGAACACCCCAATTTAACCTCAAAATGGTAGCATAAGATTCTATCATATTCATAAAATTGGGACCTATAAATAGAGACAATGATAACTACATTTATTCTTCTCTAACTCGGTAATCAGTGGCCTCTCCAAGGTCAACCTCAGATGGTTGCAGAATCTTCAGTGGAACTCAGCTAGGGTGGATTCCAAAAATAACTCTTCTCTATTGATTGATTCATTTAACAATTATTATTTATAAACTATATTTATTTGATATCTAACTAGAACTTTGATAATAAAAAAATCCTCAATTTCATGATCATCATAGTGTTAAAATGTTTGACCAAATCTTGAATACTAGGTCCTCATAGATGAGGAAAGGCACATGGGTTCTAAGAAGATTAATTTATACTCAAAACTGTCAATTATTATCAGTATTTCCTACCTCAATACTTCTTGAGATTACTATAATCTCTTTTAAATCCACAGGCAAGACTCAATTGTAGTGCGGTATTTCGATATGTCCTCTTTTGATTTATAAATCTTAAGATTCATTTCTTCATCATCTTTATCATGAAAAAACAGGCCAACCTCCCTGAATGATCTTGGTCTAGGATTTGTTTTTTATTCTTCATCAGTTATAGAGAAAATACTATGATTTTTACAAGGTTTTTATTTTATAATCAAAATATCCATTCACAAATCTAGGATCATCTCAAGTTTATAATTCCCTTTTCATGATCGGTTTTTAAAATAGTGGACACCAGGTGAAAAATATCTTATAGAGGTGGGATCATGAGATATCTCAATTATTCTACTGATGTAGCCTCGAATATCATACAAGGGTACTGCTTCCAAATATTATATGAGGCTGGGTATTGAAAACATAAAATATCTTATGGATACTACTTTTAATTATCTCATGGACTGCACTTCTTTAAAAAAATCATAGATAATCGTATGAGACACCCCTAAAAGTATCTTATAAACCATAAATAATATAAAATGAACTCACCTGGAAATACAAAAAAAAATAAAAATTATTTTAAGGAATTAATTTAACTTTAAAATGAAAATGGGACTCTATAATAGATAAAAACGTTAATTTTAAGAAAAACAAAACCAAATAAAAATTGTTCCAACTTAAAGTTATGAAAAAAATGAAACATGAAACTTTATAAATTTAACTTCTACAACATGAAACCCACAACCTAAACTCAAAAAAATCAAACTTCAATGAATAAAACCAAATTTTTTTATAAAATTATATATTTCATAAAGAGAATTCATTGAACTTTATAATTTAATTCTAGAAACATAATATATTCTTCAAAAATTATTATATCAATTAAAATCCTAATGAAACAAAATATTTTATCCTAAATATAAAAGAAAATAAAACCAAGGATCATTTTACCAAATCATGTACCAAAAACACAAAATTTCAAGAGAGCGTTCTGTAGGTTTTGGGTGCAGCGGAATCACATTGGTGGGTGTACCCAAATTTTATTTTTATATTAACAATGATTAATCCAAGATCCTTCATGATAATACAATGCTAGATCTTCAAGATAAAGAAAATAATGAAAGAAAGGATGGGAGTCCCGAAACCATAGATAGGATCATCATATGTTAGTTATAATTAATTTAATTAAAAGATAAGAATTACCTTGATGAAATTCCCTCTCTAATGATATTTCCAGTCACGATCTGATGTGATCCATCATTTCATCATAGAATACTAGTGTAGGATTCCTCTAGTGGTGATCCACACGTGCTCCATGTATCTCTTGATGTCGTTGAAGGGATCTCTGGGTGCTAACGTGGAAGAGACATTTCATGCGATGTCCGCCTTCGATCGCCTTGAGAGCCACTTGTAAAGCGCTCTCCTTGATCCGATAGAGGAGTATCTCTCTCGTAGCTTGAGAGAATTCTGGGAAAAATAATTTTCTATTGGCTTGAGAGCTTTCTCTAAATCCATTGTACGCAACCCCCAAAAAATGTATACGCTAATGAGAATTATATAATTGGGATTTTAATTACTTATAATAATAAAATTAATTAATTACTCGAAATCATTTATTCATTTCATTTAATTCTTAGTAATAACCCATGTCTAATAATAATAGTTGAATATTATTATAACTTGATATGCACCTAGTGAATTACACATAATATTATTTAATTAAATAAATAATATTATTTCTCACAAATTCCAAGAAAAAAATACATGGTGTGTATATTAATATACATGGAGTGTACTTTGTTTTCCATTCTCTTTATTTCCTCCAACACAATTATTAGACCTTGAATAATGGATACTTATTTATTAAATAAATATCACTACATTACTCACTAATAAATATATTATTTCACCCATAATATATTCTCTCGAATAACTAGTGTCGAAATAAATGCAATCAGATATCCTTGAATAATTATTAAACCAAAATAGAAAATCATCTTTATTCAACTTTTTAAATTAATATTTAACTGAGATACTTGGACACAGTTAGTGTGTGACCCTCTGGAATCTTTCTCAGTGGCATTACGTGGATCCCTCCTAAAGTCCAAGGTTATCATCTAGCGACACACCAAGGCACCCATAGAGAAAGAAGTTAATGTCTCAATGATGTGTCACCTCATACGAATGCTTACCATGTAATGTAATCCCTTTGTATTGATATCTCGAATAAAGAGGGTTGTATAATACTACCATCAACCCATGTGATCGATTATTCTTTCTTTGACTTTCTAGAATTGAACATGCCCATTCCTTAACATGGAAATGGATTTATTTAGGTTATATCAATTCCATCAAAGGTCCTGAGATATCTACTTCTATTATTTAACAAAAGGGGAAAATCCTTTCTCGCATTATCTATAAATAACGTATTACTCATGACGCACCCAACATATCCTACCTCACTACGAACAATGTGTCGTCATAGTTTTCATTAATACATCTAAGTTCACGAGTTGTAATACCCATTAATAATAATCTTAAAGTCTAAGGTCTAATACATGGGTCCATAGATAGGAACATCCAATGACATTATGAAATGTGGATTTCCTACTAGCGGGTCTTATTCTCATAATATCCTCTTAGATATTACTAAGGGCGCACACCATGAGAAGGTGCCTCAAAGTATTATGAGTCCTCACACCTAATGGCATGTATTATTTGTGTCCCTCAAATAACATCATCCATCCATAGAACATATATTCAAGAATATTTTTATGGAACTTGTGGATTCTCATCATAGTAGGGATCTGTTGTGACCTTTTAGTGTAACAGCTAACCTTATGACATTATCACATGATTTTTCACACAAAAGAAAAATCAAGATGTGATAAAGTATTTAGTAATGAATAAAGTATAAAGAAGTTGGTTTTAGGCCACCAACTCCAACAGACTCCCACTTTTACAAGAGCCAACTACTAACAACCTTTAACCCACTAACTCTCACATGATATTCATTCTTCTGCTAAGATAGGCCTTTAGTCATGGGGTCTGCCACTTTATCTTCCATGGACACTCTACTCACTACAAATTTACCCCTTTGATAGAAATCCCTCAAGAGGTGATACTTTCAGATTATGCGCTTTTTCTGTTGATGTGACCTTGGTTCTTTTGCAAGAGCCACTACTACAGTATTATCACAATACAATGTGATAGGATCTTTACTTTTAGGCACCACATCAAGATCCTGGAAAAAGTTATGAATCTATATGGCTTCCTAGGCTGTATCAGAAGCTGCTGTATATTCGGACTCCACTGTAGAATCAGTGACAACTGGTTGTTTTGAACTCTTCCATGTCAAAGCTCTTCCATTGAGATAGAAAACATATCTAGATTGCAACTTCAGATCATTCTGATCTATCTAAAAACCATCATCAGAATACCCTCTGATGACAGGCACCTCATCTCCTCCATATACTAGGAACATATCCTTAGTTCTTCTTAGATAATTAAGTATATTCTTAACAGTAGTCCAATGTTTTTCTCCTGGATCTTATTGATATCTTCCTACCATGATCATTGCATAGGAAACATCAAGACTGGTATATAACATGGAATACAAGATGGATCCTATAGCCGAAGCATATGGGATCTTACTTATTCTATATTTCTCCTGTTTTTTCTGAGGACACATTTTCTTAGAAAGATGTAGGCCATGTGACACTGAAACTAATCCCCTCTTAGATTGTTATATACTAAATCTCTTTAGTATTTGGTCAATGTATGTACCCTGACTTAGTCCAATAAACCTCTTGGATCTATCACGAATGATCTTAATACCTAGAATATATAATGCTTCACCTAAGTCCTTCATGGAGAAACACTTGTTTCACCAGTCCCTAAATAACTGTAATACTGGTACATCATTTCTAATAATCAATATGTCTTAAACATATACTACTAGGATAAAAACTTCTTTCCTATTAAACTACTTATAAACACATGGCTCACATTCGTTTTTAATGAAACCAAATTCCTTTATGGCTTCATCAAATCGAATGTTCCATGAACTGGATTCTTGCTTTAATCCATAAATGGATTTTTGAAAATTCCAAACCTGTTTGGCTTTACCTGGTGTCACAAACCCTTCTAGTTGTGTCATATAGACATATTCCTGAAGGTTCCCATTAAGGAATGATGTTTTCACATCCATCTTCCAAATCTCTTAGTCATGGTAAGATGTTATGGAAAGTATGATTCTTATGGATTTAAACATGGAAACTGGTGATAAGGTTTGATCATAGTCAATTACTTGATTTTTTCTGAATCCTTTAGCCACTAGCCTTTCTTTATAGGTGCTAACTTGACCTTCCATGTCCATTTTTCTCTTGAATACCCATTTTCATTCAATAGGATTTACATCAATCGGATCCTCGACCAGAACCCCGACTTGGTTCTAATACATGGAATCCATCATAGAATTCATAGATTTTATCCATCTTGAAGATCCTGATATTTCTACTGATTCCTTGTAGGATATAGGTTAATAATTTTCTAAAAATAATGATTCACTATCCTCGGTGATGAGGAAACTAAATCTCTCTGGTTCCCATACCTCTCTTGAGATCCTACACATTACTTGTGTTTTTGGAACCTCTTCCATGGGGACCTGTGGAACTTGTTCCTATACCAACTCATGTGTATCTTGACCATCAAATTCTTCAAATTCAATATTTCTCCCACTATCCTTTTTGATAATGTTCTCCCTCTCACGAAAGACGGATTCCCTATAAATAGTCACTTTTTTGTCTGAATGGTTATATAGGTAATATCATTTCATTTCCTTGGGATATATTTAAAGATACACCTTGTGCCCTAGGGTTCTAGTTTGTTTCTTAAGAATTCCTTAAAAATTCTTCGCATCCCCATAAGTGTGTGTGTGCAAAAAAATGGGTTTCTTTCCATTCCATAACTCAAAAGAAATTCCATTTTTTTCCTTAGTTGGTACACAGTTTAATGTGTATGCTGTTGTTTGTAATGCATATCCCGAAAAGGATAATAGAAGATCTTCATGAATCATCATCAATCTCACCATGTCCAACAATGTGAGGTTTATCCTTTCACTAACACCATTCCACTTTGGTGTATAAGGATGAGTGAGTTGAGATAGAAACTCAGACTCCCATAGAAGGTCGATGAACTCTTGGTTCATATTTTCTCCACCTCAATCCAATCAAAGTTTCTTTACCTTCTTACCAAGATGATTCTCTACTTCATTCTTCAATTCCTTAATTTTTTTAAGGACTCTGACTTATACCTCATTAAGTAAACATATCCATATCTACTTAAATCATTAGTAAAAGTAATTAAGTAAGAATATCCACCTATATCTTCTTCTATAAATGGTCCATATACATCTGTGTGCACCAATCCTAGAAGCTCTATGTCCCTTTCACACTATCCACCAAAAGGCGGCTTGGTCATTTTACCTTGTAAACAATCATGACATCTATAAAGTGTTTTTAGCTCAATAGAGTCTAAATAACCATCTTAGAAGATAATTTTCAAGCGCTTCTCATTTACACTACCTAGATGGTGATGCCACAACTGGGTGATCTATGAGTCAGGTGATTTTGTTTCATTATCAATTTCTAAAACATGGTTGGTTTAGTTTAATACATACAAACCATTATTTAAATGTACTATACCATAACATACATCGTTCTTATAAAAATAAACAACCCTTATTTTCAAACTTGAAAATAAATCCATCCATATCCAAAAAAGATATAGAAATTATGTTCTTGGTAACACTACGCACATAATAACAGTTACATAAAACCAAAAGTATTCCAGTTGGCAATGAGAGATGGTAATCACCAATGGACAATGCTTCCAGCCTTGCACCATTGGTATCTCAATGATCCACCTCTCCTCTGGAAATATTTCTAAATCTACTTGGTTCCTGCATTTGAATATAGATGTGAGCCCCATAAGCTATATCTAATACCCAATGTGTATAAATGGAAAGATTACACTTGATAACGAATGCACCTTTATCGTCCTCATGATTCTAGGTGTATTTCCTCTTCCAGTGGCCTTCCTTGAAACATGAAAAACACATTTCCTCCCATTATTTTCCCTACCTCTGGTTTTTCCCCTTCTTAGAGGGATAGTTCTCAGGGGATTCAGACCATTTATGAATATTTGGCCCCTTTTCCTTTTCCTTCTTTTTCTTATTCACCATAAGGACTACGATTTTGCCACACATCATGTCCTTATCTACCTATAGAATTAAGATCAGAAGTTCCTATAGACTCTTCTCATTGTTTCTCATGTTGTAGTTGACAATAAAGCTCGAGAAGGTCTAAGGTAGTGATGATAGGATGATATCTGTACACAACTCATCCAGGAACCTAATATCTAAGATGTACAGGCATTCAATGTAGCCAATAATCTTGACTACATGAGGCCTATCTGGTACAGACACTCCAAGCATATTTTTAAACAAATCATTGAATATCTAATATCTCTCTTGTCTCTCCTTCTCTTGATAGAGATCCTTAAGGTGAGACATCATGCAATATGCATCTATGTTTTCATGTTGCTTCAAGAGCTCATTAGACATGGACAATATCATGAAACATTGGAAATATGTGGAATCGTACATATGTTTCATATAGAGAGATATTTCATAATCACTGGACTCTTTTCCAAGAGCAACTGGAACAGGCTCTTCCAGTACATACAATTTCCTCTCATGGTGAAGGATGATGCATAAACACCTCTGTCATTCATGGAAATTGGTGATGGTGAGAAGGTTTTCCTTCTCGAGTATGGTTCATAATAACATATTTGAATGTATTTTTCTTTTCATTTCTATAAATTAATATGAGAAAAGGTTTACACCTTTATCATGATAAAACTGAGAAAAATAAATAATTTAATACTTATTAGTATCCCACTATTTTATCAAAATTTAATAGCATTCACCATTGACTTCAGAATATTTTGTTGACTGAATATTCTAGTGGAAAGGATCCATATTTCCCTTCTCATTACGCTAACTAGGGTTGGTCAAGCAACTTGAAGGGTTTTATGTAGACATTCCAAATGCCAACTGCATTAACTCGTAGCTCCTTGATTCACTGAGTGGACTCCCCAATCCTGAAATATTTTAATTTTGTATTTCCTCAACCTTTGCCTCTTGGTCAAACCAAGTCCTGTTGTGGAAGTCAATACTTGATGTGAACCAAGTCAATTCAACACAAAACCTTGAATTGGAGTTCCCTAATAATTGAAAGCACCCCAACTAGGGTTGGTCAAGCACTTTGAACTATGGTTCGATTCTAACCAAGATTATGGAAGGCTATACCAACTTAATATTTTCTTTGAGGGATTTTATACTTATACATAAATTTCCATTTTATTATCTTTTATTACATTCTTTTCAACATTAATTGGGATATACTTAAGTGATTAACCATGTCTAAGATAATATTTACGCATAACCCGATGTTATTTTAGTTCCATATTGCATGCTTGTTTAATTCAGTAATTGTGTGATCATGACAAAACACCCACAATAAATTAACCATGAAACTGACATAAATAAAATAAATGGTACGATCATGAGCTTGTTAAATTGGTTAGTTTATCTTGTAGTTGAAAAACTAACCCAAGACCTAGGGTATAAATACCTTGAACCTTTTGGGTTCATGTTTATAGCTTTCCACCAATCCACCTTTGTATCTCCTTGTATTGGTTTCATCTTGGCTCCTAACTTGATCCGCCGCCACTAGCTTGGGAGCTCCATCCATTATATATTCTTTTATCTCACTCACAGGAGAGGGGTAGAATGGGGTTTTACATAAAAGAAACCTTGGGCACACATGCCCTACATATTAATGAGGAGAAGGGTCACAGGACAACAAATTTAATTTAAATAAATAAATTAAAAGAAACCATTCACATACAAAGGTCTTGTCCTAGATCATGATCATTCATATATGCAATGATATTTTTGCATAAATAAAACTAGCATTCAATTCTTCAATCGTTCTTGTTTAAGATAAATCATGCTCGAATCAATTAACTATCTTTAATTAATCAATCCTTTCATCTTAAACCCTTTTTATAAATTTCTTTGAGAATCTCATCTATCATAATTTTAAAAAAATAAATTCATTTAAAATTATCTTTGTATGTAACTTGTACCTTGGAGCCAACCCAGTTAATTCCGGTTCATAACTACCCAATGAGTAGAAAAGAACATTACAAAAATGTTAAATTAAACACATATATATAGAACATCTATCACGTGTTGTGGATCAGCTTTATGCTCACACTATGGTACACATATCAAGGTTTTGTATAATACAATAATAAATTTTAATAAATCTGCATAATTTTGATGATTACATGGCATGGAGTTCTGAATACACTGAGTGTACTTTTGTTCACCGTCCATTCGAAGTACATACCTGGGGACATGGCATGTAGATGTACTTCGTAAATCTTTAGAGTACACAGCATGTTCAGTGGGACACACACCATGTATTATCCACATTACATTGTTTCTAGCCGGGAAATCCATGTACGGGGTACACGATCCAACCCTAACCCAAAGGGACTACACTCCATGTTCAATGGGCCACACAGCGTGTAATCTAAAAACCATGTGCCACCTGTTCTTGGTCAACACACGGAGTCTTAAAGACTTAGATAAGATCCATTGACACGACCTAGTTTGGCAGACTATCCTAGTGCATGGAACCTATACTACACAGTGTGTACTGATGAATACATGTCATGTATTCTAGTGTTGTACAGCCAGGAAGATTTGTCACCTCCAAATGAGATCCTCTGTTTTATTTTAATCAAAATTAAAAGAAAAAAATTGTTTGTGTAAAGTGAATGAGAAATGAAACAGGAGGAATATATCTCAAGATTCATATTTATAGAACGATTAACTTGAATTTAAATAACTAAATTATTAAATGAATAAATAACAAATGAAAAAGTAAATAATTATAATCAACGATATGACCCCTCTAATACCACTTGTTGGTTCTGGGTGCAGCGGAAGCGTGTTGGTGGGTGTACCCAACTTTGATTTTTCTATTAACAACGATCAATTAGAGATTCTTCATGGTAATAAAATGTCATATCTTCAGAATAGAATGAAGAAAAAAAGAAAGTAAGGGAGTTTGGGAACCATAGAGAGGATCATCATATGTTGGTTATAAATAATTTAATTAAAAGATAAGAATTTCCTTGGTGGAATTCTCTCTCCGTTTATGTTTCTGGTCACAATCCGATGTGATCCATTTTTGCATCATAGAATCCTAGTGTAGGATTACTCTAGAAGTGATCCACACATGATCCAAGTATCTTTGGACGTCGCCGAAGGGATCTTTGGGTGATATCCTTGAAGAGTTTTTTCTTTCGATGTCCCCCTTTGATTGCCTTGAGAGGCGATTGTAAAGAACTCACCTTGATCTGGTGGAGGAGGGTCTCTCTCGTAGATTGAGAGAGTTTTTGGAAAAATAATTCTCTCTTGGCTTTAGAGATTTCTCTATATCCATGGTGCACAACCCCCAAAAATGGCTAGGCTAATGAGAATTATATAATTGGGATTTTAATTACTTAGAATAATAAAATTAATTAATTGTATGAAAGAATTTATTCATTTAATTTAATTCTTAGTAAGACCCCATGTCTAATAATAATAGTTGACTATTATTATTACTCGACATGATCCCAACGAATTACATCTAATATTATTTAATTAAATAAAAATTATTATTTCTCACAAATTCCCAAAAAAAATACACGGCGTGTATATAAATATAAATGGTGTGTACTTTTGTTTTTCCATTTTCTTTATTTCCTCCACCACATTTATTAGACCATTAATAATGGCTATTTATTTCTCAAATAAATATCACTGCATTACTCGCTAATAAATATATTATTTCACCCACAATATATTCTCTCGAATAACTAGTGTCGAAATAAATGTGATCAGGCATCCTTGAATAATTGTTAGACCACAATAAATATTAATATTTATTCAACTTGTTAAATTAATATTTAACTGAGATACTTGGACACACTTATTGTGTGAACCTCTAGGCCTCTTTCTTAGTGGTAATAGGCAGATCCTTCCTAAAGTCCAAGTCTAGCGTCTAGCAACACGCCAAGGCACCCATAGAGAAATAATTTAACACCACAATGACGTGTCACCTCCTACAAATGCTTACCATTTAATGTAATACCTTCATCTCTATATCTCAAATTAAGTAGGTTGCATGCTAGTGACATCAACCCATGTGCTCAATTATTATTTATTTAACTTTCTAGGATTGAACTCACCCATTACTTACCATGGAAAAGGATTTATTTAGGCTATATCAATTCAATAAAAGGGACTGAGATATCTACTTTCGTTATTTAACAGAAGGTATAAATCCTTTCTTGCATTATCTATTAATGCAGTATTACTCGTGATGAACCCAACATATCTTACCTTGTTGTGAATAGTTTTTCATCATAGTTTTCATCAATACGTCTATGTTTGTGAGTTTTAATACCTGTTAATAATAATCTTAATGTCCAAGGACCAATACACACGTCCGTAGATAGGAACATCCAATGACGCTATGAAATATGGATTTCCAACTGGCAAGTATCATTCTCATAATATCCTCCTAGATATTTCCAATGCCACACACCATGAGAAGGTGACTCAAAGCTTCATGATTCCCCACCCCTAATAGCCTATTTTATTTGTGTCCCTCAAATAACATCATCCATCCATAGAACATATATTCAAGAATAGTTTTATGGCACTTTCAGGTTCTCATCCTAGTAGGGATCTACTATGACCTTTTAGTGCAGCAGTTATCCATAGTACATTATCAGATACATTGTTACGCAGAAGAACAATCAAGATGTGATAAGGTATTTGTTAATGAATAAAGTACAAAGTATTTGGTTCTAGTCCACCAACTCCAACACGTTCAATGAATTATAATTTCAGTACAAGATGGACAATAATAAAATATCCACCATTAAAAACTAATTTAGATACAAAATATCATAAAAATATCATCAAGTGAATATAAAAACCATGTATTATTTTAAAACCACATTAGTAACTTTGTTCAATCTATTGACAATGTTCTTAGCAGTAAAGACCCTATCACACTTTACTATGATAATACTCTAATGGTGTCCCTTATAAATGATCAATGGTCACATCATTTGAAAAAATACATACTCTATAATTATAATATCTTGAGGGGTTTTTCTAAGAGAGGTGAGGTCATAGTAAGAAGAATTTCCACATAAGAAAACATGGAAGAACACTTAAATAAACCCTTATCTCATGAGAAACATAATCATCAGGTGAGAACTAGAAAACTAAAAGTTTTTATTAGTCAGATCTAGTCCAAGTGGGTGCATGTTAACGTTGGTATCCTAGAACCAGTTATTTATACTTTAGATTACATTTTAATTCAAAGAAGTTGATATTGATATAATTTATTATTATATTTTCTTATTTTTATGTATGAATTTAATATAATTATTTTTATATAGTATCTATCACATTTAAAATCCTATATAAGTTCCCTTTTGTGAGGAGAACCTTGAAATACTATGACCATATTCTTAAAAAATGCTCTATGATCAAATAACATGCTATTAAGGGACACATATTATGTTGATTTTCAAGTGTGAATACTCATAATAATATGATACTTTATCTAATTAAGTTCTCACTAATTAATCTTAAATATGAGAGATTATGTGGATATACCCACATGTAGGAATTCCACATATTTTCATGCTATTGTATATTCTTTTTTGCAAGTGTGTGTAATGATCTGGAGACTTTATGGTTAATATTAATATATATCATGAGTTATGTACTTAGATTTATTTTCATAAACCATGATTCCATATGATCATAATAAATTTGGTTTTATTGGGTTTCTCATGAGTGATATGTTATTAAAGGATAATTTGAGGAAGGATTTTTCCCTTCTATTTTAATGGAGGATGATATTTAGACACTTAGATTGTAATGGAATCATCAAACTAAATTTCATTGACATGGTGTATGGATAATTTTTATTTGAGAAATTCAATGAAATCCACATCAATAATGTAGGTTAATGACACAAGTATGCAGATTTCTTGATAAGATATCAATACAAATAGATTATATTACATAATGAGTGTTCATATATGGTTGTTGTCATTGTGGAATATCTTCTTCCTTTAGGGGTTCCATGACCTATTTTAGATATAAATATTGGACTTTAGATAATTCCACCTAATTCTACTATAGAAGAGGCCTATAGGGTCACACATAAATTTTTTCTCTTGATTTAAGTTAAATTTTATTTATATTTAACAATTGGAATGAATATTATTCTCCAGAATGAGAAGTATTATTTATTCAAAATTTATTTATGATAAATATTAAATAAATATTAATTTTCAAGGAAATTATTTAATTATACAGATATATATAATAATTATTTATGTTTTTTTATTCATAAGGTAATAAATATTTATTTATTAAATAAATAATTTATTTACCTATGCTGATATTAAATAAATATTCATTCATGGTACTATAAATAAAATATTAATTTATTTATTCATTCAATAATATTTATTCAAATTTTTATCTAATAATTCGATAAATATTAAGGAGGATGATCGAATAAGATTTTATTTTATGATAAATATTTATTTACTATACCATAAAATAATATTTAAATTTTGTGGGTTATCTCACGCAATAAGTAAAATAATATTATTATTATTTACATTGCATGGGGTTTATTGAGGAATAATTCATTGTTAAGGGAATTTGGGTGATTAATTTTAATTAAAACATATCCCAAATTCTATTTATAAACATTTATGTCAATCAAATAGAGGTTAATCATTCTATATAAAATCATTATTTAGATAATTCTATACCAATAAATAACTTCTAAAGGTTCTCTCTCAATATTGAGAGAACATATTTCTCCTTCATATAACCCTTAACAATGATAGATTAAGATATATTCTGTTATGATTGAAGGTACATGTAGTGATCAAGTTGAAAAAATACATGATGATTGGTCGGTCGCACTAGCAATCGATATTCCATCATCATTGTTTAGAGATCGAAGGAAAATGTTTGGATCACCACTGGAGGAGATCCACTTTTGGTCCTCATGATGCCATGATGGTACACCAAATTGGGTTTGGATGATCAACACCTGCAATGAATAAAGACCTCAACATCGAGGTAATATTTCTGCTCATATTTTAAATTAATTATAAATTTAACATAAAATATCCTCCTGGATCTAACATTCTTATATTTCCAGTTTAATCATAAAACTTCATTGGTAATGGAATCTAATTCATGTACATTGAGAGTTATCCATTGAATATGAAAAAATCTAAGTTTCACTGGGCTCCAATTGCAACTTCTATTGTGCCCAGAACCTTTAGGATATGGGATTTTTATTTTGATTATTGATGTTAAAATTGAGAAATTTATTCAATATGATTTATGTATTTGATAATATTATTGTGGTTTTAGCTCTGGGTCCATAGTGTAAAGATACATTTCACATGCATAATATTTGTAACGTAGGATCCATATAACATTTTTGTGATTTCTTGTGATTGGTTTCATTAAAGATGGAGGATTCAACTATTTAAAGTGACAATAACAACTTATACAATGTTTTACCATATAAATTTTTGAAGGAATTCTACTCAATTGAACCATATTATACTCTTCTGATGATAGTTCATGTTGATCTTACAGATTGAGTATTTTTTATGATAACTATATAGTCCCATTGTGTAAGTGATGTACAATGATCCCAAGTGGTATGATACTGACATTGGATACCTTCATGTAAAACCCCTTGTGTATAATTAGTATCATAGTTCAGTTATTTAATGAGTTAATAATAATCTATTTGGTGTTTTACCATATATATTCTTGGTGAAATTATTCTTAATTGAACCAAATGACTATGCTTTCACTCGACACAGATCATCATGGAGTGATACCACTATATGTATTTGGATAATATCATGATCCTAGAGGGGGGTCATCCCACATGTGAATTCCCAATGGGGACCAATTCCCTAAAGTGGGAATGACTTATATATATGTGAAAATTTATGATGGTTGTGTTGTCATATGATTTGCCTTGTGATATTGAAAAAGGAGAATAGGTTTTTTTTCTTATGAGTTGTGACATTCCTGAAAGGTGTGTTTATGATCTTTGTAGAAGATATTTGTGCCCTTGAGATGTGGATAAATATATTGGTGTTGATTGTTGTGATTGAGTATAAGTAAATTTATCCTTCTAATTTTGAGATTAATTTTTTTATATAATGGTAACTAGAGAGAGGTATTTGACTAGGATTTTGAGTTCCCATAGAAACAATAAGCATGGGTATGTGTTTTTTATTTAAAATTAATACATGGTAGGTGATACAAAATACGTGGTGTAAGCATGGATATTCCTTCAGCTTTTGTTATATATAGAACTCTATGTACTAGTGATTTTGGTATCAAGGATAGGTTTCTAGGGTAAGATCAATAAGATACCTAACCCTATTGATTTAGGATATGATTTTGGTGGTCTGGTGAGAGTGTGGTTAGACACTTCATGGTTTTATAATGATTCACATGTGATAGAAGATTGTGAGATTACCATATACATGTGTGACATGTAATTTTTATTAGAAGAGAGCATTTATGATGCCTTTGGATAGATGGTATTGATGTGTAGAGGATTGTGGTCTATTTTTTAGAAGCATGATCTAAGAGATGATGATGTGTGACTCATGGGATTGTGTTTTTATTTGTTTGATTGGGTAGTATAGGAGTGTTCACCTATTAGGTTGGATGAGATCAAGGTAGTACACATTGGTTCTAGGTAGTTTCATTGATTATGGACCAGTGATTGGTTTTATATGGGTTGAGAAGCAATTATTTTGATGTAGTTCCTATAGTCGTGATTCCATAAGGATTAGATTAGAATGATAGGTGTCTCTATATAGTGATAGGCGACATCATGTATGAATTAGGGTTTGGTGGCATGGTCGATCCAAGTGTGGTCAAAGACTTGTATTGTTAGGGATGAGTAACTGTGTATCACAAAGGGAAACATACTTATGATGATGAAACCTATTGATTTTATTCATGATGAGTGGATTAAGTAATCCATATAGTGAGGAGTTCACCAATGGCCATTAGAAGGCATGTCCCACGTTATGAATAGAATTTTAGGGGATATCAATGATGTTTTTCATGAAAAGATGGGAATGGAGAGTAAAAGTTATATTGTGATGAAGCTCGAATATTATTAGGATGGAAATATCCATTTATAGCACACTATAATGGAAGGATAATTCCCCATATAGATTTTTGTTTTTCTATATTAGAGAGGTGATAAAGAAATTCCTACAGTGGAGAGCATCTTATTCATCGTGAGTATACAAACCTCATGTTGGAAGGGTTGTTGATGTGATGAGACGAGTTAATGGGTAGTTGTAATGGAATCGGGATTCCAATGATAAGGTATATTTGATTATATATGGTTCTTTAGTGAATACCATATTTGATATTTGAAAATCAAAATCTCAAAGGGGTTTCTTTGTGGCATCTAGATTTGGATGGTTTCAATGTGTTACAAGGTTGAATATAATTGGAGGTGTTCCAGTGCTTGGGGTGAGAGCATGGTAGTGGATTTGGTTGGTTATCTAACCAAGGAATTATACTAAGATATAGATTCAGACTTCAGTTTGGGTGTTTGAAAAATCATGTGATGACTTTACAGAGTTAGGCACTAGGATCTAGTGATGTGATCATGCATCGATGGTTGTGGCTGAGTGTTTCTCAGAGGTGTTGGACATAAGAGGAAAGACCAATATTTTTATATAAAACTGGGTCTTGTGATATAGAAACCACAATGATCATTTTATTAGACCAGTGAAGATTTTTTCTGGTAGGTGATTACAATGGTCGTGAAAACTATGGGTTAGAATCGAACTTTATGGGAGAATACTTTTTGTGGGGAGATCCATGAGCGTGGAAATTAATTGATTGATGACACAAAAATGTAAAATAATATATAGGTGTCATTGATTAATGCATTAATGTTCATAATTATGAAGAGTGTGAGGATTGAATTTTGATGAATGATGTGTCTCCTATTGGGAGTTTCATAGTGGAAACTCATTCAGTGTTCTCAGGTAGAACGCGATGATTTAATTGTGAATTGAAGATTGTTGTAAGTAAGGAATTATGGTTGAATCACTAATGAGATTTATTAAGGATGAGAACTATTAAGGTGTGGAGGTTGTAAAACTAGTTCCTTTCAAGATTTTAAATTTAAAAAGGAATTTGAATTTTGGATTTTCATAGTCGAGTTCATTTTTATAATAGAGATTCAGATCAAAATTTTGAGAGTTTTAGTATCTTAGGAATTGTTTTTGGATATAGATCAAGGCTCAAGAGGTGTCTTGGGTGCTCAGGCGAAGTCTGAGAGTTTTAGGATAGAAATTTGGAGGTCATTCCCTTATTTCATGGTTAGGGGTACATTATTTGTGGAAACCCATATGAATTTACATATGTTCTAAAATTCTAGTTCATTTTGATCATGCATGGTTAGTTCACATGGTTAGTATACTGTAGGGTCCTGAAAAATCTGAAAAGGAATAAGAGAATCCCCTTTAATCCAAAAGGGAGATTCTACCCCCAAAGAATTGAGGAAAAGTGTGAAGAATACTCAAATGAAGGCACAAGCTGAACTGGTCCGCAGAACGGTCCAAAGATAAGGCCACATGTCCGGTTCCTCGAACCACCCCCTCTGTAGACCGCTGTCATTCGCAGAATATATGCAGAGATCCTCTGTGGGTGTGAAGCAGGATGGACGCCAAACCGGTCCACCATCACGAACCACCCCAGTCGCGGACCGTGTCGACCGGCCCAGGCCGCATCAGCTGTCGTTCGTGGAATGGAGCCGAAACCCTATGTGGCCACGAAGCACTCCCCCGAGCTAGTTTGGTTCGCGGGGGAGGTGCGTTCAATGCACCTGTAAGTCGCGGATTGACCAAGTCATCCGTAAACCATGTTTCCTATCATGGGCCTCTGTAAAAATTGTTGCATGACCATAGATACATCTCTTTCCTCGCTCTATAAAAGGAGATGGAGGGGGAAGAGAGGAGAGGATTTGGGGGAGATCGATCAGATTTGGGTGGAATGATTTCGAAGGAAGGATCTTAGGATTTCACAAACATATAAGTTCAAGTTCGCGAACTAGAATAGGTATGAAGCTGGAAGTGAATTAATAAGGAACCGAAAACACACAACAAATTGGTGAACCAAAAACTTAAAATAATAAAGAAAAGAAAACTGCGAACTGTGGCCCCTCCGAGGATGCACCCCCCGTGGACCAGGGAGTTTATGCCCCTTTTCCAATCCGTCGCACCGCGTACCACCCTCCTACGCGGGTGAAGCCCCAATTGACAAACCCCTAACCAGTACCTCCCTTGGTCACCACTGCTCGCATGGACCCCTCCGCATACCAACCTGGTAAACGGGCTGAACCCAAAGCTGTGAACCACCCTAGTTCGCAGGATAACCACCAAGCCGTGAACCACCCTGGTTCGTGGACTGCCCATCAGTCCGCGGACCACCCTGGTTTGCGGATGGCCTCTCCACCCATGAAGCACCTCCTTACGCGAAGGGCGCCACCACTCATACACCTGTGTGGCCCGCCAAATCCATCAGAGTTCCCATTCCACGAGATAGATAAAATCTTTTCAATCCGGCCTGATCCTCTACAGCCCCCTTGTTGGCCCATTCATCGGCCCTGAGATGAGGCCTCCACCGGAACTACCGGAAGCATGTTATGTAACCCTCAGGCACATCAGCGCACCATTTTGAGTTCACATACCCATGGTAAGTAGACGTGAAGGGGTTTCCCCGGCCCTTGAGTGGATTTCCGAAGCATTCATGGGTTCACATTCCCACGGTAATGTGGAGTCTGAGCCCAGGAGTCCCCTTTCTACCCATCCACTTGTTAGTACTGGGGCACTTATTCCCTCCCCAAGGTGTGTCAGGCTACCCATCAGAAGGAATCCCCCATGCACCTCTATACTTCCCCACAGCCATGGCTAAGGAAGGGTGTAGTGGGGAAGGGTGATGCTCCATCCTTCTTTGGGGCCAAGTCTCTCTCCCACTGTGCTTTGTCGTCATGGGCATCTATCTCGAAGTAAGCCCCAACTTCTTGGGTCGCCTCTATGCATAATCCCCACTCCACTTCCCATGGATTCACTTTTCATGACGTGATCGTCTGGTCCCTAATGCCTCTTGTTTCTCACACCGAGCATGACTCATGTGGGCTTAGAGTAAGCATCGAGCATGACATCCACTTATGGGACTCCTCAGAGTGTAAGCCCCAATCCATTACTATGGGCCACCTCAGAGTGTAAGCCCCAATCCATTACTATGGGCCCCCTCAGAGTGTAAGCCCCAATCCATCACCATGGGCCTCCTCAGAGTGTAAGCCTCAATCCATTACTATGGGCCTCCTTAGAGTGTAACCCCCAATCAATTACTATGGGGCCCCTCAGAGTGTAAGCCCCAATCCATCACCATGGGCCTCCTCAAAGTGTAAGCCCCAATCCATTACTATGGAACCCCTTAGAGTGTTACCCTCAATCCATCACCATGGGCCTCCTCAAAGTGTAAGCCCCAACCCATTGAAAACTACGAGGACTTTGATCCGTGTCAAGGCATGGTACGTAGGAAGCCTCCATGATGTTCAAGCCCGATCACCATCGGACTCTCAGGTCCACATTCACGTTGGTTCCCCGACACCCCCATTCGAACGATGTGGACTTTGATCCCTGTCTCCTAGGAAGGGTATGCAGGATGCCTCCTTGAGGTTCAAGCCCAACAACCGGTCGATCCGAATATCCTCACGTCGGTTCACCGCCCCAACCCTGTGCATCCTTGATTGTAATCCCCATACCAAACTGAACTACGTGGATTATGATTCCTCTCATAAGGATATGTAGGAGGCCCGTACCATGGGTTTGATCCAAACACTCAATTCATTATCTATCCCCCCTGGATGATAATAAACTCCAGAGTTCCTGACTACGAGGCTTTAAACCAGTACTGTCTCAATGAGTCCAGACTCCTCGGGGTCATTAATCGAACGTGGGATGGTAAACCTCGGGTATAAATGATTCTGAACCCCTGCGTCCATCTGACCATTGCCAACTATGAGAAATCTATGGATACTATGTTTGGGTATAAAACAAAGATTCGCGAACATATGCTTACATCTTAAATCTATAAGAGAGTCCCAGAACAGGCAATAATTCCCCCCAAAAGGGTACGATGATCCCGACTTCCCATCCTCTCGACCAATGTGAGTTCTTAAGCATCACTGGTCAAACCACCTAGTGAACACCTGCCTTTGGAAAGAAGGTCCACGTATTACTAGATATGGAACTGTTGGGAATTTCGAGGTAAAAAACGGTGCCCCTGATATGAGTGATTAAGCAGAACCCAACCTTCTCTAATCAACTGTCGGGTAGCGAATGTTTCTTCCCCACGAACCCATCGTGCACCGCGAGACAAAAAATGGTGAACCCGACATGAATATTTAACCAAGCCTGACGGATTTAACCTAATCCCACCTTGTTTCCCCTTTATACTCACAAGGAGGGCCAAGCTAGGTCATTAATTACACATGGGGTCATGAGATGCTAATTTGACGGATTTTTTGTTTGTATTTGTTATAATATTTTACAGGTAACACTCAGAGCTCCCTTCGATCCAATAGAGTCCGGAAGGAACTCATAGGCGTGTGCTTCCAATAATGCAATGATAAGACTTCCTCATCAATGGAGGACCCCGTTAGCTACTCAATTTCTTCAACACTAGGTCTCGGATGCGTTGATCTGAGAGTACCACGCGAATGGTACTCTCCCAATGGTGGAGGCGGCCATGAACGCCCTCCAATCCACCAAGACCTACTGGTTTCCCGCCCAGCAGCGGCCGTAAAGGCAGATCCAGACGGCCCCTATTGCTGTCTACAATCATTTCATGAGTCAATCCCTGGAACGAGACAAGGAGTACCTCCCTTATCTTAGAGAGGCGGATGAGGTCGACACTGAGGACTTCATCCCCGCTGAATGGGGTTTCCGCTCCAAGGAATCCACCGGAAGATGTCATCGTGGTCACCCCACGACTCAACATCCTCACAATAAGGAGGATGTTTCCCCGAGGATCCAGGCCCACGTTCCCCGAGCTCTGGCCCCTCTGATCTCCCAACGAGGGCGGAAAAAGTACAACCAAGGACTGGCCATCACCCTTCTCCCTGAGGAGGAGCTCCGCTGCCCAGTCACGGAGTTGTATTGCGAACAGGCACATACACCTGTTCGCTCCTCCAAAGCCCGCCATCCAGACATGGCGACTGTAATTCCCCGACCCCAGTTACCCAGAGTCGGTGCATTATTACATAACATTGGCATGATCACAAGAACGATCAAATCTTGAAAGACCGATTCATTTAGTAGCCTTGGAATAACTAGATATATTAATAAAGTTTACATTACATCATAAAATGAAAACTACAACAACATAGTCTCCATAGTCCAAACTCTTATCCCCTCATACTATCCCTGTAGGTCATTCATAATTTACTTCTTCACATCCTGGGAAAAATAAAACATATAAAAGGGGTGAGCGCAAATTCCCAGTAAGGATAACAATATAGCGGAAAATTTCATAAATAAGAATAAACATTTAAGGAAATGTATAACTAAAACAAAATCCTTTTAAACTTGAACTTCAACATAGTATGGAAAAAATAAAATGAAATAATGCCATTTACTTATTCACATGGATATTCTACTAATCGAATAATCACATGCAATATCAATAACCACTTTCATAATAATGGAATGCATAATGCCATACTATCATAACCACATAGCCAAGGCCTCGTGCTAAGACTACAAATAAGATTTTGTCAAGGCCTTATGCCAAGACACTAGTTTGTCTCATGAGACCTACCGATGCATCGAGGAGCTATATCGGGCTCCACCCGTCACATATTAAGCCCAATTCATTCCCATATGAAAAGGTTTAAACATAACATAAACATTCGTATTAAAACTTGCATAAAAAATGTAAATACTTCATCCATAAACCATGAATGGTATAAAAATAATACATCCACAGTCAAACATATCACAAACCTTAAATACAATATAGAATTTTTGTATCATAATAAATCAACTTCAAATAAGCATAAAATCCATCAAAAGATGTTGACATAGATGAAATCAAACTCTTTTTAGAGAAATATCTCTTTTTTTAAATCATTTTAAAGTCACATAATTATAAAATAAAACATTTACTTTGAATTTTTTTTATAAGCTTGTAATGGAAGCTTCGAAGATTTTATAACGGCGGAAAATAACCGCACCTGCCGTATAAGTTAAAAAAACATTCTTACCTTAATTCTGTCAAAATGGTTAAAAAGGACATTGTTTGGAAAACGACAGAAATATTCCTTTATAAATATCTTATAAAAAGTCAAAAAAGGGTATAAATTACTTTAACCCATATTCTGTAAAATAGTAATAATGTTTTGAAATACACTTTCATGAAACATGGATGTGGATGATAAAGAGATCCTAGTAGATTATTACGTATAAACAACCTCAGATAATAAAGAGATTGTAAAATAAACCCTTACCTTGCAATTTTCCTTGGATGAGGGTAGGTTAACCTCCTTTATAATGGTGAAATAATTGTTATTAAATTATACAATAATCATATACATTAATATGGTATCATATATGATCTTTTAACATTGATTTGTTAATAATATCTAAGTATTATCGTTGTTTCGGGTGTTAACTTACTCGTTTTCTTTTATATGTTTTGTTACGTAAGTTGTGTTTGTCATTGACAGGTTGTATCTTAATAATATCCAGAAAGATATCAAGTCCTTAGATACTATTATTAATCATCAAATGAGAATTATACTTGAATGGATACGATGGAGAATGAATCCCATCGCGTTCGTGGAGACGGTAGTCCGTACGTACGCACGAGTGACAATATCATTCTTTTGATATTAAAATAATATATAATTGGATGGTATATCGTATATACAGAATCATTATCATGTTATATTTATTATTTACATGAGTTACACATCATTATTATACCCATCCAAATAATAATTTATTGAATAACAATTACACCATGACGTGGAGACGGTAAGTCGTACGTACGCACCTATGGTGACATGTTATTAAAAGGATGGATAGAATACTGAATATGGTTGTACCATATTTATAATAACATCACATTATATATAATATACTGGATTTAATATTTTATAATGGTAATAACAAGAAGTAAGAAGTGGAAGAAGAAAGGAACTTGGAAAAGGGTGGTGAAATCATTACCTCTTCTTCGGGTTCTTCCTTTTGATTTGATCAAAAGGGATCTTAGGTTGGCTTTATGACTAAAGAAAGGCCTCTAAGATGAAGTGAGGGAAGTTGAGAGAGTATTTGGGCAGAGTTTGGCCGATCCAAAAGGCTTTTAAGGTGTGAATTAATGAGAAGGAGGAGTGCCCTTTTATAAGAGGGGTGAGGGGAAACTTTGGAAAACCTAGAAATATTATTTTATAATAAATTAATATTCGGTTTCTAATGGCTCAAAAGTGGATTATTTAAAGGTTAAGGTGGGGATGGGTCGAAAACCACTCAACCAATATAATTTAGACAGGTTTGGATTACTATATTAACCTTATCATTAAGTATTAACTCTTAGTTAATTAGTTTCACTTTTACAATGTCTCTTTGTATTTTTATATTATATGGTTAATAAACTTACTATATACATCCAAGAGACCCCAAAGTGGTCCATTAATGATACACCTATCATGATATAAGTCTCTTGGCCGAACCTTATATTTTTACGAATTTAATATCAATTAATAATATAATATTTGTTTTAAAAACTCTTTTATGTCAATTTTGACACTATTCAATAATTGATTTTTGTGAAAATCATAACATAATTATTACTTCGAAAAAAGTTACATAAGTCAATACTAACATGTCATTTTATCCTATAAAATTATTTTAATTCATTAAATGTCTCAAATTATATTTATTTGTGTATTTATAATATCAATTATTTTAATTTTTCACTATTATGGTAATTACTACATCATCATTGTGTCATAAATAAATTAAATTATTTAATGTCTAAAAATTATAAATAAAATATCATTATGTATGAAATATTTTTAGATTTCTAATTAATATTTACAATCGAATTTATCTTATGTATAACCCTATATTAAAAATGTTTTAGTAAATAAACATTGATTTTAACTCTTTTAACTCTTCTTTAAATTAAATAATAATAAATGTCCTAATCTAATCCAAGTGGACCTAAATGATAATATTTTATTCCTAAGGCTGTTTTTAGTCGAGATACACTTTTCCAATAGAATTATTACATGTGTTAGGGTAATATTAATATCATTTTTACCCTTAATTACCCTATTTACTTTTAACCGTGGTAAATAAAAGTAAAAGTTGATGTTCACAAAAAATTATTTTCATCTCATTAAACCACATTTTACTACTTGATATTAACCATGTCTCTAGGATTTTTGAAATTCCATTCACAGAAGTGGTAAAATTAAGTTTTATGAAAAATTCAGTTTTTTAACTACCACTTAGTGGTTTCACTATTCATCAAAAATTGAAGTTTTTCTGAATAATGCCAAAATTTCACCCCAAGATATAATTGATATTCCGAATTAAAAAAAGATGTCTATTTTACAAAATTCCAAACATATAAGTTGCGTTAATTAATTTTATAATTAATTCCCGCTGTTACAACTATTAGCGTGTTTTTAAGAAACAATATATATCAAAAGATTGACAATTGTTTATGTCCAATTTCAAAGTGAAATTAATTATAATGAAAACCAATGGATAAAATGGTAAAAATATATTCTAATTATACTTTAATACCACTAAATAATATAATTTATCACTATAAATTATTTTTATTAAAAAAGTTGTTTTTAAGTATTTTTCACTATTCATAAAAATTGGATGTTCTCTGAAAAATACCAAAAATTTAACTTAGGATAAGTTCGATATTCTGAATCCAAAAATGAATTCCATTTTGAAATATGAAATATATATAATTTCAAAAATTAGGTATTACTATTCATAACGGCTAGTTTGATTGGTTGTGGTGTGTTAGAACTCGATGTTTCGTACAACACACGCTATTGCATTATTCAAAGAGAAGCGTACCGTAGAATCTTGGGGTGTTACAGCGGCATCATACGAGCAGGTGTGAATCCTCACCGAGCTCCGTCAAGCCCATCGCTCACACAGGACGGCACCTACATAGCAGGTACCTCTCCCTGCCCAGGGTCGTGAAGCCCACCAACCCGACGTGGTGGTGACCCAGCGCCTGCAGGACCAGCTCCTAACAGATGCTCTTGACGCCTACCATCCTGGCATGGTGGTGATCAAAAAAACCCTCCATCTAGATGTGGCGAAAACTCATAGTCAGGCACGTATCCCCACCAACAAAGGCCACTGAATTGATACGGTGGGAAACCAACATATGTCGGGCCAGCTCCCTTTGGATGCAAGTAAAATCCGTCATCCTGATGTGGCCGAAAATGAAGAGATAAACCGGCATATCTTGGCCCAGGGGCAGATTCGTTCACCTGCCCCGACACAGGAGAATTGTCAGTACCCACTAACCAACAGAGGAATGGAGTAGGATATTACTACTCCGATACCGGAATGTGCCTTCATACCCATTCCAGCCAAAGATGACTCTCTACATATCTTGTCGATGATGGAGGAGTAGCTATCGATCCCAGATCATATCTTGAAGACTTTCCAGAATGTAATTGCATCAATGGAAACAGCAAGGACTCGGACCCGTTAGCATATATCCCCAATTGAAGTGACTCATCTAAGAGATGCGATAGCTTCCTCAGAGCATATATGCATCCCTTCTTCTGTCCAGGAGGGTCACCAGCTATATTCCGCAACGCAAGGGCAACCAGATTGAGAAACTTCACTCGTTCCAACTATGGGACACCTGTCCATCATGGTGGATGCTCCAGAGCAGGTGTATATTCCTAATAAAATCCAAGATGTTCGTTGATGTATCCTGGAAACATCACGGGACCCAATTAGACAGGGACCCAAAGGTGAAGGCCATTTTCAATAGCAGACGGTCCTCGCTACCCGCAAGAAAGCACCCTGAATGTGCCGAAGGTAGCCGGAAAATAAAAAGCGGGTTCATAACTCCACTCTGCTGGAAGATAAGGTTCCTAACACCGCTAAGTGAATATCGAAGGCCCTGAACCCTGCCCACCCATCACCATATTATGGGAGTGGCAGTAACAGTTGCGAAGGTCCTCCCCGTAATGTCGCTACTAGCAGCTCTGAAGGTCCTCCCCAGAGCACCCGCAGGGGCCTCCCCCGTGGGCATATAACGATCACTCACAAGATCTCCTCTTTTGATGCGAGTCATGGAAACCCTCCACGTGACCAGAATATCGATCAGAAAGAAGTTCCTCCACTGGTTGTGGTCCACCCTAAAGGTCCTCCCTGGGGTATACGCTCTAAACACTCTCCATGTAGTGGGACCACAGATTAAGATAGTAGTCCTCTCTATCATAGTCGCGACTACGGAGTCCCTCCCCACAATGATGTCTCATCATGACAAGAAGGCCCTCCCCTTGTCATGGCCTGCCCTGAAGTTCCTCCCCAGGGGTTATGTTGCAACGACACTCCGTGCTCTCAGGCATCAGATCATGGTGTTATCCCTCGCCACCCTGATAACGGAGGTCCTCCCCGTAGAGACTTAAAGAAACATGAAGGCCCTCCCCTCGTTTCGGTACATTATGAAGGCCCTCCCCAGGGTGTACCCTGCAAATATTTTCCCTATGGAAGCTGTAATGGTAGTCCTCTCTATTGCAGTAGCTGCGATGGTAGTCCTCACCACCATGGATGTCATTGAAAAGGTCCTCCCGGCAGTGGCCCTAAGCAACAAGAAGGTCCTCCCCTTGTCGCAGTGTGTCCTGAAGGTCCTCCCCAGGATGCACATGAAACGTCAAACCATGATGGTCATCCTCACTATGATGGCAGTTGTTGTAAAGGCCCTCCCCATAACAACGCTACACAGCCAGAAGGTCCTCCCCTTGCTGCGACACACCTTGGAGGTCCTCTCTAGGGCATGCGCTGCAAAAGTCCTCTATGTAGTAAGGCATCAAGCAATAATGGTATTCTTCACCATTACGGCCGCCACTGCAAAGTTCCTCCCTGTAATGACATATCATATCGATAGGAAGGTCTTCCCTTTGCTGATTCAAGCATAGAAAATCCCTCGTATGGAAAGGCACTCAGAAGGATTGGATCGAGCATGTCAGATTCCCAGCTAGTCTCCAATGACACCCTTCTTAAATTGAAAGACATTCTGGGGCCATGTTCATCTTTTGAACCGCCCTGGAATCACCCACATGAGAATTCAATACCTACCGGTCCCACTGCCTCTGACCACGCTATCAATGAACACCTCAGTTGGACTAACCGGTTAGAGGAGTCACATGCGGAGGAGTATGCCGACATGTTGCACCTGAGGAAACGACTGGCCAGGGATGATATACCATTTATGTTTTGGCCCACGGCCACCTCTCAATTCGACATACCCATAGAGTTGTCGGATGAATGTGTGCACGAAATTCGCTAAAATATATAGACAACCCTCCGCCAGATGAAATAAAGCTTCCTGCCCTACGATGGGTATGTAGACCATGTCACGATAATAGGAGACCTCATGCGTCGCATCGACCTGGAAGCTCTTCCTTCGATGCAGAAACTGCGATCTAAGAGGCGTAAAGGAAACCTTGAGTTAAAATGACTCCATGCACTGCACCAGTGGCGTTGCCTTATTGGTGATGCCCCGACGAGAGTCCATATCAGAGGATGGGGATAATATTGAGCTCTGCATTTCACTCTTCTCCCCACCTAGAAGAACTCGTTTGGCATGGTATCTTGCAACGCCATCACATCAAGATGGAAATCGAGTGGGGTACCTACTTAGGAGAGACAACTCACCCCACAGAGTTAGGCCTTGAGTAAGACCCATAAGTGTTAGGCCTGATGGGAACAATCCATTCAAGAACTCCTGAATCAGGCCACTAAGAGCATACAACAGGTCTCTCGCCTAAGAGAGGCCAATCAGAGGTCACTGTCTACCTCCCCACAAGGGATTGATTCACCGAAGAACTCGGCACCAAACCTAGTTCACCCCCAAAAGGGGGCACGTAAGATCAAGCTGGTAGTGATAGAAGCAGCCACTGCCGTAATCCAGGGTCAACCCCAGCCTATAGGGCTGGGGGCATTTTTAACAACAAATTCCCCCATAAGACCAATAAAAATGGGAAGAGATTCAACATCCAAGGAACGAAGCCAAACCCAGCCCTCAGGGATGGGGGCATTATTACCTCTTCAACAATAACCTCCCCCATGAGAATCAATATTCTCTCGTCAAGAGAGGACAGTCAGAAGAGGAGGTTCCTGCCCTCTCCCGTCGTTTGAATCATCATCCCCTCCGAAAGGGAGGCGTACCGTATGGTCACATCAAATAACTCTCCGCGTAACCCTTCGTCAAGGAGCCCGAAAGCAATCCCGGGACAGAAGAGGGAAGATTGGTAAAAGACTCGGGAGATCCTCTTCCTATTTGGAGGATGACATATTTTACACCCCGTGATATTCATCCATCATCGCTATAGAGGTTAACCCCACGAGTGACACTAAAGATGTTGAAAATCCAGATGGATCGGGAGATGATGGTCTGTGACTCACAACAAACCACCAGGTGTGCACACCTAGAACAAGAGGGATTCCCTAAATTTGTCCTCCCCTTCAGCTAACCCTCCTCCACCTACCCTGAGAGCTTCCAACAAGGATAATAATAATGTACTGGTTACCCTCAACCCACCTCCTTCTTTAGATTAAAAAGTGCTTCTTACGCTCGAAGAGAGGTTTGTTTGACAGGAAGAGGAGATGAAATAATTGAGGCAACTTAACGTCGAGCTACTCTAGAGGAACTGTAATATTGAAAGCACTTCCCAAGAAGGACCACACCTCGCACTCCTAGTAAGTGCGCCTAAAAGACCATGGTTTTCCCCAAAAAACAAAGCACGGTCAGGGCTCCTACCCAATAAGGTGCCTGGTCCATCCAACTACCTAAATGTGGATTCGGATGAATACCAAGACTCCCCTTCACTCAGGAAGCAACCAGAGTGAGTACGTATGAACCCTCCGAAGGTGTCACAAACGGCACATGCACCCCTGGTGCCAACCGAGCTAGATCCTCAAGCAATGCCTTAGGCTACACTTGCCTAGGACCGGACCCAACAGGATGTAAACTAGGGTCTCACCAACACCATCGAGGCACTAACAGCTCGATTGGAAGCAATGGAAGGTCGACATGCTCCGATACAGCCATAGCGGAAGCCCTACCCGGATTGGGTGAGCAACACAACACCTCTACCCAATTTTGGGAGCCCTATATTCCCTATCTTCAATGGATCAGGCGATCTGGAACAGCACCTGATGCACTACGCATCTTATTGAGACCCTATGATGGGAACTCTGAAACAAAAAGAAGCAGTGAAACTTAGATTCTTTGTATGGACCTTGCAAGGATCCACCTTCGTCTGGTATGTGAGTCTGCCAACCCAGTCAATAAAAAGCTGGGAAGTCCTTTGGAAACAGTTCCTATTCCACTTCAGCTCAACTCTGCCTAAAACAACGGTCAGCGACCTCATGAACTGCAAGTAGAGGGAGAATGAGAGGGTCTCAGATTGCATCGATAGATGGAAAGGTCTGACCTACTCTCTGAATAGGCCAATTCCTCAAGATGATTTGCTCACCATATGCATCGATAATCATTGAGATGAGCTGCGAACACCACTCATACCAGTGGAGTGCACCACTGGCTTCCGCCATATCTCGGCCATTGCCCAGAGAATTGAGGACTCCCTACAGTGGACTAATCTAAAGTCCTGAATAGCCTCGCAGGCTCCTGCCAAGAGAGCAGCCAGAGCTAAAGTGTCCTCTGTCATGCTCAATCTGGTGGCCCCTGCGCCTGCTCCACTACTCAGGCCTCCACCAAATCGTCAAGGGCCCCCGGTATATCAGCGGCCGCCTCCGCCTAAGTGGGACGATCAGAGAGGATCGAAGCGGAACCATTTTGAGGAACGAAGACATAAAGTATACTCATTCCGATAGGACCAAGTCCGTGGATACTTCATCGCCGCCATGAATTGCAACTTTCTCCGTGTAACACCCCAAGATTTTATGAAATATATTCTTTTTAATTTCATTAATGTCTTGTGTTGTACGCTACACCAAAATGATCTTTCACAACACGCATCCATGACTTGTCTTGCATTACACGCAATCGCGACCTTCCTCGATAGCGTTTGTAGTACGCAATATCGAGTTTCACTAAACAACAATATGCTATTAAAATATTATTAAAACTAGCCGTTATGAATAGTAATAACCACCTTTTAAAATTTTAGAAATTTTATCTCTCAAAATGGACTTCATTTTTGGATTCTGAGTATCGAATTTAGCCGAAGGTGAAATTTTGGTACTTTTCGGATAACTTTCATATTCTGATGAATAGTGAAAATTACTAAATATTAATTAAAAACAACTTTTTTAATCGAAATAATTAATAGTGATAAATTATTAATTTGAGTGGTTTTAAAGTATATTTAGAATATATTTTTACAATTTAATACAATGTTGGTCATTGGATGTAATTTCTCATTTAAACCAGTTATAAACAAGTGTCAATCTTTTGATAGTTATTATCTCTTAAAAACACGCTATTTGTTTTGACGAAGGGAATTAATTTTTAAATTAGTTAATGTAACTGATATGTTTTTAATTTGGTAAAATAAACATCATTTTTGAATTCATAATATCAAATATAGCTTAGGCCTAATTTTTGGTATTTTTCTGGAACCTTTCATTTTTTGATGAATAGTGAAACCACTAAGTGGTAGTTAAAAAACTGAATTTTTTCATAAAACTTAATTTTACCGTTTTTGTGAATGGAATTTAAAAAATCCAAGAGACACGGTTGATGTCAGTAAGTAAAATGTGGCTAAATGAGATGAAAATAATTTTTGGTGAATAGTAACTTTTTACTTTTTTTCCCCACGGTTAAAAGTAAATAGGGTAATTAATGGTAAAAATGATATTATTATTCCCCTAACACATGTCTTAATTCTATTGGATAAGTTTAATTCGACGAAAAACAACCTTATGAATAAAATATGATCATTTAGGCACACTTGGATTAGATTAGGACATTTATTATTAATTTATTTAAAAAAGGGTTAAAATAGTAAAAATCAAAGTTTAATAAGTATATCATTTTTAATATAGGGTTATACATAAGATAAATTAGATTGTAAATATTCATTAGAAATATAATAAGATTTCCTACATAATGATATTTTATTTATAATTTTTAGACATTAAATTAATTAATTTATTTATGACACAATGATGATGCAGTAATTACCATAATAGTGAAAAATTATAATAATTGATATTATAAATACCCAAATAAATATAATTTGAGACTTTTTATGAATTACACTAATTTTTTAGGTTAATATGACATGTTAGTATTTATTTAATTAACTTTCTTCGAACTAATAATTCTTTTATGATTTTCACAAAAATCAATTACTAAATAGTGTCAAAATTGACATAAAATAGTTTTTAAAACAAATATTATATTGTTAATTGTTATTTAATTCCTAAAAATCTAAGGTTCGGCAAAATGACTTAGATAAGGTTATATATATTAATAATAAACAACTTGGGGTTCTTTTGGCTTGTTATAGTAAGTTTATTAACCTTATAGTGTAAGAACACAAGAAGACATGGTAAAAGTAAAATTATTTAACTTAATGTTAAATATAAATGATAAGGTTAAAATAGGAACCTAAACTTGTCTAAATTATATTGGATGAGATTATTTCTACCCATCCCCACCTTAGATTCGAAATAAATCAATTTGGATCTATTTAAAACCGAATTTGACTTTATAATAAAATAATAGTTTTAGTTATTCCAAAGGTACCCCTCTCCTCCCTTATAAAAGGGAACCTCCTCCCCCTCTTCATCACACCACTTTGAGCCCTCAAGCTCGGCCAAACCCTGACAAATTATCTTCTCCACTTCCATAGCAACATCCTAGAGGTTCTGGTCTTCCTCAAAGACCAATTGTAGTGCCCTAAAAGGAGATCTCAAAGAGGTGCTTCAAAGAAGAGGTAATGTCCGTTACCGATTCTTTCAACTTTATTTCTTCTTCCACTTCTTCTTATTAGGTTGTTTCATTATGAAGTAATAACATCAGTATCACTCATATACTGATATTTTATTATAAGTATGAAACAACCCAATTTCATCATCTATCCATCCTACGGAAAACGAAATCACCGCGCGTGCGTACGTACGGAATACCGTCTCCACGTCGTGGTGTAATTTATTTTCCACCACCACATTACTTGGATGGGTATAATGGTGTAAATAATAACTATATATGATTATTGTAATGTTATATTGATTCTGAAATAGTATACATACACTTAAATACAATTCCACGATCATGAGAACGATATCATCGCTCATGTGTGCATACGGACTACCGTCTCCACGACGCGATGAGATTCATTCTCCACGTTAACCATCCATGAATGATTATAAAGTATATATAATAAGTAATAATGAAATATATGACATAATAATGATACTGTATTTATGTGTATATATATGTATGTCATCTACTTAATTCCATTCAACTCAATAAGGAAACGAAAACAGCGTTCATGCGTACGTACGACCTACCCTCTCCATGAACGGTGTATTTCTTTCCATTTACTGATTTATTATATATATGTATATTCTAAATATATATTATATATAAATCATGTTTTATATTCTGTAATTAAGTAATTATGATCTAAGTAATCATATGAATAATTATAAGTCAAAACACGGATGACAAATGAAACAATTTTACCCAAAACGCTCTTTAACATGGAATTTACAAAAGAACGGGTAATATAAAGTTATAAGTGAACCATATATGATATCATAACAATGAGTATGATTCTGGAATAAGTCAATGACATTATTTAAATCATTATACAGTAGGTTCGGACACTTATGAAGCAAATCGGACCTAAGGTAAGGGAAAATATCACAATCTCATTTTTATCCAAGATTGTTTATACTTTGGTATTTATTAGGGTGTATTTTATCATCCACATATATGTTTCCTCAATATGTAATATTATTTCCATCCACCTACAATTGTTTAAATCCTATTTTACCCTTCGGTGTGTTTTTAGTAAAAGATATGAAAGGAATCTTTTGTTGTTTTTCATACGAGGTACTTATTGACTTTTCCGACAAAAGTACGAGAAGAATGTTTTTTTTAACTTATACGGCATGAATGGATTTTTAAAACATTATTTCAAAGAAGCTTCCTTTACAAGTTTTCAAGTTTATTTTTAATCAACTTCTTTTAGTTTAAAATTGTATGACATTTTAAGAATGGAAAATGTTTTTGAAGTAGAAAGGATATTTTCCTCAAGAATGGAGTTCAAGTGTTTTATCAAAATTATTTTCCATCTAAGATAATATAGGGTTCTGTTTCTATCCCTATTATTACATTGATTTGATTACGTTGTGATGGAATTGTATTTATAAATTTCTTTATCTTATATGAATTGTTTTATGATTTCATGATGTTTAAGAATCCAATTTTTATTACATGGGTTATCCAATGATGTATGATTTATGATTTAGTGGCACACATAAGAATGGTATCATTATGAGATGGGTGGGACCTATATCTCCCTCCAATGCATTGGGTAAAGATTTTATATCTCATGAGATAGACATGGCTAGAACGGTAGGTTATACCGGTTCAGTGAAACAGGACTGAAACGAGGAGTGAACTCGGTTCAGAAATGGACTTTGTCCACTAAGATAGTCTTGGAAATGAGTCTTGACTAATAAGAAATGATTCTCTATGATTATGTGTTTATGCCATAAAGTTTCATGTTTTAAATTATGATTATTGAGATTTCATTTCACTACTATGATTTATCCCATGTTATGATATTATGATCTCTTTTGCAGGTTAAGATTTACAAAATGTTATGTTCTTATGAATATGATGTGATTGATTTTTCTTGTGTTTACCCATACTAAGCATTTGAGCTCACCCTTTTATGTTTTCTTTTCCCCAAGATATAAATAAATGTTTTAGGTAAGAAAAAAAAGGGAAGATATTTATGGGAGATGTTGAAGATATTTCACCATGATTAGAAGATTACGTTCTGAGTTTCCAAAGACACTAAACTATTACGGTCCTTGTGTGTGTGTTTTTGTTATATAATAAGTATTCCGCAAAAGTAATGTAATTTCCTTGTACGTTAAGCTTCGGGTCTCTACACTCCACCTCTCGGAGTTGAGAAAACCCGAAGAAGTCAGCCACGATTAAAGGACAGACTACTATCCCTACCATCAAATGTTGGGGCACAATATTCAAGAATGCTTCATCTTCAAAGACCTCCTACAAAGGATGGTAGACTCCGGGCAGGTCGAGCTGGGACCACCCCCAGCACATGTGACATATATTTCTACCACCGACTCCAACAAGGGGGAGGGGTGGTAAGAAGTCACCAGAAAGAAGGGGAAGAAATTCGATAACTGGATGACTCGGAAGACTATCAATTGAACCTAGGGCATACTCCGAGCTCAACTACAGCTATGAGTGTTGCCACCAACAGCCCCTGATGTCGCACAGCTGAAAATATCGGTCTCACAACCCTCTACGATCCTGTCATCCATTTGTAATCAAAAAGGGAGGATAAAAGCTCAAGAGGAGCAGTCCGTGACAAGGCCAAAGTTAGCCCCGACGCTATTAGATTTCATGCCCTTGAACTCAGTGCCACGGGCACCGACCCACCAAACGGAACCATCAGGGACAACCGACAAAGATGACTTTTCAGAGGATGAGGAGCCAATAATTGGTTCCATATATGTCATCCAACTTATGGAATCATTTCCTAACAATGGGTATGGTTATGAACCTGAGTTACCAACACAAGGAGTCGGGACAAGGAATCGCAAAGGCAGGGGTACCAGGGGAGGCGCAGTCGCGGCCGAAATCAACCCTACGGTTGGACCTCGACCCAAACTGTAAATTTCGCAGAAACCCATGGGAGATCCCTTAAACGAACTCAACAGGAGAAATAATGTCCCTCCACCTCCAAAAGCAGTCACTCTACCACCGTTATTCTGTGGTACCCATCAGAGGAGGAACAAGCATCTAGCTGCCTAGTGCGCACGAACAGGCCGGCCGGGATGAGTTCCCAGAACCTGGGGACATCATCAACATATGACCCCGCAGCCAGTCCCTCCTCGTCGTGTATTCCAACTCCTAATCTGTCCGCTAAATCTCCCCCACCAATGTAGAAGCGTCGGCGGCTGGGATAGAAATGCAACATCCTTAAGCAGCTGGCGTCGGTACCAGCAAAACTGTCGATCCTGGATGCCCTGGGTTTGTCAGCCGACCTCAGGGAGGCACTTATAGAAGCCTTTCTTATCCCCCAAAAGTTTCAATCCGAGTTTGCTACCGCCGAGATTTACCAGATGGAGACTGGCTCGGCTGAATGTGATGCAGTGATTTCCTTCATCGATCTGGATGAAGATGCCATCATGTAGGGACACATCAAACCACTATATGTGTTCGGCACACTAGATGATGTTGAGATCCGCAAAGTCTTTATTGACAACGGCTCTGGAGTTAACCTCCTTCCCCTACGGACACTCCATAAGTTAGGCTACAGTGAGGGTGATTTAATATCCTCGGCCACAAATCTGCTGGGTTACGACAAGAGTGAGAAGAATCCAATGGGACAAATTAAGCTAAAGACCCATTTTGGTGACCCTGTGGCCTATTCGTAATTCGTGGTGGTTCGGCAGGACACAACATTCAATGCCCTACTGGGAAAGTTGTAGCTCTATAAGCACATGGTTGTTCCTTCATCCTACCACTAGTGTATCAAGTATTGCGTCAATGGAAAAAGTGGGACACTGCATGCTGACAAGGCCCCTTTCGAGATCTCCGAATCACCTTACCTTGACCCTGGGTTCTATGAGAAAATTGATAATAAGGCTTCGCTCGATGGTATTGACTGTATCCCTACTCCAAATGGCCTGAAAATGGTTCCTGATGACCCCCTCAGGTAGCTTGGAAAATACTACGTACTTCCCATCAACCATATTGAGAGCAGTTGTTCGAGTTCGGACACGCACTCAACTGTCCTCATGACTTTAGCCATAATGACCGAGCGTGACTATGTGGGAACGTCCGCCAACCCTCAATTTGGGGGCGAGCACTTGAGCAAGGAAACCCACAATGCCTCGCCTCTGGACTCCCAGGAGCCCGAGTCAAGAGCTCTCCCCCATTCAGATAAAGAAGATTATGATTTGGGAGAAGAAGGGGAGGAAGATCTCAGAGATGAACCTCCCGCATTTGAGGAAGGTATCTCCACCACGGTGGACGAGCTCAGGGAAATAAACCTGGGTACCGAGGAATACCTGAGGCCCACTCTTGTTAGTGTAGCCATGTCCCCTGAGGAGCATGAGGTATATACTTCTTTTCTGAAGCAACACCGAGATGTTTTTTCCTAGAATTACACGGAAATGCTGAGACTCAATCCCGAAGTGTCAACGCATCACCTAGGTCTGTCAGAAGACCACCGGGTCTATAAACAGGCCGCCATAAGGACACACCCCTCACATGCAACCAAAATAGAGGCTGAAGTAGATAAGCTCATTAAATAAGGATTCATTCGGGAGGTCTAGTACCCCATCTGGTTGGCCAACATTGTCCCCGACATGAAAAATAACGGACAAATCTGCGTCTTCATTGATTTCAGAGATCTCAATCGGCATTGCCCGAAATATGATTTCCCAGTCCCGATCACCAAGTTATTAATCGACACAACGACTGGGTATGAGGCTCTATCCTTCATGGACGACTATTCTGGGTATAATCAAATCAAGATGGCCCAAGAAGATGAAGAAGATGCTTCCTTAAGGGCCCCTCAAGGAATATTTTGTTACAGGGTCATGCCCTTTGGTCTCAAGAATGCTGGCGCCACATATCAATGTGCCATGCATCATATCTTTGAACCATTTTTGGGGAGATTCATCGATTGTTACGTTGATGACTTGGTGGTTAAGTATAGATAGCGCTCAGATCACCTGTCAGGCCTTAAGACCATCTTCAACAAACTTTGACAACATAGCCTGAAGATGAATCCCTTGAAATGCACCTTTGGGGTTACCTGAGGGAAATTACTTGGCTTCGTTGTACGCCATCATGGCATTGAAGTCGATCCTGAAAAGACAAAGTATATCCTTGGCTTACCACCCCCCCCCCCCCCCCCCCCGCAATCTCACCAAGTTGAGAGCTTTCCAAGGGCACTTGGCTTACATCTGGTGATTCATAGCCAACCTGGAAGGAAAATCTTTGCCCTTTACCAGGTTAATGAAGAAGGGAGTCACGTACCAATGGACAGATGACTTCCAAGAGGCATTCGACAGCCTAACGAAGTATATCTTAAGCCCACCGGTGCTCATTCCCCCAGTTGAAGTAAGACCTCTCATCCTATACGTGATGTCCCTAGAGCGATCGTTGGGAGCCTTCCTCGTGCATAAAAATGACGTCGGCAGTAAAAACAGTCTCTATTACCTCATATGAACCATGATTGATGTTAAGACTCGATACTCAAACATCGAGAAGAGTTGTTTCACCTTAGTCTTCACAGTTCAAAAGTGGCGACATTATCTGCAACATCATGAAGTCTATTTGGTCTCGCGTAGTAACCCACTCAAGTACATTCTCAGCCACCTGATGCGGACATGGTGCCTATCCCGATGGGCAGTCATCCTACAACAGTTTGACATCTGGTTTGTGCTTCAAAAGGCCATCAAAGGCCAGGAATTAGCAAATTTTCGAGCAAAACACCCTTTAACAGGGACCGTCGCACTAGAAGTTGAGCTACCCAATGAAGACATCTTCGCGGATCAAGAGGAGTTCACAACATGGGAAATGTACTTCGATGGCGCCTCCCGAAGCCCAATAGGGAAAAGTATGGAAGATCCCAGATTTAACAAGGTGGGTTTGAGGATAATACTCATGTCCCACAAAAAGGCATTCTTGCTATATTCCTTCCTCCTGTCAAAAGGATGTACGAACAATGAGTCGGAGTATCAAGCCCTCATTTCAGGCCTGGAGCTCGCACTCCAGGCACATGTACAGCACCTTAAGGTAAAAGGTGACTTAGAACTGGTCATAAAACAAGTCAATGGTGACTATGATATTAAAAAGGAGGATCTAATTCCCCTGTTTGACCACATCCGAGGGTTAATGGCAGGATTCTCCACAGAACCAACATTGACCTATATTCCTCGGTCTCAAAATTCTCAGGCTAACACATTATCTAATGTGGACACATCCATAGCTGACCTAGATATGGATGAAACAGTTATCAGCATTGCTCACCATCGAACGGTCTTTTCATTTGTCTAGACCAAGATAGAGGAAATCCATGAAGTCAGTCCTGTCACTGAGCCATATGCTCCTGCCACTGGCTGGATGACCCCCATTGCAAATTACCTTCAACGGGGAGAAATTCCATCAAATAGGGTTGAATGAGAGAAAATACGGATAAGGTCAATCAACTTTGTTCTGTATGGCAGGACGGGTCAGCAAGAGATCCTCTACAAATGAGGCCTCGATGGAATCCTCCTCAGATGCATTGATGGAGAAGAAAATACGGTTGTCATGACTGAGGTACATGCCAGAGTATGTGGGGAACATCATCCGGGGTCCAATATTTCCCATCAGGTTCGAAGACTTGGGTACTATTAGCCTACAGTGGCACGAGATTGCAAGTGCTTTACTGAAAAATTCCACTCATGCCAAATTCAAGCCAACTTCATACACCAACCCCCAGAGTTACTTCATCAGGCCAAGTACTCCTGGCCATTTTCTGTCTGGGGAATGGATATCGTGGGACCATATCCTCACGCCACAGCCAAATAGCTGAATTATATCCTCACGATAACCAACTTCTTTTCCAAATGGGAAGAAGTTCTACCCCTTAAGGAATTTGGGGCAGGAAACATTGTCAGCTTTGTGAAAACCAATATCATCACAAGATTTGGTGTCCCTCATACCATACTAATGGATAACAGCACCAACTACTGCTCTACTAAATTGGATAAACTATACCAAGAATACAGTATCAAGGCTAACCACTCATCTCGCTACCACGCGGTGGCCAATGGACAGATAGAGGCTTTCAACAATTCCATGTCCGACATTCTCTAGAAAATGGTGGACAAAGACAAGAAGTCATGGCTGGATAAACTCTTCTATTCATTGTGGGCTTATCGAACCACAATCTGCACTGCTACTCAGGATACTCTGTACTCATTAGTATACGGAACAGAAGTGGTCCTAACCATTGAGCTCCAATTACCCTCGCTTCATGTTTCCATTTGTGTCCAGCTATCCAATGATGAGCAATCAAAAAAGAGGCTAGGTGAATTGGAACAGCTAGGCTAGAAGCAGTTGCAAACTTTGCACCATCTAGAAGTATACCAGAACCAGATTGGAAGAGACATCAATAAAAAGGTCCATCTTCAGTCTTTCTTGGAAGGAGAATTGGTTTTGGGCCTCCGGACCCCAATGATACCTAGAAAGAAACCTCCAAAGATGTAGCCCAAGTGGGAGGGACCATATGTTATACACAAGGTCTACTCCAACAGAGCATATGCCCTGATCTCCATGGATGGGCAGTTCACCACCACTCTTACAAATGCGATATTCTTGAAGAAGTATTTCGCATAATAACTAAAAGAATTTATCGTCCGAGCTGCATGACGTTAAACTTCCAAGCACCCAATGGTCCAAACTCTATGAACCTAAACTAAGAGTATTCTGTCCTCATCGACATAACTAAAAGCAGTTATCGTCCGAGCTGTAGGATGTTAAACTGCCAAGAACCCAACGGTCCAAACTCTATGACCCTAAACTAAGAGTATTCCATCCTCACCGCATGACGTTAAACTGTACGGATCTTAGAGAACTACATATATCTTGATTCCTGCCCTCACAGAAAAAGTAGAGACACCAGGGTCCCCAATCCTAGCCCAGCCATCCCCATATAGATTTAAAAATGCCATTTTCCCCCTTGTATGGACCAGACCTGCACGGGGTGTATTATCTTATGATGAACTATGTAAGGCTTGACTCCTGCCCTTAAAGGATACGTAGTGATGCCGGCATCCCCTATCCTGGACCAGCCACTCCCAAATGGAATAAAAAAAATGTCCCCTTCCCCCGTGTATGGACCAACCCTACATGGGGTGTATTGTCTTTCAAAGAACTACGTGAGGCTTGATTCCTGCCCTTGTAGGATACGTAGTGATTCCATAATTTCATACCATGTCCAGGCCACCTCAAATGAAGCCAAAAATACCCCCTTCCCCTGTATGGACCAGACCCGTACGGGGTGTATTTCCCAAAAGAACTACATGAGGCTTGATTACTGCCCTCGTAGGATACGTAGTGATGCGAGGGTCCCCCACCCTGGCCCAGCCGTCCCCCAAAAGGGGGGGGGGGGTGGTTAAAAATTCCCTTTACCTCATGTATGGACTAGACATGCATGGGGTGTATTCCTCGTCCTTACCACATGATGTTAAACTGCACGGATAATAAGATTTAAAAATTCCACTTTCCCCCGTGTATGGACCAGACCTGCATGGGGTGTATTCCTCATCCTCACCGCACGACGTTAAAATGCATGGATAAGAAGAAAAAAATTCTATTTTCCCCATTGTGCGGACCAGACCTGCACAGGGTGTACTCCTCGTCCTTACCGCACAACGTTAAACTGTACAGATAATAAGATTTAAAAATTCCCCTTCCCCCCGTGTTAGGACAAGACCTGCATGGGGTGTATTTAGAAAAGAACTACATGAGGCTTGATTACTTCCCTCGCAGGATACTTAGTGACACCTGGATGTTGTATCCTGGCCCGGCCTTTCAAAAAAATGCTCTCTACCCCCATATACGGACCAGACCTGAACAGGGTGTACTGCTCGTCCTGACAGCATGATGTTAAACTGCACGGACTTCGTCCTCACTGCACGATGTTAAACTACATGGACTTCGTCGCGACCCACCTAAGATATATGAAAAAATGAGATGGAAATACTCCTTGTGCATATGGATGCATCCTCTCCATATATTAGACTCCACGACCCAGATAATTATGGATCTTCATAACCATTCACAGCCATCAGAAGGAAAAGTTATCAATCTGTGGACACCTTTGTGTGATTATTCATACCATTCCCTCAGTGGCTCTGCATATTGATATCCCCTGGACCATCTACCAAAGGCAATATTTCCTCAGGTGATACTCTTCCTATCTCCATACGCGCACCGGCCTCAGAGCCCCCATATCATATCTCTCGATCCAGAAATTTACGGCACAGTGGTTTACAAGTTCATCCCCCTTTTCACATCCAAATGTTGATAGGGTATACCTACCCGGTTAGCCTATGTATCTGCCTGTGGTTCACAAGACGACTTTCATTTATGAACATCAAGCCAGGGCTAGGCTAATTTGACTTAACGAACAATTACAGTGAAGATGTTTCTTATATGCTCGGACACCATTATCCCCGCATGCCTAACTCTATACTATGAGAAATATCGGATTTTCATAACCATTCACGGCCATCGGAAGTGGAAATTTATCGACCCATGGACACCTTTTCATGACTATTCATACCATGCCCTCAGCGGCTCTACATATTGATAGCCCCTGGCCCGTCTACCAAAGTCAAGATTTCCTCAGGCGGTACTCTTCCTATCTTTGTACACTTACTGGCCTCAGAGCCCCCACACCACACCTCCTGATACAGGAAAACTCAGAGTTTCAGTTTACAACCTTCATCCCCCACCTTTTTCAAAGTATATCAGAGCATGATAACTCAGTTATCCTTTGAGTGACTGCAGCAATGGCCACTCAATGGTCCGAGCTCTATGACCGCTAAACTAGGAGTACTTCGTCCTTACCGCACGACGTTAAATTGTAGGGAGTGAAGTTACACCCGCGCGTGCAAGATAAATCGGCACAGGGAGCTCTCTAAGCTTTAACAACAACTAGGGCTAAATATTCCTGACATGTCCAAATATTTTCTTACCAAATGACACACTTCGTGGCCCAGAAAATCGCGGATCCTCATAACCATTCACGGCCATCTGAAGTGGAAATTTATCAACCTGAGGACACCTTTTCATGACTATGAATACCATGCCCTCAGTGGCTCTGCATATTGATATCCCTTGGCCAGTCTACCAAAGGCAATATTTCCTCAGGCGATACTCTTCCTAGCTCCGTACGCCTACTAGCCTCAGAGACCTCATATCATTTCTCCTGATCCAAGAAGCCTCAGAACCATGATTTACACCATCAACCCCTTTTCCACGTCTTGGGAATTCCAAGATGTTCAAACCCAGTTACATTCTAATCAAGAGCGGCCTTTTCAACTACGTCTTTAAAGCACGATGTAAAACTGTACTGAAAATCTTGGCCACTTGGCATAAAGCTGCAAAGAACAAGCATTCAACATCAAGGGAAATTCCTCCAACTACAAGAATTTTCACTGGTTAAACCCCCCCCCCCCTGTCCTCACTGCATAACATTTAACTACACAACATCCTTTAGTAATTCTCCTCATCTTTACCGCATGATGTTAAACTGCACGGAATCCCTCCTTACTGCACGACATTAACTTGCATGGTCAAACCTGTCATAGGTTCAGTAAGGAACGAAGGATTTTCTCTATCCCTCGGTGCACGGGTCAGACCTGCACGAACCACCGTCTCACACCAGTGTGAGAAGGAATCTATTCACCCATTCTCAGGAAATTTAGCCTACATTTTTCTTCCATATCTAGGAACCCTCTCCTCATAAACCATACTCTATACTCAAAAAAATTGAACCCTTGTAAACCACCCATGGTAGTCCCGAATCTCAAACTTCTTTGAAGTTTCCTAGATATTAGAAGGATGAAATCATCGACCTAAGGACACCTTTGGATGAATATGCATACCATTCCCTCAGCAGCTCTTCATATTGATAGCCCCTGACCTATCTACCAAAGGAAAGATTTCCTTAGGAAATGCTTCTCTCCGTACGCCTCTTGGCCCTTGAGCCCCCATATCCATCCTGGGATTCGAAAACCCTCTAAAATACAGTTTACCAACCTCTTTCATGACCATTCATGGATATGGTGAAACATATCTGATGAGATTACCGAGAACCAGGAGAAGATGTTCCATTTTAAATAATGTCCCATCTACATGACTCTAAACTGCGCTAAGATCTAATCACCCTCTGTGCTAACTAAATGCATAGGATAGGGATCCTAAGTCCACACTCCTGATTAATACAGATTTTCTCAAACCCTTTCAGACGCCGCACACCCTTTTCGAACCACCCCTGGTGGTTTTCATGATTCTCCAAGCCACCCATGGTGGTTTCCATAAGCCGGACTTCCACGAAGTCCTCAAGCCATCAGAAATGGAGGGTCATTGACTTAAGAACACCTTTGCACGACTATGCATACCATTCCCTCAGCATCTCTACATATTGATTTCCCCCGGCCCATCTACCAAAGGCAAGATTTCCTTAGGTGATGCTCTTTATACCTCTGTACGCCGATACGGCTCCTGTTCCTTGAGACATGCCCTGCATGTTGTTCAAATCTAAACATGTTCCACCCACATGTGTTTGAAGGATATCGAGACATATTTTAATCAACCAAACCTCATTGGGGCCCTCACCCCACCATATCTGGTCAAAACTATTCGACCTAAAACATAATTAATGATATTCTTGTCGGCGAGACTTTAAGACGCTCACCAAAAGAGGCGCAAAGCCTGTTAGGCCGAAAACAAAAAAAGGGTGACCTAAGAAAAAGTCGGGCCATACCCGCTGGGTCCACACCAAATGGGCCCAGGCAAAATTAGGGTATTAAAAGAAAAGACAAAAATTTTGTGGGGTTTTTTGCAAAACTCTAGCAATAGTCAAACTATACTCGCTGGATACCATTATCCAGGAAAAAGTAGAGCTTGTTTTTTTATTCTTTTTATCATTTGTCCTGAAATCTAAGTATTCTAAGTTCAGTGAATTAACATATACAAAAATCACGCCAAATAATTCCTGTCACATGAGAAGACAACAAGAGTGATGAGGAAACATTTCTTTGTTCCATAACAAAGATGGTTAGAAGGGCATCCATAATCTGGAGCCTCCTCTGGCACGAAAGGTTATTAAAAGAGGTTTTAAGTGGATTCAAAAAGTTGTATTAGGCACTAATGAGAATCTTCGAATGTTTGATGGAGATTTTACAGTAAGGTTGTCTCAGCTTCTGCACCAGCCTGCAATGCTTCCGCCTCCTGGTCCGCCTTTGAGCTTGCCCTCATCTCCTCCTCTATCCGCCACTCCCCTTCTTCAATTATGGTGGTGACATTAGTCTCTTCCCGCTGCAATTGATGTATGTCATTACTCATCACCTCCAGTCGAGAATGCTACTCAATAACTTCTTTTGGGAGTCTCGCAAGTATCCCAGAATGATCATGGGCCTCTGTTAAGAAAATTTGTCGGGTCGCAGAAAGGTAGGATTTAGATTGAGCATCAGAAAGGCGAGATTCGAAACCACCCAGTCTTTCCCGGTCAGCGAAAAACTGCTTTACTATATCATAAATACCATGGTAGTCGAATCTGTCAAATCCCAGCAGCATAACCAGATTGCGCAGCTTCAGTAATTTGGTCGGCATCTCGGCCAAGGGCGTCTGAGAAATCAGCTTCCAAATTTTCTCCCAAGCCCTTTGGAAAGCAGGTCAAAGACTAGAGAGGACTTGTTGATTGGGCTTGGAGTCACTCCAAGATGAAGATACTTAATCAGGGATGGAAGTCACCAAGGAGGGACCCGATGCAGCTTCACCCACAAACTCTGGTACTGTGGAAACTTCGCCCCCGATGGTTGTGGTCACAGGAATGATCGGATCTGATGGCATAATCACCAACGCCAAAGGTCATGGTCCTAAATCCCGAGGTTTGATCAAACAGATAATTATCCCTAATCAGAAAAGGGAAGAGGAAAGAGTCAGTGGTAAGAGGTTGAGAAACTTACCCTTGGTCATCAAGGCGTCGGTATCCTCAAGCTCTGCGCCGCCGCGACCACTCGAGGAAGACGCTACATCTTGGAGGGGCAAAAGAGTCCTGGGGACCCCCAGAGGTGTCCAGGACCTCAGGCCATACTCAAGGCCATCAAATCCCAAAGCTATCCCCAAGAGGTCCACTATGGAGATCAAGCCCAGGGAAATCACTCCCCTGGTAAACAAAACAATGTCCCGCTCTGGGTTTACAACAACCGCCCTGATGGGAGGCTCTTACTCCTTCACCATGGGATCTATTGGGTCTGAGGTAGCTGGCCCCGTCGGATCTGAGGCCTATTTGGTAATCACGGGTGCCCCGTCCTCCCCTGCGATTATAAATTCCGTATGGTCAGCGGGAGTCTCGACTTCCAGTTGTTCCCCATCCGACGGATCTCTGATTGATGAAGGCAGAAGTAAAGAGTCCATATCACTAGACCCTCCAGCAGGTCCCACCATCTCGTCATGCCCAGGTGTGGCTGCAGGTGATCCCTCATATGATAAAGGGGTAGAAGGTATGACTGTTGGGGTGGCCATGGCCAGGTCTTCGAGTGGCCCTACACCATGCACCAAAACAGTTGATAACTGGCAAAATTAGAGTATACGAGTTGGTGATCGAGGAAACGAGAAGTCATGATTACCCGACATCCCCTGTCTAAGCCATTCTGATAAACGAGATGCCTTCTGATGTCACTGGACCTGCCCAGGGGATAGTTCTTTTCTCAGAATGCTGAGAGGATCCAGAGGAGGAAAGTCCCTAGTTGGGTCTGCAATGGTCACTTCCATGAGCTCAGCCGCGCTGGGAGACCCCTCCCTGATGATTCTCGTAGTTGAAAGTGCATGTTCTCCTACTGAGGTACCACGGGGAGTATACTCCAGGGAAGGAATTGCCCCCTGGGACTCCTCGGCACCCGACATAAAAGAAAAAAAATTAGAACCTTCGCAGTAAAGGAGGAAGAATGCCGGAATGGACGAACAGGACAACCTCTTCTTCAGGATCAGATGATTCAGGATGTCTTATCATCATAGACACCCGGGTAGACCCATAAATCCGGTTCTAGAGTGAATGGACGTATGCGTCCATCTCCTTCAATGAGGTGATTATTTAGTCCAGGAGCTCTTCCAGGAGCAAGTGGGGTGGAGTGAAGATCGTCCCAATACCCAGAATCTCGAGAGGTCCCAATTGGAGTAACGCCCAAACCTCTTCATCTGATCCACTGACCCTCAGGTCATCCCAAATCCTCCAAGCATCCGGAAATGCGGTCGTAATAGGAATAGCTAGCCAGGGGGGTCAACCTGAGAGGGTCGGGCAGCGACAGGGGCTGGTGGGGGTGCCAATGGTTGTGTTTGTTTTTCAGATCTTGTCGCCACCCTAGAACTCTCTGGAGTCACCTGTGGGAGAGACCTTATGGGCAGGGGGAATTCCCTTACTTCAACCATGGCAGGGGGACCATCAGAATCATCACCCCTTGAAGAGTGGTCACTCTCTTCCTCCTCCTCGTTAGTAACCGATCGCAGCATAGCCTAGACTCGATGATTAAACACTTCATAACTTAGGCATGCATGAACATAAGCCTCGAGGTCCCAAAGATACCGCTTTGCCCTCCCCGGGTCCGCATCATAAAGAATGTCAATAGGAGTGAATATGTAGCCCATCCCATCAAATGTCACTTCTGATTCCTGGAGATACTGCCATAGAGAATAGGGGTACTGACTGCGAAAGGATGTTCAGCCTTTGAATTCGTCCCATTGACCCCATGCCATTGGGAAGGCGGCATCCGCGGGAATAACCGACTCCCTCCGGGCAGCTTCGAGGGCATGAGAGGATACACCACTGTCCATTAAAATCTTCCCCAGAAGCACCAGACCGGTAGGGTTGCGAAGAAACTTTCCCGACCTGATTGAATCACTATCCCCTTTTCACTTTCTCTTGCCCTTCGATGGATTAGGACTTGAGGCAGTGGGCACCCACTGCCCTAGCTGGCCATTCAGGTACGACTGCACCCTGGAGTCGGTATAGTTCTTGGACAAGAAAGGGATAGAGTCTTCAAGTGCAGGAGTCATAACCTCGCAACCAGTATCTTCCCGTGTAAACATTAACCATAGTTTCATGGCCACCATTAAATGATGGTTCTCATGGGTTCCATTGAGTGCTGGAGGACACAGTTCCTGGATGCAACCAAATTGATGTCCAAATCGGCAAGGCGCGTACCCCTCACGGATCAGTTCCCCATTGATACAGGCCACCAGAATTCCTCTCGAAGGGAAAAGAGGTAGCCCTTCTTGCTAAACGCTTCTGATATGGTATTCCTAATCACACCAATCGGGGATGGATATGGTCAGAAAATGAAATGATCAAATATTGAGATTTGACTCGACAGCAGACGCATATTATGAACCGTCTATTGTACATCCTTCTCTTGGGTCACCCACTCTTTGGGCATGACCCCGCTGGTCGTTTGCAAGTATGGTCAGAATGCGGTACCCAGAATATGAAGAGGGTTGATGAAGGTGTAGTAGTTTTTGATATAGGCTCCCAACCACCCCCAGAGAATTTGGAAAGGTCATCTATCCGGTTTGGCTGACTCCCATCGGTAATGTTGCTAAGCAACCAATAAATCCTGGCCAATACTGGGACAGCCATGTTAATGATGTTTTCGGTATCCAGCTATGCTACCATGAAAAAATTAGAGACCCGCACACCACTAGTCTCGTGTATGGGAAATAGCCAGCCACTCAAGAACATGGCCAAAAACGCCGCCAGACAAAGCAGCTGATCGACGTCTTGGACAAGCTCCCAACCCTAGTTGTTGAACTGGCCTTCCTCCAGGATCAGCCAGTATCTGCCCCTCTGTCTTCAGGAATCCATCATAGGGCAGGTTCTGGGCCTGCATGGGAGAGCCATAGAGATGATCTCTCTAGAAAAATCCTTGACCCATTCATGATATGAGACAAGCTATTTTGGAGACGTATCCTTTGAATGCTTCTAGGCCTGGTCAATAAGCTGCTTCACCAAAGGGGGAGTCCTCTCTTTGTCATTCCACACAGAAGAAGGTGGCAGGAATTCTTCATATATACCCCCAACTATAGGGACCCTTGAAATCTATAAGACGTCCCAAAGACTAATACCCAACTCACCATGGACCAGATGAAATGTGTTGGTGTCTGGACTCCAACGTCTCATAAGATTCCTGGTGAGGACTTGAGGCCGATGGGTATAGGTTTGGGACACCCAGGTAGCTTCATACAAGACTACGGCTCTCAACTCTGCTTCAAACTCTACATAGCTCTGGAGAACCCAAAAGTGCCACCCCCAATCCAATGACTTAAATGCCCCTCTGGGCCTAAGGCCTCGATCTGCTAACCAGCCATGCTGGTTGTTTACCGTAGCATTGCGGGAAATGATCTGGTAACAATGAATTGTCTCATCCAGCTAACGTTGTTCCCCTATTGGGGACATATAAAGTTGATTCAACATAGATCCAGTAGCTGTATCCCTTACAGAAGGACACCCTCTGGTGGATATCACAGATCGAGGGATAGTGATGGTAAATATCCATGATGCGTGATTGTTGTCATGATATGGTACCAGAATCGGCGTATCAGACAATAAACTGTACCCGTAGACAGGCAGGCTATTGGAAAAGGGGTACTACAATTGTGACTCTGATATTCAATAAGAAATGAAGGAGTATGGTGGGGAGTGGTGGATTCCATCCTTAACGGATCTGGCCACGTTCTTCAGGCGTTGATTGCCAATTGGGAGAGTCTCGGTAGTAGACCTGGGTGCAGGGAGAGGGGGAACCATGCTTTCTCCTTGAATGATAAAAACCATTCAAATGGTTAGTCCGGAATAATAAAATCCTGGAAAAAATAATAGTCATATGGAAAATGATTCAAGAAGCCTTCGTGACAGGTCCACAAGCAGACCTCAAAATATGGTTCGCGATGACTGTATCCCGCAACCCAACCCTACGTGGAAGAGGTACGTGGTACTCTGGCCCGTGGAGCATTGGCCCGAAAACTGTGAACCAGGTGCTCCATGGAACCTTAATCCTGGATTTAAATAGTTAGGTTTAGAAGACTTAAGAAATTTTCAAAGTTTGGATGATTTCAATACACAGAGCATCGAAACCATGGAGCGAGTTTCTACGTAGCCCGGTGTGACTTAATTTTTAATTAATTAAAAGTGTTAGTTCGCGGATGGAAAATTGGTCCACAGATGAAGGTGACCATGAATGAGGAATGGTTCGTAGAAGTGGCAGCTGGTTCGTGGACAAGGCATTTCATGAAGGAACGAACACGCGGAAACAAAAAGCGAGAGAGCTCTGGTTTCACGAAGAATCCAGTAAAAGAAAAAGGAAGGGCCCCCATATTTATAGGCGTGGTCCCCTACCGGGTCCACTCACCTACCGCAAAGCATCCAAGTTTCAGGACAACTCTACATCAGAATGGCCTTCTCTTCATTCCCATTAGACCCCATTCCGATGGGGGGCATTTGTAGGGTCCTGAAAAATCTGCAAAGGAATAAGATAATCCCCTTTAATCCAAAAGGGAGATTCTACCTCCAAAATAATTGGGTAAAAGTGTGGAGAATACTCAAAAGAAGGCACAAGTCGAACCGGTCCACATACCATTCCAAAGATAATTCCACGGGGCTGGTTCCGCGAAGCACCCCCTCTACGGACCGATGTCGTTCGCGGAATGGAGGCAGAGATCCTCCACGGGCGCGAAGTAGGACGGACGCCAAACCGGTCCACCATCCCAGTCGCGAACCATGTCGACTGGCCCAGGCCGCATCCGCTGTCATTCATGGAATAGAGGCGGAACCCTGCGTGGCCACGAAGCACTCCCCTGAGCTAGTTTGGTTCACAGGGGTGGTACGTTCAATGCACCCGTAAGTTGCGGATTGACCAAGTCATCCGTAAACCGGGTTTCCGGTCATGGGCCTCCGTAAAACATTCTGCATGACCACAGATACATATCTTTACCCACTCTATAAAAGGAGATGGAGGGGGAAGAGGGGGGATGATTTTGGGGAGATCGATCATATTTGGGTGGAAGGATTTCAAAGGAAGGAGCTTAGGATTTCACAAACAGCGAAGTTCCAGTTCGCGAACCAGAACAGGTACGAAGCTGGAAGTGAATTAATAAGGAATCGAAAGCGCATAACAACTTTGTGAACCACAAACTTAAATTAACAAAGAAAAGAAAACTGTGAACTGTGGCCCCTTCACAGATACACCCCCCAAAGACCATGGTGGTTCGCGGAATTCCCATCAGTCCGCTGACCACCCTGGTTCGCGGAATTCCCATCAGTCCGTGGACCACCCTGGTTTGCGGACGACCTCTCCACCCATGTAGAACCTCCTTACACGAAGGGCTATACCACTCACACACCTATGTGGCCGGCCAAATCCTTCAGAGTTCCCATTCCCCGAGCCAGATAAAATCCTTCCAATCCGGCCTGATCCTCCGCAGCCCCCTCATTGGCCCATTCATCAGACCCGAGCTGAGGCCTCCACCAGAGCCACCAGAACCATGTGATGTAACCCTCAGGTGCATAAGTGTGCCATTTTGAGTTCACATACTCATGGTAAGTAGGGGCAAAGGGGTTTCCCTGGACCTTGAGCAGATTTTCGAATCATTCATGGGTTCACATTCCCATGGTAATGCGGAGTCTGAGCCCGGGAGTCCCCTTTCTACCCCTCCACTTGTTAGGACTGGGGCACTTCTCTCCTCCCCGGGGTGTGGCGGGATACCCATCATAAGGAAGCCCCCATGCACCTCTGTACTTCCCCATGACCATGTCCAAGGAAGGGCATAGTGGGGAAGGGTGTTGCTCTGTCCTTATTTGGGGCCAAGTCCCTCTTTCGCTGAACTTTTTCACCATGGGCATCCATCTCGGAGTAAGCCACGACTTCTTGGACTGCCTCTATGCATAATCTCCATTCCACTTCCCATGGACGCACATATCGCGACGTGATTTTCTGGTCTATGCTGCCTCTTGTTTCTCACACCGAGCATGACTCACATGGGCTTAGAGTAAGAATAGACCATGACATCCTCTTATGGGCCTCCTTAGAGTGTAATCCCCAATCCATTACTATGGGCCTCCTAAGAGTGTAATCCCCAATCCATTACTATGGTTCCCCTCAGAGTGTAAGCCCCAATCCATCACCATGGGCCTCCTCAGAGTGTAGTCCCTAATCCATTACTATGGGCCTCCCCAAAGTGTAAGCCCCAAACCATTACTCTGGGCCCCCTCAGATTGTAAGACCCAATCCATCACCATGGGCCTCCTCAGAGTGTAAGACCCAATCCATTACTATGGTCCCCCTCAGAGTGTAATCCCCAATCTATCACCATGGGTCTTCTCAGAGTGTAAGCCCCACCCCATTGCGAACTACGAGGACTTTGATCCGTGTCAAGGCATGGTACATAGGAAGCCTCCATGAGGTTCAAGCCCAATCACTATCGGACTCTCGGGTCCACATTCACGTCGGTTCTCCGACACCCCCATTCGAACTTCGTGGACTTTGATCCCTTTCTCCTAGGCAGGGTATGTAGGAAGCCTCCCTGAGGTTCAAGCCCAACAACCGGTCGATCCGACTATCCTCACGTCGGTTCACTGCACCAACCCTGGGCAGCCTGGAGTGTAAGCCCCATACCAAACTGAACTACGTGGGTTCTGATTCATCTCATGAGGATATGTAGGAGGCCCATACCACGGGTTCGATCCAAACACTCAAGCTGTTATCTATCCCCCTGGATGAAAATAAACTCCAGAGTGCCTGACTACGAGGATTTAAACCAGTACCATCTCAATGATTCCAGACTCCTCGAGGTCATTAATCCAACGAGGGATGGTAAACCTCAGGTATAAATGATTTCGAACCCCTACGTCCAGTTGACCATTTCCGATTAGGATAAATCTACGGATACAATGTTTGGGCATAAACCAAAGATTTTAAAACATATGAATACGTCTTAAACCTATAAGAGAGTCCCGAAATAGGAAATAATTCCCCCTAAAAGGGTGTAATGAGCCCGAATTCCCTTCCTCTCTACCAATGTGAGTTCTTAAGCATCACTGGTCAAACCACCCAGCGAACTCCTTCCTTTGGAAAGTAGGTCCTCGTATTACTGGATATGGAATCGTTGGGTGTTTCGAGGCAGAAAACGGTGCGCCCAATATGAGTGATTAAGCAGAACCCATCCTTCTCTAATCAACCGTCAGGTAGCGCACATTTCTTCCCCACGACCCCATCGTGCGCCACGAGACACATACGATTGATGAATAACCATAATGATTATAGGTAAAACTATGAAAAATGTCATTGCCTTGGGTTTTATATCATAGTTAGTGCATGGTTATAGAGGAACCATGTAAAATTTATAATTCTATTTTAGAAGGATATACATGGTTGGTGCATTGTTTTGAAAACCATACTACCAAACTATATGAGATAGTGTAGCTCATACTGTAAGAGCTACATGGTTAGAACATGGTTTGGAAATGGTGCGAAAAAATTATGTATCTATCTAGAATTTATTAAAAAGAGGGGAAGACCATTTTCCCCTAAAGATTTTAGGTGTCTCCCCCTCCATATTACTCTATTTGATGTGTCAGGACAAGGAATCCTCTTGCCTTATATTCTCCTTCTATTTCCAATAATTTATGGTGTTTTTCTTGTTAGATTCAATATAAATTATAGGTATGATGTCTTCCTTACTCCTATGTTCTTCCTATACCTATTTAGCCTCATATTATGGTTGTATCTAGTTGGGTTTCTTGAGATGATTCCCCTAGAGCATGGTAGAATAATCCTATGTGATGCGTATTTTTCTCGGCTTAGCTAAAAGAGATCCCAGGAGGATAATGTCACTAGGTTGTGTGAATATTTTTAAGTTATTTAATTGACTTGATTTTATTTAAGGTTCTTAGATATTTGGATAAAATTAATTAATTAAATGAAGTGTGAAATTGGGGATTTGGTGTACTAAAGAACCGGGTGAATATTGGGGGAGGTGCACAACCCTTTACTTGAGAATTTAGTCATGTAAGATATCCCAATGAGTAATCCCTTGTTTATTCCATAAAAAATTATGTAATTAATCATAAAATAAATTTTGAGATTTATTATAAAATTTGTTTTTTACAAATTAATTTAGGAGTTATGAATGGGTTTAGGGCCTCATATTGATGGATGATGGTCGAATAATCTTGCATGAGAATAGGCGAGGGTGGATAAGATTTATTTGAAGGGAATTACTCCATGAGTGTGGTAGGAGGTCCCAGAACATTGACTTATGGTTTATGATTTTTGGAATCTTCATGTGATATATCATTACACCGCTATGGGTGATCGGCCCTTTTATTTAAATAAATTGTTTCATTTGAATAAAATGCCCATGAATGTAATGAAAGTGTCAAGGTCCATGATGGACCCTTGGACACGTGTGATTCCTCGACCACTGATGGTTGATAAATTATTTAAAAATTAATGTCATGGGACTTTTAACCCCTAAGGGGTATAAATTAAATAAAATTAATTAACCTTCTGGCACTATTATAGGCTCCCCCCAATAACTCCCAATGGAGGAGAGTGGTGGATAGAGGTGATTGTCTTGATTATGATATGACATAACCTTGTGATTACTTATATCCTTATAGGATTTTCTATTAGAGAATGGGGTGGGTGTACCTACCCCCTTAGTATATGAGTTCTTATGTGGGTATGACTTAGGTAGATTATATATAGGTTGGTTGTGATGACTAAACTAGGATGACTCAAAATGTGGGATTTCCATTATGCCATCTCTTAAGAGTGATGCCAACATGACATTTTCAATGAGGATAAATAGGTTATAATATAATTATGATAATTTTGAGGGATGTTATTCCCTCTGAGTGATGGTACTGGATTGAGATTTGAGGTTGAGATTGAGGAGCCCATGTAGGTTTTTTATATTGATGTATGACCCAAGGGACCTTGGTGGGTTCCCCAGTATTAGCTTAAACCTCAAGAGGGTTATGTGGGAGAAATTTCATTCTCAATTCTAAGTGGAATCTTAGATCTTAAGAATTAGTAGATATGGTATAGGTTGTGTTCTTGTGAGGCCAAACAAGGAGATTTGTGATGGGATCAACATATGTACATCCCTTATGATGTTAGTTATAACACTATGGGTCTATTTTGGGCCTCAATGCTTCATGTCATATTATGGGAGGATGTTAACCCCCTTTGATAATGAGTGGAACCATCAGGTGGATGTTGGACCACAATGACTATATGATATACTCTTAGGTGGATGATGTCTGATGAAGAGTATATAAGACATTACCCGGTGGATATTGTCCTCTGATGATTATGTAAGATACTCATGGGTGGATGATGGCCCCTAATGAGTATTTGAGATGATACCTAGTAGATGTTATCTCCTGATGAGTATTTGAGATGTTACCTAGGATCTTCATGATTCCTGATGATATATATATATATTATGACATGAGCATGATTCGTATGATTCGTTGTTCTCAACTAATGTGATAATGTTCCTGAGATTTCATTATAGATCTTGTATCCACTTGGTCTTTATGTAATATGCTCAGAGACTTCCCACACTGGATGAAGTGGGTATGGTCAATCCCAAGTGCCACCTTAGAACCTAAGGATCGATGGGGATTATTTATTATGTTTGTACACTAATTTCATTATTTTTATCATATCACATGTGAATACACTATATTTAGTGAATATTTTTGGGTCTCAGTGGTTCCCTACTAATTTGTACTCACACCTTTCTCGGGTGGCCAAGGGTCATGGGAATCTAAGCAGACTTCACTATTCATAAGTTCAAGTACGGCAGAGGCCTAATGTTGCATGATCAACTTGGATAGCTCAGATGGAGTTGGAGACTATAATGTTATAAGGATTAGGGATATTACTAGATCATATTATTTATTTTTGTTCTCTTATTTATTCTTGTATATATGGCCGTTTCATAGGGAGACTAGTTAGAATGTGTTCTTGTATGCTTTCACATTCAATTATTATTGATGGTTATGTTTTATTTATTCATGCATACTCTCGTTATTGTTCAAGGTGTTGTTTGGTTATTTTACACTGTTATTTGAACTCTTATATGAGGAAATAGTCTCCCCACGATAATACCATATACCATCGCTACTAGTATATAGCCTATGTCATATGGGAGGCACACCTGATATCTTGTGATACACTATTGGGTTGGCACTGTGGAGTTGTCCAAGGTAGCGAGGCATTATGCTTGCATTGTTAAAGACTTTGATATATTTAAAACAACTTATTTAATTATTCCATGCACACCTCATCTGAGATTAAAATGTAATATACTTAGACACGTCACAAATAATTCAAATATTGATGTTATAGTTTCACATTAATCTAAGATCGTTTTCAAGGTTTTGACCATTACACACATATTTTATAGTTTTAAAAGACTAAAAGAAATTTAGTCATCTCAAGTAAAAAAAGGAACTCGGATTTATATATTTAAGTTCCTAAATTTTATAAATCAACCATTAGTCATTTTCATTTGATTTTAAGGTAATCTAATTTTGTTTTCTTGGTTTTGACCCTCTAACACATATTTTTAAAGACTTTGATATCTTTAAAATAACTTATTTAGTTATTCTAAGAAAATTACATGTATTATTGACATTCCAACTACTTATACACATCAAAAATAATTTTAAGATGTTTTCTTATGATTACATGTCAGACTAAGGTGGTTTTCTAGGTTTTTTCCATTAAAAACACATTTATTTTTTAGAATAATAAAAATATATTTTTGATCACCCCAAGAAAACCAAAAATATAATTGATATATATTTAGTTATTATATTTTATATGTAAATAATCAGTCATTTATTTTATTTCATATCAATCTGAGGTCATTTTATTGGTTTTAACTTCATAACACATGCTTTTAAAGACTTTGATTTCTTTAAAACTGCTTATTTATTTATTATAAGAACACCACATGTTGGATTGATGTATCATCAACTAGAACACATTAAAAATAATTTAAATATAGTTTTCTATGATTTTATGTCAATTTAATTATATTTTCTATATTTTTACAGTCGCACACACATTTTTATAGTTCACAAACACTAAAAATTCATTTTTTTTTCATTATAATAAATTTGTATCTTGGATTAATATGGAGTTAGTTTTTACATTTTAGAAATCAAAACTCCGCCATTTCCCTATTATTCCAGGTAAATATAAGGTTGTTTTCTTAGTTTTTACCCCATGATGCATGTTTTTAAAGACTTTATTTTCTTTAAATATTCTTATTCAGTCATTCCAAGCATACCATGTCTATTATTGATGTTTTCCCTACTCAGAAATATCAGAAATAATTGATAAATATATTTGTTGTGATTTTACATCAATATGAGGTTTTTTATAGGTTTTTATCATTACATGCATGTTTTAGAGTTCAAAACACTAAAAAAATTGGTAATCCTTATAATACTGAAAGTCTGATTGATGTGGTGTATCTTAGTACATTTAAAAAATTAATCTACAATCATTTTCCTATGAATTCATTATAATATAATTTTTTCATGGTTTTAAGACTCAGAATTGTGTTTTGGAAGTCTTTGATTTCTTTAAAACTTCTTGTATAGTTATTCATAGCGCACCAAATATCTAATTGATATGTCATTTATTTAAATATTTTAAAAATAGTTCCAAGACCATTTTCCTACGATTTTATTTTAATCCAAAGTTTTAATTTAGTTTTTGTCTATTACACACATGTTTTAGAGTTTAAAACCCCTAAGAATTCATTTTTAATCATCCCAAACAAATAAAAACTCTAATTTATGTTTTATTGTTTAATTTATTTCTTAAATTAATCACAGTATTTTTATTATTATTTCATGGAAATATGAGGTTGTTTTATTTATTGTAACCTCTTGACGTTCATTTTTAAAGGTTGTAATATCATTGAAGATATTAATTTAGTCATTCTGAGAAAACCATATAATATATTGAAATTTTTTCTACTTTTAAACATCATAAATAATTAAAATTTTGATTTAATATGATTTCACAATATTAAATGTTCATTTTCTAGGTTTTTATAGTTATATACAAATTTTAGAATTTTAAAATCTTAAAATTATATTTTTAATCATCCTGAGATAATCGTAACTCAAGTTGATATGGACTCTCTTACTTTATTTCAAAAATTAATATATAAAAATTTTACTATTATTTAATTAAACTATATGGCCATTTTCTTTATTTTCACCCCCTGGCATGTGTTTTTAAAGACTTTTATATCTTTAAAACTACTTACTTAGTCATCTAGAGAACACCACACACTAGATTGATGAAAAGTCTATTTAGAAATGTCATAAATGATTCAAAGATCATTTTCTTATGATTCGACATCAATAAAGGTTTATTTTCTATTTAACACCCCTATATTTTTATAAAATATTTCTCTTTAAATAATTTTATTTCTTTGATAGATTGGTTGCACGCAACATCAAGTTTAAATGAATCGCGTAATATTATAAAAATATTATGTTTATATTATCTCCTAAACATTAGATTTAAGATATTGAATATTAATAACTAAATTATAAGAAATATGTGGTCTATTAATTTATAAAATTAATTAATTAGTTATCAAATGGTTAGAATTTAAAACAAAAGTGATGTTTTTCTGAAAAAATTATTTTATACCTGAATTGAATTTTATATAAATATATTAAATTAATCTTGGTGATATATTTTAATGAATTGTATATATTATTTACTTGATCAAAATTTTTAAACATTCAATCAAATATTTTTCTAATCTTATGATAATAATAAATCTAGTTTTATGCTTAAAAATATAATTTTTCTAAAAAACCTTTTTTATCACATTTTGAGCACTTACATTAAAATTAATTTATAAAATTTATAGGTATTTAATTAGATAAAAATAATTAAATATTTATAATTAATATGTTTAAATTTAGTGATTAATCCCCTTTTATTTTTGTTCAATATGAATAGTAACTATGGTAAAATTTATTACCTCGGTAAAGGGTAAAACAGGCTAATCTAGATTGAAAATAAGTGATAAGGCTATTACTTTTCATCCTGATTATTATTGGATAATTTTAATTCTAACATTAACTCCTAAGTTTTAAAAAAATTCTATTTAATGGACACTTTTCAATGAAAATGACTTAGATATTATTAAAATTAAAGAAAGTGAAAAAATGTCACACTATTATTTTTAGTAAGTATAATGTTTTAATATGTGGATAACCAGAAGATATGATCAACTACGAATATTAATTGGAAATATAAAATATTATTATTCATCTTGGTAATTTATTTATAATTTTTGGAAATTAAATATTTACCTTAAACTCTTATACAATGTTGATGCGATATTTATTCAATTAACGGAAAAATAAAATAAATGATATTAAAAATATTAAATCTAAAATAAATTTTAATATTTAAGGTTATAAACAAATTATATATATTAAATTTACATTTTATGTATATAATAAAATATTTTTTTCTAATTTTACAAGTTTTATTGGTTTTTTAAAAAGTCAAAGTAGTGAATAGTATAAAAATTGACAATTAGAACATTTTATGTGATTAATATTTTATTAAATTATTTAAAAAATATAATAATATTTAAACAATAAAATGTGATTATTATTTGTTCTAAAATTGTATCAATTGGTCATTTATAGTCCAATTTATACCATATAAGTAAAAATTATAACCCTTTAATATTATAAATATTTATCACAGTTAAAATTAAAATAGGTTAACTAAGGGTTAATCAAAATGATAAGGTTTTAAATCACACAAAAACTTGTCTAAAATTTATTGGATAATGATATTAAAACATTATATTATATTATCTTCAAATCCATGTCCACTTGGTGGTATTTCTATATAAATGAATTTATTATAATTTAATCTCTTGAAAAATTTAAAAAGTGCCCATCGCCTCAATTATAAAAGGACACCTCCTCCCTTTCTTATTTACACCACTTAGAGCCTTCTATATAAACAATCATTATAAAATTTCTCTTATATGCTTCCCTATACATATTCTATAGGTTCTGATATTCTCAAAATACCAACCGTAGAGATTTTTAGAGGAGATCCAAATGTGACGTTTCAAATAATAGATAATCGCTCTAACTGATAACTTTATTATTCTAATATTACTTACCTTATATAAATATATGATGTTTTTCATAAAATAATAAATTAATTATCCAAAATATTCTTGAATTTTATTATGATTATTAAAACACCATTATACACCATCTTTCCCATTAAATAATAAGTAAATGTATCGATTGTGTGTATGTGCAGCTTACCGTCTCCAAGTAGCGATACAAATTATTTTTCATCACCATATTTTAAGTATGGGTGTTAGGATGTGTTTAATGAATATATATGATATATATCATAGGTCTAATATAATAATGATTCTGTAAATATGGATTATTATTTACCTTTCTTTAATTTATATATTGAAAAATAAAAACAGTGTTCATGCGTACATATGTCCTATCGTCTCTATGAACAGTTTAATTAATTAGTTTATTTATACTTTATATGAAAGATTATAAATATGTATATAATTATTATATTTATTTTTTATACCATGTTTAACAATCATTAAATTATGAGACTAAGATCAAATTATAAGGACTAAGACTGCTAAATCGAAACATGCTTGAAATAAAAAATACTCATCACCTTGAAAAATGATTTTAATAAAACATTATTAATAAACGGGTGATAAGATGTTATAAATAAATAATAAATGGTATGATAAAATTCAATTTATTTAATAAATGTATAATAAATCTATATTTTTTATACCATAGTTTTTAACTTGAATAAATAAAGGCATGACTTGAGGTAAGGTTTTATTTCATAATCTTATCATTATTTGGGATTGTTTACATTTAATTATCCCCTGGGGAATATTTCTCTTCCATGTTCATATTTTCTAAAAATGTTTTCAAAAAATGTTTTCAATATTATTCTAAAAAATTTAAAATAAATTTTTACCTATGATTAAATTTTTACAAAAATGGTTTGAAAGAAATATTATTATTATTTTCGAAATAAGGTAATTTGTGACTTTTCTAAAAAAAATATGAAAGGAATGTTATTTTTACTTATGAGGCATGAGAATATTTTACCTCTATCATAAAGCCTTATTTATTTAAATATTCCTATAAAATATTAAAATTTTATTTTAAAATAAAATGTTCCCCTTTTAAATTTCCAGTATTTTCAAAAAAAACATTTTCAAAATAGAAATGATATTTCCCTCAATAATTATTTCAAGTGATCTTTCAAAATGATTTTCTATCTAAGACAACATTATTTTATTTTACTTATGCATTAATGGGGATATGATACAAGGGTAACACCCTTATTATTTCTCTATATGGTTTATTTTTATTATGGCGTGCTTTTTATGAATTTCATTACATTTCCATGGGTTATGAAATGATGAAATGTTTATGAAACCTATTTCTTTTCACGGGTTTAGATATAATAAATGATTTATGTTCTTGTGGCACACATACGTATAGTTTTCATTTTATGTTGTGTGGAGCCTATATCTCCCTCTAATTAATTGGTAAATGATTTATATCTCATGAGATATATATGACTATAATGGGGAGTGAACTATTTTTAGTAAGATAGAATTGTAATGGGGAGTGAACCCAGTTTAGTAAGATAGGGCTGGAATGGGGAATGAACATAGTTTAGTAAGGTACTTTTTCCACTATGATGGTTATGGGAGTAAACTCATTCTAATATTATATACTTGGTAGTGATCCTTGAATACTATGTAAATTATTTTCTAGTCTTAATTTTTTGCCACAATTCCATTTCCTTTTGTAGTTGGGGACTTGCCCAAGTGGTAAAGGCTCCCCATAATCCTACATCATCCCTAGGATCAAATCTGGGTGGGAACGGATTTCCAATGGAAGGTGGTGACACAGGCATGATGCAAGCAGGTAGTGATGTAATTATGACACGGACAGATGATTACGTATGCATGATGCAGGAATGACGTAGTACTGGGCCTTCAGTCCAGTTTGTGGGCCTTTAGGATATGTAATGGGATTCATTCCCACTAGGACTTTGGGCCATGTACTGAATAAATAATTATTTATGGGTGGGTTATCCCTTGGGGGGATATGGTCTATCTTTCCAACCCGTGTGTGTGGTGTATGTTTTCTTAATGTAATTGTACCCCCAAGAACCTAATATATATAATTTTCAAATGTTGTATTCATAAATGTATACCCTTATGCTCATGTTATGCTTATGTAATCATTGATATCTTCTTTTTTTACCCATACTAATCATCTACTCTCACCCTTTCTTATGTTTCTTTTCCCCAAGATATGAAGAATGGTATTAATTTTGTTATTCCTTAAAAGGATCTAGTTATGAGTAAATGTGTGGGAGAGGATGTTGATATATTATAAACCAGTTTTTTATGATTCCATGTTTCAAAAAACACATGGCATGTACAGTTCTGGCATAGATTTTTTATGTTATGTAATGAATATTCATCTTAAAAGATATAATATATATGTATGAAAATTATAGACCATTGTATTCTAGGTTTTGAATATTACACTCATGTTTTAGAGTTTTAAAACACTAAAAATATGTTTTTGTTCATCTAGAGAAAGAATCAACTTTGATCAAAGTGGAATCAATTCTTAAAATTCAAAAATCAACCATTATTCATTATCTAATGATTTTAAGGAAATTTGAGGTCATTTTCTTAGTTTTGACCCCACCCCCACAGACCTCCCCTTGAAACCTATTTAAAAGACTTTTATATATTTTAAATTGAATATTTATGAAGTTTAAAAGGATTTAATAACAACTAAGAAAGGGGTTAAATCAGTTGATTACTTTTTATAAGTTTCAATACTTTTTAAAAATTCACCCTGGAAACCTATTAATATTTATTTCCTTATCATATTTTTTTAAATACTCATGAATGAAAAAAAATTAGGAAAGAAAGTAAAGAACACAAGATTTAAAAGTTTTAGCCTTAGTGTGAGAACCTACATAATTTCCATGGCCACTCTCATGGGTCTATGTAAATTCACTATTATGAAGAAGTGAATACAACTTGTGCTAAATCCCATTAGAAACCTTTTATCTCCCAATAGAAAATATTATACTGACTCCCATTGGTTTATAATGTTTTCTAATAAAAAAATTGAGCCAAACAAAATATTAAAGACTTTTTTAATACTTCTCCACAATTTCTTAGTCTGAATCCTTAGTCTAGTTTGGATGGATCTGATTTTCTCAATCTGATGAGTCTGGATCTGTTTCTCTCAATACAATGAGTCTAGATCTGATTATATCAATATGATGAGTCTGCATATGATTCTCCCAAAACAATGGACTCAATATGATGAACCATTTATCAATCTAAAAAACTAAAACTCTACTCAAATTCTCAATACGATCTTTCTCAGTCTGATCAACATAATACGATCTTCTTAAATATAATCTTTCTCAACCTAGTAAATGAATATTCAGTTTTTTGATCCTCCTCATGAGATCTCTGTTTGAAAAAAACTTTCACTTGAATTCTATAGTGCTCTACCTTTTTCTCTTGTGTGAAATTTAACAATGAAAGAATGATTTGAGAAACTATTTATAAGAGACTCAAAAAACAAAAATGGTAAATTTAAAAACCTTCCCTGCTTCCTCAAATTTTAAAAACTCCGAAAATCACTCAAATTTAATATTCAACTTTGAATTCTTAAATACTCCTTATATTTATTTGAGATTTATAAAAAATAACTTCAAGTTTGACCTATTCAAATCTTAATAAAACTTCTGGAATTTTCTTTTTGAGTTCACTTCATAATCATCTCATTACGAATCCTTTTCCTTCTCATCTCATTAATAATTATATTTTCTTCTCAGATCATTACAAATTTTGTTTCCTTATCAACTCATTACGAATTATATTTACTTATCATATCATTATGAATTGTGTTTCCTTATCAACTCATTATGAATTTGTTTCCTTCTCAATCCATTATGATGAACTAAATTCCTTCTCAGAGTCAATCTGATAGAATCCTCATAACGATGGAATGCCCATTATGATGAAATTACCATTATGATGGATTTTTACATTGTGATGGAAATCACATTATGAGGGAAATAACATTATGATAATATTCCCATAATGAAAAAATTATTCAATGATGACCCCATTAAGAAACTTTGAGTTCCTTCAAACTTCATCAGCTTTACACATTCTCAATTATAAAAACTTCTAAGTCTAGTGCTTCTGTATACGATTGAGACTTTATCTTGACTTTTTAAATTGATGAAATCTTTATTATTCCTCCATTTATTCAAAGGATTTTATCATGATATTTTCCACTATTTTTTAGAACTTCTGGATAGTAAAATCGTCATCTGATTTAGTTTTAGAAAGTATCAAAAACTTCTAACTCCTAACTTCACTTTCTTCAAAAACATCCCTTTCAGTATCATTATGACTTCATCACTCAAAAACTTATTTCTTTCTTTGAATATGTAAAAATAAAACTGCTAGATACAATTTATTCCTTTGATTCTTTTGGATTCAATGATCTTCAATGTCATGTCGATGGACCTAAATATGATAAAGTATTTGATCAACAACTTCATTTTTCTGACTTCTTCTATGTACGATGCTACTCAATCTGGATACCTGGGACCAAAAAACTTGTGTCTAGAAAACAACATTTTCATAGACCAAATTATGATGGACTAGGTCTGATTCTTGGATAATAAAAACATTTTAATACAAAAAGGTTAGTTGTCAAAAAATACAAATACTTTGTTAAAACAATTATCAGAAAGGTTCTTCAATTTATTCATTCTGATCACATCGTATATTGGATTGATATGTTATTTATTCATACAAATAAAAAACAATTCAAGGGATATTTTCATATTATTTTACCTTAATGTGAGGTCATTTTCTATGTTTTTGACCATTACACATGAGTTTAAGAGTTTTAAAACACTAAAAAAATTCAATAATCCTAAAAAATACATTACTTGTATTGATATAGATTTGCTTATTATATTTTACAAATCAATCATCAGCCATTGTGAAATGATTTCATGGAAATATGAGGTTTTTTTCTTGGTTTTGAACCCCTAACATGTGTTTTTATAGATATTGATATCTTTAAAACTTCTTGTTTAGTAATTCCATGAACACCACATGTTTAATTAATGTTATTACTATTTATTAATGTCAAAAATAATTCAAATATATTTTTTTATTAATTCCTATAAATATGATGTCATTTTCTATGTTTTTACTATTACACACATGTTTTAGAGTAGTAAAATGCTAAAAATATGTTTTTATACATCCTAAAAAATCAAGGGTAGTATTTATGTGGTTTATTTTCATACATTTTGAAAATTTAAATATTCTTGTTTCTCTATAATTTCACTCCAATATGAGGTCAGTTTCTTGGTTTTGAACCCATCACATGCATTACTAAAGACTTTGATATATTTAAAACATATTATTTTCTCATTTTGGGCACACCGCATGTCATATTGATATGACATCAATTCAAAAATGTCAAAAATAATTCAAAGACTATTTTCTTATGTTTTCACATTAATCAAATTGTTTTTTCTGAGATTTTGACCATTACACATATGTTTTAGAGTTTTAAAACACTAAAAAATACATTTTAAGTCATCCAAAGAAAATTAAAATTGTGGATTAATGTGGATTTAGTTCCAAAATTTCAAAAATTAATCATCGGTCATTATCCTATTATTTTATGGAAATTTGAGGTCTTTTTCTTGGTTTGGACCACCGAACACACCTTTTTAAAGACTTTAATATATTTATATCTACTTATTTAGTCATTATGAGGGAACTACGAGTACAATTTACTTTAATTCTACTTGAACATGTTATAAATAATTCATATACAGTTTTATTATGATTTTATATCAATCTAATATCATGTTATTGGTTTTTATTAAACATGAATGTTTTAGAGTTTTAAAGCGCTAAAAATGTATTTTTGGTCATCCTGAGAAAACTATAACTTAGATTGGACTGGTGTCACCTCCTAAATTTCAAAAATAAATATTCCATAATTTTCATATGATTTCATGGAAATTCAAAGTCACTTTATTGGTTTTGAACCTCAGACATGAATTTTTAATGACTTTGATATCATTATTACTACTTATTTAGTCATTTTGAGCATATCGCATGTCAGATAAATGTGTTTTCTAATTAGGCACATAAAAAATAATTCAAAGATAGTTTTCCTATAATTTCACATCATTACAAACTTTTTTTATGTTTTAACTGTTACATGCACATTTTAGCATTATAAAACACTAAAAATGTGTTTCCAATCATCTCAAGAAAACCAAAACTCAGATTGACATGGAATCAATTCCTATATTTCAAAATAAATCTATGATCATTATCCTATGATTTCAAAATAATTTAAGATCATCTATTAAGTTTTGATGGTGTCACTATAGTGTGAGACATATCATTTCCTTAATAATAACCATTCTAGAAATAGAAAAAAATTATACATTTCAAATGAAAAGTTAAATAATAAAAAATACCTCATTCATCTGGTACATCTACATTCATATCGCCTAAGGACTCATGATGATCCCACTAGTTCTATCTAGGTCCTAAAAAATATTTAAATATTATATATTATAATTATATTAACAAAAATGGGTGCGAGTATAATTTATTTTCTTTTTTACCTATGATGCCGATATTTATACACCATCAATGGTATGTTGCATCATCACCTCAATTATATGTGATTAAATATGTGATAGTATCTACCTATACTATGCCCATATTTGTTGAAATTTAGAATCTATATTATTCTTCATAGTCTATACTACAATATATTACTTAGGGTATGTGTGCATCTATATATCTTTGAATTCACCCATCTCCACCTCTCTAACAACTACACATCATCATATGCCTATATCATATGTCAATGAGTAACCATGACCATCACACCCCATGACATGCTAAAATATCTCATCTCTATACACAATAATATGTCAATGATCCCCTATAATTTTTTATAGTTTAACATAAAACTAAGCCTATTAAATATAAATAATTAATTAATTAAATTTTTTAATAATTTATATAAAATAAAAATACATTTTTTACGAAATAAATTTCTTCCTATAACTCTAGAAACATCAGGATCATCCACCCGATGATTCCTCATCCATACTAATATCTGATTAGTTGGATCACCTTGCTAGTGTAACTTCATCAAAGGTGACCACCAATTATGTATTTATATTTATGTTATACAATAAAATTTTAAATATATGAATGATAAATTAAGTCTAAATATACATTATGTCTAAGTTGCAACACATGTTGAATGCCAAGTTTGGATAGTATGCCCTATAATGTCTGATTATGTGAATGGTGACCTAATTCAGACTATATTCAATATATTTATCTATTATAAATAAGAAATATTACACTTGTTTACATATTCAAAATAATTAATTTTACCATTGACACCGTAGTTGACCCAAACAAAACCAAATCTTACCACTGAGTGGGAAGAACATCAGAAGGGACTTGTATTATGATGTTTGGAACACTCAAAAATGGTAACGTATGGTCTCTCTTCATCCTTCCCTTATAATATTTCCGTAACTTTTGATATTTGGAAATGCAATCTGGTAGAAACTCATCTGGAAAATATGTCAAATTAACCCATTTCAAAAAAAATGTGTGTGGCTATAATAATAATAAAAAGAATGTAAGAAAAAATTAAATTGTATTACCCGAACCACTTCAAATTATATCTAAGGGGAATGATGTTCACTATTGAGTTGTAAAATGGAATATTTTGGGGTCTCATATCATATGTCATAGCTAAATAATCAGTGAACTTGCACCCTCTTTGATTGGAAGAAAGTTGTTATAAAATAACCCATCTAGTCAGGTACACACGTTCTAAGATCTAACCCCTATATTAGGACCCCTACACGTGTAAGAAGACACATTATCTACCATAAAACATAAATCTATAATATAGTAAACAATAACTTATTTTTTAATTAAAAAAATAATAAGATAATGTACTTATAAAAATTTATACTAAATTAACATAAAAAATAAGAACATATATACTAGAAATGTCAGATGAAGAACCCTGATCTACTAGTGGCGTATCAAAATTTATAAAAAAATCTACACAAATAAAAAAATTACAAATAATTCAATAATATTATTATAAATGTTAAAAAAATATAAATATATAATTGGAAATAAATTATAGCCATTCCTTCACTAATCATGTAAAAAATTATCCTTAAACTGTCTCCATGGACCAATGAATATTTTATTCTCATAAAGATATAAAGGTTTGGTCAATAGTTTTCTTAGTAAATTTAGTAATATATATTTCCTCTCTTTTAGTAATAAAAACAAACCTATGTGATATTTTCACCATAAATTTCAATTTTAAATTAGATCAAATAAAGTAATCCTTCCATGTTTATGATGCTAGTATAAAGCACTAATTTCTTACTCAGTTATATTTAATAAAAATATTGTTAAAGTTTACCAACATAATTTCGAAATGGTATAATTTTTTTCCATGAACTATATTATCCCATGTGCACCACAATAATATATATCTTAATCCATGATTGTAAATAACTTTAATAATGTCTATTGAAAACCCATAGCAATAACCTGGATAGATGAATGGATAACCAATACCATTGTATTTCATTGATTAATTAATATCAACATCACTAATGTGAAATAAAAATCTATTATAATCCAAATACTAGTAACAACTAATTATAACATATATACCACCATTTAGTAGGTTTAGTTATTCAGTCACTGTATGAGTACCTAATTCACACATCTTATGAATCTATAAATTTAATGTAATTTGTAACGCCCCGACCCCAATTACCCAGAGTTGGTGCATTATTACATAACATTGGCATGATCACAAAAGATCAAGTCTCGAAATGCTGATTAGTTTAGTAGCCTTCGAATCCCTAGATACATTCATAAAGTTTACATTATATCATAAAATAAAAACTACAACAACATAGTCTTCATAGTTCACACTCATATCTCCTCATACTATCCCTGTAGGTCATTTATAAAATACTTCTTCACATCCTGGGAAAAATAAAACATAGAAAGGGGTGAGCTTAGATGCCAAGTAAGGATAACAATATAGTGGAAACTTTCCTAAATAAGAATAAACATTTAAGGAAATGTACAACTAAAACAAAAGCCTTTTAAACTTGAACTTCATAATAATATGGAAGAAATAAAATGAAATAATGTCATTTACTTATTCACATGGATATTCTACTAGTCTAATAATCACATGCAATATCAATAACCACTTTCATAATGACGGAATGCATAATTCCAGCCACATAGTCAAGGCCTTGTACCAAGACTAAAAATAAGATTTTGTAAAGGCCTTGTGCCAAGACACTAGTTTGTCTCATGAGACCTACCGATGCATCGAGGAGCTATAGCGGACTCCACCCGTCACTTATTAAGTCCAATTCATTCCTCATATGAACAGGTTTAAACATAACATAAACATTCATATTAAAACTAGCATAAGAAATGTCAATACTTTCTCCATAAACCATGAATGGTATAAAAATAACACATCCAAAGTCAAACATATCACAAAACCTTCAATACAATATGGATGTTTTGTATCATAATAAATCAACTTCAAATAAACTTAAAATCCATCAAAGGATGTTGACATAGATGAAATCAAAACTATTTGAGAGAAATATCTCTTTTTTAAATCATTTAAAAGTCACATAATTATAAAAGAAAACATTTACTTTGAAAATATTCTTATAAAATTTTAAGTGAAGCTTCGACAATTTTATAATGGCGGAAAATAGCTGCACCCACCGTATAAGTTAAAAAAAGACATTCTTAGCTTAATTCTGTCAAAAAGGTTAAAAAAGACCTTGTTTGGAAATTGACAAAAAGATTCCTTTATAAACATCTTATAAAAATTCAAACAAGGGTATAAATTACTTTAACCCATATTCTCTAAAATATTAAGAATATTTTGAAATACATTTTTAAGAAACATGGATGTGGATGATAAAGAGGTCCCAGTAGATAATTGCGTATAAATAACCTCAGATAATGAAGAGATTGTGAAGTAAACCCTTACCTTGTACTTTTTCTTAGTTAATGGTATTTTAACATCATGTATAATAGTTAAACCATTGTTATTAAATTATACAAGAACCATATACATAATTATGATATCATATATGATCTTCTAATAATTCTTTGTTAATAATATTTTAGTATTATCGTCGTTTTGGGTGTTAACTTACTCGTTTTCTTTTATATGTTTTGTTACATAAGTCATGTTTGTTATGGATAGGTTGTATCTTATTCATATCCAGAATGATATAAAGTTCTTAAAAATTTCTTTTAATCATCAAATGAGAATTATTCTTGAATGGGTACGATGGGGAATTAATCTCATCGCGTTCGTGGAGACGGTAGTCCGTACGTACGCACGAGCGACAATATCATTATTTTGATATTAAAATAATATATAATTGGATGGTATATCATATATAAAGAATAATTATCATGTTATATTTATTATTTATATGAATTACACATCATTATTATAGCCATCCAAATAATAATTTTTTTAATAACAATTACACCACGATGTGGAGATGGTAAGTCGTACGTACGCATGTATGGTGACATGTCATTCAAAGGATGGATAGAATACTGAATATGGTTGTAAAATATTTATATTAACATCTTAGTATATATAATATACTATATTTATTATTTTATAATGGGAATAACAAAGAAAGAAGAAGTGGAAGAAGAAAGGAACTTGAAAAGGGGTGGTGAAAACATTACCTCTTCTTCGGGTTCTTCCTTTTGATTTGATCAAAAGGGATCCTTAGTATGGATTTATGATCAAAATAAGGCCTCCAGGTTGAAGTGAGGGAAGTTGAGAGAGTATTTGGGCAGGTTTTGGACGAACCAAAAGGCTTTGAAGGTGTGAATAATTGGTTAGAAGTTGTGTCCTTTTATAAGGGGGAGGATGGGGCTCTTTAGGAAAAACTTAAAGTATTAATTTATAATAATATAATATTCGGTTTCTAATGGATAAAAAGTGGATTATTCAAAGTATAAGGTGGATATGGGTCTAGATCCTTTAAACCAATATATTTTATATAGGTTTTAGTCATTATATTACCCTTATCTTTTAGTTTTAACTCTTAGTTAATTAGATTGACATTTACCATGTCACATTGTATTTTTATATTATATAGTTAATAATCTTACTATATACATCCAAGATACCCCCATGTGGTCCATTAATAATACACCTATCATAATATAAGTCTCTTGCCTGAACCTTATATTTTTAGGAATATAATATCAATTAATAATATAATATTTGTTTTAAAAACTCTTTTATGTCAATTTTGACACTATTGGGTATTTTGTTTTTGATAAATTTACAACAGCATTATTACTTCGAACCAAATTGATATAACCAGACATAATATGTCATATTAACCCATAAAATTAGTTTAATTCATAAAAAGATTCAAATTTCATTTATTTTTATATTTATAATATAAATTATCTGATTCTTTCTTTAATAAGGTAAATAATGCATCATTATTGTGCCATAAAGAAATTTAATTATTAAATGTCTAAAAATTATAAATAAAATACCATTATGTAGGAAATATTTTTATCTTTATAATGAATATTTATAGTTGAAAATATAACATATATAACCCTATTTGAAAAAATTCAAAAAGATATATGCTTATGTCATTTTTGTATTTACTTTTAACATAATTAATATAAAGTGTCCCTATCACCTACAAGTGGCTCCATGGGGTCCCAAAATCGACCCAAAGATGCCCATGGTCGGACATGTATCCACCAATAAGGATAGGACACGTTTTAGGGTAATTTATTATTATTATAATATTATTTGTTTACCCTTATTTATCAGATTTACCCTTTAACCATGGTAAATAAAATATTTACCGAAGTAATTATTCCAAATGTCTAAAAATAAAAGTTAACTATTTTCACAATTAGGACATCCTGATTCCAAATATGGAATCCATTTCTTCAAATTTAAAACACATAAGTGGCAGAAATTAATTTAAAATTAATTCCCGTTGTCAAAACAAAAAGCATGTTTTTAAGAAATAATAATTATCAAAAGATTGACACTTGTTTATGTCCGGTTTAATTGTGAAATTATGTCCAATTACAAAAATTGTATTAAATGGTAATAATATATTCTAAATATACTTTAAAACCACTCAAATTCATAATTTATCACTATTTATTATTTTGATTAAAAAATTTGTTTTTAATTAAAATTTAGCAATTTTCACTATTCATCAAAATATAAAAGTTATCTGAAAAGTACCAAAATTTCACCATAGGCTAAATTAGATATTCCAAATCCAAAAATGAAGTCCATTTTGAGAGATAAATTTTATAAAATTTCAAAAGGTTGGTATTACTATTCATAACGGCTAGTTTGATTGGTTGTGGTGTGTGTTAGAACTCGAAGTTGCATACAACACACGCTACTGTATTATTCAAAGCGAAGCTTTTCGTGGAAGCTTGGGGTGTTACATTCTCCCCTCCTTCAAATAATTTCATCCTCAAAATCTCTAGAATACTACTGAATGAAAAGACTTGGGTGGTTCTTCATCATAAGTTCCGCGGGTTCACACGTTGCCTCTTCCATCTTATGGTTTCTCCATAGAACTTTTACCAGACGAGTCGTCCGGTTTCTCGGCACTTGTTATCTTGTATCAAGAATCCTAACGGGTTCTTCGCAATAATATATATCAGGTTCAAGTTCTAATTCCTTGTAAGTGATTACATGCGTTGGGTCAGGCATGTATTTTCTTAACAGTGATACGTGGAACACATCGTGAACTTTGGAGAGATTTGGCGGCATTGCCAAACGGTAAGCTACAGCTCCAATTCGTTCTAGAATTTCGAAAGGTCCGATGTACCTGGGACTCAATTTACCCTTCTTATTGAAACGTATAACTCCCTTCCATAGAGATACCTTCAAGAAAACATGATCTCCTACCTGAAATTCCAAATCCTTCCTTCAGTTATCAGCGTAGCTCTTCTGCCTACTTTGAGTTGCTTTGATGTGGTGTTGGATTACCTTCACCTTTTCCATCATTTCCTCCACCAGTTCTGGACCTACGAGTTTTCTTTCACCAACTTCATCCCAAAAGGTTGGTGTGTGACATCTCTTTCTGTATAATTCTTTATATGGTGCCATCCAAATACTTGAATGGAAGCTATTGTTATAGAAAATCATAACAGAGGTAAATATTGATCCCACATAACCTGAAAGTCAAGTGAGCAAGATCTCAACATGTCTTCTAAGGTTTGAATAGTCCGTTCTGATTTTCCATCTGTTTGAGGGTGGTAGGCAGTTCTCAAACGATGTTCAGTATCCAAGGCCTTCTGAAGACTCTTCCAGAATCTTGAATTAAAACATGGATCACTATCTGAAACAATCGATAGGGGTACTCCGTGAAGTCTCGCAACTTCATTAATATATAGTCTTTCTAGACGTTCAAGTGATAGATCCTCCCTTATAGCAAGAAAATATGCTGAATTGGTAAGACAATCAACAATAACCCATATTGCATCATTCCTTCCAGGAGTCTTTGGTATCCCCATGACAAAGTCCATCATAATATTATCCCATTTCCACTACGGTATGGGAAGAGGTTGCATGACTCCTCCAGGTTGTTGCCTTCCAACTTTCACTTATTGAAAAACCATACATCTTGACACAAAATCAGCAATCTCCCTCTTCATGTTGTCCCACCAAAAATGTTCCTTGAAATATCTATACATTTTGGTGTTCCCAGGGTGTATAGGAAATTGGAGCTATAAGAATCATCTAACAATTCCCTTTTTAGATCAGGTAAATTGGGAACAAAAATTCTCCTCCCAAATTTTAAAATTCCTTCTTCATACACAAAGTCTCTCAATCTCCCATCATTCACAGCTTTAATCTTCTTTTGAAATTCTTCATCATCAGTATGAGAACTCTTAATCCTTTCTAGTAAAGATGGTTTGGCAACCATTTGAAAAAGAATTTATGTTTCACCTTCCATGGTTATTCCCATGCCCATCTTCACTAGATCCATGAAAATTAGATCCCTTTAAATTATCATATTTTTTAAAACTCCATTATCATTTCTGCTCAAAGCATCTGCCACCTTATTTTCCTTCCCCAGGTGTTAGTGTATCGTACAATCATAATCCTTGAGTAATTCAAGCCGTCTCATTTTCCTCATGTTGAGTTCTTTTTGTGAGAAAATATACTTCAAACTCTTTTGATCAGTATAAATCTCACATTTTTCACCATAGAGGTAGTGTCTCCATATCTTCAAAGAAAATATCACAGCTGATAACTCAAGATCATGAGTATGATATTTTTGCTCATGAATTTTCAACTATCGTGATGCATAAGAAATAACCCTATCATTCTGCATAAGGACACAACCAAGTCCTTTCTTTGACGCATCACTATAAATAACGGACCCATCATTCCCCGATGGTAGAGTCAATATAGGAGCATTGACTAATCTTATCTTCAGTTCTTCAAAACATTTTTCACACTCTTTTGTCCAAACAAATTTAACCCCTTTACGTGTGAGCTTTGTTAATGGGTTAGCCAATTGGGTAAAATTCTGGACGAAACGTCAATAATAACCTGTTAAACTAATAAAACTACGTACTTCAGTTATACTCGTCGGTGCAGGGAATTCTTGGATTTCCTTGTTCTTAGAAGGATCAACAGATATTGGATCTTTACAGATAATATGGCCAAGAAAAGAAATCTCCTGAAGCCAAAATTCACACTTGCTAAACTTCCCATGTAATTCTTGTCTTCTCAGAGTCTTTAGGATAATGTGCAAGTGATTTTTAGGATCTTTGTAGCTTTTGTAGTATACCAGGATATCATCGATAAATACCAACATAGAATCATCAAGATATTCCTTGAAAACTCTATTCATTAGATATATGAATACAGAGGGTTCATTAGTCAGCCCAAAAGGCATTACTGTAAACTTGTAATGCCTGTACCTGGTTCGAAATGCTATCTTTGTAATTTCTTCCTTCTTCACGTACAACTGATGGTATCCATATTGAAGTTCAATCTTTGAAAAGTATTGAGCTCCATTTAGTTGGTCAAATAAATCATCAAAGAGAGACAGGGGATACTTTTTATTTATTGTTATAGCATTGATCTCCCTGTAGTCGATACGTAACCTCATAGATCCATCTTTCTTTTTAATAAAAAGAATAGGGGATCCTCATGGAGAAACACTAGGGAGAATAAATCCCTTATTACTCAATTTCTCTAGTTGTTTATTTATTTCTACTAATTCTACAATGGTCATTCTATAAGGGGTCTTCGATATAGTCCTTGATCCATGAATTAAATCAATGGAAAACTCAACTTCTCATTCTGAAGGATGTCCAGGTCAATCTTCTGGAAACACATCTACATATTCTTTCACAATAGGTACATCCTCTATTTGAACATTCCTTTCCTCACCCATAGTCATTTCATTCTCTTCCTCCCCAATAATTGAATTTTGTTGAGCTACTGGGGTTAGATCTAAATAAGAATTAGGTGGTGACGATTCTGCTCTAAGGATAAGGTGTTCCTTATCATCATCATCAAAAATCAGAACCTCCTTCTTCTTACAATAGATATTCGCATCATGGTCTGAAATCCAATCCATACCGAGGATTATATCAAACTCGATCCTAGGTATGATGATGAGATCAGCGGATAAAGAACATTTATGTGCTCTAATGGGGACTGATTCACAAAACTTTACTACAATAATACTTCCCTTAAGAGTTTTAACTGAAAACTCCCTTGTTAAATCAAATTAGAAATATCTAATTTTCTTAGCAAACTAGGAAGATATGAAACAATGTGATGATCCAAAATCAAATAATGCATTTGCTAAACTTGAGGAAACCATTAAATTACCTACCACCACGTCTTTCGGAGCATCTACTTCAGCAGTAGTGATAGCATAAGCTTGGTCTTGATCCCTTGTCCTTTTACGAGGTAAGTTCCCCTAACACTTAGGAAATTCATTTGCATAATGTCCCATATCCATGCAGTTGTAGCATTGGACATTGGTAGATTCCTTCTTCCCCTTACAATCACGAGCTTGGTGTCCTTTTTCACCACACTTGTAACAGACTCTCATTCCTTTTAAGCAAGTACCGGGGTGTTTCTTCCCAAATTTACTGTAGGATGGATATTCAACCTTTCCCTTCTTCCCATTATTTCTATTCCTAGATTGATCAGCAGATCTCTTCTTCTCTTGATTTTCTTTAAAGTCATAAGACTTAGAGAATTCATTTTATTTCTTGATTGCACATAAGACAATGTATTTGTATGACGAGAAGGATTGTGAGACTAATGCTCGACGAAGAAATGGTTTTAACCCATCAAATAAACGATCAATATTACTTCTTGGGTTATGTATATATTCTCCAGAATACCTTGATAATCTTGTAAAGTTAGACTCATACTTTGCAACATTCTCATCCTCCTTTTGTCTCAGACTCAGAAATTGTCTTTCCATATCTGCTCAATGGTCACGAGGAAATTATTTTTCTAAAAACAAATATTTGAACTCTATCCATTCCATATTTGATAATTCGTCATATTCCTTTGTGTTTTGAATCAATGACCACCACTGATCAGTATCTCCAGTGAGGCGGTAAACTGCCATGATAACTTTTTCCCTTTCACTAATCCCTAAAGCCTGAAATATTTTCTCTAGGTAACTTATCCATTTTTCAGCTACCAATGGATTTGCACTCCCATTTAATGTTGGTGGTTGTTGCCTCATGAAACGATCTAACATTGATCCTCCACGCTGTGGATCAAGGTGCTCCATACGGGTAAGATTATTATTCATAACAAGAGTGAGTTGTCCCAGTATGGTGATAAGCTGATCAGCACCAGTTGCATCACCATCTCCACTATAATTATCTTGAGCAAGAGGGAAACCCCTGAATGGAGTACGTGCACTGATACGGTTTCCATTCCTTCCACTAGGCTCCATTTTTGAAAAATGGCATAAAATATATCAGTTTATGAATCAAAATACATAATTCCATACTTGTAAAACACTTAACATAAATTGAACTATTTATGGATATAATCCATAATCATAAAAATGTTTTCTTTGAGGAAGTATATAATCATAAACCCTTACTAATGGTTTGTAAAGAAAATGAGAATTATCTTAAGCATATCCCCTGGGAGTTTCGTAACCAAGAGTGCAGTAAGGCCCGTTGTTGTGCACCAATTCCCGTTTAAGTCTAGCTCAAATTGGTGTTTTCGAGTTTTACCCCTAGGTACATCTGTGTCAGAGCCTCCTCTACCTGCTCATATCTAGATATGGATGTATTACTCGGAAAACTCACAAAATCTCTACAATACTAAAATTCTATGAAGTTCTTATATATTAATCCTCAAAGTCCATCTTAGTTCTATGTTCTCTAATTAGAGTTTATATAAATCTAGCTTCCAAGGTTTCTACTAAACTTCCTCTGATACCAACTGTAATGCCCCGACCCCAGTTACCCAGATTCAGTGCATTATTACAAAACATTGTCATGATCACAAAAGATCAAGTCTCGAAATACCGATTAGTTTAGTAGATTTGGAATAACTAGATACATTCATAAAGTTTACATTACATCATAAAATGAAAACTACAACAATATAGTCTCCATAGTCCACACTCATATCCCCTTATACTATCCCTATAGGTCATTCATAAAATACTTCTTCACATCCTGGGAAAAATAAAACATAGAAAGGGGTGAGCTCAAATGCCCAGTAAGGATAACAATATAACAGAAACTTTCATAAATAAGCATAAAAATTTAAGGCAATATACAACGAAAACAAAAGCCTTTTAAAGTTTAACTTCATCATAATACGATATAAATAAAATGAAATAATTCTATTTACTTATTCACATGGATATTCTACTAGTCAAATAATCACATGCAATATCAATAACCACTTTCATAATGATGGAATGCATAATGCCAGACTATCATAACCACATAGTCAAGGCCTTGTGCCAAGACAACAAATAAGATTTTTTCAAGGCCTTGTGCCAAGATACTTGTTTGTCTCATGAGACCTACCGATGCATCGAGGAGCTATAGCGGGCTCCACCTGTCACTTATTAAGTCCAATGCATTCCTCATATGAACAGGTTTAAATATAACATAAACATTCGTATTAAAACTAGCAGACGAAATGTCAATACTTTCTCCATAAAAAATGAATGGTATAAAAATAACACATCCATAGTCAAACATATCACAAAACCTTCAATAAAATATGGAAGTTTTTTATCATAATAAATCAACTTCAAATAAACTTAAAATCCATCAAAGGATGTTGACATAGATGAAATCAAAACTATTTTAGAGAAATATATCTTTTTTTAAATCATTTAAAAGTCACATTATTATCAAATAAAACATTTGCTTTGAAAATATTCTTATAATTTTTTAATGGAAGCTTTGAAAATTTTATAACGGCGTAAAATAGTCGCACCCACCGTATAAGTCAAAAAAAAGACATTCTTACCTTAATTCTGTCGAAAAGGTCAAAAAAAGACCTTGTTTGGAAAACAACGAAAAGATTACTTTATAAACTTCTTATAAAAAGTCAAACAAGGGTATAAATGAATTTAAACCATATTCTGTAAAATATTAAGAATTTTTTGAAATACATTTTTAAGAAACATGGATGTGGATGATAAAGATACCCCAGTAGATAATTACGTATAAACAACCTCGGATAATGAAGAGATTGTTAAATAAACTCTTACCTTGTACTTTTACTTAGTTGATGGTATGTTAACCTCCTGTATAATAGTTAAAACATTTTTACTAAATTATACGAGAACCATGTACATAATTATGATTTCATATATTATCTTCTAATAATGCTTAGTTAATAATATTTTGGTATTATCGTCATTTCGGGTGTTAACTTACTCGTTTTCTTTTATATGTTTTCTTACATATGTCATTCTTTATATGGATAGGTTGTATCTTATTAATATATAGATTTATATAAAGTTCTTAAACATTACTTTTATTCATCAAATGATAATTAGTCTTGAATGGATACGATGTGGAATGAATCTCATCGCGTTCGTGGAGACGGTAGTTCATACGTACGCACGAGCGACAATATCATTCTTTTTATATTAAAATAAAATATAATTGGATGGTATATAATATATAAAGAATCATTATCATGCTATATTTATTATTTACATGAATTAAACATCATTATTAGACCCATCCAAATAATAATGTTTTGAATAACAATTACACCACGACGTGGAGACGGTAAGCCATATGTACGCACGTATGGTGACATGTAATTCAAAGGATGGATAGAATAATGAATATGGTTGTAACATATTTATAATAACATCGCAGTATATATAATATACTGGATTTTTTATTTTAGAATGAGAATAACAAAGAAAGAAGAAGTTGAAGAAGAAAGAAACTTGAAAAAGGGTGGTGAAAACATTACCTCTTCTTCGGGTTCTTCCTTTTGATTTGATCAAAAGGGATCCTTAGGATGGCTTTATTATCAAACTAAGGCCTCTAGGTTGAAGTGAGGTAAGTTTAGAGAGTATTTGGGCAGGGTTTGACCAAAAAAAAAGGCTTTGAAGGTGTGAAGAATTGGTTATAAATTGTGTCCTTTTATAAGGGGGAGGAGGGGCTATTTAGGAAAAACTTAAAGTATTAATTTATAATAAATTCATATTCGGTTTCTAATGGCTTAAAAGTGGATTATTCAAAGTATAAGGTGGGGATAGGTCTAAATCCTTTCAACCAATAGATTTTAGACAGGTTTTGGTCATTATATTAACCTTATATTTTAGTTTTAACTCTTAGTTAATTAGATTGACATTTACGATGTCACTTTGTATTTTTATATTACATAGTTAATAAACTTACTATATACATTCAATCGACCCCCAAGTGATCCATTAATAATACACCTATCATAATATAAGTCTCTTGGCCGATCCTTAGATTTTTAGGAATATAATATCAATTAATAATAGAATATTTTTTTAAAAAAACTCTTTTATGTCTATTTTGACACTATTGGGTATTTGGTTTTTGATAAATTCACAACAGCACTATTACTTCGAAAACAATTCATATAACCTATCCTAATATGTCATATTAACCTATAAAATTAGTGTAATTCATAAAAATATTCAAATTACATTTATTTTTATATTTATAATATCAATTATTTGATTCTTTCATTAATAAGGAAAATACTGCATCATTATTGTGTCAGAAATAAATTTAATTATTAAGTGTCTAAAAATTATAAATAAAATACCATTATGTAGGAAATATTTTTATATTTCTAATGAATATTTATAGTCTAAAATATAACATATATAACCCTATGTAAAAATTGTTTTTCTAAAAGATATATGCTTATGTCATTTTTGTATTTACTTTTAACATAATTAATATAAAGTGTCCCTATCACATACAAGTGGCTCCATGGGGTCCCAAATCGACCCAGAGATGCCCAGGGTCGGACATGTATCCCCCAATAAGGACAGTACATGTTTTAGGGTAATTTATTATTATTATTATAATATTATTTTTTTACCCTTATTTACCTGATTTACACTTTAACCATGGTAAATAAAATATTTACCGAAGTAATTATTAAAAATTTGTAAAAATAAAAGTTACCTATTTACACAATTTGGAAATCCTAATTCCAAATATGGAATCAATTTTTCCAAATTCAAAACACATAAGTGGCATAAATTAATTTAAAATTAATTCCCGCTATCAAAACAAAAAGCGTGTTTTTAAGAAATGATAACTATCAAAAGATTGACACTTGTTTATGTCCGGTTTAATTTTGAAATTATGTCCAATTACAAACATTGTATTAAATGGTAAAAATATACTCTAAATATACTTTAAAACCACTCAAATTCATAATTTATCACTATTAATTATTTTGATTTAAAAATTTTTTTTTATTTAAAATTTATTAATTTTCTCTATTCATCAAAATATACAAGTTATCCGAAAAGTACCAAAATTTCACCCTAGGATAAATTCGATATTATTAATCCAAAAATGAAGTCCATTTTGAGAGATAAAATTTAAAAAATTTCAAAAAGTGGGTATTACTATTCATAAAGGCTAGTTTGATTTGTTGCGGTGTGTGTTAGAACTCGAAGTTGCGTATAACACACGCTGCTGTATTATTCAAAGAGAAGTGTACCATGGAAGCTTGGGGTGTTACATAATTCATTAGACAAAGGTTTGTGAAATTTCATCTTAGATACATTATAAAAATATTAAATCAATTATATATATGTACTTTATTCCTGAACCACTCATGAAATGCATTGAAATGAATTTTTTAAATTTGATGATATGTGGCACGGGGCATTTCCCATTTCAACGGAATTGTGTTTTTCATAAATTAAAATGTAATAAAAGATAAATAAAACATTAAATATAAAAATAAAATATATAATATATCAAATATATAATTTATTATATCAATGGAATGACCAATGGATTGTTGAACAACATGTATCAATGATGTCTAACCCACCCATCATTGTCCATCTCAAAATTTTTCCACTATTTAGTTAGACATACATTCATCCAAGAGGGTTTATCTAATTTTTTTTTAACATCGTAAATATATGCGGAAAAAAATATTGCATTATTACACAAATAACCCTTGGTAATTTAAGCTTCCATAATAGATTTTTTCTACACATTCCATTTCAATATATTCAAGTATCACTCTGTTAGATACACCCACCTGAATTGTACAGGACCACCAAAAATGACTTCACCAATTAAATTTATGATCAAGTGAACCATGAAATAAAAAAAGATAAAAATAGTTTCTCCAAGTGACATTGTGTAAACACAATCTTGTCCTATGAATTTCTCAGATCACTTGTGTGATAATTTCTTGAATAGATCTTCTAGATTTAATGACTCACACCATTCATTATTTCAGAAATCAAAATACCCTTTATATAAAAATAATCTATCTTGAAGTTTTTTAAGTTAATGTAGAATGAACATCTGGTTACTAAAATACAAGATAACTAAAACTTCTTTTTTAAAATCAAGTGATATAAAGTTTCATGCTGGATTACTTCCATGATATTTAGAATCACTATAGTAATATTGATTTAACTCATTATTATATAAAGAAACTTGCTGAGTTCATCAGTAGATAAAGAAGATGATGTTTATATAGTAAAAAATGACTCTGAGTTTTCTGGAATTTGACTGTTGGAGTTTTTTACAACAACACCTATAAATAAATCCACACCTTGGGCATGAGAACATGAAAGAATGATTATTTGGGTTGATCATTCTAGAAGTTATTGTTCATTTTGAATATTTTCAATTTCTTGTAGCTGAGATAACTTATGATCAGTGTAATATTTTTCTTTATGAGTGTTACTTCTAATAACTACCATTGTAAGGTTTTGATTATAAATATCTAAGAAGTTTTGGTTTTAATTATTCTTATTCATATCCTGTATAATTAATGGATTTCATGGATAAGAAGAAAAATAAATTTCTAATCATGTGATAGATGGATTCCAGGGATAAGAAGATAGAGGTCAAGTAATTTTAGTGTGTGGAAGTGATAGGTTACAGATAAGTTTAGTTGAGGGCTTCCGAGGATAGGAAGACAAACCTTTTGATAGGTATAAAATTGTAGATACCTTATGATAGGTTTAAATTAATTAATACCTTGAATCTATTTGATAGATCCACCTTAAATTTTAGTTTAAGATTGTGGTTTTAATAATATCCTTTTAAATGAGTATTTTTTTTACTAACCAATACATCATGTTTTGATATTTAGTTTTACTTATCTTAACTATTTCATCAGTAATAGTTAAAATACTGATAAATTTATTTACATTGTGCTATCTATATTTCATATATTTTATAATTAAATTACACAATTTTTTAAATTTGATTGATAATTAGAAAACTTGATCAATATAATACTTATAGTGGATGAAAATTAAAAGTTTTTTTAAAACTATAATTCACCTATCTTTTATATTTTATTTTACATCTACCTTAAAACATCATTTGTTATTAGCGTAGGTATTAACCTTGATTATGAAACTAACTAAAATACTTTCACCTTATCAATTATTACTCCTCATTTATCAAATTATCAATTCATTTTCCTTACACTAAACATATTGGTAGAGGAAATATATTTTATTATGGTAGTAGTATTGGTTGGAACACTTGAAAACATAAATTTTACCAGACCACCTATTTTTTATGGAGTATACTATGATTACTGGCATGATCATTTGAAATCCTATATCATTAATACCAGATTTATCAATTTTACCATGCTGACAGGAAACTATAAAGTTCCAGATAAGGATATCATTCAATTCTATAATGTAGAAAAACTAGAATATAAGGCAAACCATAAATTGCACAATACTTTTTTTATGACCAAAAACATCTATATTGATATATCTTCATGTGAAATAGAAAATGGAATTTGGAATAAGTTAGGGATATCACATTTTAGAACTTACAATGTTTTAGAAACTCATAAAGTTATGATAAGAGGTGAATATCGAGCCTTTGAATTTATTCATAAAAAAACCATAACACAAATTAATCAATGATTATGACTATATTAAATATATTACAATTTTAGGGTGAAAATGAGTTATTAGAGGATAAAATCATTAAAAAGATTATTTATATTATTCCTAAAGAATGGGAGTCTAATAGGATACCTATCAATGATACTAAACATTTAAAAGAGTTCATTATAGATGACTTAATTGGAATAATAATATAGTATGATAGAATACATATATGAGATGATAAAAATGAAAAATAAATATTGGAGTATCATTCTATTTTTCTTTAGTTAACTCTAATTTTGGTACCTTTACTACTTGTGCTAACACTTCTAAATCTCTTGTTTCAAAGATGAAATGTAAGCATACATATCAAATTGATTAAAATGACGATAACAATGAACTTTCTCAAATTTCAATAGGAATGAATAAGCTTGTATGTAATTAAAATTTTGAGAATATTCATCAGAAAGATAAATAATAAATAAAATATGAGAAAGAATATTAAAAAGTAATATTCTTTCAATGTAGGAAAGAAGTTTGTTTCGAAATTGATTTTAAAAAATTGAAGAAGAAAAATATAAAGATGAGGAGGTATTCTAAAATCAAAGGAAATAATATCTTAATATCAATATATACCTATAGTGCTAGTGAAAGTGAAACATATTTAAATATTTAATTGGAATATAGTGAAACAATCATCTAGAAAATAGTTGGTTTGTATGCAAATATTTCAAAGAATGAAAAATACTTCATGAAATATGTTACTGTTAAATCCCTTAAAATTTTAATACTTGATTCAAAAATCACTTATAATAATGTATATGATTATTTAAACTCATTAAAATATAAAAAAAGGTAATCCATAAGATTTTTCAAAGTTCAATACATCAAAATATGATGAAACTTTATCAATTGTAGTTGAAATTGATAGATATTTAACTCTTATGAATAAATAAAATAATAAAATAATAAAATTTCTATGAGTTTACCGAAGCAATACATTTTAAAGATAATAAAATAATTATGAAATTATCTTCAAAAATTTCTAAATTTCAATTAAATTAGATTCAATAAATAATTCTTGTATAAATTTTTTCGATCAAAATTTATTTGATCGAAAATATATTAATCAAAATATATATAATTGTAATTTCATTGTTCAACTTAAATCTGAATTTTTCTATTTAAAAATAAATTTTATCTAACTTTAATTCTAGTAAATACAATTTTTATAAAATCTATAGGTAAATAAGACCCTTTGTAACTAAAAATGGAATTAGTTTCTCATCTAATAAACCTTATTTTCAATCAAATTATTTTGTACCTAAAGGTACATCATTTTTAACTAAATGTCAATGAGGACGTCAATATAGTGAGTATTTTTCTCTAAACAATTTTTAATATTTATGTTTCTATAAAGAATTTATTTAATAAGAAATAGTAGTTATAAAACATAAAATATTTGGACATATGTGGGTTCTTAAAATTTTTATTTGCTAACATAACTGGACCCAAACAGTGTGGGTACTAAGAACTTAATTTTACATTTTTTGAGAAAATAAGATAAACACCGATGGCAAAAAAATTATATATAGATAGTGGTTGTTATTGAAAAATTACTGGAGACAATTCTGACTTCCAAATTTTAAATAAATTTAAAGGAGGGAAAGTCACTTTTAGGGATAATTCATATATTGAAATAATCATAATTTATAATTTTTCTTTTTCTTAAAAGACTATAATTTTTAATTTTTTTATATGTTATAGGACATAAGAACAATATTATCAGTATAATTCAGTTATGTTATTAGAGATATCTGGTGAACTTCTATAATGATAAATTTATTTTTCATATTTTAGAAGGAAATTCTATTTCATATGTTGATATGTATGAAAATGTGAACACACTCAACTTAGAATAATTAATTAATTTTTATTTTTCCATATTTAATTGAAACTAAATAATTATCTTGGTTAGGGTATAGGATATTTATACACTATAACTTCATGAATTGAATTACAATTTCTAGGAAAGTACATATATGGGATCTACTAGAACTTAAGTTTAATTAAATCAAAGTATGTGATACTTATCAATTTGGTAATGAGCATAATTCAATTTATAAATCTTGGTTAATTCTCAACTACCAATGCTTTATAGTTAGTTCACATGTATTTATTTGGTCCTATATAAACTGGTAGTATTTGAGGAAAATACTATATATATGTCTAGGTTTATTTTTATACTAGATTTACTTGGGTCTATTTTCTCATTAGAAAATATAAATATCTTAATAATTTTATGGAATTTCATGCTTCTATTAAAAGTGATAAAAACCAAATTTAGTGACTATCAGGAGTGATCATGGTGGTGGGTTTGTTAATTTTTATTTTGAAATTGTTTGTAGTAAAAAAAGGTATTACTCATAATTTTTATCCTCTAATAACACCAAAAAAAATGGTGTGGTTGAATGAAGAAATAGAAATATCAAGGAAACTACATGAACTTTTCTAAGTGATTATTATATTTATAGACATGTTTTGGGTTGAGGATGTGAGTACTACTTGTTGTAAAATAAATCAAGTTTTACTAATATGTTTTTTAATAAAACAATTTACGAGTTGTGTATGAGAAGAAATAAAAAACATTATGAATTTAGAGTTCTTGGATGAAAAATATTCATCCTGAATAAAAAATATTTGTAACATAATAACCCCAAAAGCTCATATCTGGTGCATTATTAGAAAAAATTGGCATTATTATAAGGAATCAAGTCCTAAAGGACCGATCAGTTTAGCAGTCTTGGAAAATAGATTACATACATGAATGTTACATTACACTTTCTAAAATACAACACAGCATAAATAATCCTTATATAACACCATTATTCCCTTAGATTAACCTTGGATATCAATCATAATACACTTCTTGGAAACCTGGGAAAACAAAACATAATAAAGGGGTGAGCTCAGATGCTCAGTAAGGGTAAATAATTTAGCGGAAGCTATAAAATTTAAATGTAAGATGTGTAATAAAAACAAAAACCTTTTAAACATAAACTTGAACATAATATGGAAAAAATAAATTAAAAATTACCAAATAAACATGAACATGGATATTCTACTATCCAAATAATCACATGTAATAACTAATTTCATAACGAGGGAATGCATAATTCCAGACATCATAACCACATAGTCAATGCCTCGTGCCAAGAATACAAATAAAAATATTTTCAAGGCTTTGTGCCAAGACACTAATTTGTCTCATGAGACCTAAAGATGAATTGAGGGGATATAGTGGGCCCCACCTGTCACTTACTAAGTCCAATTCATTCCTCATATGAAAAGGGTGAAATATAACATAAACATTCGTATTAAAACTAGCATACGAAATGTCAATACTTCAACCGTAAACCATGAATGGTATAAAAACATCACATCTATAGTCAAACATATCATAATTCAATAAATATAATATAGAACATTGTATTATAATAAATAAACCTCTATCATGAATAATATACAGTAAAGGATGTTGACAAAGTTGAAAATGATCAGTAAAACTATTTGAGAGAAATATCCATTTTTTATGAAATCATTTAAAAGTCACAAAATTTAGAAATTAAGACATTTAAAAGAAATTTTTGAATCAAAGTGTCCCATAACACTTTGAAACCTTTGAAATTAATTAACATTTTAAAACATTCATGTCCATATAAATAAATCCTTTAAACCATTTTGAAAACATGAACATTAATGAAAATGATTTAGAATAATTAATATTTAAACCATTTAAAATGATGTTTTTGTTAAAGATTCCCTTAAAAATCATTTTTAAAACTCTTTTATGAAACATATAAATGGATTATAAATATGTCCCCATAAAAACATACACATAAATAATCTCGGATAATAATGAGATTGAGGAATAAACTCATACCTTGTACTTTTCTTTAGTCAAGGGTACGTTTAACCTCCTGTATAATGACCATAGTATGTTATTAAATTATAATAGAACCATATTAATATTTATTATATCATATATGATTCTTTTATGACTTTATACTACCTATTTAATAATAATTTCCATGTTAAAGTGACATTTTGGGTAATAATCGCTTTTTTATCGTACGTGTTTTAACTTTTTATTCTTGATCGTATCACTTATATCATGATTTACATACTTATAGAATATAAAACATGATTTATATATCATATATATTCAGAATATAAATATTTATAATAGATAGATATATGACATGGAAACACCATTCATGGAGATTTTAGTCTATACATACGCTTGAACATTGTTTCTATTTTCTTATTGTATAGTATAGAAGTAAGTAAATGACATATATATAACTATATAAATATTTTTAGGACCAAAAAGGGTCCTAGATACCCAGAGAGAGGGTCTGAATTAGGGTATGGATATTCTATTTTAAAATTCTTCCAGCCCCACTGGATCTTGACCTCAATATTACAAGGGTCACTTTGTTTGTACTTATGTGTTAACTTTGATCTTGTTCTTTCCTTATTTATCTAATGATTATTCTTTGGATGAAATTCAAGGAAGAAAATTGACAGACACAGATATTTTTACTTGGTTCACCCTCACTGGGCTACGTCCAAGGAGAATACAATGGTGATGTGTCGTTGTACCAATTTCACTAAGTCTTGAGCCAATAGTGAATACAATGTTTAGGGAAGATCTTTTATGCCCAGGCTCACTGCCTTTACAAGGTTTAGGGTCTGTTCACTACATTCCCAAAGGTCACTCTATTTTCCTCTTTCTCTATCTCACTGCATGTGGAAAGAGTCACCTTCTTCCTCTTCTTTTGCTCACTACTCAGGAAATGATCCACTCACAGTTTATAGACCTATAGGTCTCTTCATTATCTCTAATGAAAACTTAATCCTTAACTTTTGATAGATTCTATGTTGACGTCCAACTTTCACCCACATATGAATCTCTCTTTTCACCGGGTATACCAGGCAACTCCAATTTTTACGCGCAACCTTTACTGGGCCTTGCACATAATTTCCTGATTTTACGTGAAATACACTTTTCACACAACACCACTTTTATGCGCAACCAATTCTTTTACATGAAACAGACTTATTTTATGAACAACCTTTTATTTTATGTGCAACAACCTTCCTTTATGTACAATATTTTCTTTACGTGAAAACAGTTCTTTTACATGCAAAATCAATATTTTATGCACATCCTTTACATTACGTGCAACTCCCTTGCGTACTCCAATTTTGTGTACCAGATCTCAGATACTCTCTAAGTCTTGAGATATTTCGAATGAGTGGGTCACTTCATATTTATAAGAAAAATCTAACCCTGTGTGAAAATATCTCATTGAGCTCATAATACTCTTTGAGTTCAAAAAACACATCTTCATGCAACACCATATTTCGTGCGATGCTCTATTTTTTTGCACACCTCATGCCTTTTCCAATTTTAGAGATTCTGATCTCAAAACACCCCTTGCACGAAAACCTTCCTTCATCTATTTCATGCACCATTCCAATATTTCATGCACCACTTTCTTTTTTGTGCATCGCTCTAATTTTGCGCACACCTCCCTTCACCAAAACACATCTCTCCATTTTCCTATTTTTAGGCTCAAAATTTGGAAAACACTAGAAAATAGGTTCACCTTGTATCTTCTCTTTTTATACTACCTCCATATCATCTATTCCTTTGTCAAGGTTCTTCTTTTTTTTGAAGAGTTTCATGCCTTGGTCAAAAAAAACCAAGGCACTAATTATTAAATATATAAAAAAGGATAGTTAAAAGATATGAAATCACCATGGATAGACAACAACATCTCTTGAACCCAAAAATCACCATGTAAACTCCCTTTGTCAACAAATTGAACATCATGGTCTGCTTTGTCAACAAACACAACATGGAGGCCCGCTTTTTCAACAAACACAATCAGCTAAAAACGCTTCAATGATACCTTGAGGGATTTTTTCCCAACAATCTCCCCCTTTGGGTTTGTTGACAACTCTTCTCAAAAAAAAATCTCAGCACTTTGATACCTCATTAAAGCTTCTTCCAACTGATACCACCATTCGCCTCATGCGATTCTGATAGAGATCAAGGATTCACTAAACACATACTCTAAGCCCACATGAGTAATGATCGGCTTGAGAAACAAGATTAAATAAAAATTTCATCAATGAATCACTTAATTTATAACACCAACCGTTAACACCAAATTGATACCAATAGCCAAAGTGATCCCAATTATTGATCACTGGAAACCTTCAAAAACCATTCCAACGCCAATCTTCTGCTTTTATAACTATCCTTAGTTGTCGTGATATCAATTCTTTTATTGATCTCATATAGCATCATCAGATTTAAAACTCCACCAGTTTTCTTACAACTTCAACTCCACTACATTTTTCAACTCCCCCTATCTCACTGCTCCACCTGTCAGCTTCTTCCTGTGTCTTTGAAAAATACATTTTCTCCCTTTAGGAGTCACTATTTTTCTACCTTTTTTAACTAACCCAAAGGTCACTCCTTTGTGGTATTCACACTTTTTCAAGTGCGTGGAGTCAACTGAACTCCCAGAGTCAGTCGATGCCTCACAAAATATTCCTTGGGTAAGGCCTTTGTCAGAATGTCTGTAACTTGTAATTATGTGGGCACATACTCCAACTTCACAAATCCCTGCTCAACCTTATCCTTGATAAAATGATACTTTATCTCAATGTTATTTGTCTGTCAATGGTAGACAGGGTTTTTTATGAGATTTATAGCACCTGAGTTATCACACTGGATTCCAATCATAGACTTCACTTCAATGCCCATATCATCAAGCTGTTACTTCATCCAAAATAATTGTGTGCAAGCTTGAGTGGTGGAAAAATAATCATCTTCCAAGGTGCTTAATGAAAAGAAATCTTGCTTCTTTCTTATCCAAGAAATACACAATACAAAAAGATAAAATGCACCTCCTGACATTGATTTCTTATCATCTGTTAAACTAGCCCAATCTACATCAGTATATCCCAATAACTCTGACTGATATTTGTCATTATATATCAAGTTGAAGTTCATCATTCCCTTGATATACCGAAGTATTCTGTTCACTACAATAATGTGGGTTTCCTTGGGATTGCTTTGATATCTCATTGATTCTCATGTGGCGAATACAATGTCTGTCCTTATCGTAGTCAAGTATAGTAAACTTCCAATAATTTTCCTATACTTTGTGATATTAACCTCCTTGACTTCATCATCCTTTGATAGTTTCATCTGGGTAGAAACTGGAGTCTTCATCTCCATGGAATATTCCATTACAAATCTTCTCAAAACCTCCTTGGAATATTTGGATTGAGAAATGAAAGTGACATTCCTTCCTTGTGTCACCTGTAAACCAAGGAAAATGTTATCTTTCCAATCATTGACATTTTGAACTCACTTTTCATGAATTCTAAAAACTTTCTGCACTTTGCTTTATCTGATCCTCCAAATATTATTTCATTGACATAAACCATCACCATCATCCTTTGATTACTATTGTTATTGAAATAGAGATTATAATCAACTCCTCCAGGCCAAAAGTCAAGATTCTTCAAATATTGATCAAGCCTCGAGTACCATGCTCTTGATGCTTATTTCAGCCCATATAGTGCTTTATTCAATTGAAAAACTTTGTTATCATATTCATGAATGATAAAACCATTTGGATGCTCAATATATACTTCTTCTTCCAAAATCCCATTAACAAATACTGATTTTACGTCTATTTGGAACACTTTGAATTTTTGTTGCACTCCAATGGCTAGGAATAGTCTGGTTGTCTCTATCCTTGTAACAGGTGTGAATGTCTCATCTACATCAATAAACTATATCTGGGAGTATCCTTTGCACACTAGTTGTTATTTGTTTCAAATCACTATTCTATATTCGTTCATCTTGTTTCGATAGACCCATTTTTTCCTAATGACATTCTTATATTTCGGCCTCGAAATAATCTTCCATGCTTAAGTATTCTCACCTTGGTCAAGATATTCATTCATATCTTGAACCAACTCCTCATCATCAGTTCCTTATTATAAACATTTAATCTCTACTTGTGATAAGTATTATTCTTGCTGTAGAGTTCCCATATTCTTCATCTCGACTGGAACCATATAATCACTATTGGCACTCTTCCTGTCAATTTCAGCATGACTATTTGGCATATTTGGAGATATAGACTTGAATTCCCCATGATCATTATCTATATTTTCTTCAGAATAATAATTTTCCACTTTTTATCCCCCTAAGTCTATCAACACTCCATTACTTTCAACAAGTATCTTGCCACTGTGTCATTCCATTTCGTTCAACTTCATTTATCAACTTCTTGTTGAACAGTTGTTTATATTCCCTCGCAACTTCTTGGTATCCAGAAAATAGTCATCTGATACGACATTGTTAGAACAAAATAGATAATCATAAAAAACCTTAGTTTTTTTCTTATCCCCCAATCAGTCTTCCAAATTTCAGATGTCACAAACATTCATCCTCCCTATACCATTGAGATCTTGCATCTGATTAGGATATCGAATTCTCCCCCTATGTTGTGAAACACTTAATATTGTTAGGACCACTGTTTAGACACCCAAACATTCTTATCCTCCTGAATCATTTCCTCACATGTGTCTGTATGTTTGAGAAACATATCTAGATCAATTACATCAATGAGATATTCATTGGGTGGATTTACCATTTAGTAATGAGCCATCAACAAAACTTCTAAGCCTACTAAGTTGAAACTCGGGGTAGGAAACAAGGTATAAATTTAATAACACAATCACTTTTTATTTTTCTTAGTTTCTCCCTTCATTTTTAAACACTGGTTTCTAATTTGAATCAATTGAAACTCTGGATCATATCACCACGTCACTTTGCATCTTTAGATGCCACTTACCCTTAGTTCATATCTCCCTAAAACCTGGAACACATGAATCATCAGTTAATATCATTTATGTACATAGGGATAGGGGAACTTTTGTAATCCTTAAGATTAGGATTTTGTTTGATCCTAATGGGTCAAACCTTTGATTCTTTCTTGTAGAACATCGCACTCCATCTTCACTTCTTCTAGCTTCCTAGCCAAATTCAACTGCTCTGGCCAAATGACTAAGCATTCATTACCCACATGCTGAGCCTTTTTCTTATATTTACATTCTTCAGGCCTAGAATTTCTCACCATTTGGGGTTTAAACCCAGTAGTACATATTTCCTTATTTTATGTTCCACCAAAATTCCTTTTCCCTTGATTCCTTATTTGAGTAGGAATTTATTTTCTTGTCATCTTCCCTTGCTTCTTCCACCATTGCAAGGAACTTCCTCTTTCCTCCACTTTTCATCGTGGCACACAACATGAGAATTTATTAATTCATTCTTTGTTCATTTTTCTTTTATTAGTTGTTTGAATCATGCCATAGTTTTGAGTTTTCCATTGATTTAACATTCTTTTTCCTTCTCACAACTGAAGTAGTTATCCCCTTAATCTTCCAGGTTTGTTCACATTCTCTCCAAGAGAGATGTTGTGAGTGTGTTAGAGGAGGAAATTTATACGCTTTTCATTCTGCTCCTTGTGATTCCCCTGAGGTTGTAAGTCTGTTCTTCAAATTGCTACTTTTTCTTTCACTGTAGAATTTCTCATTATGCACCAGTGGATTCGAGAATCTCCTTTTAATTCCCTTTTCCTTTCCTGATTTCTTCTTATTGCAATGTATTTCTAAATGACCATAATCAGAACATATAAAACATTTTCCATCAAAGGCATACCTCATATCATCATTTCTCGGCCGAGATGTTAACAGATCTTGATTTCTTCCTCTAAAATTGATCTCTTGAGCTTCTTGACACATACTCATGGTGTTTACCATTCTTCCATAGTAATATCATCTAATGAATGATTTCCTCTGAGATAATCTTCTTTCTAATTTCTCATGAAACTTCTTGTTCTCATATTTATTAAAGTTTCTATTTCCACATCCTGAAATATATTCCTGAGCCTCTAAATAGAAGCTTGATGTATGACCATGAATCCCGAAAAAATAGAACATGCTATCACTACTTACTGTAAAATCCATTTTAAGTATATCTCCAGCACATACAAGGTTTTTATTATCTCTGGAGATTTTCACTACTCTTTTCCTATCACGCATAAGAGTGGGATCATCATGTCCAATTCCAAATTTTCCCAAAATTGATGGCCTTTTGTATGATAAAATCCTTTTATACTTCTCCTCTGAGGTAGCATATTTGGATTTCATTTCATCGTCACCTGCCGAAGGATAATCAAATAGTAAGTGCAAGGCATCCTTCAACTTGGGTTTGCCTTTGGAATTAGATTTGTCCATTTCTTTCTTGATTTATTCTATTTCTTCTTACAACTTTTGAATCTTCATATCTCTTAACTCAAGTTGGTCACCAAGTTCTCTCTTGAGAAGCTTCCCTCTACTCATCTCATCTTCCAATTCATGTGTCATTTTATTCACCTTTTCACTTTTCTCCTTTACTTTCAATTTTTCTTGATCAAATGAATCAAAACAACATGCATTTACTTTTTGTAGCCTTTTATTCCTCTGAACTAGTTTAGATAGCTATGTAGCAAGATTTTCATTTCTAGATTTTAAATTCTGAATTTTATCTGAGTTCGGATTCTTTCCCCTAACATCATCTTTGAGATTTTATCTCTTTATAGACAACTGTTGATGTTATTCAGTTTGGGAATCATTCCTCTCCCTCTGATTAGTAGTCACATCAATAAGCCTTTGATTTAAGCCTCTTAGCTTATTGACCTCAATTTCTTGTACCTAGATCTGGATATCTTTACATTTAATTTCTTCAACCAATTTCTAACATAATTCTTTTGTCTCATTGAAATGTTCCACTTTTAAACTTCTTAGAGTTTCTTCATGATCATTAGTTCCAACATCACTTGGAATATTAGGTTCTTCACCCATCCCTTATACATCATTGAATGAGTAAGTATTTCCACTATCTGATTTATCGAAATCATTATTATGTTCACTACTTGATTCCTTAAAATGAATCACACTATTTCCTTTGGAACTTACACACTAGGGAATTTCACAAGACTTATGCTTCTTCTTTGAAGTTCTTCCCTTTGCCACGACACACTGAGATAACAGCATACTGAATCTTTAACCGCAATAATCAACAACAAAAAGTTAGAGCAAAAAAAATCTGATAAAAACAACCTTCCATCTCATACCAACTCATAGGACCAGAAAAGGGCCTAGATACCCTGAGATGGGGGGTGAATCAGGGTATGGATATTCTATTTTAAAATTCTACCTTCCCCACTGGATCTTGACCTCAATATTAAAAGAGTCACTTTGTTTGCACTTATGTGTTAATGTTGATATTTTTCTTTCTTTATTTATCTATTGATGATGCTTATGATGCAATGTAGGGAAACAAGCAGACAGGTACAAAGATTTTTACTTGGTTCACCCTCACTGGGCTACGTCCAAGGAGCATACAATGGTGATGTGACACTATACCAATTTCACAAAGGCTTCATCCAATAATGAATACAATGTTTGGGCCAGATCTTTTATGCCCAGGATCACTGCCTTTACAAGATTTAGGGTCTGATCACTACATTTACAAGGGTCACTTCCTTTTCCTCTTTCTCTAGCTCACTGCCAATGGAAAAGGTCACCTTCTTCCTCTTCCTTTTCTCACTACTTTGGAAAAGATCCACTCACAGATTATAGACCTGTAGGTCTCTTCATTATCTCAAATGAAAACTACATCTTTAATTGTTGATAGATGCTCTGTTGATGTCCAAATTTCATCCACAGATGAATCTCTCTTTGAACCAGGTGTATCGGGCAACTCCAATTTTTACACATGGCCTTTATTGGGACTTTCACATAATTCCCTACTTTTTTTGAAAAATACACTTTTCACACAACATCACTTTTACATGAAACCAATTATTTTATGTGTAACAGCCTTCTTTTACGCACAAGATTTTATTTTATGCGTAACAACTTTATTTTATGCACAACCTTTTCTTTACACGAAAATCATTTATTTTATATTAAAAATACATCTTTTATGTGCATTCTTTTCTTTACGTTCAACACCCCTGTGTACTCAAATTTCGCACACTAGAGCTCGGATACTCTCTAAGTCTTGAGCTATTTCGAATGAGGGGGTTACTTCATATTTATAAGAAAAATCAACCCCTGCATGAAAAAAACCTCATTGCACGTGTAATACACTTTGAGGGAGAAATACACATCTTCTTCACAACACCATATTATGTGCAATGCTCCAATTTTTCACGCACCACATACCTTTACCAATTTTTGGGCTTCTGATCTCAAAACACCTCTTGCGTTAAAAACTACATTCCTCTATTTTTTACAACACGCCAATATTTCAAGAACCACTTTCTTTTTCACAAACTGCTCTAATTTTTCATGCACCTCCCTTCACCAAAAACACATCTCTCAATTTTCTGATTTTCATGCCCAAAATTTGGAAAACACTGGAAAACGGCACCACCTTGTATCTGATCTTTTTATACCACCTCAAAATCATTAATTCCTTTGTCTAGGTTCTTATATCAAACATGGATAGCCAATAAAATTTCTTGAACCCAAAAAATCACCATGTAAACCCCCTTTGTCAACAAATTATACATCGTGGTATGTTTTGTCAACAAACACAACATGGAGGCCCGCTTTTTCAACAAACACAATCGCCTCAAAAATATTTCAATGATACCTTGAGGGATTTTTTCCCAACAAATATATATTATTCGAGTAGAAATATTATTTCATATATCTTATACTTAATCAATATATATATATATATATATATTTATTTATAAAAAAATTGAATGGTGATTGTTGAAGATGAATCTCATCGCTTCTTGGAGACGGTAAGTCGTACATACACATGAGCGACAATATCATTATATTGATAGTAAAACGGTGTTTAATTGGATGTTATATTATATATGAAGAATCATTACCATGTTATATTCATTATTTAAATTAATTATACTCATTATTATACCCATCCAAATAATGTAGTGTTGAATAACAAACTACACCATGACGTGGAGTCGGTAAGCCGTACGTACACAGATATGGTGACTTTTTCATTCATAAGATGTATAGAATAATGAATATGGTTTTACCATATTTATAATAACATCAAAGTATGTATAAGGTACTGGAGTTATTTTTTTTGAATGGAAACAACAAAGAAAGAGGAAGTGGAAGAAGAAAGAACTTTGAAAGAGGTGACAAAATAATTACCTCTTCTTGGGGTGCTTCCTTTTGATTTGAACAAAAGGGATCCTTAGGCTGGATTTATGATCAAATTAAGGCCTATGGAATGAATTTAGGGTAGTTAGGAAGAGATTTGAGTAGGTTTTTTCCAAGATAAATGGATTTGGAGGTGTGAATTTAAGAGAAGGGGAAGTACCCATTTATAAGAGAGGTGAGGGGCACTTTAGGAAAATCTTGAAATATTATTTTATTATAAAATCATTTTCGGTTTCTAATGGCTCCAAATAGATTTATTTCGAATATAAGGTGGGTATGGGTCCAAATAATCTCAACGAATAGGTGTGAAACAAGTTTAGTTCACCATATTAACCTTATCTCTTAGATTTAACCCTTAGTTAAATAGTTTAACTCTTACCATGTCTTCTTATATTCTTACACTATATGGTCAATAAAAATAGTATAAAATTCCAAGAGAAACTCAATTGGTTCATTAATGACATAAATAAAATTATTTAAGTCCTTTTTCTGAACCTTATATTTTTAGGAATATTATATAATTTAATAAAATAGTTTTTTTAAATCAATTATGTCAATTTTGACACTATTTAGTATTTGTTTTTTGTTAAAGTCGTCATAACTTAATTAGTTCAAAAAAATACATTTAATCAACCCTAACATGTAATATTCACCTATAAATTTTTGGATGGAATCAACAGGTTAAATTTACATTTATTTTAATATTTATAATATCAATTATATTAATCTTTCATTAATAAGGTAATTATTGCATCATCATTGTATCATAAATAAATTTAATTATTTAATGTCTAAAAATTATAAATAAAATACCATGATGTAGGAAATATTTTTATCTTTATAATTAATATTTATAGTCAAATTTATATTATGTATAACCCTATATTAAAAATGGTTTGGTTATTAAACTTTGAATTTAACACTTTTAACACTTCTTTAAATAAAATATAATAAATGTCCTAATCTAACCCAAGTGGATCAAAAAGAATCTTATTTTTGTCCAATGGTTGATTTTGGTTGAAAAACCTTATCCAATAGAATTAGGACATGTGTTGGGGTAATTTTATATTATTATAGTATTATTTCTACCTTTAATTTCCCTATTTACTTTTAATTGTGGTAAATAAAATATAAAAGTTACTATTCACCAAAAATTATATACTGTTATCATTTAATGAAAACATATTTTATATACTATTATCATTTAATGAAAAACTATAACTATTTAAATAGAAACAAAATTATTTCCATGCATAATATCATCAAAGGGTTTGAAGAGAATAGTAAAATATGACTTACCGTTGGATGTCCAATGGTGTCTCATGACTCATCATTGTGTGTCTAATGGTGGCTTAGGTCTCATGACTTGTTGTTGGGTTCCAACAGTAGTTCATGTCTCATGACTCACCTTCGGGTTCCAACGGTGGCTCGTGACTCACTGTTGGGTTCCAACGGTGGCTCATGTATCATTGTTGGGGTTCAGTAGTGACAAGTTGAAAACATAACCAAATAATCAAAATGAACTTAATCATCAAGAACATAATGTAAAATGATCAAATAAGAAATAATTAATAAATTTTTAATTAAAATAAATCAAAAACAACGAAATACTTACATACAATAAGAAGAAAAATTATTCACCATTGATACTCAACAATGGGTGAAAAGTCATACCACTTAGGTAAAACTATGGAAAAATAACAGTCATAAGAAACATTGTTGAAACAACATATTAAAGTTTCAAAATAATAAAACAACACTTTTATTTCTTAAATAATATTAAAATAATAAAATCAAACATGTTTAAACAAAACTACTACCCTGTTTTTTGATTAAAAAGAATACTACATAAAAACATAAATAAACCCACTGTTAAAATTACAGTGGTATCTAAAGACACACTATTGGTCAGACACTAATGGTGACATATACTTAGTGAAAAAACACACACACCATTGGTGGAAACCAATAGTTTCAAAAGCTATCAACGATGTAAATAATGGCATATCGTTGGGTTTCCCAATGGTGTCAAAAATGAAATATTGTTGGTTTGAAACCAATTATGTCAGATTGTATCCCCATTGTTAAACACAAGGTTGTGTTAAAAAATATAAATGGGGTGAAAAAAATCAAATTTCATTGAGACATAGTCACTGTAAGTTTGAGTAAAACGCACTAGAAATAGAATTTAATTTAATTTAATATTATACAACTGTAATTTATCAAAACAAAGAGAGACTTAGAAAATTAAAATACCCAATTACAAACAATATCCCCTTTTTTGTAAATTAGAAAACATAAAATTTATTAAATTTTCAAACTGTATAAAATAAAAATTATTAAATCTTCAAAAAAAATCCACCATTTATAAATTTATCAAAAAGTACATTATAAAAAAGATAAAACATTATTGTTGTTTAATAAAACAATTTTTAAACATTAATAACTAATTATCATAAAAAACTTTCAATTATAGAACACATAAAACAAACATTGAATAGATTTATCAAAAAACTAGTCATGAAAATCAATAACTAAGCTTCCAGCATAACCAATTCAAAATTCATTCTCTTAAATATAACATAATCCAATAGTTTAGTGAAAATATCAGCTAACTGGTTCTCAATTGGAATAAAATCAGAGCATATATCATGTTTATTAACATTATCCCTAAGAAAATGAAATCTAACATCAATGTGTTTTGTTATTGAGTGTTGAAGAGGATTTTTAGAAATAGAAATAGCACCAGTGTTATCACAGAAAATAGAAATTTTCTCAAAAATAATATTAAAATCATATAAAGTTTTCTTTATCCAAATACTCTGTGAACAGCACCTAGCTATAGAAACATACTCATCTACAGTTGTAGATAGAGCAAATGATATATTTTTTAGAACTCCCGGAAATTAATATTTTTTATAAAAAGTGAAACATACTTAAAGTACTTTTTCAATCAAGTTTGCAACCTAAAATGTCAGGGTCATAGTAAGACAGAAAATCAAAGCAATTTTCATTAGAATAAAATAGTCCAAAACTTAAAGTGCCTCTGATATGACTTATTACACTTTTAATAGACTTAATATGAATTTTTTTGGGATTGTATTCATATATATGACACATAAAGATAGAAAACATAATATCTGGCTTTGAAGCAGTAATATACAGAAGAATTCATATCATTCCTCTATACAACTTTTCACAAATAGAATTTCCTGATTCATCTACATCCATTTTAGAGTTTTTGCACATAGGATTTCTTATAGTTTTACAAGAATCAAAGACAAACTTTTTAATAAGATCTTTGGTATACTTTGCTTGATTTAAGAAAATAACTTTTTTTCTTTAGCTAATTTTAAAAATAAAAACATTATTCCACCATTAAGATCATGTCAAACTCATTTATCATTAACTTTGATAACTCTTTACTTAATTTATCATTTTTCGAACCAAAAATGTTGTCATCAACATAAATATGTATTAATAATATATCATTTTAAACTCTTTTTATGAATAATTTTGGGTCAAAATTACCTTTAACAAAATCATTTTAAATTAAAAACTAAGTTAGTCTTTCATACCAAGCTCAAGGAGCTTAGTTAAGATGATAAAAAGCTTTAGACAATTTGAAAACGTGATTTGGAAGTTCATTATTTTCAAATCCAGGTGGTTGTTTAACATACACCTATACTAAAATAACACCATTTAAAAATGAACTTTTTACATCCATTAAAAAAGTTTGATATTTTTATAACTTAAAAAAGATAATAAAATCCTAATGGCTTCTAATCTGGAAACTGGAGAAAATGAATCCTCAAAATCAATACCTTCTTCTTGAAGATAACCTTGGGAAAATAATCTAACTTTATTTATAACTATATTACCATATCAATCCTATTTATTTTGAAAAATCCATTTGGTTCATATAGCCATTGTCTCTTTAGGTAACTCAGAAAAATTCTATACTTTATTTCTATCAAACTTTTCAATTTAATCATTCAAAGAATTAACCTAATTAGAATCTATTAAAACATCTTTAATATTAATAGGAACAAAATAAGTTACAAAGGAAGAATTAGCACAAAAATGTGAAACAAAATTTCTAGTTATAATTCTAGATTCAAAATTTCCTATAACATTTTCGAAATAATGATATTTGTGATTTTTTCCAAACTAAAGGATCATATTGAGATGAGATAGGCTGGCCTAAAAATAATGCATTGTTACTTTCAATAAAATCTTCATAAAATTTGAATTCTTTAAACTCTCTAGTATTATCAACAAAATCATTACTCTTCTTATCATTATTTTCAATGAATTTAACATTTATAGATTCTTCTATTGTCATAGAACTTTTATTATATACCTTATAAGACTTACTATTATTAGAATAACCCAAAAATATACCTTCATCATTTTTTGAATCAAACATCTATAATTTATCTTTAGTATTTAAAATATATATACTACATCCAAAAACTTTGAAATAAGCAATTTTGGGTTTTTCATTTTAAATAGTTCATATGGATTTTTCTTCAATAAGGGTCTGATATACACTATATTTAAGATATAAAAAGTAGTGTTAACATATTCAGCCCAAAAATATTTTGGAAGATTGAATTCATTAAGAATTGTTCTTTCCATTTCTTGAATAGTTTGATTTTTTATTTTCTATAATACTATTCTGTTATGGTGTTTTAGAGGCAGAAAAATTATGAAAATATCCATTGGTTTCACAAAAAAATCAAATTCACAGTTTAAAAACTCTCATCCTTTATCTCTTCTAATAGAAGAAATTAAATAAACTTTATGATTTTGAATTTTCTTAGAGAAAGTAATAAATTTTCTTAAGGTTTCACTTTTATGACCCAAGAAAATAGTCCAAGTAAATCTACTATATTCATAAAAAAATTACAAAAAAATATCTTTCAGAGCCTAAACTAGCAGTTCTCATGGGTCTAAAAAGATAAAGGTGAAGAGGATCTAAGAATCGAGCAGTATTGACCATACTTATAGATCTAAAAGTTTATTTGAGTTGCTTACCTTTCAAACAATAATCACATACATAATAGTTATAATAATTAAACTTTGTAAGTTCCATAACCTTTTCATGTTTATCCATCTTGTACAACTATCGAAGATGAACATGTCCTAACCTTATGTTCCACATAATGTGATCTGTATCTACAATATTTAATCACTTTACATTCTTCTTGGTTAGTTCTGAAAAATCAATAAAATATATATTCTCTTTTCTATTAGCATAAAATAAGACTTTATTATATTTATAAACAATACATTTCTTACCTTCAAATTTAACATACATTCCATCATCACAAAGTTTCTATATGCTAATTAAGTTATTTTTTAATCCTTTTACCAAAATTAAATTAGAAATAATAATAAAAAATAATATACCAAATTCTCAAAAACCTTTAACTATACCTTTTGATTTTTCACCAAAAAGTGATAGTACCTCCATCATAAGAGTTAAAATTTAAGAAATTAAAAATTTCACCAATCATGTTCCTTGATCACCCACTATCAATGTACCATGTGACTTTGGAACTGTTTAGGCATGTTTCATACAAAACAAATCAATCATAAGGTTATTTTGGTACCCATTTTAATTTGGGTCCAACTAGATTAGTACAAAAAGATTTAGGTACCCATATAGATGTGAGACATTTATTTTATGGTAATATAAAAGATAATTTTTTAGAAATGAAATACTTTGTATGGATTAAGGAATAATTATACTTTAAAGAACATTCATTTGCATAATTCCCTATCATATTTTACTCAAAGCAAGTAACATTTGAAATATTCCCATTAATTATTTTAACAAAATAAGTTCTATATATTTGGGGAATCTGATTATTATAAACAAACCCCTTTTTATCATATTTGGGTTTGTTCATAGCCATTATTTTATCAATTTTCTCTTATCCTAGAACAAATACATATAATGTCTCTTTTAAACTAGTGATTTCCTTTTTAAGTTTTTAATTTTCTTTCTAAAAAACATCCCAGTCATCACATAATTTTTTATTTTAACTTGATCCATAATTTTTTAGTTTCTTATTTTAATTTTTAAGATGATTGAATTCCTTTTAAATTTAATCCAAATAATCACATATGAATTTAAATATTCTCTGTTTATCTTTATCATTTTTAGACAAGAAATATTTTATTTTAAAATTCTCATCTTTAAATTTTAAAAATCATCATATATAACCTTTTTGTGTTCTACATTTCATTAAACATAATCATTAAGTTATTTATTTTCTTCATCGTTCTTCTTATTTTTTCTTTGTAATACCCTGTACAATTCATCCATTCTTAATATATCACTTTAAAATTTCTCATTTTGAGAAGTTAATTATTTAACTTAATTTTCAATGTAAGATTTATATTTAGAACTATAATAATTGTCAGAGTGTACCTCATTCATAGTAGAATCCATTAAATATAGATTTTTAGACTCTTTGTCACTTTTAGAACCAACATAACTTGAGTCTAACTCTTCTATTCAGCTCCATACAGTATGCTAATCTTTTCTCTATTCCTTATTTTATTTATTATCCTTTTATTATTGTTTTAGTTTGGGATAGTCTAATTTTATGTGTTCCTTTTCCTCCACTTATATCAAATTAATTCTGAAGCATCATATTTATTTGTTTTACCACTTTTACTACTTCTTCTATCATATTTGGGATAATCTATCCTAGGATATTTATTGAAGATTATATTACTCTTAATGTACTTGTAGACACCTTTGGTGAAATTTGAAATTTTATATTTCTTGCTTTGCTGTAACTCAGAATCAGAAGAGTTATCCTTAACATTTAAATTAGATTTAAATTATATACCTTTCCTTTTATCATGATCATCAATGTTGTCATTATTCATTTCCAGCTCATATTGTAGTAATGATCTTATCATCTCATCCAAGTAATATTCAATAAAGTCCTTTCTTTCTTCAATATATACTTTCTTTGAATTCCATCTTTTGGGTAGAGATTGTAGTAGCCTTTAAATAAGGGATTCATTCTTTATGGTTTCTCCTAGATCAACCATGATGTTGAAAATCTTTATGAATAAATTATACACATCATTTATAATCTCTTGATCATCATCCTAAACTCTTGAAATTCAGCTCAAGGTATACCTAACTTAGTTCTCTACAACATTTAAGTACCATGGTGAGTGAATTTTAAAGTCCTCCAAATATCATAAGTAGTATTGCAAGATGAAATATGACTGTAATTATTTCTAATCAATGAAAAATATAATAAATTCATGAATTTTTAATTTAGAACACATTTAAAAGCCTTATTACTAGTAAGAGTTTCTAATTAAACAACAAGTAATTTATAAGGTTTAGACATAATACCCCAATATTCAAGACCAATGTTTTTGAGGAATAAATCCATCTAGTATTTCTAGTACACATAATCACTTTCATTGAAGTGATGTGGTATGACATGATTCAACATCTCAAATTCATGATTATCCATAATAGAAAAATGGATATTTTCCTTATATGTTTAAGTCTAGGATAATGATTAGTTCAAAAAATATAATGAAAACAATTAAAACCTAATCCTTAAAGAGGAACCATGCTCCAATACAAATTGTTAGTGCTCTTGGTATGGAAGAGGTGACTAGAGGGACTGAATAGTCTTTTTATTTATTATTAATATAAATTCTAAATTTATCAGAGTTATAAAAGAAATGATAAATGTTGCTACGGAAAGAAAAAAAATAACACAAGCAATTTTTATAGAGGTTCGGATCTCAAGATCTTAGTCCTCTCTTCAATATCCTCTACTCCTCAAGGATATTGGTATGCACTATATCCTTACTTTTGACTGGGAGTAATAACTCAATTACAAGAATTATAGACATACCTTTTTCACTAGGTGGTATAACCCTACATACCTTTTTCTCTTTGAGGTATAACCCTACACTTTCTAAGGAGTCACAAACTTGCTACCTTTTGTCTGGGCGGAATAACTCGGACTTCCTTTTAGATGGGAGAAATAACCCAAAATTCCTTTCAGATGGGAGGAATAAACCAACAACATATTTTGGATGGGAAAATGTTAAAACCAGACTCTAAAAAATAAACTGATGATTAGAAGAATTACAATGGAGAAAAATAATACAAAAAAATGAAACAAGAACTTGATCATATGATAAAGAAGTTTGATGCATCTCTTGTTCCTTGATCACAACGGGTATAGAATATGAAAACGGTGATGATCTTATGTGATCGCAGAAAAACAATATATGTCGAAGAATTTTCTTGATCAAAATTTCAGAGCGGTAGGAAAGTATTTCGTATCCTTATCGAACAAGTTGTGGAATGTGTCAATAATATTCAATCTACATGGGAACATTTGTTTTTATACTTGAATAATTATCCCTAGGAATTAAATCTAATATCTATAGGAGTGTTTCATTATCAAATCTCTACATGACACTTGTTAGAGAATAATAAAAATAATATGATTATTACATTAATTCTGTTAAAGTTGTTTGGGATATAAAACATAATAGGACAAAATATTATTAATGAAACATTAAAATGATTGTTCAATATATAACAAGTAATATTTATTAAACATATTTCAAAAGAAAATTAGATGAAATAATAATAAAATTATATAAATAGGACATTCAGCAGGATGATGTGAAAAATAGAGCATTGTAAATAATAATCTGCATGAGTCCATGTCATTGAAAAATGTTATAATTAATTTTAAACAAAGTTTCAAGAATATTTCAGCATAAAATTTTTAGCATTAAACATTGTAATTATATTCAACAAATTTTACTAAAAATAATAAAATAAACTTTTGGAAAAGACATTTTGAACTAACAGTATCATGACTCGCCATTGGATATCTGGCGGTGTGTTAGTGACACACTGTTGAAAATTTTTTGCGGTGTTTCAAAACATAGTTTACATACCATTATCATTTAAAGAAAAAATAAAAGTATTTAAATAGAAAAAAAACCATTTCCATTCATAATATCATCAAAGGGTTTTAAGAGAACAATAAAATGTGACTTATCATTGGATGTCCAATGGTGTATCATGACGCACCATTATGTGTCCAATGGGTTTCAATGGTAGCTCATGTCTCATGACTCACTGTTGGGTTCCAATGGTGGCTCATGACTCACCGTTGGGTTCCAACGGTGGCTCATGTATCACCGTTGGGGTCTAGTGGTGACAAGTTGAAAACATAACCAAATAATAAAAATGAAATTAATCATCCATAACATAACTTAAAATGATCAAAGAAGAAATAATTAATAAAATTTTAATTAAAATAAATAAAAAAAATGAAATACTGTCATATAGTAAAAAGAAAAAGAACTCGCCATTGATACTCAATGGTGGGTGAAAAGTCATATTGTTGAGGTGAAATAGTGGAAAAATCATATACTTAAGAAATTTTTTTGAAATAACATATTAAATTTTCAGAACAATAAGACAACACTTTTATTAGTTAAAGAATGTTAAAATAATAAAATCAAACATGTTTAAACAAAACTACTACCCAGTTTTTTATTAAAAAGAATACTACATAAAAACATGAATAAACCCACTGTTGAAATTATAATGGTGTCTAAAGACACACTATTGGTTGGACATCAATGGTGTCTTATACTGGATGAAAAAACTCATTCACTGTTTTGGGAAACCAATGGTGTAAAAATATATCAGCAGTGTAAATAATTACATACCATTGGGTTTGCTAATGGTTTCAAAAATGAAATATTATTGGTCTGAAACCAATGGTTTCAGATTGTCTCACCATTGTTAAACACAACAGTGTGTTAAAAAATATCGATGATGTAAAAAATAAATAAAATTTCATTGAGAAATAGTCACTGTAAATTTGAGTTAAACACAATAAAAATAGAATTTAATTTAATTAAATATTATACAACTATAATTTATCAAAAAAAGGATAATTAATATATTAAAATACCCAATAACAAAAAAATAATATGGTAAAAAATTATAATTTTGGAAGTTATTCATTTATTTAAAATCACATAATAAATAATATAATATTTAAACTTATTAAAACTAACCAAATTTAAAACTATAAACCAACACATATATCAATTTAAGCATTTCTAGTCTATTTTCAAACATGCCTCTTAGACTTTCAAAACTAAATTAATATTAAAAAATCAATAAAACTTGACATAGAATCAATGGAGATGAATCATAATAAGGGAATATAAATAGATTAAACATATTAAATCCCTAATTACCCACAAGACTCTAATATCCCCTAATTAATAAATTAATCATTAAAAACAAAGATTCAAGTGAGGAAGTAAGTTTAAACCTTAAATTACCTAAAATTCATCTAAACAACTTTCTAGACAATGGTGTAAACAATGAAAATAATTCTAGTTTGAGGAGGATGTAAATAATGGTCAATCTAGAATAGGGTGCAAGGGAAAATAATGACTTACAAGAGAGGACTAGTAGTAGGGGAGGAGATTCGAAAGTGAGTGTTGGGGGAAGGAAGTACTGGGTGGAGAAGAGCATAAGGGGATCTCATACCAGAAGAAGGGTCACATAGTGGAAGGGGAGAAATCATGCATGGGCCAACAGTGAGTCCTTGTGTGGGGAACTACTATAGAATCAACCTATAATAGCACTATAAATATGTTAGGTCAACACATAAAAAATTGCTAATAATCAAAGTGCCCTGAAAAGTTCTTGGCCTTTATCAGTGCTTGAAAAACACTAATAAAGGGTAACTTTATTAGTGATAAAAGAAAGCATAGATAAAGGGGACATTTATCAACTTGTATTTAGTAATGATAAAGGCCATGCAGCTGCATCGCAGCTGCATCACAGCTACAGCCCTATAATAATAATTTAAATTAGAAAACATGAAAATAATACAAATATAAAAATTGAAATACAAATATAACTATTCTCTATCATTTAAATTCAGAATTTACATAGAAAATGTTTACATTGATATAATATCTAAAATTAATAAAAAAAATACAAGAAATATACAAAATTATAACTCTTATAGAAGGATTTCTCCAAAGATCAACCTTTATACAAAATATTGTTCCTATAATAAAACCAATGTTGATTTTAGTAACAATAAATAAAAAATTAAAAAATATTTATTTTAATATCATATAATGCACATATGATAACTTATATTACTAATTACTGTATATAGTAATGATATTATTAGTTATACTATTTATTGTATTGTTAATGATTATATTATAAATTTTATATTAATTATAGTATTATTTAAAAATTATATTTAGAATTATTAATTATATTTTTAATTAATTATATATATAAATAATATTGTTAATAAATTAATAAATTAATATATTAATGATATTATCAGTTATTAATTATCTTAATTACTTAAATATTTGTTAATAATTATATCATTGAACTAAAATGACACTTTTATACAGAAAACGCGCACTTTGAGTAATACCAGATGCATTGTGTGTCAGATTGACAAGCAGTTTATTCCTACACATCATACACAAATTATGGATCATTTTCCTAAATTTTGAAAATAACATGAGCTCATTTTCTCATTTTTGGCTATGTGGTGTGCTTTTAAAACTAAAATTTCACTTCTATATTGAAAACACAAACTTCGAGTCATACATGCCACATCATGAGTTAGATTGACATGAGGTCTATTCCTCCATGTAACAAATTAATTATGGATCATTTTCCTAATGTTTGAAAACAATAAGATCTTGTTTTCATAGTTTTGGAAATGTGACGTTCGTTTTAAACTTAAATAGTAATTCTATATTGAAAATATACACTTTGATTAATACCAACCACAACATGTGTCAGATTGGTGTGCAGTAAATTCCTACAAGTCACAAATGAATTATAGATCATTTTTATAAATTATGAAAAAAATATAATCTTTTTTTTCTTTTTTTTCTAATGACGTATATTTTAAACTAAAATGACACTTTTATATTGAAAACGCACACTTTGAGTTATATCGAACACATTTTCCATTAGATTGAAGTTTTGTTTACTATTAAACATAGAAAATGAATTATAGAACATTTTCCTAAAGTTTGAAAATAATAAAATATCATTTAATTGGTTTTGTCTATGTGATTCACATTTTAAACTAAAATGACATTTTTTTACATAGAAAACACACACTTCAAGTCCTACCAAACAAATCATGTGTTGGATTTACATGTAGTTAATTCTTACATATCACAAATGAATTATGTATAATTTTCTTAATGTTTAAAATCAATCCAATCTCATTTTCTCTATTTTGAATAAGTGATAATTATTTTAAACTAAAATGATACTTTTATATTGAAAACACAGCCTTCGAGTCATACTAGACAAATCATGTATTGGATTAATGTGTGGTTGATTATTTAATGTCACAAATGAATTATGGATCATTGTCAAAAATTTTAAAAAATATTCTGATCTTATTTTCTCAATTTTGGCTATGTGATGCATGTTTTAAACTAAAATGCCACTTTTATATTAAAACATGCACTTTGAGTCATACTGACCACATCATGTGTCATATTAATGTGTGGTTGATTCCTATATGGAATAAATTAAATATAGTTATTTTTTATAAATTTTGAAAACAATACAAGATGTTTTGCTCAATTTTTACAATGTGACACATGTTTTAAACTAAATTGGAACTTCAATGTTAAAAATATACAATTAGAGTCATACCAGCCACATCATGTATTATATTGATGTGTGGTCAATTCCTAAAAATCATAAATGAATTATGGATCATTTTCCTAGAGTTTAAAAACAATACAAGCTAATTTTCTCAATTTTTTCTATATGATGTGTGTTTCAAATTAAAATGGAACTTTTATAATGAAAATATAGAAATTCAGTCATACCGACCACATCATGTGTCAGAATGATGTGCAGTCAATTCATGTGTACTAGAAATGAATTATGTATCATTTTCTTAATTTCTGAAAATAATCCAAACTCTTTTGATTGGTTTTGACTATGTAACATGTGTTTTAAACTAAAATGACACCTTTATATTGAAAAAATATACTTTAAGTTATACCAGCCACATTGTGTATCAAATTGATGGTTGTTCGGTTTCTATATGTCACAAATGAATTATTTATCATCGTCATAAATTTTGGAAATAGTAAGACCTCGTTTTCTCATTTTGGGCTTTGTGATGTGAAATTTAAACTAAAATGACACTTTTATATTGAAAACATGCACATTGAGTCATATTGGCCACATCATGTGTTAGATTGATGTGTGTTTAATTCCAATACACCACAAATAAATTATTGATCATTTTTTCAAAAATTTTGAAAACAATATAAGCATGTTTTTTATGTTTTGGATATGTGATTTACATTTTAAACTTAAATGGAACTTTTATATTGAAAACAATCACTTCAACTCATATCGACCTCATCGTGTGTCGTATTGATGTTTTTCCAATTCCTATATGAAAAAAATGAATTATGGATTATTTTACTATAGTTTCAAAACAATATGATATTGTTTTATGAATTTTAACAATGTGTCTTGTGTTTTAAACTAAAATGAAACTTCTGTATTGAAAACATGCACTTTGAGTCATGTCATCCACATAATGTATCAGATTGACTTGTGGTTAATTCCAACATGTCTCAAATGAATTCTGAATATTTTTCCAAGATTTTGAAAGCAATACAATATTGTTTACTCGTTTTTGGATATGTGGCACGTATTTTAAACTAAAATGTCGCTTTTATATTTAAAACACGCACTTTGATCCATAACAACAACATTGCATTTCAGATTGATGTGTGGTGAATTACTACACATAAAAAATGAATTATGGATCATTTTCCTAAATTTTAAAAATAATATAAGCTCATTTTCTAGTTTGGGGATATGTGATGTGTGTTTTAAACTAAAATGAAACTTTTATATTAAAGACACAAAATTAAAATGATGAGGCCATGAGCATGGAAGTAACTTCCCCAGAGGTTGGTAATGAATCTTCATATTTTTTGGGTATGAGGATCCTTGACCCATTTATCTATCATCGTTATCTCAGTTTCATCCTCTAAGTCCAATCTCTCGTAAGCATGAGCAGCTTCAGCCATGTTACTATCTCTTCGAGAATTTATAGAGAGTAACCTTACTTTATACTTATACTTGAGAAATAATTCAAAAATAATATATTATAATTATGATATTGATATTTCACATACCAAATGTATATCTAAGGTCATATCCTAATCTATATCACAAACATAATAGGTAATCACGTCAAATTGATGTCGACAAACATTTTGACACCATATATTATTCTCACTCATCTCTAATCAAATTTACTTCTTCTATTGAGTAGGTATATTATTGTAAATATTTATAATACTAAGAAAATATAGACATGCAAATGATTAAAAAATATTTTAAATGAAATTGTAATTAAGTTCCAAAATTACCTAATTTGGGATTCTAGTATTTTGATGGTATATGATATCTCTTATAAATTTTCAAACATAATATCCAAAATCATTATGGTTATTTTTCTTCAGAAACTACAGAATTATTAACCAAAATAAGTAAATTGTTTCAAAATATGTTTTGATAGTTAAATATTCCTATATATACCTTAATCTAATTCCATTTGAAGAAATATATAGGATTCTTATGTTTAGTCACTGAACTCATACCATGATTTAGACTATATTTATATATATATACCTATCAAAAAAATCTTGTTAAAACAAAAATTGAAATATATAATTCAAAGTTTATTTATAAAATGGTGATTTTAGTGTATTACAAATTCACAATAGACACCATTTGTGGTTGTTTTGATGGAAATTCATGTATTGCATCCAAAAAAATAAAAATTTGGGGTATCCAAATTGATTGTGATTAGTATATAGTTATTCATAAAAAAATAAGTAATAAAAAAGAAAACTATAGTTTATATAATTAAATTTTAGACTGTTGGGACAAGGTTTGCAAGAATCTGTTTTTGGAAGATGAAGGAAGATTGTGTTGTAAGTATTATCTTTTTTATCAAGAAAAGAAATAAATTCACTTTGTAATTTTTGATTATCAGATTAAAAGGATGAAAGGTTGAATCTTAATTAGAGAATCGGATGAAAAATTATTAATAAATTCTATTAGGTTGTGAATATGTCTTCTAGGATAAAGGGTTCATTAGAGTCACCTTAGGTATGAAATGAAATTTTTTATCATAATGAGAAATTGTATTATATTTTTAAAGTATCTATACTAAATCTGATGATGATTTAATGATTTTTAATTCTAAAATGTCATAATTTATCAGAGAAACTTATGATGCAATCCTTATGAAGGAAAGGATAAGAACAAGTGAAACCAATCGGTTTGAGGTTTGATTAGAAAGAAAGAAGATGTTGGAATGATGGTAAGTCATAATAATTTCCAATGTAAGTTAGATGATTCTATGCTGATCTTAAATGTTCTCATAGTCATGAGGAATTATTTATTACAAGAAGGGGTTTGTGAAAGAATAAAGAAAAGTTTGTTCGGTCTCAGATTATTGGTGTGAGATCACCGGATGCAGAATTATTTGAAGTTTGGGAAGTGTTGTTTGAAACATGAGAAGACAACGATGTTTCTTTTCAATCATACCAATAATACATAAGATAAAAATATTAGGATAAAATAGTTGGTGAATGTTGTAATTTTGTGAGTACATTAATTAGAAAAGGAAAGAATATTCTATCAATAAAAATCCATAAGATACAGAGTTCTACTAATCAATTAGAGGTAGAATTGTTTTTATCAAGAGTTGTTGGGACAAATTAAAAAATAAAATAAGTGGAGTTTTTTGGGACTGATGCATATAATAAATTCAAAGACCAATTAATTGGATTAATATAAATAGTGTAGTCAACCTTTTTAATAAAACATTTTTTGGTTGTCCTCCATTGGGTTAAGAGGAAAAGGTGTCATGCTTCATTAATAAGTGTTTTAAGAAAGGAAGAAGAACCATTATTTTTTTTAAAGTGGGTCAAGAGTCATCGGATAATATGTGGTACCAACTCATCAGACTGGAGGTGACACCAATCCATCTGAGCGAAATAAATATTGATCCATCAAATGAAGTATGACACAAATAATTCATCATAAGTAGGATCATCCGGTTGGGGAAGCTGTTGAACTTTTGAATAAAAGATGAAATGTTTTTAAGCGATTGCAAAAGTGTTGAAAATGGAGGCTTGAATATTGTTCGAATCTATTTTTTACATGATTCCAAGAATTGTTGATATTATTATAATTTTTGATGATGTTTATGGAAAAATAAATGTAGTAAAACTCTAATGAAGTTGCAAAAACATTTATGGTAGAATTATTTCAATGTTTACAAGTGGTCAATGTAATGAGGAGCCTTTAGTTATTATGTAATAGCAAGAGCATAAATAAAATTGGGGTGACCATATGTCTTCATCATAATGAAGAAATCGTAATGGAAATTGGAATTAAACTAAATAATGGTTTGAAAGTCTGAAGAAGGTTGAATCTTAGAGAATATTCAATAAGTTTCGAGAAGAATCGAGACAAGTAGAGAAGCACTGAAAAATTCAAAGATATATCCTAAATGAAGGTGAATTTCATATTTCGGGAAATTTGTTTTAGCGTGATTTTTTTTCATTCCCACCTAAAACACTTTTAACAAACCTATAAAATGAGGAGAGAACATTGTACTTTCTGATAGATCAGAACACTATTTAGGTGTGGATGAAAAGAGATAAGTTCTAAAGTTTTAGAGAGAAGAGGATTGAGGATAAAGCTTCATGAGGAAGTTGTTTAAATTTAATAAGAAGAAGAAGGAAGATCGTATTTAGTGGTTATTAGATCATATTGGATCATCGGACGAAGAAATCAGACTGAGATTTTCCAGCTGAGGCAAAAGAAGTTCGAAATTATTTCTGTAGTATTCTAACAAATGTATATTTCTAGATATTGGAACCAAGGTTGTTTGTTACTAATAATGGAGTTTGGTTTCTGTTTTTTTTTTCGATGTGCACATGGATGAGTAGGAAGGTTGTAATGAATGAGGTCATACATTTGAGGCTGAAAGCAGTATTGAAGATGGTGCAGTTTCGCAGTGTTTGATAATTGTTTGGGCCTGAAAAATCGGGAGTTTGGTAATGGATTGTAGTAACGGTACGCAGTGAAGGTCGGAGGTACGCATTAAAGGAGTGTGGTGCATGGTGAAGGTGTGTGGTATGTGGTGAAGGCGTGCAGTACGCAGAACGGTGTGGAGAACTGAAAACAATTCACATCAATGATACACGGTGAAGGCATGCAGTACGCAGAATGCTGCTGAAAATAGTTCTCAACGACGGTATGCAGTGAAGTCATGTGGTACATGGGATATTGAAGGCTGGAAATATTTTTTTAGTTCACAAAACAAGAGAGGTGCGTGGTAAAGCCTTACAGTATGCGGATGAAGTTCAGTTTATAGCGAATATTGTCCCATATTGGAAATTTGGGTAAATCAGATTACTGAAATTCTCAGAGTTACGTGCCTATTTAAGGAATGGTAATCCCCTTTTTTAAGTCATCAGATTGAAGATTAAAATTTCTAGAATAAATTTTTTGAATTCAGAAGTGGTAAGTGGTGTAGGAGACGGTACTCGTAGAGAATCATGCATGTAAGGAAAACAGTATGTGGAAGAGAGTGTGGTTCACATAGGTAGCCCTCACAGTATGCGGCAGAGTAAGGTAGTAAGCGGAGCAAGACGGTACAAGGAGGAGTGGAGCAGTATGCGGAGTAGGGAAGTATGCCGAGAAGGGAAGTTCACATAGGATATGGACGATACGTGGAGGAGCTAGATGCTACGCGAAAATATTAGCGGTACATGGAAATAGTAGCAGTACGCGGAACACCCAAGGAAGCCTGAAAATTGAACAAATCAGTTTGCGAAATTAACATCCATGACATATCAGTGTACGAGAAAATAAATTACATTTGTGGGTGATTAAAGGACTTCAACAGAACATCCATTTACATTTTAGGATACATGATTTAATGTCAAACCATTGAAGCAACCTTCAAGTCATTAAACTGAGTCAAGATTCTTCCAACGTAGTGATAAAGGGGGAGTCAGTGGAGGTGATCGAGGGACGCAGTGTTATATCCCAAAAACCTCGTAAAGGCAGTGCACCTGGGATAGAGTGACTGTTCTAAACACTTATAATACACAACTTTTAAAGATTAGTGGTTTTGGTATGACCGAAACACTTTCGACATATGCTCCTTTAATGTAGACCTTAGTGGTGAAGCAAGTAAAATTGTTGTGTCACTGTTTTTCATGTGATTGTTTATTTTCTGCACATCCTCCTCAGACAGGTTTAATAGGTTCCTACCAATGTGGGAACAAGATCTATCAGTTTAAAAGAAAATGTTAACACCCTAATTCGTCTCTCCCCTCTCGGGGTGTTCTAGGGTCCTTCAAGTGGTATCAGAGCATAAAGTTTACTGGTGTTGAATCTGTCTTTTGATGTCATGGATAATCTAGTCAATGTTAAGGGAGTTCCCTATTTGATTGAAGTAATTTTCAAATATGGAAAAACAGTATGAGATCTCACCTAATATCTCTTAGAATAGAAGTCTTATTTTCTACTGTGTAGGGAATACAAGTCACTGATTCTACAGGACTGTCGATGACAGATACATATAGGAAATTGCTTGTTGCTGATGAAAAGGCACAAAATGATCTCATTGTAGCCATTTATAATCATTTTTATCTAAAGGTAATGAGTTTCACATCTACCAATTCAATGTGGGATAAACTTGAAAATATTTATGAAGGATATAGAAAAGTGAAGGAGGAAAAACTCAAGGTTCTACACAATAGGTTTGATGATTTAAATATGCACCCTGATGAGAATGAAGACTCCTTTTTCAATCGAATTACTAAAGTTTTAGGATCAATCCAAATTTTGGGAAAATAAATCAAAGACATTGACATAGTGAATAAAATATTAAGAATACTTCCACCCCTTTACAATTCAAATGAGTCATCCCTTGAGGAAAGAGATCTCTCCAAACTCTCAATGGATGATCTTCTGAGCAATCTATCAGCTTATGAAATGAGAATAAAACTAGAAGAAGATATGACTCATGTGAGCAAGGAAATGGAATTCAAAGACATGTACAAACTAAAACTTTTAAGAGATAGCAGTGATGCAGTTTATTAGGAAAATGAAACTAATTGTCTCATTTCCAAGAATCTCAAGAAGGGAACAGGGAAATTTGAAGGAAAGCTACATCTGGCTTATTTTTTCTATGGAAGAGTTGGGCACATTGCCTCTCAGTGCTCAAGAAAATTTTATGATGAAGAAAGTGAAGTTGGAAACACAAAGAATCCTCGGAAAAGATTCCTCAAATAAGGAAACTTAAAATTTTCAAAAAAGTATAGAATAATATTTTTTTTCTGTGAGGAGGAAGATGATGATAATGAATTTTGTGTGGAAGATGAACTAGAATTTTAGACTGGAAACCATGCCTCCATGATGGCTACCATTGAAAAGTCAGAACTATTGACAAATAAAGATGGAGATAATTAGTTGACTACTCATTTCAAACCTAAGATGAAAGTTAAGGATTCTTTTGGTAATCTTGATATTAAATTTAAGAGATGTAATAAGTGGAAAGAAATGGTGGAGGAATCATCAGAATATATTAATCAGCTAGAAGAGGAAATTGAATGGCTGGAAGAACTGGTGAAAGTTCAATCATCAATCCTTGAAATCACTAATGATGTTGTGGAACTAAAAATCAGAATTCAAGAACATGAAAAGGTCATCAGTGACCTTACCTCGAGACTGGAGGAGAATTCCAAGACCATTTAAGGACTCAAAGAAGAAGTTTTTTACTCTGAGAAGTAAACTCGAAAGTGAATCAATTTCAAAAGAAGAAAAGAACAAAATACAATATGGAAGATTATCAGATGATGAGATACTAGAGAGATAAAAATGTGGTTCTAATGGATTTTAAAAGGTCTTGAGTGATCAAAGACCCACATTAATGGGAAATAGTTGAATTGGTTGTGATTCCAAAATATAAAATGCTATAAATAAAGTGAACCAGGATAAAGGCAAGATGAAAGTTGATCATGTTGAAAAGAAACCATAAGTGCTAAAAAATAAACCCTTAAATCAAACTAAAATTAGAAATAAAGATTATCCTCAAGTCTACAGAAATGATAGGCAGTCAAACTATTTTCTTGAGGAAGAAGTCATGAGGAGAAATAGAAGTGATAAGACATTTCCTTTCATGAAGTGTCATTTTTGTGGCTATCTAGGCCATACCATGTCATAATATGAAGAGGAAAGGAGCTATATGAATGGGGAAGAGTTAGGAGTTCAACAAAGGAGAACATATTCATATCCTACTTCTTATAGAAGAAATAATTTCTATGGATATTGTTTTCACTGTTCGAACTTTGGAAATAAAGTTTTATATTGTATGCAGAGGTATGACTGGAGAAATTCTTTCAAAACTCCAAGATGATTCAATACACATCAACCAGACAATGTTGCTATTTTAAATTGGTTTTCTCCTCTAGAATAAGAATTTAAATATGAATAACCCATGTACATGGAATAGATAATTTAAATTCCATTAGTGTCCTACACTCAATCCAATATCTCATTGAAAGAAAAGAGGAAAATGGACAAGTCTAATTTTACAGAAGTAGCCCTAAAAGATACAAAGAACAAAATAACCTAGATTCTTGATAGTGGATGTTCATACCACATGAAGGGTAATGAAGACCTATTAAAAAAATGTCAAGAAAAAGGTTGATGGAACAGTGAGGTTTGGTAACGATGGTGCTTTAAAGATAGAAGGAAGTGGAAGAACTAATCTAGCTAATAGAGAGCTAAAGAAAACTGAAGTCCTTTATGTGGACAGTCTGTGTCACAATTTTCTTATTGTGAGTAAACTCTATGACTTAGGTCTTATTGTGAAGTTCAATCAGAATGGATATACTATAAGAGGGAAGTCTGGGAATTCGCTCATAAAAGGTTGTAAAACAGATGGTAACTTATATCAAGTTGACAGAAAAGAGAACATTTTCTACTTAACAGTTGAAGAGGAAAATAACTTATGGAATAGAATATTGGGGCACATCAATCAAAAATACATGGAAAAGATATCTAAGATGAGGATAGTCATGGATATATCTAAAGCGTGAACGAGAAAATATTTTTGATGCGTTCATGTGAGGGAAATTGGTTCACAGTTCCTACCGGGCAAATAAGAAAAGAGCATCAAATCTTCTTGACCTCATCCATACAGATGTATGTGGCCCGATAAATGTTGCTATAACACATGGTCAAAGGTAATTTGTTCTTTTCATAGATGATTACATTATAATGGAATGTGTGATCATTATACACAGGAAGCAACAAGTGCTTGATTGCATGAAAACCTATCGTCAAATCGCTAATAATGATACTGGATGGAAGATCAAAATCCTATAGTCTAACAATGGAGGGGAATACACATCCTTTGAATTTGAAAATTACCTAGAGAAGCATGGGATACAACATGAGGTAGCTGATGTGAGAACTCCACATAAAAATGGAGTTGGTGAGTGCAGTAATCGATAGGTAAACAACATGGCCAAAACTATTCTGATCAAGAGTCGTATTCCTCGACATTACTAAAAAGAGGTAGTATAAGCAGCAGTGTATATTCAAAATCGAACAAGGATATATATGGGTGATACAAAGACACCCTATGAAATGCGGCATTGGAGGCCCTCTTTGAAATATTTTCGTGTTTTTTGAAGCAAATGTTTTATCCTAAACAAAGAAGGGAATCAAGGGAAGTATAGAGACAACGCATATGAAAGAATATTTCTTGGATACTCAATGAACAGAAAATCTTACAAATGTTTCAATAAGAACTTGGGAAGAATTGTGGAAAGAAGTGATGTAAAGACCATTGAAAATAAAAACATGAATTCTTCAAGGAATTCTTATGCTGATGTGATAGGAGATAAGTAAGGATGTGAACATGGAAAAAATGTTAATATAGAGGTAGAGTAAGGTGTGAAAATATCCTAGGAGTCAAATCATGATGTTGAATTTGAAGAAGAATTAGAAGAGGAATCCACAGCTGGAGAGAATTTAGTTGAACCGCAAAGGAGAAATCGAAGATCATAGATTGATTAGTACAACATAATAGGGGATCGGAATGCACCTACACATACAAGTAGAATAAGGAATAATGAAAATTCTGCATTTCTATCAGTTGTGGAACCATCCTCATTTGAATAGGCTACAAAGGATGATTCATGGGTAAATGAAATGAAAGAAGAGTTAGATCAGATTAACAAAAATCAGACTTGGGATCTTCTCAAAAGACGTAAAGGTCACAATGTGATTGGTAAAAAGTGTATTTCCAAGAAAAAAATTTATGAGCATGGAAATGTGATCAGAAATAAGGCACGCTTGGTCTGTAAAGGATATTCACAAATCGAAGATGTTGATATTGAGGATACATTTTCTCCTGTAGCATGATTGGAATCAATCAGGATATTTCTTTCCATGGCAATCTAATGTGGTTTTAAAGTGTATCAAATGGATGTCAAGACAGCATTCTTAAAGGAATTCTTAGAATAATAATTATACATTGAACATCCTATAGGGTTCTTTCTTGGAAATGATTAATTGAATGTTTGAAAATTAAATAAAGCTCTCTATGTCCTAAAACAATCACCACAAGCGTGGTAATCGCCTTTGGACTCTTATCTGATAAATCTTGAGTTTAAAAGAGGAGGATTGGATCATAATATCTATGTGAAAATTTCACAAAAGGATCAATTCATAGTATTGGTATAGGTGGATGATATTATTTTCGGTGGCAGTAGGCATGGATTAGTGGATGAATTTTCCAATAACATGAAATCATAATTTTAAATGTCTATGATTGGTGAACTCATTTACTTTTTAGGGTTGCAGGTGATTCAGAAGAAGGATTATACTTTCATTTCTCAGGAAAAGTTTGCAAGAGAGCTACTGGAGAAGTTCAATATGCATGATTCCAAACCAATTTTGATTCCGATTGCGGTTGAAACAAATCTCGGGAAGCATGAGTATGGGACTTATGTGGATCCCACCATGTATAGAAGAATCATTAGAAGCCTACTGTACCTGACAGTGACATGACCAGGTATTGTATTTACAACTAGCCTTGTGGACCACTTTTAGAGTAATTCGAAGGAAGAACATATGGAGGTAGTGAAAATAATCATGAGATACATTCAAGGTACACATAATTATGGGATATACTTAGTTGCGGGAATAGGTAATGAAGTATCTGCTTTCTCTGATGCTGAATAGGTTAGAGATGTAGTGGATAGAAAGTCTACCATGGGTGGAGAATTTTATATTGGGAAGAAATGTGTGGGATGGTTAAACAATAAATAGGAAAGTATTTCTCTTTGTACTACTAAAGTTGAATACATATCTACTACCAAGCCTTGCACTCAGTTAATTTGGATGAAGCAGCAACTGAATAACATAGGTGATGAGGTGAAACAACCAATGGTGATTTACTGTGATAACAAGAGCACAATTGATCTTACAAAGAATCTTGTTCATCATTCTCATATGAAACATATTGAGATCAGATATCACTTCATCAAGGAAAAAGTTGAACAAGGCATGATCAAAATGGGCCATGTGGGAATTGATGATCAAGTGGTTAACATTATGACCAAGCCACTGTCAGCAGCTATGTTTGAAAAACATTGGTTAAACCTCAGTATTCAGCCACCTCCCAATGCATAAGGTGTAATGACCCAAAATTTTGAATAAATCTTGTTTCCTAATTTTGTGTGTTATTTTATTTTTATACTCAACAAAACTGTTTCATTTGATAACATGAGTATAATTAAAATGATACTGTTGGGTTTTGACTGTTATATGATCATTGGTCAATATGACGACTGGAAACTAAACGTTTCGATTACTGTCTCTAAATACAAGTGATCTTGGTTAATTAATATAGAAAGAAGATTTGATGGCCTCATCCAGTAGTCTCGGCGCAATCGAAGCCCATCTAACGGAACTTGGGAAGGAGGTAGCACCACTGGGCTTTACTCTGGACCAAACCCAAGCCGAACTTCATTGTGTGAAGATAGAACAGAATCGCCTTCGTGAGAAGTTCAAACTGATAGAAATTACTACTTGTGTAATGTTGGCTAAGCCACCCCAAGATTATATCACCCTAGCACACCTTACTCTTAGGTCCTATGCTGGTGTTATAAGGGGATATGTAATGAGACCATAACTGCCTTGTGTAATCCTTTGTTATAAATAAAATTTTGTTCTCTTCTTATGGTGAAGTTTGTGAATTTTCAAATGTCCGGATAAATATAGTATGCATATTTTTTATGAATTTTAGAAAAAGGATATTTTAAAAATGTTTATGTAAGCCTTAAATAATTAAAAATGTGTAATGATTTTCAAAAAATGGTCTTCTATAATTATGTTCATTACGAAATTTAGAATCTAATAAGATCAACTTAATTTTTGATGAATAGTAAATTATGAATAGTGATTTTATGCTTAAGATTAGTAATGTGACCAAATGGATTAGTAATCTCACTTAAAGAAAGTATTAATATAATCTAGGCACCTTGATTAATTAATGTGATTCAATAAAATGGCTCAATAACGGTTTCATAAATTATTAGTCAAGTATTAGTTTTTTCAGGTGAATAGTGTTTTTTAAGTAAAAATTAAATTAAAAATATTTAGAAAATTATTTTTATAAAATGTACTTTATTTTTGAACTCAGAGCATCGATATTATGTTAAGGTAATTTTTGGGGATTTTTCTAAAAAAATGAATTTTCGGTGAATAGTGTATTTATTTAAAAATTAAATTAAAAATATTTAGAAAATTATTTTTATAAAATGGAGTTCATTTTTGAAATCAGAGCATTGATATTTGGTTAAGGTGAAATTTTGGGATTTTTCTGAGAAAGTTGAATTTTCAGTGAATAGTAAAAATACAGTTTTAGGGTTTTGGTATGTTTAATGACATCATAACTGTGTCATGATGATTTCATGAGATATTTTAAGGGTTGGCCGACCAAAGGTGATGAATTATTATGTGTGGGGACCCATGTGGCCTAAATCCATGGGAAATACCATGGGAGAGCCCATGGTTTTGAGAAAACCACTTGTGAGGTGCCCCTTGGCCATTAATGCCTTGTCCCCTCACATTCCCTATAAATACCGACCCTTTCCTCCTTTAGTTTTTACTCCCAACTCTCCCCCAACGAATCTATGGTATAATTACCTCCCAAGGAGTCCTACCAAGGTGACCCCAAGCCCTCAAGTCCCAACCTTCGAGTTTTAAGAGTTACGTTTAAGGTAAGGGATCCTACCTCTCTCTTTCTTTTCAAGTAATCTCTTTTATGTCGTTTCTTTTATGATCCATGATCTCATGTTGGAGGATGTTATTTTATATTCCTCTTACTTCCCTTTTAATTTTCATATTATGAGAGACCCCCTCTTGATCTCATCAATTAATTTTAAGAATGTTTAAGTGGTGTCGTTAGGCTGCCGAATTTTTAAGGGATTCATTCACCTTACTCATTTTTCAAAGTTCTACTTTCATGTCAAGTCTTTCAAGTTCCTTTTTATTATTTTGTGGTAGGATCCCTATATCTATCATACTGATATTTTATGTTCATATGATGAGAGACCCTATTTGATCTCATCAATTCATTTTTGTTATAGTTTAGGTGTCACTGTTAGGCTGCATAATTTTTAAGGGATTCGTTCAGCTTTCTCATTTTTCAAATTTCTACTTTCATGTCAATTATTTTAAGTTCCTTTTTATTATGTTGGTGTATGATCTTTATATCTATCATACTGAAATTTTATGTTCATATGATGAGAGACCCTATTTGATCTTTTCAATTCATTTTTGTTGAAGTTTGGGTGACGCCGTTAGGCTGCCGAATTTTTAAGGGATTCGTTCACCTTTCTCATTTTTCAAAGTTCTACTTTCTTGTCAAGTCTTTCGAGTTCCTTTCTATTATGTTGGGGTATGATCTCTATATCTATCATAATGATCTTTTATGTTCATATGATGATATATCCTGTTTGATCTCGTCAATTCTTTTTTTTTGAAGTTTAAGTGACGTCGTTAGGCTTCCAAATTTTCATAAGAGAAATGTTATTTTTGTCTTCCTTTCATGTTCTTCATTTCATATGATATATCTTTCAAATTTCAATACCACATTCTTAAATCCTTTATATTCTATCCCCATACTGTTTTATGGATCATTTATGAGCGGGTGAGCCATGTCCCCTCTCTTTTCAATGTTTTCTAAAACCTCGTTATATAGCTGTTATGCTGCAGAATTTTCGTCTCAAAATGTCTCTCTCTTATTCTCAAATTCATTTATTTTATTAAGTAAATACTCAAATCTATTTATTCTAAAAAGTTATTCACATATATACCAAAAAGTTTCTATTCTAAATTCTGGGATTTACATACATGAGACCCGCTTTCCCTTTCCATGGGTTTAAAGTGACATAATGATCATGTCTTTAAAGCAGTTTTTAAAACGTTATGATTATGAAATGAAACTCATTTCTTTTATGCTATATGGATTTTTTATGAAATTATTGATGATGATATATTTGGATCACATGATAATAAAGAAAAATTAAGTGTGTGCCCTGATAGCGCTCCAATGCATTGGGTAAATACTTAATCTCTAGAGATGACCATTTTTAACGACGCCTTGGTGAATAACATTGGTAAATTTTAATGACACCTTAGGGATATACCTTGGTGAAACGGAAATGATTGTCAATATTAAATTTTGTATCCACATATTAAAGTTATTAAATACGTTATTTTTATTATGATATGCCTCGTGATTTCTTTCTCATGCCTTAAAGTTCTTTTTCATGACATTGTTGATGTATCTCAAGTTCACATGTTAAATGTTTCCCTTTGTTTCCCTTACTGGGCCTTCTACTCACCCTTTCTTTTTATGTATGTCCCCAGGTTATGAGATGCAGTAATGAACCAAGGATGAACATAAGAAGAAGCCTTTCAAGTGTTTAAGAAGGATGTTTTATGTTTTCATGTTTTAAGTTCCTAGTTTCCAAGACACTGAACCTTAAAGATCCTAGGTTTTGTAAAATGTAATGAAAAGTTATGTTATAAAAAGGAGGGATGTCATAGTTGGTATCAAAGGATGGTTTAGTTATTTGTGGAAATTAGGATATGAAAACTTTAAGAATAATCCTATAGAAAAGTTTAAATATATAAAATCTTCCTGGTATTTTGGTGAGTATTGAGTAAGGGGTTGCCAAGAAAATACATCCCTGTCTAGATACGAGCAGGTAGAGGTTTCTTTGGCACAGATTTACATAGGGGTAAAACCAGAAAACACCGCTTTGAGCTAGACTCGAACATGAACTGGTACACGACAATGGGACTTGCTTCACTCTTGGTTACGACACTCCCAGGGGATATGCTTTGGTAAATTCATAAGCTTAGTATGAACTATTATTAAAGGAACAAAGATAAAATAAAATAAATATTCACATAAGAATATAAGATCATGGATAACCTTGTTTGGAACCTAGGGGATCACAAGTTAGGGAATACTTTTCCTCTACAAGTTATCCTTATATTCTTTAAGTTCCTTTTCCTGATTATTGGCTAAGTATTTAAGCCCCTAATTGTACTTTCTTTTCTTAGTTATTGGTGGTAAATGGAAGAACATGTCCCAACAACCAATGTGATAGGAAATGTGACGATTTCCTTATTAATATGACAGAGATGATTAGGGGATTAAAAGATTATTATTATTTTGGAAGATGTTCACTATTCTGGGACCCATATTTGATCGAGTTAAATAGATTACTATGGTATTTTCTTTGAGGAGTAAAGGTTGAATTATATTTTGAAGAATAGATGAATTTAAATAGGACTTATAGTAATTTAGGTTACATATGTAAATGATTAACCTGTCTTGGGGAAAATGTGATTATGTTAGTTACTTTTGTTATAAGATGATAAGAGTGGTTGATGTTGTTTGGAGATGAACGATAAAGTATATCTTGGTAGAATATGTTATGAGATCGTTCTTATAATTGGGTTTCAATCTTAGTTTGGTTTATTTTGAGGATTTTTAAGGACAGTTACTTATGGAATGGTCTATGATGAACTTTGGTTAGTACCATAGAACTTTTAAGATTTAAAATTAGTTTCCCTTCCTATGGGATTCTTTCTTTTTGAAGAGTTGTTTTATCTTACCCTTTTTGTTTTTGGGATAATGTTTAAAGATAGAAGAAATTGATAGGTAATATTTTGTGGATTACGTGACTCTCAAGAAGATGATTCTTGTGCTTTGATGAGACCAAGTAGTTTTGAATGCTCATAGTTTGGAAAAAAGATTAGTTTCGGTAGAAACTTATTAAAGGATGAAACTCTACTTGAAGGTAGGTATATTTCCCTGTGTTTTATTCTATTTAGTAAATGAATTCCTCAAAACTATGATAAGGAATGTAAAACAAAAATGTTTTCTGTTAACGTTTCCTACTGGGAAATCAAATACCATTTAACCCATCATAAGTTAGTGATTTTCTTGTTGTTAAATTTCTCCTAATCATGTTTTCTATCACTCTCCCTTAGAACGTGACCCTTTGTTTTCTCCTCCATGTCCATGTTTTCCTACATGGAATCCTAGTATGGGTTAACTCGGGTGACCTTTTTACTTCCCTTTCTTTCTTTTAAAGTAATAGTTTTACTGACTCCTTTTCTGATGTGGGACTTTCAATGAAATTTCAAAACCCAATTTTAAAAATTGTGAGGATGCAATTTCTTAAGGGGGGAATATTGTAACGACCCAAAATTTTGAATAAATCTTATTTCCTAGTTTTGTGTGTTATTTTATTCTTATACTCAACAAAACTATTTCATTTGATAACATGAGTATAATTAAAATGAGACTGTTGGGTTTTGACTATTATATGATCATTGGTCAATATGACCGCTGGAAACTAAACGTTTCGATTACTGTCTCTAAATACAAGTGATCTTGGTTAATTAATATAGAAAGAAGATTTGATGGCCTCATCCATTAGTCCCGGGCCAATCGAAGCCCATCTAATGGAACTTGGGAAGGAGGTAGCACCACTGGGCTTTGCTCTGGACCAAAACAAATCTGAACTTTGTCGTGTGAAGCTAGAACAGAATCGTCTTCGCGAGAAGTTCAAACTGATAGAAATTACTACTCGTGCAATGTTGGCCGAGACACCTTAAGATTTTATCACCCTAGAACACCTTACTCTTAGGTCATATGCTGGTGTTATAAAGGGATATGTAATGAGACCATAACTTCCTTTTGTAATCCTTTGTTATAAATAAAATTGTCTTCTCTTCTTATGGTGAAGTTTGTGAATTTTCAAATGTCCAGATAAATATAGTATGCATATTTTTGATGAATTTTAGAAAAAGGATATTTTAAAAATGTTTATATAAACCTTAAATAATTAAAAAAGTGTAATGATTTTCTAAAAATGGTCTTCTAAAATTATGTTCAGTACGAAATTTAGAATCTAATAAGATCAACTTAATTTTTGATGAATAGTAAATTATGAATAGTGATTTTATGCTTATGATTAGTAATGTGACCAAATGTATTAGTAATCTCACTTAAAGAAAGTATTAATATAATCTAGTCACCTTGATTAAGTAATGTGATTCAATAAAATGGTTAAATAACAGTTTCATAAATTATTAGTCAAGTTTTAGTTTTTTTTGTGATTAGTGTTTTTTAATTAAAAATTAAATTAAAAATATTTAGAAAAATATTTTTATAAAATGTACTTTATTTTTGAACTCAGAGCATCGATATTATGTTAAGGTAATTTTTGGGGATTTTTCTGAAAAAATGAATTTTCGGTAAATAGTGTATTTATTTAAAAATTAAATTAAAAATATTTAGAAAATTGTTTTTATAAAATGGAGTTCATTTTTGAAATCAGATCATTGATATTTGGTTAAGGTGAAATTTTGGAATTTTCTGAGAAAGTTGAATTTTCAGTGAATAGTAAAAATACAGTTTTAGGGTTTCGGTATGTTTAATGACATCATAACTGTGTCATGATGATGTCATGAGATGTTTTAAGTGTTTTCTGACTAAAGGTGATAAATTATTGTGTGGGGGGACCCATGTGGCCTAACTCCATGGCAAATACCATGGGAGAGCCCATGGTTTTGAAAACACCACTTGTGAGGTGTCCCTTGGCCATTAATGCCTTGTCCTCTCACATTCCCTATAAATACCCACCCTTTCCTCCTTTATTTTTCACTCAAAACTCTCCCCCAACGAAGCTCTGGTCTCATTACCTCCCAAGGAGTCCTCCCAAGGTTCCCCCAAGCCCTCAAGGTCCCAACCATCGAGTTTTAAGAGTTACGTTTAAGGTAAGGGATCCTACCTCTCTCTTTCTTTTCAAGTAATCTCTTTTATGTCGTTTCTTTTATGCTTCATGCTCTTATGTTGGAGGATGTTCTTTTATATTCCTCTTATTTCCCTTTTCATGTTCATATTATTAGAGACCCCCTCTTGATCTCATCAATTAATTTTAAGAAAGTTTAAGTGGCACCGTTAGGCTGCCGAATTTTTAAGGGATTCATTCACCTTTCCCATTTTTCAAAGTTCTACTTTCATGTCAAGTCTTTTAAGTTCCTTTTTATTATGTTGGGTTATGATATCTATATCTATCATACTGATATTTTATGTTCTTATTATGGGAAACCCTACTTGATCTCATCAATTCATTTTTGTTAAAGTTTAGGTGACGCCGTTAGGCTGCCGAATTTTTAAGGGATTCGTTCACCTTTCTCATTTTTCAAATTTCTACATTCATGTCAAGTCTTTAAAGTTACTTTTTATTATGTTGGGGTATGATCTCTATATCTATCATACTGATATTTTATGTGCATATTATTAGAGACCCTATTTGATCTCGTCAATTCATTTTTGTTGAAGTTTGGGTGACGACGTTAGGCTGCCAAATTTTTAAGGGATTCGTTCACCTTTCTCATTTTTTAAAGTTCTACTTTCATGTCAAGTCATTCGAGTTACTTTTTATTATGTTGGGATATTATATCTATATATATCATACTGATATTATATGTTCATATTATGAGAAACCTTATTTGATCTCATCAATTATTTTTTTTTGAAGTTTATGTGACGCCGTTAGGCTGCCGAATTTTCATAAGAGAAATCTTATTCACGTCTTGCTTTCATGTTCTTCATTTCATATGATATATCTTTCAAATTTCAATACAATGTTTTTAAATCCTTTATATTCTTTCCCCCTACTGTTTTATGGATCATTTATGAGTGGGTGACCCATGTCCCCTCTCTTTTCAATGTTTTCTAAAACCTCGTAACATAGCCGTTATGCTGCAGAATTTCCGTCTCAAAATGTCTCTCTCTTATTCTCAAATTAATTTATTTTATTAAGTAAATACTCAAAGATATTTATTATAAAGGGGTATTTACATATATACCAAAATTTTCTATTCTAAATCCTAGGATTTACATACACGAGACCCACTTTCCCTTTCCGTGGGTTTAAAGTGACATAAAGATCATGTCTTTAAAGCAGTTTTTAAAATGTTACGATTATGAAATGAAACCCATTTCTTTTATACTATATGGGTTGTTTATGAAATTATTGATGATGATATATGTGGATCACATGATAATAAATAAAAATTAAGGGTGTGCCATGATAGTGCTCTAATGCATTGGGTAAAGACTTAATCTCTAGAGATGACCATTTTTTACGACGCCTTGGTGAATAACCTTGGTAATTTTTAATGACACCTTGGGGATGGACCTTGGTGAAACGGAAATGAATGTCAGTATTAAATGTTTTAGCCACATCTTCAAGTTATGAAATAAGTTATTTTTATTATGATATGCCTCAATATTTCTTTCTCATGCCTTAAAGTTCTTTTTCATGACATTGTTGATGTATCTCAAGTTCACATGTTAAATGTTTCCACTTGTTTCCCTTACTGGGCCTTCTGCTCACCCTTTCTTTTCATGTATGTCCCTAGGTTATGAGATGCAGTAATGAACCTAGGATGAACATAAGGAGATTCCTTTCAAGTGTTTAAGAAGGATGTTTTATTTTTTCATGTTTTAAGTTCCTGGTTTCCAAGACACTGAACCTTAAAGATCCTCGGTTTTGTAAAATGTAATGAAACGTTATGTTATAAAAAGGCAGGATTCCATAGTTGGTATCAAAGGATGGTTTAGTTATTTGTGGAAATTAGGATATGAAAACTTTAGGAATAATCATATATAAAAGTTTAAATATAGGAAATATTCTTGGTATTTTGGTGAGTATTGAGTAAGGGGTTGCCAAGAAAATACATCCCTGTCTAGATACGAGCAGGTAGAGGTGGCTCTGGCATAGATGTACATAGGGGTAAAACACGAAAACACCACTTTGAGCTAGACTCGAACAGGAACTTGTACATGACAATGGGCCTTGCTTCACTCTTGGTTACGACACTCCCGGGGGATATGCTTTGGTAAATTCATAAGCTTAGTATGAACCATTTTTAAAGGAACAAAGATAAAATAAAATAAAGATTCACATAAGAATATATGATCATGGATAACCTAGTTTGGAACCTAGGGGATCAAAAGTTAGGGTATACTTTTCTTCTACAAGTTATCCTTATATGCTTTAAGTTCCTTTTCCTGATTATTGGCTAAGTATTTAAGCCCCTAATTGTACTTTATTTTCTTAGTTAATGGCGGGAAATGGAAGAACATGCCACAAAAACCAATGTGATAGGAAATGTGATTATGTCCTTATTAATATGACAGAGATTATTAGGGGATTAAAAGATGATTATTATTTTGGAAGATGTTAACAATTCTGGGACCCCTATTTGATCGAGTTAAATAGATTACTACGGTATTTTCTTTGAGGAGTAAAGGTTGACTTATATTTTAAATAATCGATGAATTTAAAGCGGACTTATAGTAATTTAGGTTAAAATGGAAATGATTAACCTATCATGGGGGAAATGTGATTAGGTTAGTTACTTTTGTTATAAGATGATAAGAGTGGTTGATGTTGTTTGGAGATGAACGATAAAGTCTATCTTGGAAGACTATGTTATGAGATCGTTCTTATAATTATGTTTCAATATTAGTTTTGTTTATTTTGAGGATTTTTAAGGAAAGTTATTTATCAAATGGTCTATGATGAACTTTGGGTAGTACCATGGAACTTTGAAGATTTAAAATTAGTTTCCATTCCTATGGGATTCTTTCTTTTTGAAGAGTTTTTTTATCTTACCCTTTCAATTTTTGGGATAATGTTTAAAGATAGAAGAAATTGATATTTAATCTTTTGTGGATTACGTGACTCTCAAGAAGATGATTCTTGTGCTTTGATGAGACTAAGTAGTTTTGAATGCTCATCGTTTGGAGAAAAGATTAGTTTCGGTAGAAACTTATTAAAGGATGAAACTCTACTTGAAGGTAGGTATATTTCCTTGTGTTTTATTCTATGTAGTAAATTAATTCCTCAAAACTATGAAAATGAATGTAAAACAAAAGCTTTGTTTGTTAACGTTTCCTACTGGGAAATCAAATACCGTTTAACCAATCATAAGTTTGTGATTTTCTTGTGGTTAACTTTCTCCTAATCATGTTTTCTATCACTCTCCCTCAGAACATGACCCTTTGTTTTCTCCTCCATGTCCATGATTTCCTACATGGAATCCTAGTATGGGTTAACTCGGGTGACCTTTTTACTTCCCTTTCTTTCTTTTAAAGTAATAGTTTTACTGACTCCTTTTCTGATGTGGGACTTTCAATGAAATTTCAAAACCCAATTTTAAAAATTGTGAGGATGCAATTTCTTAAGGGGGAAGATTGTAACGACCTGAAATTTTGAATAAATCTTGTTTCCTAATTTTGTGTGTTATTTTATTTTTATACTCAACAAAACTGTTTCATTTGATAACATGAGTATAATTAAAATGAGACTGTTGGGTTTTGACTGTTATATGATCATTGGTCAATATGACCACTGGAAACTAAACGTTTTGATTAATGTCCCTAAATACAAGTGATCTTGGTTAATTAATATATAAAGAAGATTGTATGGCCTCATCCAGTAGTCTCGGGCCAATCAAAGCCCATCTAATAGAACATGGGAAGGAGGTAGCACCACTGGGCTTTTCTCTGGACCAAACCCAAGCCGAACTTCATCGTGTGAAGCTAGAACAAAATCACCTTCGCAAGAAGTTCAAACTGATAGAAATTACTACTCGGGCAATGTTAGCCGAGCCACCCCAAGATTCTATCACCCTAGCACGCCTTACTATTAGGTCCTATGCTGGTGTTATAAGGGGCTATGTAAGGAGACCATAACTACCTTGTGTAATCCTTTGTTATAAATAAAATTGTGTTCTCTTCTTATGGTGAATTTTGTGAATTTTCAAATGTCTGGATAAATATAGTATGCATATTTTTGATGAATTTTAGAAAAAGGATATTTTAAAAATGTTCATTTAAACCTTAAATAATTAAAAATGTGTAATGATTTTCAAAAAATGGTCTTCTACAATTTTGTTCGGTGAGAAATTTAGAATCTAATAAGATCAAATTAATTTTAAATGAATAGTAAATTATGAATAGTGATTTTATGCTTAGGATTAGTAATGTGACCAAATGGATTAGTAATATCACTTAAAGAAAGTATTAATATAATCTAGGCACCTTGATTAAGTAATGTGATTAAATAAAATGGTTAAATAACGGTTTCATAAATTATTAGTCAAGTATTAGTTTTTTTCGGTAGAATAGTGTTTTTTAATTCAAAATTAAATTAAAAATATTTAGAAATTTTTTTTATAAAATGTACTTTATTTTTTAACTCAGAGCATCGATATTATGTTAAGGTAATTTTTGGGGATATTTCTGGAAAAAAAAATGAAATTTCGGTGAATGGTGTATTTATTTAAAAATTAAATTAAAAATATTTAGAAAATTATTTTAATAAAATGGAGTTCATTTTTGAAATCAGAGCATTGATATTTGGTTAAGGTGAAATTTTGGGATTTTTCTGAGAAAGTTGAATTTTTAGTGAATAGTAAAAATACAGTTTTAGGGTTTCGGTATGTTTAATGACATCATAACTGTGTCATGATGATGTCATGAGATATTTTAATGGTTGTCCGACCAAATGTGATGAATTATTGTGTGGGGGACCCATGTTGCCTAACTCCATGGTAAATACCATGGGAGAGCCCATGGTTTTGAGAAAACCACTTGTAAGGTGTCCCTTGGCCATTAATGCCTTGTCCCCTCACATTCCCTATAAATACCCACCTTTTCCTCCTTTATTTTTCACTCCCAACTCTCCCCCAATGAATATCTAGTCTCATTACCTCCCAATTAGTCCTCCCAAGGTGCCCCCATGCCCTCAAGGTCCCAACCTTCGAGTTTTAAGAGTTACGTTTAAGGTAAGGGATCCTACCTCTTTCTTTTCAGGTAATCTCTTTTATGTCGTTTCTTTTGTGCTCCATGCTCTTATTTTGGAGGATGTTCTTTTATATTCCTCTTACTTCCCTTTTCATGTTCATATGATGATAGACCCCCTCTTTCTCTCATCAATTAATTTTATGAAAGATTAAGTGGCGCCGTTAGGCTGCCAAATTTTTAAGGGATTCGTTCACCTTTCTCATTTTTCAAAGTTCTACTTTCATGTCAAGTATTTCAAGTTCATTTTTATTATGTTGGGGTATAATATCTATATCTATCATACTGATATTTTATGTTCATATTATGAGAGACCCTATTTTATCTCATCAATTCATTTTTGTTAAAGTTTAGGTGACGTCGTTAGGCTGCCGAATTTTTAAGGGATTCGTTCACCTTTCTCATTTTTCAAAGTTCTACTTTCATGTTAAGTCTTTAAAGTTCCTTTTTATTATGTTGGGGTATGATCTCTATATCTATCATACTTATCTTTTATTTTCATATGATGAGGGACCCTATTTGATCTTTTCAATTCATTTTTGTTGAATTTTGGGTGACGCCGTTAGGCTGCCAAATTTTTAAGGGATTCTTTCACCTTTCTCATTTTTCAAAGTTCTAATTTCTTGTCAAGTCTTTCGAGTTCCTTTTTATTATGTTGGGGTATGATCTAAATATCTATCATACTGATATTTTTTTTTTCATATGATGAGATACCCTATTTGATCTCGTCAATTCTTTTTTTTTTATGTTTAAGTGACGCTGTTAGGCTGCCGAATTTTCATAAGAGAAATCTTATTTTTGTCTTCCTTTCATGTTCTTCATTTCATATGATATATCTTTCAAATTTCAATACCATGTTCTTAAATCCTTTATATTATGTTCCCCTACTGTTTTATGGATCATTTATGAGTGGTTAACCCAGGTCCCCTCTCTTTTCAATGTTTTCTAAAACCTCGTAACATAGCTGTTATGCTGTAGAATTTCCGTCTCAAAATTTCTCTCTCTTATTCTCAAATTCATTTATTCTATTAAGTGAATACTCAAAGATATTTCTTCTAAAGTTGTATTCACATATATACCAAAATTTTCTATTCTAAATTCTGGTATTTACATACATGAGACCCACATTCCCTTTCCGTGGGTTTAAAGTGACATAAAGATCATGTCTTTAAAGCAGTTTTTAAAACGTTATGATTATGAAATGAAACCCATTTCTTTTGTGCTATATGGGTTGTTTATGAAATGATTGATGATGATATATGTGGCTCACATGATAATAAATACAAATTAATGGTGCGTCCTGATAGCACTCCAATGCATTGGGTAAAGACTTAATCTCTAGAGATGACCATTTTTAACGACGCCTTGGTGAATAACCTTGGTAATTTTTAATGACCCATTGGGGATGGACCTTGGTGAAACAGAAATGATTGTCAATATTAAATTTTGTAGCCACATCTTCAAGTTATGAAATACATTATTTTTATTATGATATGCCTCATGATTTCTTTCTCATGCCTTAAAGTTCTTTTTCATGACATTGTTGATGTATCTCAAGTTCACATGTTAAATGTTTCCCCTTGTTTCCCTTACTGAGCGTTCTTCTCAACCTTTCTTTTGATGCATGTCCCCAGGTTATGAGATGCAGGAATAAACCTAGTATGAACATAAGGATAAGCCTTTCAAGTGTTTAATAAGGATGTTTTATGTTTTCATGTTTTAAGTTCCAGGTTTCCAAGACACTAAACCTTAAAGATCATCGGTTTTGTAAAATGTAATGAAAAGTTATGTTATAAAAAGGCAGGATTCCATATAAGGAGGTTACAAAACCCCCCTCTCCACAACTATTTTAACTATATTAATCTGTTGGTGGAAGTGTTTCAGGTTTATTGGGGAGATATGACCTAGGGGGAGTATTTTTTGAGCTCTAAAATGTTTACATACTGGTTTTTGGGGTTTATTGACAATGGTGGAGAATGGATAAATTCAATAGAGAGTGATCTGTTTTTTTTGATATAGTAAAAATCTAGAACTACAACTATGGGAGAGAAAAGCAAAGAAAAAGAACTCAATTCATGTCATCTCTCTTTTTTTCTATACTGATCACTGCTCACATAGACTTAGAGTGGTGACTGAGTTGTTTGGCCAAGTTGTTTCTTGAAGGTTTGGGTTTTGATTGTGGTTGGCGCATCAATGAATTTATCTGGAGATTTCCAATAAACCCAAAGGTGGAGATTGTTGGAACCAAAGTTGTTCGTTTCTAATAATGGAGTTTAGTTTGTATTTGTTTTCAATATTCACGTGGATGAATAGGGAGATTACAAGGAATGAGGTCATACATTTGATACTAAAAGAAGTATTAAATGTGGTGCAGTTTCCAAGTGTTTTCCAATTTTTTAGGCCTCCAAATCGAGAGTTTGGTAACGTTTTGCAGCAACGGTACGTGGTGAAGGACAGTGGTACGCGGTGAAGGTGAACGGTATGTGTTGAAGGTGTGCGGTACGTAGTGAAGTCATGCAGTATGTGGAATGGTGTGCAGAACCAAAAACAGTTCACAGTAATGGTACGCGGTGAAGGCATGCAGTACGCGGAATGCTGCTGAAAATAGTTTGCAGCGACAGTACAAGGTAAAGACATTCGGTACGCAGGATATTGAAGGTTGGAAGGATTATTGCGGTTCATAAAATAGGAGTGGTATATGGTTAAGCCTAATAGTACATGGATGAAGTTTAGTTTACAGTGAAGATTGTCCCACATTGAAAATTTGGGTAAATCAGATTACTGAAATTTTTAGAGTTATGTGACCATTTAAGGAATAGTAATCCCCTTTGTTAAGTCTTGGTATTGAAGATTAAAATTTCGGGAAGAAATTCGGTGAAGTCCGAAGTGGTACGCAGTGGAGGAGATGGTACACGAAGAGAATCATCCGCATAAGGAAAACAGTATGCGGAAGAGAGTGTGGTTCGCATAGGTAGACCTTGCAGTACGTGGTGGAGCAAGGCATTAGGCAGAGTAGGATGGTACATGAAGGAGTATAGAAGTACATGGAGTAGGGTTGTACACTGAGAAGGTAAGTTCACAGAGGAGCTAGACAGTACGTGGAGGAGCTGGACGGTACGCGAAAACAGCAGCGGTACATGGAAACAACAGTAGTACGGGGAACAACCAAGGAAGCTTGAAAATTGACCAAATCAGTTTGCAAAATTAATTTCCATGACATATAAGTGTATGGGAAAATAAATTACATCTGGGGGTGATTACAGGACTTTAATAGAGCATCCATTTATAGTTGAGGATGCCTGATTTGATGATAACCATTAAGGCAACCGTCAAGTCATTAAACTGAGTGAAGATTCTACCAATGTAGTGAGCAAAGATGAGTCAGTAGAAGTGATCTTAGGGACATAGTTTTTTATCCCCAAAAACTTGTAAAGGTAATGCGCCTGGAATAGAGTGATTGTTCTAAACACTTTTAATCCACAACTTGTAAAGATTTGTGGTTTTGGAATGACCAACACACTGTCAGTGTATGCTCCTTAGATGCAGCCCTTAGTGGTGAACCAAGTAAAGTTTGTGTGTCATTTATTTGCATGTGATTGTTTATTTTCTACACATCCTCTTCAGATAGGTTTATGAGGTTCCTAACAATGTTGGAACAAGATCCATCTGTTTAAAAGAAAAAGTTGACACCCTGATTCACCCCTCCCCTCTCAGGGTTTTCTGGGGTCCTTCATTTGACTAAGTAATCGGACTGAGGAATCATACTGGGATATCATACTGAGTGTTATTACTAAGTCTAGAGAAGTTCTTACCTACTACTGGGTATTAAAGTAAAGAATTATTTTGAAGGTTATTAAATGTGAAAGTTGATAAGGCAACATCGTAATTGGAAGAAATTGGTTAATGTTTCTTAACTTGTTACATAAACTTGTATGATTTAATTTGTGCTAGGAAAATAACATGCATTTTTGTATTATCACAATGTTACACAAGTGTAAGGGTATATCCTACCTATTTATATATACACAAAAGGATTTTTTTTCTAGTGGATTGTGTGGTACTAGATCATTTCCAAACCATACCAAGGACGTAGCTACTCTTGTTGAGTAGTGAACCTTGTAAATTCTTGTATTCCTATGGATGTATGATTGTTTTGTTTTAAAAAAAGTGATAAGTCTTTAATATGAGGTGAAGGTTTTTTCAAAATAAATGAAACTTAAAAGAAAAATATATCATTGATTCATACCTCCACCTTCCAATAATATATTGATCCTGGCTGGGTAATATCATAGACTTCTACACCTGCATTGTAGGTATCATGTGGAGTATTTCATCTATTATTTTATTTTCAAATTCCTCACTTAGTTCATTCTTTTTCTTTTCAATTATAAAAAAAATACATAGATATGATATAGGGATTAATGATTCCAAATCTTGATTCATAGGGTTTTCGCATTATATAGTAGTAATATATATTTCTATAGAATATATGAATATTTATTAACAATAATGACCATAGTAGATAATTTTTTAGATATATGGATTATGAAAATGAACCCCATGTATGTATTCATAACTAAGAATCCCATCCATTCAAACTTGATAATCTCATTTATACTCTCCAACCAATTGAATCTATAATTACATCTCTAAATTTTTCTTCTTTATATTCTATATAGGACATATATTCATCTTTGAATGTTGTATCTGCATGAAAATGTAATGTTAATATATGTGGTGGTGTAACTAGTATGGTAAAGGTAATATTGAAAGGTTATTTTTATTTCTTGGTTGATTCACTGGATTTTCTTGATCAAACCTTATATTTACACTTCATTTTACTCTTATGTAATGTCATAACTCATTTCAGAACTTTTTTCATCAAATGGTAAAGGTTTTTAATTTGAAAAAAATGTCAATGAAATACCCTATATGTCTTTATAAGATTATATGACCATCATATAAAAGTTCCAATAGCATTATTGACCATGGTAACATCCAGATCATCAAGTGAAGTAAGCAACTCAGTGCTCAGCTCATGAGCTACTTCAATCCCCACTCCCATGTGATATTTTGGGAGTTTTTTATTATGTATCATGTCTTCTAAAATATTTTACACTAAACCCCTCGCAACAAGGAGATGTGTGGGTGTTGATAGATATAAATCACATACAACCTCACCTCAAATAATTTTAGTAAGATAAAGTTATCGGATGTTATTTGATTCACATTTAGGTGAAAGAGTATCGAAAAAATTGATTACCTTCGTTAAGGCAAGAGGATGAGAGGAATGAATAGCCTTAAACCTAGTGGGTTCATTTGTATCTTTATATACTGATCATTGTTCCACTATCGGTTCACCCTGATCCTTTCTCATATATTGGTATGCCAAACCAGATTGGACAATAATATCATTCAAAGCATTTATTTTCACATTCATGCCTTTCATCATCTCATATATATCTCCTTAAATCTTTGTCTTCTCAAAATATATTCAAGGTGACACTCCAAAACCTGCACCTCTAATGCTTCCATATTGCTCTGGCAACTTCAAAGCCACTAATATTATTTGTTCTTCAGGTATAGTCTATACTAATTCTTATGTCTAAATCATATAAAAAACATATCAAAATAAATAGATATTTTTACGTAATACTATTATAAATCATCATGAATTAATATTATGTCATTATTATACATAATTCCCATATTGGTTGTTTATTTTCATCAACTATTTTACCCTCATTATTTACACGGGCCTACTTCCATATCACATGATGTGGGATGGAAGTGGATTTGAATTTTGATTCATCAATATAAATATAAATAAAGGAAAATGTGTTTTTTAATATCACATAAAACTTTATTGTATATTTAAAATGCATACTAATTTATACTCAAGTAAATCATACCTCATCCTTACTTTATGGTAGGGTACATGGATTTTGATGCACGCTTCTTATTTTTAACACTTATTTTTTGTTTCATTAATTAAAAAATTTGAATCAATGAGGATAAAATAAATTTTTTCAAATAAAATATTATTTATTATAATTAACCTGAAATTATTCTTCATCATAGAGACTAATGAAATATTTACATGTTTCCTAGGTTATAATGTGTGCATGCATAACTGGCGGGTGGGGGTTTACTTTTCCCTCAGAATCTCTGAGATTATGCTTTATAAGAAGTGTAAAAAAGACTCTATAAGATTTTACAGTGACTATTAAGACATATTTCTTATGGAAATCATCTATAACAAACCAACTCTGCAAGTTATGGTGAAAATTAAATCAATATTTCATTAAATAAAATTTGGTAAAATAAAGAAATTATATCGTAACATTAGCCTAATATCTTCCCATATGGTTTTCTTCAATATAGGCATTACATTGTTCCATTCATATATATAAATTAGCACATGAATATTCATTTTGAGCCCAATGAAAATAATAAATATTGAATTATTGGTGTCAACAGTTTGGTCGTGTTGATTCTAGCTAACCTCAAATTTTATACCTTTTCTTATTACCTTGATAATTTTAGTTAACATGATGATGCTACATAATTATTATTATTTTTTTCATCAATATGTTATTGATACCCTAATAATTCCATATTTTCAGCATCAATCATGTGTTCTTCCTTGAGATTGGTAACATCATCATGTAGAGAATCCATTACATTCATGATTAATCAAAAATTTAATTTATATTGCTTAAATACAATGTAGAATGCATAATATTTTATGGAAAATCATGGTATATTAAAAAAACATTAAACTACTCATTGAATTCACTTTTTTTCTTTAAAGGTTGAATGGATTTGTATCTTCTATAAAGTATCCAAATCCCCTCTTTGTGGTCCCCTCTAATATACTAGACATTGCATATATTGGGATTTCTGTGAAATGGTTATGATCTCTAAATAAAAGGATCATCCTCAATTGAAATTTCATCTAACACTAAAGTTGTTTTGCCTATATTTTTTATGAATAATTATGAGCTTCAAAAAAATATGAATTTAAGAGAAAAAAATATTGACGTTTCTAAAAAACATTGATAAATGTGATGTTTCTAAATAGTGACATTTATAAATGTCACTTATTTAGTGATGTTTATTTACCAAATTTTTAAAGAAAAAATTGGTAAATGAGGGTTTTCTGAATAGATACATCTATAAACATCTCCAATTTAGCTATATTTATAAATTTCACCAATTTAGTGATGTTTTAAAACATCTCTAATTAGCATTTTTTTTTAGTGATTGTCACATGAATTCCCACAGTGAGCCCAACATAACTAATGAGCATTGACTTGTTGGGATCAACAGGTTGGCCATGTTGATTCTATATAACCGAAAATTTTATACCTTTTCTTATTACCTTGATAATTTTATCTAACACTATGATGCTACTTTGTTATTTTTTTTATCAATATGTTATTGATCCTCTAATAATTCCATAGTTTTAGCATCAATCATGTGTTCTTCCTAGGTATTGGTAACATCATCATGTGAGGAATACATTATATTTATGAGTAGTTAAACATTTAATTTATATTACTTAAATTCAGTATAGAACACGTAATATTATAAGGAAAATCATGGTATATTATAAACATATTAAACTAATCATTGAATTGTATTTTTTCTTTAAAGTTTGAAGGGATTTGGATAATTTATTGAGTATCCAAATCCCCTCTTTGTGGTCCCCTATAATGTACAATACATTTTATATATTTGGATTTCCATGAAATGATTGTGATCTATCAATAAAAGGGTCATACTCAATTGAATTTTCATTTAAACCTAAATATTTTTTAGTTAAAAATGGTGAAATTGACCAATTATTATTTTCTTGATCTAAGGCATAAAATACTAGCTTTCAAATTATATAAATTCAATATAGCTGACAATTTTATATATTTAGTACAACTTGTATACAATAGTCTCTTTGCACAACTATTTAACTTCTCAAACAATTTGGGACAATCATGAAGTTCATATTCAATTTCCATATTCATTTCTTCCATTAAATCTATATCATCATTTACACTAGTATTCATATCAAATGATTCATAAATCATAGTATCATCCCAATCAGTATGTACATTAAGTTCCTCCCCATGTTTAGTCCAACATTTATAGCTTCGATCTATTATGTGACAAATCAAATGCTCTTTCAACTCTTCTAGATGAATTTTTCTTGAATAAAAACAACGTAAACATGAACAAAGGATTTGAGAAGGGTTGTATGCATGCTATATTGCAAACTTGATGAACTCTTTAACTCCATCCTCATAATATTTTGTCATATCATTAGAATCCATATATTTTTAATTCATATCCATCTCGTTTTTTTCAATAAATATATATTTTTTACAATAAATAAATAAATACACATAATGTATTCATAATAAAAGGAGAAAGCTATAAATTCTTATAATAAGTGGAACCCAAAATTTGAATGTTATTGGTGATGATTTCTAATAACTTGTCATTTTACACAAGGGTGACATGAAAAGAAACAACATGGGGTAAACATGTGGCTATTGGTTCAGGTTCTTGATTTGATGTTTTGGGGGACAAAAAGGCAGCAATTAAAGGATGGTTTTTGTTACTTTTATGGGTGAGAGTCCAACAAGAGGTAGGATTTGATGTTTATTAATTTATTTACTTGGTATGTTGTGTGTTAGGTTGTGTTTTAGTGAAAGGGTGTTTAAGAACTAAAGTAGATGTTCTTTTTTTAGATGATGAAATAATCAACTTCAACGTAAGTTGAAAAGGTGTCCTAGTGGGATTAATAGAAAACCTCATCTCAAACTAATGATTATAGTATAAGATCAAATGTCTGGGAACACCTAAAAACAAAACTTAGCCTCAGTGGAACCAATAGAGATAATAAACTCTAGAAAAAATGTCAGAATGAAAACTTGGAGTGAGGTTTAAACAAGATGTAAGTAGATATAAATGTTTTGAATGCTGGTCACAATTCCAATCTAAGGAGTGAAGGGAAGTCTAATTGGATATTTAAAAAGAATTCAGGGAGTCCTTATCTCAAACTAATGTTGGTCCCAATTCCAATTTTTTTATATGGATATAAGTATTCCCAGAACTCAATCATATCAAAGTTATCTCAATAATATTACCATTTTTGATTTAATAACTCTCGAGACCTTTATTCCTTCGCACCAAATGAAAATATATTTATTCTTATTTAATAAAAAATACTAAAAAATATTTATTAGTTTAAAATAAAATGATCCAAATAATTCATTTGATGTACTATTTTGGTGCATTTATTGTTTATATAAATAAATCAAATTTAAGTGATTTTCGAATAAAAAATATAGACATTCTCATTACTAGTTTTATTGAATAGATTATATAAAATATGAAATGTTTACCAAATTCTATAAACTCCATTCATGTATATAGAATAAATGTTACTTTTAATCATAAACAAAGAAACTTTTTTCATATAGGATGTAATAATAAAATTTTGTATACATGGAGTAATAAAAACAGGAAGATTATAAAAACAATTTTCAATCTAATTATAGATTTAATTTCCCCACCGATAATATAGAAAATTTTTAATTTATTGTAATCATAAAAAATTATATTTCCATAAAGAAGTTATCTTTTATATATGGGTCCTTATACACTCAAAGACATCAATGTGATGAAAAAAATAGCATCTTAAACCTTGAATTCATATACAAATCATTAGGTATTATAAAAAATAATTATATTATAGATCATTTAATATAATTGAAAACACTTAGAAACATTTAATAGAAATATATAATAATATCTTGGACAAGATCTATTTATTATACTATTAACATGAGTATCATGAACAACCAAATATTACAATAAGGTGCACCTCGGTCTCCTCCTTTAGTTCATTGAGTTTCTAAACTCTTCGTAAATGATTTTATAATGTGGGCTGGTCATGGGATCAAATTATAACTAGAAGCCATCAAAAATAAAGTATTAAAATGGCCCATATATGCAACATGCATGAGGACATAGGGGGATCATGAGCTACAAGTGACTGGTTCATGAATGAGCTTGGCATATGAAGTGTAAGGAGGTGAGACCCGTATGGATGTGGTGAGGCATTGGTGACATAAACATGTTGCGTCAATGCAAGATCGACTAAATAGGAGTAGAAATAATCTCATATCTTAGGTTTTGAGAGGGTTGATTCATTCGAGAAGTGTGAGGGGTAGTGACATTAGAGGCCAACTTTCACAAAATCATTGAACGGCGTGAATAAGTGGGTTCTGTTAGTGTAACACCCTGCCCCTACCTCATTGGATTAAGGAGGCGGTGAGGGTTACTTGGCCTTAAGAGACATTCCCAAGGCTCCAATGGCTGGAAATAAATTTCGAGGGCTTCTAGAAAAAATTGGGGAATGATTTTACCTTAAGATAAAACCAACCACTATATGATGCATGTCAATAAAACACCCAAACATGTATTCCCAAAGACAACCAAGTTTTTCCAAAATACAACCCAAAACTAATACAACTAGACATGTCCACCAACATCAGAGTACAAATAAGAAACTAAACAATAGACACCATGATCCATGACACCACCACAGCTCCATACCAAGCTCCAAGCTCCAAGCTCCACCAAGAGATCACAATGCTCCACAAAAGGAGGGAGTTTCCTTACCTTTGCCCATGTCATGGAACACGACATCTGCAAAGACACCAACGTGCCAAAGTAGGGGGTGAGTACTAAAACTCAGTAGGATTTCCCCAAATTTATTCCCAACACATTCCACTAGGATGAAAATGTTAACACATTTATATAAAATAGTTTATATAAAATAAATCACAAGTGAAACCATTTTCATAAGCCAAACATGCCCTAACCAAGCCATCACACCCAAACCAAGAAACCAAGGGAAAGCCACCCAACATGCCACAAGCCATCTCATCATTTAAAAATAAGCACAACAATTCCATCTTGCAAAGCAATGCATAACAAAACAACCATAACAACCAAACGGTGGAGCTACCGTCCAACCCGTTCACCTATTCACACCAAGCGGCACTTCTCGTACACTTATCCTCGATGGTGGCTCTCCCATCCACTATCCATCCCCTTTTTATAGTGGTACTTCTTGACACTTCCACACAACATGAAAAACAAGACAATGCCAAGCATATAACCTACCAAGGTCACAACCACATGCAATCAACCAATTCCATTGCATATCAATCCACTTCAATAAATAACCCATTAATTGAAAACTATTTTCCATTCCAAACAACATTTAAATAAAATGAACCTTTTATTGAAAACCATTTACATCAATCATTTTTACAAATCAACCATTGCATCCCATTTTAAAATCTCCATTTTAAAATCCACAAGAATAGCATTTCACCATAAAACACCCTTTTCCCAAAAAATCCCCAAATGGATTTCCAACCAATTTCACATAATAAATCACAATTAATTTTCAGCACAATAATTAATTGTAATAAAGAACCACTAGTTCTAACCAAGTGGAGTCAAGAGAGAAGCCACCTACCTTTATGTTTCTCGAGGAATAGACCCACAAGAAACCGCACATCAACACCGAAAAACGCACCACCGAAACCTCTCTAGATCCCTTTCCCTAGCATCCATAAGCCTCAAAATCATCATCCAAGGGAACCACAACCCTAGATCTACACAAAAAAAGTGTAGATCTAGAAAACCAAGAAATATAGGGATGTAGATCTAGAGGAAAACACAATGAAACCAAGAGGAGATACTTACCCGAGAGAAACCACCTTCAATTTGCCAAGAAACCTATTCAAAATGCTTCCAAATCAAGTGGGAAAGCTCCTCCACCCCCTAAGAACTGAAGAACCCGAGTGTGTCATGAGTGGGAGGATGTTTGGAGTGAAATAGGTTAATCCCGAGAAATATCGTAACTTATAACCCTATTTTTAAGTGGTCGGACGGTTAGTCCGCATGGTTTATAAAATCATGCGCTAACAGTGCCCACGCTACTGCCTCAGGAGAAAGGGTCTGCATAGTTTCCTCGCACGGTTTGGAAAACCGTGTGCAGGTTGTGTGAATCCCACTGTCTCCCTTACACAGTTTCTTGGAGAATCCGCACGGTTTCCACTAATTTTTTTCAAACCGTGAACCCCTTTAAAACCCTCCAAAACCATTCCAAACTCTCCAAAATTCTTCCCAAATCATCCCATTCACTTTAAACACATAAAAATGCATAAAAAAGTCTGCATACTTCAAACTGGGGGTACTAAACTCTCCCCACCATTAGACTTTCTATCCTTGGAAAGTAGTGAACCCGCCCTTTGCCAAAAGAGCTCGGGCCACTGCTTGACCTTCTCTTTCTCCCACTCCCAAGTCTCCTCTTGAATCTGACCATGCTGCCACAAAACAAGAACTAAACTGATGCTTTTACCATGCAAGACTTTCTCTTGCCTATCCATAACCTTCACTGGCATGTGCACCAACGAAGCATCTAGTTCTAGCTCAACATGATCCCATCAAATCACATGGTCATGAACTAGCTGATACTTTTTAAACTGTGACACATGAAACACATTGTGCACCACACAGAACCTAGGTGGAAAAGACAACCTATAATCCACCTCACCAACTCTCTCAAGAATCTCAAAAGGTCCAATATACCTTGGAGATAAATTTCCCTACTTTTCAAACTGATTATGTCCCAACCTAGGAGAGATCCTCAAGAAAACATGATCACTCACCTTGAACGACAACAACCATCGATGATGATCTGCATACGATTCTTGAAAACTCTAATCCATCTTTATTCTCTTCCTGATCAAATTGATCTTCTCCGTAGTCTCCTGGACATGGCTTGGTCCAACCATGGAGGATTCACCCATTTCCACCTAACATAGTGGAAAACGACATGGCCACCCATACAACACTTCAAATGGATCCATCTGTATGGGTGCCTAATAACTGTTATTGTATGAAAACTCAACCAACGACAAGTGATCCTTCCATGAGCCACCAAAATCCATGACACAATCCTGCAACATATCCTCCAGAGTTTGTATCGTCCTTACAGATTGACCATACGTCTGAGGGTGATACGTTGTGCTCATAGTCAACTGTGTCCCAAGGTCTTGCTGTAAGGATTTCCAGAAACGAGATGTAAACCTTGGATCTCTATCTGATACAATCGAAACTGGAACACCATGCCTATTTACCACCTCCCAAATATAGATTTTGGATAGATCCTCCATCGTATGAGATTCATGAATCGGGATGAAATGGGCCAACTTCGTTAGTCGATCCACTATCACCCAAATGGCATCATGCTTTCTGACCGTTCTTGGGATACCTGTGACAAAATCCATCACTATCTGCTCCTACTTCCAAACAGGGATTTGTAAGGACTGCAACATTCTTGTTTGCCTCTGATGCTCTACCTTGACCTGCTGACAAGTTAATCATCTTGAAACAAACTCAGCCACTCTTCTTTTCATACCATCCCACCAGAACTATGCTTTAAATGCATTATACATTTTATAAATTCCAGGATGAACATCCCACCTGTAATGATGATACGCCCTGAGAAGATCCTTCTGACAAGAAACTGGTACAACCATCCAATTCCCAAAACACAAAACTGAATCTCCATTCAGTTTCCAACCCTCAATGGTCTTCCCACCGTTGAGTCTCGACCCGATGGTCACACACTCAGAATCTAATATCTGTGCCTCTATAACCAAGACAACCAAGTTAGGAATCAATAAAACTGGAAAGAAGATCGCTCTATCGCCCTGGTCCTCACATTCCAACCGCATATCATCTATAACCGACATCAACTACCACTGGTTCGATTCCTGTTTCACCATCTGAGAATATGATTTTCTTCTTAATTCATCCGCCACCAAATTTCCCTTACCTTGTGTGTACATTAAGTCAAAATCAAACATTTGGAGATATTCCATCCATCTCCTTTTCCTCAAGTTCAAATCCCTTTGTGAGAAAATATGCTTCAAGCTCTTATGGTCTGTATATACCGTGAATTTCTCACTGAAGAGATAATGACGCCACACTTTCAAAGCATGGACCACTACTGCCAACTCCAAATCATGATTTGGGTAGTTCTTTTCATGCACCCTCAACTACCCTGATCCATATGCAACCACATGATTCCCTTGCATGATAACGCACCCCAACCCTGATCCTAATGCATCTCAATACACCACGTACCCTTTCCCTGGTTCTGGAAAAACCAAGATTGGTGTTGATGTAAGATGGCCCTTTATCTTTTCAAAACACTACTAACATTGTTCATTCCACTAGAATTGAACATTCTTCCTTGTCAAAGATGTCATCGATGAAGACAAACATGAAAAATTACGAACAAAACGCTGATAATACCCAGCTAGACCAAGGAAAATTCGTATCTCAAACACATTCTTTGGAGGTTTCCATGAGATAACAGCCTCTCTCTTTACTAGATCCACTAAAACACTCCTTTCAGAAATCACATGGACAATAAAATGAACTTCTTGTATCCAAAAGTCACACTTTCACAATTTGGCATACAACCGATGATCCCTGAAGATCCCCAGCACTATCACCAAGTGCTGCTCATGTTCCACCCTTGTCTTTGAATACACCAGAATATCATCTACAAACACCACCACAAATGAATCTAGATATCTCTGAAATACCTGATTCATCAATGTCATGAACATCATTGGCACAGTCGTTAGACCAAAGGGAATAACCACATATTCATAATGTCCATATCTACTTTTGAAAGCTATTTTTGAAATATAGTCCTTCCTCACCCGCAATTAATGATATCCCGACCCCAGGTCAATCATGGAGAACCACTGGGCTCCCCTTAATAGGTCAAACAAATCATCAATTCATGGAAGTGGATATCTTTTCTTTATCGTAACTTGGTTAAGTCTATGATAATCAGCATAGAGCCTCAAATTTCCATCTACCTTTTTTCACAAACAACACCGGCGCTACCGACAGAGACATGCTAGGTCAGATAAACCCTTTGTTTTCTAACTCTTACAACAGGAATTTCAATTCCTGCAATTCAGTAGGTGCCATCCGGTAAGACGGAAGTGAGATAGGACTGGTCCCTGGAAGGAGATCAATCGTAAACTCCACTTCTCTTATGGTCGGTAATCCAGAGAATTCTTCAGGAAAAACATCCATGAACTGATCTACCACTGCCGGAAGAACACTCTGTTCAACACCCTCTACCGATTCCAACGACAATACCAGCAACTGATACGAGAACGTACCCACTGCTGGTGACAACAAACCTATTGCACCCTGCCTTTCATGCCTCTCTCCTCTAAAGAGATGTCTAAGACCATCGTGTGTCGTAAAAGCCATTGTTCACGCATCATAATCAATGTGAGCCTTAAACACCACCAGCCAATCCATTCCCAGGATTACATCATATCCATCCATCTCAATCACTGAGAAATTCCACACTAGCTCAAACTCACCCAAAATGATACAAAATTCTCTATACAGGAAGGCTCGGCACTCTCTTTGACCTAGAAGAGTTTTTTAAAATCGAGGGCATCATTTCTACCCTTAAACCCAGCAAATCAACCACACGTGCAGAAATAAAATAGTGTGAAGCACCCGTATCAAACAGCACTTTCATCAAGGTAGAATTGAAAAAAATAATACCTCGCACCGTGGATGGTCCCAACTAATCATCCACCATAACCTGCTCAGCTCTAAACAATGCCTTTTTTGCCACACTCTGCTCTTTACTACTTTGCTGAGGTGTCGTGATATTCCGAGAATCACCATGACCTAGTTTACCCTACTGCCGAGGGTTATTTTGTTGTCCTCGTCTCGTCAAAGCATACGATGTTTTCGATCGCTAAGGATTTTCACACACACCTGACCTTGGAACATTTCGACAGTAATGTTGCAGATGCCCCATCTTCTTATAATTATGACATGCTTGAGGTTGTGTCGTACAATCTCGCTTGATGTGGCTCGTTGAACCACACTGAAAACATCCCGGCTTGCTCTGAGGCTTTAGAGGAAGATTCACTGATCCTATTGTTGGATTATATGTCATACTCCCACCCTGGGAATAAGTATCCCTCCTCCGCTTGAACCCAGCGTTAGAGTTATCACTATTTCCCATGGGTACCACCATGCTTCCTCCACCCGGAGTGCCCAACAGATCCCGCTCAGCCACTGAGGCTCTATTCACCATCTCTATGTAATCATCTATACATAGCACCTCTAAATTTGAATGGATTTCTTACCTTAAACCTAATTCAAAGATCCTCACCTTCAACAATGTGCTACCTGCCACCTCGGGTGAAAACCTCACTAAGTTCATAAACTTAGCTGCATACTCCGTTACAGACATAAGCTCTTGCTTCAAACTGAAGAAATCAGTCATACACTGAATTATGAACGTATGTGGGTAGAATTGTTTATTAAACAATTCTTCAAATCCTTCCCACATCATACCCTGGTTCATCCCCACTTGGACTACCAACTCCCACCACTGAAGGGCAAGATCTTCCAACATATATGTGGCCAACTTCACATTAAACTCTACCGGTGTTCCCAATAACTCTAAGATCTTGTTCATTCTATTCAACCACTCTTCTGCCCTCTCTATCTCTAAATCACCCTTGAAGATGGGTGGATTCTGCTTTTGAAACTAAACTGCATGATCCACATGCCTTGGTTCATCCATTTTATTTCCACTTTCCACAACTTGGAATGCTTGCACTATGCTTTGCACTAGCTGCTGGTTCACCTAAGCCTCAGGTGCTACCACATTCTCAGCAGCCTCCTCCGGTTGGTCTCTATGATGCCTACCTAGTGCCATTTCTATAAATAGAAAACAAACAACCATGAGTCTCACTTCTGTAGACATCACAAAATCCCATTTCAAATCACATTACACAACACTATCGCACAAGTCTTTCCACAAGTTCACATTTTCAATGTTTCACCATTTTGAAAACCAAACCATTTTCAAAATACCAATTTATTCACATTACAATTTCACACATTCATATCACATCATAAATCATTATACCACAATTAAATATGTATCCTATAGGGAAGTCATTTCTAACATGCATTCCATACTCATATCATTGGCTACACCCATGATAATGATATTTCCAATGCCTATAAGTGTCTCCAAACCACTTATGTACCCAACTCCCTTGTAACTTGAATTTCAGCATAAAAGGGTTAGTTACATCCTTTTATGCTATACATTACAAGTTATGACATTCCTAAGCCTTGCAACCATCCCAACTCAAGGAATATATCACAACGAATGTCAAATCCAAAACCATGGCGCCAAAGTGACCGAACAATTGCTCTCACTTGAAAGCTAAGGACTGAACAAACTGATACCACGTGTAACACCCCGCCCCTACCTCATTGTCTTGAGGAGGCGGTGAGGGTTACTTGGCCTTAAGGAATGTTCCCAAGGTTCCAAAGGCTGGAAATAAATGCAGAGGTCTTATAGAAAAAATTGGGGAATGATTTTCCCTTAAGATAAAACCAACCACTATATGATGCATGTCAATAAAACACCCAAACATGTATTCCCAAAGACAACCAAGTTGTTACACAATAAAACCCAAAACCAATACAACTACACATTTCCACCGACATCAGAGTGTAAAGAATAAACTAAACAATAGACACCACGAGCCATGACACCACCACAGCTCCATACCAAGCTCCAATCTCCAAGCTCCACCAAGAGATCACACTGCTCCACTAAAGGAGGGTGATGCCTTACCTTTTCCCACGTCACGGAACACGACATATGCAATGATACCAACATGCCAAAGTAGGGGGTGAGTACTAAAACTCAGTAGGATTTCCCCAAATTACTTCCCTACACACTCCACTAGGATAAAACTATTAGCACATTTATATAAAATAGTTTATATAAAATAAATCACAAGTGCAACCATTTTCATAAGCCAAACATGACCTTACCAATCCATCACACCCAAACCAAGAAACCAAGGGAAAGACACCCAAAATGCCACAAGTCATCTCATTATTTAAAAATTAGCACAACAATTCCATCTTGCAAAGAAATGCACAACAAAACAACCATAACAACCAAACGGTGGAGCTACCATCCAACATGTTCACCCATTCACACCAAGTGGCACTTCCCATCCACTTATCCTCGATGGTGGCCCTTCCGTACACTATCTGTCCCCTTTTTATAGTGGTACTTCTCACCACTTCCACACAACATGCAAAACAAGCCAATTCCAAGAATATAACCCACCAAGGTCACAACCACATGCAATCAACCAATTCCATTGCATATCAATCCACTTCAATAAATCACCCATTAATTGAAAACCATTTTCCATGAAAAAAAACATTTCAATAAAACAACCCTTTTATTGAAAACCATCTCCATCAATCATTTTCAAAAATCAACCATAGCATCCCATTTTAAAATCTCCATTTTGAAATCCACAAGAATATCATTTCACTATAAAACACCCTTTTCCCAAAAAAATCCCCAAATGGATTTCCAACCAATTTTGCATAACAAATCACATTTAATTTTCAGCACAACAATTAATTGTAACAAAGAACCACTTGTTCTAACCAAGTGGAGTTGAGAGATAAGCCACCTACCTTTAGGGTTCTCGAGGAATCGACCCAAAAGAAACTGCACCTCAACACCGGAAAATGCACCACTGAAACCTCTCTAGATCCCTTTCCCTAGCATCCATAAGCCTCAAAATCATCATCCAAGGCAACCACAACCCTAGATATATACACAAAAAGTGTAGATCTAGAAAACCAAGAAAAATAGGGATGTAGATCTAGAGGAAAACACAAGGAAACCAAGAGGAGAGACTTACCCGAGAGAAACCACCTTCAACCCGCCAAGAAACCTCTTCAAAACGCTTCCAAATCGAGTTGGAAAGCACCTCCACCCCCTGAAATCCAAAGAACCTGAGTGAGTCACGATTGGGAGGAAGTTTAGAGTGAAATAGGTTAAGCCTGAGGGAGCCTAGAACTTATAACCCTATTTTTAAGTGGTCGCACGGTTAGTCTGCATGGTTTGGAAAACCATGCGCTAACTGTGCGCATGCTATTGCCTTGGGAGCAAGGGTCCGCACGGGTTCCTTGCACGGTTTGGAAAACCGTGTGTAGGCCGTGCAAATATTACTATCTCCCTTACACGGTTCCCTGGAGAATCCACACGGTTTCCACTAACCGTGCTCAAACCGTGCATCCCTTTAAAAACCTCCAAACTCATCCAAAACCATTCCAAACTCTCCCAACCTCTTCCCAACTCATCCCATGCACTTTAAACACATAAAAATACATAAAAAAGGCCAAATACATCAAACTGGGGGTACTACAGTTAGGGTTGATTTTATAATATCAGGTAGGGTTTTATCTTCACTTTTTTGGAAAGCGCTGATAAAAACTGTTTAAAATAAACAAAAAAATATATTAAATAAATATATATTAAAAATGAGTATATTTAAAAAAAATAACATTATTAATGAAAATATAATATTAAAATCATGAATGTTAAAAATGAGTGAAATTGAATAATTAAAAATGAATAAAATTCAAAAATATTAAAAAATGGATAAGTTTTATTAATTATAAGGATTTTTTAAAAAATAAAAAATGAATATATATTAAAAAAAATAAAGGCATATTAAAAACATTAAATTTTAATGAATAAATATGTATAACTAAATATTTAAAATGAGTAAATTACAAAACAAGTAAAAAATAATAATTAACACTGTGAGTAAATAAATAATACTAAATGAATGACTGTTAAAAGAAGTAAAATTTAATAATAAAAAAATCAATAGATTTTTTGAATATTAAAAAAATGAACAAGTTTTATCAAATATATAGATTATTCATGAATAATTATGTATAAAAAATATAAAAAATGAATAAATTTCAAAAATACTAAATGAATAAATATTAAAATTGAATAAATTATAAAAAATGTAAAAACACTTAACATTATTAATAAATAAATAATATTAAATGAATTAATGTTAAAAATGAGTGAAATTTAATTAAAAATTAATATATAGAAAAAATATTAAAATAATGAATAAGAGTTATTGATTATGTAAAATTTTAAAAAATTAAAAAACTATACTTTTTTTGAGAAAAGACAGATATCATTAATGATGAAGATCAGCAAACGTACATCAATGATATTAAAAATAATAATTAATATTATTAATGAATAAATGATATTAAAAAGTAATAAATTTGAAAAATATTAAAAGTAAGAAATGATTTATTTTGGATGAAAATATAAAATATGAATAAAAAGTACTGATTAAAGACAAAATATATATTGTGTGCAATTGGGAACTTAACTAAGTAGTAAAGGCTCCTGATAATAATTCATTATACCTAGGTTTAAATCTAGGTGGGAGAGAATTTCTACAGGTAGACAGTGATGTAGGCATGACACAGTCAGGCGGTAACGTAGGCATGATGCAGGCCTGATGATGTAGGTAATATGATGCATTCATGATGTTGTACCGGTCCTTTGGGCTAGTTTTTGGGCCTTTGGGGCATATAATTGGCTTCATGCGCACTGTACCTTTGATTCATGTACTTAATAAATAAGGCATGATGGGTGGGTTATCCCTTAGGGGGGTTATGACATGTCTTTTCGGGCTGTGTGTATGGTGTGTGTGTGTTTAATGTAATTGTACTCTCAAGCGCCTAATATATATATATATATATATATTATGTTAATAAATAAAATTTTGAAATGAATATTAAAAATTGGATAAATTATAGAAATATTATGTTTGTATGTGTGTTTCTATATTAATTACTTATGTGTGTGTGTGAAATTAAGGTAACACAAGTTTGATATATGTAAATTATAACTGTATTAAATACATATTAAATTTTAATCAATTAATATAAATAAATATTAAAAATTAATAAAATTATAAAAATATTAAACAAATAAAAAATAAACATGAATAAATATAATATATATATATTAATTAGAAAGTAATAAATAGTTTATGTTAAATATGAATATAAAAATTAAAAAAACATAAAAATCAAAAATATAATATATTAAATATTAAATATTAATGAATAAATTTATAAAATTATAATAGTAAAAATTTTCTATTTGTGTATATGTTTGTCTCTATAAAATTGAATTAATTTCGTATATGTACGTGTGAAATTATTACATGACATATTATCTGTAACATATTTAGTCAATTTTTTTAATTAATAATTAAATATTTATTATTTTATTTATATTTTAAATTAAGAAAATAAATTTCATTAATAAAACAAAATGTTATTAAATGTCTATTCATAATAATTAGTCAATATTTTTAATTAATAATAATTTTTAATTAAATTATAAACCATTTTTTACTAAATATATGACATATGAATATGATTTATAACCCATTATTGTTATATAAATAATATTTAATGTAACACCCCGACCCCAGTTACCCAGAGCCGGTGAATTATTTTAATGCATTGGCATGATTACAAGGAATCAAGTCCCGAAGGACCGACCAGTTTAGCAGTCTTGGAAAATAGATTACAAACATGAATGATACATTACACTTTCTAACATAAAACATAGCATAAATAATCCTTTGAGAATGCCCTTATTCCCCATGCTTAACCCTTCATATCAATCATAATACAGTTCTTGGAATCCGGATAAAATAAAACATAAGAAAGGGGTGAGCTCAGATGATTATTAAGGGTAAATAATTCAGCGGAATCTATAAACTTTTAAGGAAAGATATATAATAAAAATAACATCCTTTTAAAACATAATATTGAACATAATATGGAAAAAATAATTAAAACATTACCATATAAACATTCATATGGATATTCTACTAGTCGAATAATCACATGTAATAACTAATTTTATAACGAGGGAATGCATAAGGTGAAACATAATAACTACTACGTCAAGGCCTTGTGCCAAGACCATTCAAAAATATTCTGGAAAGGCCTTGTTTCAAGACACTAGTTTGTATCATGATACCTGCTGATGCATCGAGGGTCTATAGTAGGCCCCTCCTGTCACTTACTAAGTCCAATGTATTCCTCATATGAAAAGGGTGAAACATAACATAAACATTCATATTAAAACTTGCATATGAAATGTTAATAATTTAACCATAATCCATAATGGTATAAAAATAGCACATCAACAGTCAAACATATCATAACTCATTCAATACAATATAGAAGATTTTATTATAATAAATCAACCTCAATCAAGAATAATATCCAATAAAGGATGTTGACATAGTTGAAAATGATCAATAAAACTCTCTAAGAGAAATATCCCTTTTTATGAATCATATAAAGTCACACAATTTATAAAGGAAGTCATTTAAAATATATTTTTGAATAAAATTTTCCCATACCACTTTTAAATTTTTGAAAGTAATTAACATTTTAAAACAATCATGTCCATATAAATAAATCCTAAAAATCATTTTGAAAATATGGAAATTAATTAAATAGATTTAGAAAAATAAATCATTAAAACATTTAAAATTATTATCTAGTTAAATATACCCTTCTATAAAACCTTAAAATATTATTTTTTAAAAACAATTTATGAAACATGGACACGGATGATAAATATGTCCTAATAAATACTTACACATAAACAATCTCGGATAATAATGGGATTGGGGAATTTACCCTTACCTTAGATCTGATACTCTCCATCCGTGTCTGAAACTCCTATATGATGTTTTTAAACATATTATTAAATTATATAATAATCATAATAATATTTATGATATCATATATTATTCTTTTATGGCTTTATATTACCCATTTATTAACAATTCCAAATTAATGCAACATTTCAGGTAATATCGCTTTGTTTATCGTACGTGTTTTAACTTGTTATTCTTGATTACTTAGATCATGATTTAATTACACTTCTACAATTTAGAACATTATTGATATATCATATATATACATAATATAAATATTTATAATAGATATATGTGTGAAATGGAAAGACCATTCATGGAGACGATAGTCCATGCGTATGCATGAACGTTGTTTCTATTTTCTTATCGTATAGTATTGAAGTAAGTAAAGGACATATATTTATATAAATAAATATATATTATTCTAGTAGAAATATTATTTCATATATCTCATACATAATAAATATATATATTTTTATAAAAATTCTTGAATGGTGATTGTTGAAGATGAATCTCATCACATTGTGGAGACGGTAAGCCGTACGTACGCACGAGTGACAATATCATTCTATTGGTGGTGAAATGGTATTTAATTGGATGGTATATTATATATAATGAATAATTACCATGTTATATTCATTATTTAAATTTATTATACTCATTATTATACCCATCCAAATAATGTAGTGTTGAATAACAAACTACACCACGGCGTGGAGACGGAAATTCGTACATACGCACGCAAGGTGAATTTGTCATTCATAGGATGGATAGAATAATGAATATGTTTGTACCATATTTATAATAACAACTAATCATTTATAAGTTTATTGATTTATTATTTTATTATGGTAACAACAAATAAATATAAAGCAGAAGAAGAAAAGAACTTTGAAAGTGGTGATAAAATAATTACCTCTTCTTCGAGTGTTTCCTTTTGATTTGAATAAAAGGGATTCTTAGGTTGGATTTCTGCTAAAGTTAAGTCCTTTAGGTTAAATTGAGTATATTTGAGGGGATATTTTATTAGTTTTTGTCCTATCAAAATGGATTTGGAGGTGTGAATGAAAAATAAAGGGAAGTTCCCTTTTATAAGAGAGGTGAGGGGTAATTTAGGAAAAAAGTTGAAATATTAATTTATTATAAAATATTTTTAGGTTTATAATATCTCCAAATTGATTTATTTATAGGATAGGATGATAATGGGTATAAATACTCTCAAAAAATAGGTTTTAGACATATTTAGGTCATCAAATTAACGTTATCTTTTATATTTAACCTAAAGTTCAATAGTTTAACTCTTACCATGTCTTCTTGTATTTTTATACTATAAGGTTCATATAGTTACAATAAGTTTCTAAAAAAACTAAAGTGGATAATTTATAAAATTTTAATACTATAAAGTTAGTTGGAAGAACCTTAGATTTTTATTAATTTTATATTATTTAATAAAATTGTATTTATTTTAAAATATCATTTATGTCAATTTTACTACTATTTAATACTTGATTTTTTAAAAAATTATAAATACTTTATTACTTAAAGTAAATACATTTAATAAATTATAACATTTCATATTCACCCATAAAATTATTTTTTGGCATCAAAAGTTTCAAATCACATTTATTTTAATATTCATAATATCATTTATTTTAATATTTCATTAATAAGGCAACCAATGCATCATCATTGTATCATAAATAAACTTAATTATTTCATGTATAAAAATTATGAATAAAATACCATGATGTAGGAAATTTTTTTATATTTATAATTAATATTTATAGTCAAATTTTTCTTATGTAAAACCCTATATTAAAAATGGTTTAGTTATTAATATTTGAATTTGACACTTTTAACTCTTCTTTAAATAAAATATAATAAATGTCCTAATCTAACCCAAGTGGATTAAAAGTGATCATATTTTTTTCATAAGGTTGATTTTTGTCTAAATACACTTATCCAATATAATTAGGACAAGTTTTATGGTAAATTTATATTATTATAATATTATTTTTACCTTTAATTACCTTATTTACTTTTAACTATGGTAAATAAAATTCAAAATTTACTATTTACAAAAAATTATTTTGATCCTATTGAATCATATTTTACATAATTAATAAAACCATGTATGTAGAATTTTCAAAATTCAATTCATAGAAGAACTAAAATTATGTTTTATTCTAATTTGCAAATGTGCCTAGAAGGTGGGTAAATGTGCCTAGAAGGTGGGTAAAAAGATGTTAAAAAGGTTCAATGAATTTTTATATATAATTCTATTATAAAATAACTCAAATGACTTAAATTGTACTAATATATGTATTATGTAAATATTTTGACTTTAAGATAAATTTTAATTAAAAATAATTATTTAAATGAAAAAGTCAGTTTTTATGTACTATGCGGTATTTTTCATTATTCATCAAAAATTGAATGTTTTCAGAAAAATACCAAAAAATCACCCTAATATAATTTTTATATTATGAATTCAAAAATTAAGTCTATTTTACCAAATTAAATTTTTAGGATTGTATAAAATTAATTTTATTGTTGTTCACATAAGGACATAAAAAGTAGTTCTTTTAAGAAAATAGTTTTTCAAAATATATACCTATTTTAACAAAACATATAAATTTCATTATAAATATGTTTTATTTATGTTAAAACATTATAAATAACATTTAAAATTTATTTTTTACTATTAATGTTACAATATTTAATTGATAAATAAATATATTGTTTAAATAATTATAATACTAATGTGTTGTTTCATAGATACTCAATCTTGTGTATAACGCAAGTCAAGTCAATGTTGCGTGCAATATAAGGTATTAAATTACTTTAAAGAGATAGAGTACTATGAAATATTAGGGTGTTACATTTAATAAATTTATATATATATATATATATCAATATATATTTCAATATGAAATATTTTTTATAATTTATAATTTTTATTTTATATTCCATTTTTAGTTAAATATCTTATATATAAAATGTAAGTGTGTATCTAGTCATATATAAAACCTATTTAAAAATATATATGATTTTTTTCAATATACATATGTTAAATTTTTATCAATATAAATATATTTATATATTAATATATATTTTTTACTATAATAAAAACTGTAACAGTTATAGTAGCAGCAAAACTATTCATCCAACTTGAGACTATGGACCACAGATTTAGGCCTTTGAGCATCAAGGCCTTCGGGAAACCTTGGACCTTCGGGCCACCTTGTACCTTTGGTCCATGGTCTTTCAAGCCACAAGGACCAAGAATCATCCTAGACAGGCCACACAGGAGTAGGCCCCATAATAGGATTCGAGAGAAAGTAACAGTCACCAAAGCATGACTAATTGGATTGGATGAATGATAGGGTATGGCCATCGCCATCGGTAATAGTCACTGTGCATATCTACATAGGGAAATTCTAGATGATTAGAAATGTGATATGGGAAGCTAGTAATTAAATGATGTAGGGGAGGAGCATTTCTAGAGTGATTGGTTGGGCCTTTCGGGTCATGTATTAGGCCTTTGCCTCTAGGCCTTCGGGTCATGTACTTGGTCTTGTTCCACTAGGCCTATGGGTCTTGTAATGGTTCCCCATCTACCCAATTTAAAAGGGGTATTATCCAAAAATAAAAACTACTACAGATATTCCCTTTAACAGTGAAAACAATGGATTTTAACAGCACTAAAAAAGTGTTGTTATCCTTAGCGTTGTTAAAGGGGGCCCCTTTATCAATTGTAAAAAAGAACTGATAAAGGGGGTACTTTATTGGCACTAAGAATCACTAATAAAGTCCACACTTTATCAGTTCTAGTTTAATGCTGATAAATTCCACCCTTTATCAGTGCTATTTAAAGCACTGATAAAGGCCCCACCTGTTGCAGTGTGTTGTTTGTATAACAATACACTGCAGCAACCTGTAAGCTATACACAAAATATATATTTAATAGATTTAAATTTTACATCAAGAATAAAAAAACACTACTATATACATTTCAAACAATGTTTTGTATAATTACATTTATAATTACTATCCACAAACATTTAAAAACATTAATGTTTCATCATCTTTGGCACCCGTGATCCCCTCTCAAAAAGGTCCACCCATGGTATCTGTTACTGAACAAATCATCTCAAATTGAGAAAAATAATCCACCTATATAAGAAAAAAAATATTATGTTAGTAATATTATAAATAAATAAATTAAACATTAATATGAAAGAATACATTAAAATGTAAAATTTAAATAAAAAACACATTAGGAGTTATACCGGTCACATCATGCATTGTATTGAGGTTTGGTTATTTCCAACATGTAAAAAATGAGTTATGATTCACTTTCCTAATGTATCAAAATAATTGTAATGTGTTTTCTCAGTTTTGAGTATGTCAATTATTCTTTTTAATGGAATTAATGTCAATTTTAAATAAACACACATTTGGAGTTATACCAGTCATACCATGCATGGTATTGAGGTGAGGCTAGTTTCTAAATGTCACAAATTACTTATGGATGATTTTCCTAAAGTATCAAAACAATCTGATTTTTTTTGCTTAGTTTTTAGTATGTCACTTTTTTTAATAAAATTTCATTTCAAATAAGAAACATGCACTTTGAGTCATATTGATTACATCGTGTTTTGATTTTACATGAGACTACTTCCTGTGCATAAAAAATGAATTATGAATTATTGTCCTCAATTATAAAGATAATCATATCACATTTTCTTTTTTTAGTGAGTGACACACATTTTGAACTAAAATATCAATTTTAAATTGATAACATGCACTTTGAGTCATATTGGTCACACCATGTGTCGGATTAAGGTTTGGGTAATTCCTACACATCACAAATGACTAGTGGATAATTTTTTTTAAAGTATTAAAATAATATGAATGTGCTTGATCAATTTTGAGTAGGTCACTTGTTCTTTTTGCGAAAATTAATGTCAATTTTAAATAAAAATATACACTTTGAGTCATACCAGTCACACCGGGCCTTGGATTGAGGTTTAGCTAATTCCTACACATCTCAAATGACTTTTAGATCATTTACCTAATGTATCAAAATGATCCTAATGCATTTTCTCGGTTTTGAATAGGTAAATTGTCATTTTTACTAAAATTGATGTAAATTTTAAATAAAAAGACATATTTAGAGTCATACCCGTCACACCGTGCATCATGTTGAGGTGTGGCCTATTTCTACACATCTCAAATGAATAATGGATCATTTACCTAAAGTATCAAAATAATGTGAATGACTTTTCTTAGTTTTGAGTAGGTTGGTTGTCCTTTCTTTTGAAATTAATGTCATTTTTAAATAAAAATATTCACTTGAAGTCATACCAGTCACACCTTACATCGGATTGAGGAAAGAATGATTCCTATGCATAAAAAATGACTCATGGATTGTTTTACTAAAGTATAAAAACAATCCTAATGCATTTTATTAGTTTTCAATATGTCACTTATTCCTTTTGCTAATATTAATGTCAATTTAAAAAAATAAAGATACACCTAGAGTCATATCAGTTGCACCATGCATCGGATTATGGTTTAGGTTATTCCTACACATCACAAATGACTCATGGATCATCACTCGTTCTTTTTTCTAAAATTAATGTCAGTTTTAAATAAAAATACACACTTAGAGTCAAACCAATCACACTTTGTGTCGGATTGAGGTGTGGATGATTCCTACACATCTAAAATTAATTATAGATCATTTACCTAAGGTATGAAAACAATTTGAATGTGTTTTCTCAGTTTTCAGTAGGTTGGTTGTCATTTTCACTAAAATTGATGTCAATTTTAAATAAAAAGATGCACTTAGAGTCATACCAATCACACCATAAATCGGATTGAGGTTAGGGTTATTTTTACACATCAAAAATGACTCATGGATCATTTTACTAAAGTATTAAAACAATATGAATTTTTTTGCTCAGTTTTCAATATGTTACTTATTCCTTTTTCTAAAATTAATGTCAAATTAAAATAAAAAAATACATTTGGAGTCATATCAGTCACATCGTGTGTCAGATTGAGGTGAGGGTGATTCCTACTTGTCAAAGATGACTCATGGATTATTTTCCTAAAGTATAAAAACAATATTAAGGTTCTTTATTGGTTTTGAGTAGGTCACATGTTCTTTTTGTTAAAATTAATGTCAATTTTAAATAAAAAGACGCACTTGGAGTCATACCGGTCACACCGTTCATTGGATTGAGGTTAATATAATTCCTAAGCATATAAAATGACATATATATCCTTTACGTAAATTATCAAAGCAATCCTAATAAATTTTATCAGTTTTGAGTAGTTCAGTTTTCCTTTTTACTAAAATTGATGTCAATTTTAAATAAAGGCACGCTTAGAGCCATATTGGTCACACTATGCATCAAATTAAGGTGATAATGATTCATACACATATAAAATGACTTATGGATCATTTTCATAAATTATCAAAGCAATATGAATGTGTTTTTTCAATTTTGAGTAGGTCAGTTTTCCTTTTTACTAAAATTGATGTCAATTTTAAATAAAAAGATGCACTTGGAGTCATATCAATCACATTGTACATCGGATTGAGGTGAGGGTGAATCTTAAATGTCAAAAATTAATCATGGAACATTTTCTTAATGTATCAAAACAATCCTAATATGTTTTCTTGGGTTTCAGTATGTCACTTGTTCCTTTTTCTAAAATTAATGTTAATTTAAAATAATAAAACACACTTGGAGTCATATCGATCACACCATGCATTGGATTGAGGTTTGGGTAATTTTTACACATCACAAATGACTCATGGATTGTTTTACTAAAGTATAAAAGTAATCTGAAATGGGTTTTATTGGTTTTGAGTAGGTCACTTGTTTTTTTCTAAAATTAATGTAAATTTTAAATAAAAAAGTCATACATGGAGTCATACCAATCATACTACGCATCAAATTGAGGTGTTAGTGATTCATATACATATTAAATGACTTATAGATCATTTCCCTAAATTATAAAAAAATTAATGTGTTTACTCGATTTTGAGTAGGTCAGTTTTCCTTTTTACTTTATGTCAATTTTAAAGAAAAAGATTTACTGGGTTTCATACCGGTCACACCATGCATCAGATTTAGGTGAGGGTGATTCCTACACATCAAAAATGACTCATGTATCATTTTACTAAAGTATCAAAACAATATTAATGTATTGTCTCTATTTTCAATATGTCAGTTGTTCCTTTTACTAAAATTAATGTTAATTTAAAATAAAAAATACACTTGGAGTCATATCGGTCACACCGTGTGTCGGATTGAAATGAGGTAAATTCCTACATGTCAAAAATGACTCATGGATCATTTTACTAAAGTATCAAAATAATATGAATGCATTTGATCAGTTTTGAGTAGGTTACATGTTCTTTTTGCTAAAATTAATGTCAATTTTAAATAAAAAATATGTACTTGGAATCATAACGGTCACACCATGCATCAGATTGAGGTGAAAATGATTCCTATACATCTCAAATTACTTATAGATTATTTAAATAAAGTATAAAAATAATCTAAATGTATATTATTGGTTTTGAGTAGGTCATTTATCCTTTTTACAAAAATTGATGTCAATTTTTAATAAAAAGATGCACTTGGAGTCATACTGGTCACACCATGTCTCAGATTGAGGTACAGGTGAATCCTACACATAAAAAATTACTAATAGATCATTTTCATAAAGTATCAAAACAATACAAATGTTTTTTTCAGTTTTCAATTTGTCACTTGTTCCTTTTGCTAAAATTAATCTAAATTTAAAATACGGTGACACACTTGGAATTATATCGGTCACACCATGTGTAGGATTTATGTGAGGGTGATTCCTAAACATAAAAAATGAATCATGTATCATTTTAAAAAAGTATCAAAATAATATGAATGTGTTTTCTCAGTTTTGAGTAGGTCACTTGTTCTTTTTGCTAAAATTAATGTAAATTTTAAATAAAAAGATGCACTTAGAGTTATATCGGCCACACCATGTATCGTATTGAGGTGTGGATAATTCATATACATCTCAAATTACTTATAAATTATTTAACTAAAGTATTAAAGTAATCGGAAAGCATTTTAATGGTTTTGAGAAGTCCAGTTGTCTTTTTTACTAAAGTCGATATTAATTTTAAATAGAAAGATGCACTTGGAGTCATACCAGTCACATCATACGTCATATTGAGTTGTGGTTTATTTCTCCACATAAAAAATGACTCATAGATCATTTTCCAAAAGTATCAAAACAATATGAATCTGTTTTCCTGGTTTTCAATATGTCACTTGTTCCTTTTGCTAAAATTAATGTCAATTTAAAATAAAAAGACACACATGGAGTCATATCGGTCACACTGTGTGTCGTATTGAGTTGAAGATTATTCCTACACATAAAAAATAACTCATGGATAATTTTAATAAAGTATCAAAACAATACGAATGTGTTTTCTCGGTTTTGAGTGTGTTACTTGTTCTTTTTGCAAAAATTAATGTCGATTTTAAATAAAAAGAGGAACTTTGAGTCATATTGGTCATAGCGTACATTGGATTGAGGTGATTATATTTCCTACACATCTCAAATAACTTATTTATCATTTTCCTAAAGTATCAAAACAATATGAATGTGATTTCTCAGTTTTGAGTGGGTCAGTTGTACTTTTTACTAAAATTGATGTCAATTTTAAATAAATACAAGCACTTTGAGTCATACCGGTCACAAAATGAATGGTATTTAAGAGAGGATGATCCCTACATGTCAAAAATGACTCATGGATCAATTTATTAAGGTATCAAAACAATATTAATTCGTTTTCTCAGTTTTTATTACGTCACTTATCTTTTTTACTAAAATGGTATTTTAAAATATAAACACATATTTTGAATCATAACAGTAACATTGTGTATCGTTTTTACATGATATTGATTCCTACATGTAAAAAATGATTTATGAATAAATTTCTTAAATTATCAAGATAATTTGAGCTTGTTTTCTTGGTTTTCAGTAAGTGAAATATTTTGAACTAAAATGTTGATTTTAAACTGATAACGGACACTTTAAGACATACTAGTCACACTATATGTAGTATTGAGGTGCAGGTGATTCTTGAATATTCTAAATGAATATGGATCATTTTTCTAAAGTATCAAAATAATATGAATGATTTTTCTGGTTTTGAGAATGTCAGTTGTTTTTTTTACTAAATTTAATGTCAATTTTACAAAAAATATGCACCTAGAGTCATATCGGTCACACTGTGTATTGGATTGAGGTGTCGTTGATTCTTACATGCCCCATTGTCTCAAAAAAAATCCTAACTACCAATGTTACCGTGATTACTATTTCTTTTCTTTGTCGTTCTTCCAATACTTCATATTGAGTCGATGATCTTATTTAAAAACCTTTCTCATTTTTGAAAACCATAATAGTGAAGGAAACTCTTCTACCCAATATATCAAGAGAAGTCACCATAATTGGCATAATATATTCCTCCACTCTTTTGTTTTTCAATAATGAGAAAAAAAATTTAGCTAAGAACATTGAATCAATATGCAGTGTTGTCAAGTTAACAAAGAAAATAAAAGGAAATTATGGTAACATTAGAAGAAAGAAACTTGTTATCTCTTTTTTGTCTTGTTGTAGATAGTTGAAAGCAAAATTTGACTTCTCAAAAGATATGTGAAAACAACTAAATAATTATTATATAAAAATTATAAGGAAAATAAATTTAAAATAGTAGATAAAATTATGAAAAAATTAATTAAATAAGTATTTTTAATTCACTTTTTCATGATGGTTGTATACATTATTAACCCATTTCCTTATTATCATTATATCAGTTGTAGCCTCGAAGTCCAATCACTCATGAGTATGAGTAGATTCAAAAAAACCACCCCAACTCAAAAAAAGTAATCCACCTGTATAATAAAATAATTCTTATGTGAGTAATACTAAAAATAAACAAATTAAACATAAATATGAAACAATTCATTACTTATATGGAAGTCATGTTTTCATGTTTTTTGTGTACATTCTATCATTGGGTATGCTACCCATTCATTTCTAATAAAATCTATATCATCTTGTAAATATGATTATTTTCAACAATTATAATATTATTGGAAATAAAAAAAGGATTAATAAATATTTTAAATGAAATGGTAATTATCTTCAAAAATACATCTTCAAGGATACTAGTTTGTTGATGGAATATGATCTCTCTCATAAATTTACAAACATAATAACCATAATATTTTCCATTTGTTTGTTTCAGACACTACAAAAACATTGAAAAAAATAAGTAATTTGTTTTTATATGTGTTTGGATAGTGAAATCATATTATATATACCTTGATACTTGTCCAGTTGTAAAACTTTTTAGGCTCCTTGTGCTTAATGCCTATCCTCATTCCATGAATTTCATGATATTTATTAACTTCCCTATCACAATATAATTCTAATTAAAACATAATATAAATTATATAAATTTAATTTTAGTTCTAAAATGTTGAATTTTGTGGATTACAAATTGAAAAATGCCAATATGTGGGGTCGGTTTGATGGGTATCCATGTAGTGAATCAAGGAAATAAATATTTGGAGTATCCAAATTGACCACAATGAGCATCCAATGTTTCTTAAAAACACATAAATGAATAAGTAATTAAATAAATGAAAATATATTCTATTTGATTAAATTGTATATTTTACCCATTTATTATTGGTATTAATAATAGTCTGTCATCTGTAAGCTTTCTTTCAAATTATTTGGCTAGTTTTTCCACTATTATATTCATTTTTAATGAATCTATTTCTGTTTGTTCTATAGAAGTTTCATGAGGACTAATGAGTCTAAATTTCTATTCATGGGGTAATACCTTTAATTGGTATTGATATATATGCCTACAAAAAATATGAAATGTATTTATTCATAATTAACATAGTATATTAGCTTTTGGAAAAACAAATCATGAAAACATACCTCATGTATAGATGTACAACTAAGGCTCCTAGACATTCATAGTTGAGGATTTCATTTACATTTTCAAGATAAATATATTCTATAACTTTATCTTAATACATTTGTTCTTGAAAATCAACTATGTGATTAATACCATTTTATAACTTTGTATCTGCATGAACCTTCAATGTTAGTAAATGAAAATATTGAACAGGTGGGGTAAATGTTCTTTCAGAAGATCTTTTCAATCGGTTGGTTGATCCTTTAGATAGTTTTGAGTCAACATTTCATTTCACCCACTTCCCTTTTTTCCTTCTGTAATAACGTTCATCATTTCAGACCTTCTTTCATTAATTTTTAAAGGTTTTACATGAAAAATAAATTTGAAATGAATACCAACTTCTTGAAATGTGTTTTTACAAGATCTGATGATCATGTGATAAATATTCCAATAACTTGTTCAACTATATGAATATCATCATCATCAAGTGGTATAGTTTTCTCGGTGCTCATATCATGATCTATGCTAATCTTCACTCTTACATGACCTATTGAAAGTGGTCTATTTTGTAGATAGTCATCTTGGATATTGAACATTTTATCCCTCGTTACACGATCATGGGTGGGTGTTGATGGATATAAATCACAGTCATTTTAACCCTATAGAATATCAATACAGGAAAGTCATCAATGTCTTTCTGATTCAAATTTTACAGAAACAATTATAAAAATATTGATTACCTCAACTAATACATCTCTTTGAGGGGAATGGATTGCCTCAAAGCTGGTAGAGGTGGAGCGGGATCATCACGTAATAGTTGTTATTGAGTTTTTTCTTCTCTTTTCTTCCCCCCATAACATTTTTTAGAAACTCATTCTTCCATTGAAATTTTTCTTCAAGGGTAGCTAATCTTTCTTTCATATCTTATATTTATTTATATTTATCCTCCTATTGTTTTTTTCTCAAAATATGTTCACGGTGTCACCCCAAAAACTACACCTCTAATGTGGTCATACCGTTCTGGCTAATTCATGGCCACTGATAGTAGGTGTTTATCCGATACAGGTTTTTGATGATTCATGTGAGTAATTTTTATAGAAAATATAAGAAAATAAGTAATCATTGTTATATAATAATGATTTAAAACAAAACAAATTTTTATTATGTCATACTTATACAAGTTTCCCACACTTTTTTGCATTTTCATCTATTAGTATCCCATCTTTATTTATGTGTTCCTCCTTCTATAACACATGGAGTGATATGGAAGTGAATTTTGATTTTGATTCATCAATTTTATTATAAAAAGAGGAAAATAAATATGTTATTATTTCATGTCACATAAAAGTATTATGATATATTTAAAATACGTGCCAATTTTTTCCAAGTGAAGTGTAACTCATTCTTTCTTTACAGTAGGGGTACGTTAGTTTTGATGTATATTCCTTATTTTTAGCACTGAGTTGTTGTTTCATAAATAAAAAATTCTCAATCAAAGTAATGAATTCATTTATTATCAAACAATGTATTACCAACCATAATGTACCTGAAAATAAATATCTACATAATGACTAGTAAACACATCCCATGTTTCTTAGGTTATCAGGTGTGCATACATAAATGGTGGGTGAAAGTTTATTTTCCCTTTAGAATCTTTAAGATTACATATCATTAGTATTGTGTGAAAGCCTATGTGAATCCTTCCAGTAAGAATTAATATATATTTCTTATGGAAGTTATATACTATAAATGCACTCTGAAAGAGATGGTGAAGAGTAATTCAATGTTTCATTATTTTATTTTTTAGTAAAATAAATAAATGATATCATAATTTTACCATAATTTCTTCTCACGTCAGTGCCTTAAGTGTGGGAACAACATAGTTCCACGAATCTACATTAATCTGTACACATTTCTAGGTGATGAGTCCAATGTAACTTCTAAACATGGACTTCTTGGGGTTAACATGTTAGCCATGTACATTAAATTCAGCCTCATATTTGATGTCTTTTCTTTTCTCCTTAATTTTTATTTTTAACACCTTCAAACTATGGCTCTCATGTTTTTTCTACATCACCGGTCCTTTTTTCACCTACCATTTTCTAGGATTCAAAATCTCTAATATATTGTTCCTCTAGATCGGTAGCATCGATGTGTGCAAAAGGTCATTGTACCTCTTCACTAGGAGAAGAAGCAGGTTGAGAAACTTGTTGTTCCTCAGGATTGGGAGAACCAACATGTGCAGAAGGTCATTGTTCCTATACACTACGAGTAGTAGCAAGTTGAGAGACCTATTGTTTCTTAGAATTGGGAGCACCAGCATGTACAGAAGTCATTATCTAAATAATTCATTTAACATTTAATTTAGATTACATAAATTTAGCATTGAACAGATAATAACATGAGGTAACAAAATTCACATTACAAAAAAATATAACCTGATTATTGAACTCACTTTTTTTAATTACTGATGAGATTTGACCCCTATATCGAGTATCGAAATCCCTTCATTGTGATCTCCTCTGACTTAAAAAACCCCATCTATATGTTGGATTGTAATATATATGTATATTTATATTAGATGGCACAATACAATTGGGGTGAATTTTATGTTTAAAAACTTTGTATTTAAACACTTAATAAAGAACTTAGTTTAAGAGGTCTTAAACTAATACAATTCACAATCAATAAAATTGATCACAATGGTCTTGGATCTAATAGATTTGTTACGATGTAATACTATAAGTAATGTAAAACAATTGTATTCTAATTGAATACAATGATCAGAGTAATAAAAATGAAAAATATTCTACCATATAGCATATAAAATCTATTAATACAATATGTATCAAAAGAATCGTAATTGAAACAATTAGAATTTAAAATAATATCAAAAGAAATAGGGAAAAATACAATTTCTTTTCTAATACAAACAACAGCGAAAAGTAAAAGTATTATAATTGTTTTATCCCAAAGAGAAGGGTATCCTTTCACCTAGGATAAAAGGTCTATCTTACCACCACCCTGGTAATCCCTCGATATGATGATTGGAACATCTGTATTGCCATCCCCATAATCCCTCAATTTTACAAATAATCGGAACCTATGTCTTTAAAACAATTGAAATCCCTCGATACAAATATCAGTAGCATCGTCTACCTATCCCTAGCATCCCTTGATCGTTATCACCTGATCGGTCGCAAAAAGTAAAACAAATCACTTACTAAAATACAAAGTCAGTACGATTAACAGAGTTAGTGCAATTGAAAAAGATCCATATTTAATGTAAAAAATTTATTTTAGAATATAATATAAAAAGATTTGTTATTTCCAAAACAAAAGACATAAAAGTCAAAAATAAGACTTTTGACTTAACAATCTCCCCTTTTTTGGAAAGCACAAAATACAAAGTAAACTAGAAAAGAAATATTTATCTCCCCCAGAGTTATATAAACTCTTCTGAATAAGAAAATGAATTCAACTAACTCCCCATTAGATATAGACTTTTCTAAGGATTTTATTTGTAGATATTCCTTGATTTAGGTGTATTACAATTGAGTAAAATAGTTGAGAATACTCCCCATTTTTAAAACTTTCTTCCCTTTTATAAAGCATTCTCTAATTTTATAAAACATTCTCCCCCTTTGTGATTTAAAAAAAGAATGGGAAAATGTCTAGTTTCCTAAAAAATTTAGAGAAACAAAATACAAATAAATGGAAATAAAAGCCTACAATTCCTTAGACTGTCAAAAATTTAGAGAAATTGAAAGAACAGCCAAGAAAGAAAGATACAACAAAAATATCTTTTTTTCTCTTTCTTTTTCTTTCTTAATAAACTCATGAAGAACCGCCTTCATATTATTTATATATTTCTTGTCATCTATGATAGAATCATCCTGATATTTGAGAAGCTCTTGTTGGTCTACCCAAAGTTGATATTGGTTTTTGATAGTGTCTTCTTGCACCTTGATCACTTATTCAAGAGTATCGATTCTGTTGTGAATATCCTTATTTTCTTAAATCAGTAAAGTGTTTTATTTCTTTAAAAAAACTATTTCATCTTTGAAATATTAAACCTTTGAGAATTTTAATTATAATTCACTTAACCTATCTTGCAATTCTTTCACTGAAAGAGCATCAAGTCCATGAGATATTAGAATCTGATTCAACCTGTCGATTGTTTCCTTATCAAGCTTATTTAAAGCAATAGTAAGATCATTTGAAAGTCTCCTTAAGTCTTAAATTGATTCCTCATGTTCATTCAGTGAGATTTATATTTTGTATGACCACTTAGTCATCTTTTTGCAAGCCTTATTATGAGAAACAAAACTATCACTCAAAACTTTTAAATCAGCTTTTATTAACATTACTCTCTTTATGAGATCTCTTACTAAAATGAATTTCTTCCTTTGATTTTCTATAATAAAATCAATTTTTCCTTCAATTCTAGGAAAATAGGGAATAGTATTTTCAATTATTATCAAAACATGAACAATGTAATCACTTTTCTTCAAATAAATTGTGTGTTCTGAGTCAGTATCATCATCGTATAATTCCAGTTAATTTGATCGACTAGATTATTTAGTAGGTTGTTTTCCTTTTCCTTTATCTTTTTAATTTTCCACCATTTCTAATTCTTTTTCAGATCTTTATTCTTCAACTTTATCACTGATAACAATTACTTTCCCATCATGAGAACTTTGAGCCCCTTGCTTTACTATAGATGGAATTCTTATTGAATGGATTTTTAAATATTGAACTAGTGCTTGATCAGCATGATAAATTTGTTGAAGTATTACATAAATTTATTTTTAAGAGAATATTATTCTCTACTCTTTTTAGAAATCTGAAGATACTCCAAAATAAAGTCTTCTTCCTCTTCTTCACCTTCCTATTGTGAAGCCGATCGTAAAACTTCTTACACTATTTGTTTCCATTTTTCTTTCTCAGGGAAATTTTGTATGATTGGTTCTTACTAAAATTCTTCTATTATTTGGGCACTTGATAACTCAATACTTTTAAGATTTTGGTAACATCAAAATCTTGAGCTTTTCTTTTCAAAATAATCTTCTTTTTCTTCTCATCCTATAGATTATCTTCTACCCTTATCTTCTTAGCTAGAGCTTCAGGTGGATCAAGACCAAATTTAGGATCTCCTTCTTTTATTTGTTCTTTCTCATTTATCTACTTAGATAAAACCTCTTTACTATATTTGGTTTTATTCTTTGTCTTTGCACTGATTTGAGTATCTGACTTTTGAGAGGAAACAACTGTTGGAGCTGATTCTATTAGAATTAGTGCCAATTTATTTGGTGCCAATTATGATTCCACATCTTTGACAAAGAGTTTTGATTCTTTATCAAAATAAACATAAAATTTCTTCAAACTATTCTTACTTATCCAAGAGGGATTTATTTCTTTCAATTCCCCTTTCATAGGAATATTACAAAACTTCAAACTTTCAAGAATGAACTTTGTGAAAATAGATGGATACATGATAAGATGAGACTTGATCACTGCAAACATCACATTCTTGATAGTCTCAAAAATTTAACCCATGAGATTTACCTTTCTCATGTTTACAAGATAATATAACATAAAGATGTTAGATACCTTAATAGTTTCTTTATCCCTTTTCCTTGGTATTATAAACCCTTGCATCCATTGGACAAAAAAACAGGTTGTCTGGAGATAAATGAGATACTTTCCTTTTCTCCTCATTTATGAGAAATGACGATTTTTCATCTCTTTCCTTATTAAACATACCAACATCCATAGGTAGTTTATGAGAATGACAAAAAGAGTCACCTTTCGTAGGAACATTGAGGAAATGCGTTGCTTGTTTTACAGACATTGAAATTTTTTTATCATACACAGTAAATTTAATCATCATATTCTTATCAAAAGACATTATAGTTTATAATTTTCTAACCTCTTCAACAAGAATAAGATCTTGAGATATGGGTTTCTCAACAAAAAGATGTTCCCAGCCTTGGAATAAAATAATCCTCTTGATTGTTGAGTCATAACTGTCAAAAAATCTCGAGAAACTAACCTTTCTCTGAAGAAATCCTTATTTGAGAAAGTATTTGAAGACATTTTGGTTGGATTGATGGTAGAAAATTGAGACATAAAGATGGTTTATAAAAGAAAATATTGTAATGAGTCTTAAGTAGAAGAGGCGAGCTTCACTGAGAAATCTGAAAAATCGGTGTGGGATTGAGGAGGGGGGTCCTTTATTTATAAGAAAATTTTGATGACTGTTAGTCTTCTACGGTTGAGATTATAAAATAAATAATCCAATGGTGGAGAATAAAATAGAAATTTTTTTAAATGAAAATAAAATTCAAAGAATTAAAAAAATGAGAAACAATAACACAAAAGAAAATAAATAAAAAAATGTACATGTTTGAGATTTCAAGTAAGTTGTTGGTTTCGTAGTATTATGAAATTAAGAATAAATATAGAAAAAAATAGAAAAAAAAATCAAACATCAAACTAATAAAAAAAATGAATATGATCGGTTGTCAGACCGATGGAAAACAAATTCATTACCATTGGTTGTCAAGCTGATGGAAAACAAAGTTTTTACTATTGGTTGTCAAGCCGATGGAAAACAAAGTCATTATTATTGGTTGTCAAGACAATGGAAAACAAAGTCATTACCATTGGTTATCAATACTATGGAAAACAAATTCATTACCATTGGTTGTCAATTCGATGGAAAATAAAGTCATTACCATTGGTTGTTAAGCCGATGAAAAAAATCGTTACCATTGGTAGTCAAGCCGATGGAAAAAAATGGTTAGACCAATTAATATAATGTCAAAACAATAAACAAAAACAGAATGTCAAAATGAAAATAAATCCGAATGAAATAACTAAAAAAATTAAGACAAATATAACTAATCTTAAATAATTAAGATAAAATAAAATATAAAATATGAAACAAAATAATATAAAATAGGTAAAACAAAGGAAAAAATACAAATGTTCTCCTCTTGGAAAAGGAGTGTTTTAATGTAAAAAGACATGTAAAAATATAAAGTATATGTGGATGATTATTTTAATATAATCATTCCTAGATTCTATTTAATAAATTAAAATATATCAGAAGGTAATGGTTTTGTAAAAATGTCAGCAATATGTTCTTACGTTCCAATGAATTGTAAAATAATATCTTTTTTTTGTGTGATCTCTAATAACGTGATGCCTAATATCTATGTGTTTTTCACATGAATTATGTGATGGGTTTTTACTAAGATCTATGGAACTAGTATCATCACATAGTATTTGATTTTTGGAAAAACTCATGTCATAGTCAGTGAATGTGTGTTGCATCCACAACACTTGAGCACAACAACTTCCAGCTGCTACATATTCAATTTTAGCAGTGGAAAGTGATACTGAGTTTTCTTTCTTGCATGAAAAAGAAACTGAAGAATCTCTTAAGAAATGATATGTTCTAAATGTACTCTTTTTATCCATTCTACAACCACCAAAGTTAGCATCTGAAAAACTTTTTAAATCAAAATCATTTCTAGAAGAATAGAATAGTCTTAAATCTAAATATCCCTTCGAGTAGCAAAAAAATATTTTTACTACTTTGAAATTAGATTCTTTTAGATTTGGTTGATATCTTGCACATAAGCATACCAAAAACACTAAGTCTGGATGACTAGATGTCAAGTATTAAAAAATCCTATCATACCTCAAAAAGTTGTTTGATCCATTGGTTTCCCAACTTCATCAAGATCAAGTGTATTTGAAGTACCGATTGAAGTGCTAATACTTTTAGTGTTGTCATATCCATACTTTTTGAGTAGGTATTTGATGTACTTATGTTGAGATATATAGGTTACTTCTAGTTTTTGAGAGATTTAAAACCCTAAAAAGAATGTTAACTCACCCATCATACTCATTTCAAACTCAAATTTCATTAGATTCTTGAAAGAATCAGTTAGATATTGTTGAGTTGATCTGAATATAATGTCTTCAAAATAGATTTGAACAATCAAAACATTTTGGTTTTCCATTTCTATAAAAATAGTTGGATCTGTCGTACATTTTGCATAATTTTTTTGTAAAATAAATCTTGTAAGTCTATCATACCATGCTATAGGATCTTGTTTAAGGACATATAAAGATTTAGTAAGTTTAAAAACATGATCAGGATGTTTTGAATCTACAAAACCAGAAGGTTTTTCTACAAAAACTTTTTCTGCTACGAAACCATTAAGAAAAGAAAATTTTACATTCATTTTAAATAGTTTGAAATTGAAGTATGCTGCAAAGTCTAATAGAATATGAATAGATTACATTCTAGCTATCGTATCATAGGTTTCTTCATATTCTATTCCCTCTTGTTGATTATATTCCTTAGAAACAAGTCTTCCTTTATTTCTTACAATGACTCCATTCTCATCACATTTTTTCTAAAAACCTATTTAACACCAATTACAGTTATTTCTTTAGGTATTTCAGACAAAGTCTATACTTTATTCCTTTTAAATTCATTTAGTTCATATTGCATTGCTTTAATCCAATCTTCATCACCTAAGGCCACACTTGGAGTTTTAGGTTCAAATATAGATAGAAAATCAAGATGTTTTATTTCATTTCTCAAGGAATTTTTGGTCCTTACAGGTTGATTTACATCACCAATGATATTATCACTGGGATTATTCCTAAGTAAAAATTGATTTGGGTTTTGTAAAACCTATTTATCAACATAGGACAGAAAGTGTAAGAACCTGGATCTTCTTTCTCATGTATGTTTTCTTTTTTCTGGTGTTTTTAAGAAATAGATGAAATTTTTGAAATTTCTTAAGTACACACCATGTACTTTATGAGTACATGTCATGTACTCGATTATCGCAGGTAACCGAGTGCTATCCATGTAACGGTTGTGCACAAGGCTGTGTGTAGTAGCCTAGAGACCGACTAATGCGGGGGCTAGTGAAGGTAAGTACACGTCGTGTAATTATAAATTACATGTCGTGTACTTTCTTTTATTTCATTAAATGGATCGGGGACACGTCTGATGGATAGAACACACTCGTTTTTTGCCTTCTTCATCTGAGAGCATCCGTATGGCTGCGATCATTCCCTGATCCCCCGATGGAGCATCCGTTCTCCGAATCGACCGGCATCGATTGCGTTGGGATCGCCACGGAAATCTCTTCCTTCTTCTAGAGCTTTGTTTCCTGATTCCTCCTCTTTCAAGATTTATCTTCAGTTAAATGTTTTAGATATTTTTGTAGATCTACAGTGTTCTTGGGTGATTCAAGGCTTGAGGTTCACGTATAACGATCCTACAACGCCAAGGTAGGTGGTTTGTTCCTTTTCGTAGTTAGTCTTTGAGTTATATGTGCAAAAGTGCTCAATACCCTTGAACAGGGTATTGTGTGTTTATGCTTTAAGCTCTAATGTTTGTATGATATGCCTTGGTTTTTTTTGATAGAGTTTATATGTTGTGAATAGGGTTTATTTTTTCATTCTATGGAGGTTTTTCCCATGTTTTCTTATTTTGACCGTTTGGTCTAGTTTTGCCTGTTAGGTTGCTGCTTTGTTTTCCATACCTAGTATTGTTAGGATGGAGTGTTTATTTGACATGTTGTTATGTTCTAGATTGTTTATCCAAGTAGTTATTGAGGTTTATTGTTGCTTCCATGTATGGTTGTGCTCGTTTTACTTATACAGGGCTGTGCGAACCTGGTGTAGTATACTATAAGGAGAATGGATTTGAGGGATTCTCTAGAGGGTTTGTTTTTACAGTTACGATGCGAGACCATAGAGGGAATTGACGTAAGTGCTTCCTTAGAGTGTCTATAGTTCCTCGACATAGGCCACAGGGGGAATGTGTTGTAAGTTCTTCCCCAGAGTGCCTTTTAGTTACCGATATGAGACTATTGGGGGAATTGACGGTGAGTGCTTCCTCAGAGAGTCTCTGCTAAAGTTGAACTAGAGGGTTTAAACTGTGTGTACTTCATAGAGGGTTTCTTGTGTTTTCTATGTAGGACTAGAGAGGTTTAGGCTATGAGAACAACCCAGAGGGTTACCTATTTGTGATTAGATATTTACTTGATATGTGGTGTTTGAATGCTTTGAAACTGTAGGAATGTTTACTGTTGAGTACTTCCTTGTTTACTACTTCTTTTTCTTATTGCCTGCCATATATATTCACTGACTATTAGGCATAGATCGCTTGGTGGTTGCCTACTGGTATTTAGTCTCACACCCTATTTGGGTCATGCTTTTTTGGCCCAAACAGATTATATTGTTGCAAATTTAGATAAGGGAAAGTGTCCTTCTACTTCAGGTACTTGACTGCTTTGGAGCTGGAGAGCATGGGACCAAGCTGAGGCTTGTGATGTTGAGGAGTTGTTTACTATTTTATTTCATAAGTTGGTTTAGTACTATATTTCTGCATTTTGATGTGTTTGGTTGCTTTCCTAGACATATGTATCATGAATCATTGTATATGTTATCCAGCTGCTTATTACTTTCATTCTTCCGTTGTTTACTATTGTATGCCATTATTACTATTTCTACTATTGTTATCTGTTTCTCTTCCACTATTTTACTCTGCCAATGAGGGCATAGTTTCCCCACTATCACACTCAAGGCCCTTGTTTCTAGTCAGCAACCTCTCTCATTAGGGGAAATGCGCTTGAGGCCATGTGACCAACCAGGTACGGGGAGCCTCTGGGTGGCTTCCAGAATCGGGACGTTACAAAGTGGTATTAGAGGGATTATTTTCTTCTTGATTTACTATTTGTATCCAATATCTAGGGATAATAAGAAATAGTTACTTGGTAATAAGCTATGCTTGAGAGTAGCTAACCCGTGTACAGGGAAAAGCCAATTTACCTCGTTATTGAAATTTTTCTGGTTTTTCAATTATTACAGTTGATTTGATTTCACCATTTGGGTGATTCACATGTTTTCTGCTGTTATTATTAATATTTTTGAGGTTTTATTTCTATTGCAACCTGATGAGATGAGGGTATTCCATCTCATGCATCATATAGGTACTTATTAAAAATCACATTCCATGCATTATTTTCATGCCATTTAGGGTACATTAGTAATTGCATGTTGTTGTGACAGATTTTGTGCTAGATATGCATGTTGTTGTGATAGATTCCTTGATAGAATACCTTATTTTTATAGGGTATTAAATTGTGTATGTTTTTGTTTGAATGAATTACAAACATTGGTTCTTGAGGTGTTATGGTCCCTCATGGACCAGAATTTGGTGGATCATTGCACCGTTATCCTTGTTTATGACATGTATGAGATGCCAAACTTTAATTTTTCAGGGATTATAGGCCATCGTGGATTAGAATTTGGAACATTAATGTTCGTTTCATTGTTTTTTTGGGTTCCAGAGTAGTTTCTAAGGCTTAATGTTTAGAAGAACCCATAATACAAAGCATATAATGATGAATACACGCCATGTGTCATTCTATTCATGAAGGAACTGTTTTTATTGAGTACACACCATGTACTGTATGTACACCCCATGTAGTCTCTAACTGTGTCACTGACTGTGTGGGAAGAGACACAAGGTTGAGAAATATTTGGGGGAACACGTCGTGTACCAGTTGTACACACCGTGTTGTGTAGGCTTTGTGTCCACCCTTGTGACTAACGACATTGATGGATGAAAGCTTAAGTTATTCATGTAGTGTCATGTTTGAACATGTTGTGTAGTGTAGACCAGGTATCTGGCCGCGTAGATAACAACATGGGTCAGTGAAACCTTTCTAGTACACGTCGTTTCTAGCACAAACACACCATGTAGAGTGAGCCGTGTAACCAGCCGTGTGACTAACAACACGGGTTGGGGATGTTTGTCTAGTACACACCATTTCTATCCCTAACACGGCGTGTAGTATCATTCTAGGAGAACCATGTGGATTAACTATGTAGAATAACTTGGGTAGGGAAAAAGGATTAAGTACATGCCATGTTTTAAGAGAATACATCATGTGTATGGGGTGTTACACAACCTGGGTTGGAAAAAGTACATTCCCATGTGAAGGCTTAAGGGAACACATCATGTATCCATGTTTTGGAAAAAAAAACTTAAATGCTTTCTTTCTCTTGTTCCCTTATCACACTTCTAAGTTTCAGTCCCTATTAATCATGATCTAAGGTGTGTGCTTGACCTTGTATAGTCATGCCACTGAGATGTCCTCTGGTTGTATATCAGTTACAGGGAAACGATCAAACACTGGACATGGCTGATCAAAGACTTGCAGCAGATCCTCTAGTTGTGCCAGTCTTTTCACCAGCCGTCATTCCAAACATAGGTGTTGCTGAACAGTTCCAAGAGGGCCTTATGAGGTTCATACAGAACTTCCATGGAGTACCACTTCTTGTCCCATCCATGAAAGAGCTGACATGGGTCTATCAGTAGTATCATCCTCCCACTTTCACTGGGGAAGGAGGAACTCAGGCTGTAGATTCATGGTTGGAAGCCATACTTTCTATCTTCAATCATCTGGAGACACCTCCAGATAGGAGGGTGAATCTTGCTACGTACATGCTTCGGGATTCCACCAAGATATGGTGGGATGTGATCTCACAACCAGGATTCCAGTAGGTTATGGAATGGGATGAGTTACAGCATGCCTTCTATGACTACTTTTACCCAGAGACTTTGAGGTCCGATCGAGCTTGAGAGTTCATGAGTCTGAAGCAGGGTACTCTTTCTGTTATGGAGTATTCTTCTCGCTTTACTAAACTACAGCGCTTCATGCCTATTCCAGGAGGTGATGAGTTATGTCTAGCAAGGAAGTTTGAGGATGGTCTTAGGCATGACATCCGATCTCAGGTTAACATATTTAGGTTGACTTCCACCACTTATATAGTCAACCAGATGCTGATCACATAGTGCAATTTGAGGGATTTTGGAGTTGTGAGCCAGGGAAGTTCGATATCCAGATTTATTATCCCTCATACTGATAGTCAGAAGCACCACAGGGGGTCTTCGCATGGTGATCCAAGGAGGCAAGACACTTCTTCTAGTATCCAAGTGGTGTGCTACCAGTGCAGGAAGAGCAGGAATACGAGGCCACATTGCCCGAGAGACCCAGTGGAGTGTCGATCTTGCAGCAAGATGGGTCACCTTCAGCGCTTCTGTCAGATATTCTCACTAGTAGCTAGTTATAGGGGTTCTTCTATGACTCATCATATAGGATCAGTGCCACCAGTTTCTCATAAGTCTGGGAACTAGAGTTCATCCAGTCATTTAGGCCAAGGTGGAGGTTGTGGACATGGTAGTTAGTCACTAGTACTTCAATGACAGTAGGGTGGATCAGCTCAATGTGGTCAGGCAGGGTTTCAGGTCTGCGGTACAGGCCATACTTTTGCAGTGGAGTAGACCTAGTAGGAGTAGGATCCCGGACCCTCTACAGTTCAAGGTACAATTCTTGTTGCCTTAGTTTTAGCTTCTGCTCTTTTCGATATAGGATCTTCCCATAGCTTTATATCTGTTGTTGTTGGGGAGAGACTTAGGATTTGTATATTTTATTATGTGGATATCTTGATGTTAGAAACTTCATTGGGGACTAGAACGGATAGTGTACGATACTGCAAGGAGTGCCCTCTTGAGGTTGGTGGGTGTCACTTATTATGTGACCACTATGTCATAGAGATGACAGTCTATGATGTCATTCTCAAAATGGACTGGTTAGTTCTCTTCCAGGCTATTGTTGACTGCTATCACCATAGGGTGAGTTTCACATCACCAAAGGGCGGATCGTTTCTTCATAAGGGAGAATGGGATGTCTAGTTGAGAAGAACTAGACCCAAGCATCATGGGTTGGGCGGAGTTATAGCCCAAATTACTAGTGTATATCTAGATGACTAGGGGGTTTCATAGATGGACTTTTCCCTAGTGGTGGATCATTTCTGGAACTTCTTTCTAGAATAATTTTTAGGTTTGTCTCCGTAGCAAGAGGTGGACTTTTCTATTGAGCTTGTGCCAGGAGCGGCACCGGTGTCCATTCCTCCTTATAGGATGGCCACACCAGAGTTGCATGATCTTAAGAAGTAGTTAGAGAAGTTGCAGAACCAATACTTTTCCTTGGGGTTCACCTGTCCTGTTTGTGAATAAGGTGAATATCACCCTCAGACTGTGTGGATTATCGGAAGTTGAACAAGTTGATGGTCAAGAACCGATATCCCTTGTTGAGGATTGATGATCTCTTTGATCAAATTTGAGGATCCCATGTGTTCTCGAAGATTGACTTGAGATCTGATTATCATAAGTTGCGCATTAGAACATCTGATATACCCCTTACAGCCTTTCGAAGCAGGTATAGTCCATATGAGTATGTGGTTATGTCATTCGGTCTCATGAATACACCTAAAGTTTTCATAGCACTGATGAACTGAGTGTTCCATCCATACTTGTATTCTTTCGTGGTAGTCTTCGTGGATGATATCTTGGTGTACTCTCACAATCGGCATGACCATGATACCCATCTTGAGATCATTTTGAGTACACTGAGAGAGCATCAGTTATATTTTAAGATCTTAAAATGCCACTTTTGGATGGACCATATTCACTTATTGGGTCATGTTATCTCAGAGACATGTGTATCAATAGACCCAGAGAAAGTGAGAGCAGTAGTTTCCTAAGAGCAGTCGAAGAACTTCTTTGAGTTAAAGAGTTTTCTAGGGATGGTTGGATAGTACAAATGTTTCATACAGAACTTTTCACACTTAGCAGCACCACTGATAGGCCTGACTAAGAAGGGTGAAAAATTCTTGTGGTCAAATTCTTGTGAGTCAGCCTTTTAGGAGCTGAAAGGGAGGTTGAATTCAGCACTGATATTAGTATTTCCTGAGTTGGGTAAGAGCTATACTATTTACTATGATGATTCATGTCATGACCCATCCTCGGGGCCCGTGCCGTGACTACCCCAAGCCTGGCTTCCATTGGCCAGGGGCTGGCGACTATCAGCAAGGCGTAAATTCCGGTAAAAAGGGAAGGCATTTTCTTTTTAAAGTAAACAAACACCACAGAGCAAGAAAGCAGTTGAAGTAAACACTAAGTAAAAGCTGATACAAAGTAAGTGTGGAAAAGTAAGTGGGCCAGAATACAAACCCAAACTGAAGTAAAGTACAACTGGAAAGGGAAAACAACAACTGAAAGTAAAGCTGCTACGTCGAGCCATCCACTGGAAGTACCACCTGAAGGGTGTGTACAGATAGCCTCCACAGCTCCTCGGGTCCAGTCGTCCGCTCCGAGTATGTTCCGCCGAGTGGTCCACCTCCGGGTACCGACCTGCTCCGCCAGCCTCAATCGCGATCAGCGCTGTCCATCATCTGCAACCAACACAACGTAGTGCGGGCATAGCCTGTGTAGGGGTGAGTATAAGATACTCAGTAGGGACCCCGATACCCTCATGGTCTCACTAAAACCAACAAGGATAACCACAAAGAAGATCTCCATAGATAACCTCTACTTAGGTATATTCCCATACATATATCTAAGTTATCAAGTAACCCATCTCAATCATGAGGAAACATAAGAATATGAAATCAACGGATAACTACTACCCAGTTATATGCCCATACATATACCCAAGTTATCAAGTGACCCATCTCAATCATGAGGTAAACACAAAGGTCATAGACTCAGCTCAAACCAAGATTTTCATTATCGAAACCATAACTGCTGAAGAGCCCCGTCTCTGGAGTGTACAGTGGTCCTGTCACGACTCTGAGGTACTGCTCACTAACCTAAGACTGTTGAGGTACTCCTCCTATCGAGTACTGTGGGCCTGCTGCTACAACCAAGAACTTCCCACCATGGGTCTGCCGCTACAACCAAACGCTCCTCCGCCGTGGGTCTGCCGCTACAACCAAGTGCTCCCCCTTATAGCCTCCAGAGGTACTCCTTTTGTTGAGTACTACGGGTCTTCCGCTACAACCAAGCGCTCCTCCATCGTTGGTCTGTCTCTACAACCAAGCGCTCCCCACTGGGCTATCTGAAACACACCGAGTCGATCAGTAAAGCTGTCGTCAGGTCTCAGCCGGCTACACGATCTCCATACCCCGCACGCTCGTCTCTGGGAGGGTCCTCTCCATGAGCTGTTGGTCAATACTAAAAGTATCACAAAGTTCCATGAAAAATTATCTCAAAGTATCACCTCGTCACAGGGGTCTCAACGCAACAGATGACACGTCAATCGGACGCCCGGTCTGTGAGTTACTAGCCTTTTCGTCCCCAGGGCCCGGTTGGTTTCGTGTGCGAACCAACCCGGCCGTATCTCAACTGTACCCCGAACTCTCATAGGGTATACTCATAGAGACCATTTCTCCACGTGATCACTAACGCCGCTGACGGTTCGTCAAACGGGCATCCAGTCTGAAAGTTATCAGCCTTTCCGTTCCAAGGGCCCGGTTGGATTTTGGGTACAATCCAACTCGGCCATTATCCAAATACATCCAAACCTTAGGCAATGTATTCCAAAAGTTCCATCTCATCAAGAGGAATTCAACGAGACAGACGGCGCGTCAATCGGACGCCCTGTCTGTGAGTTATTGGCTTTTTCGTTCTAGGGGCCCGATTGGTTTCGTGAGCGAATCAACCCGACCGCACTATGATGGCATCCAAACCTCAAGCGGAGTAATCCAAAATATCCGTCTCACTTAGAGGAATCCATCAAAGTCGATGGCACGTCAATCGGACGTCCGAAGTTCATGTTATGATTGTTTCCGCTCCGAGGGCCCGGTTGGTTCCGTGCACGAACCAACCCAGCCGAACCCAAAATATTCTGAAACCTTGAGTGTAATATGTCAAAATGACCATCTCGGTCCAAGGATCACATCGCCACTGACGTTGCATCGATCGGAGGCCCGTAGCTCAAGGTACAGGCAAAAGACTGGAAAGGTCCGTAAACGGGGGGTCTGGGCCCGGACCGACCGGCCCAACCCCCCCCCCCCCAGGTCGGCCCAAACCGGGTCGACCCGAACCGGGTCCGGGTCCGACCCGGCCGATGCGGCCCAGCCCAGCCTGGGCGCGACCCGGCCTGGCCTGGCCTGGGCGCGACCCGGCCCAGCCGGCGTGGGCGCGGCCCGGCCGCCAGGGGTCGGCTCGGCCGGTTACGGCCGAGCGGCGCGGGGGGCGCGCTGCCCCCGCATGAAGGAACCACGGCCCGCGTTGGGCCGCCCTTTCTAGCGGACGCGGCAGCCAGCCGCGTCCCGTCCCTCACTGGACCCGCGCGGTCGCGGGTCTGCTGGCCGCCGTCGTGGCTTCAGCCGCGGCGGTTCTCCTCGGCGGCGCGCCGGCGGTTTGCTCTGCGGACCACTGGATGAGTTCCGATGGTTGGAATTCCTTGTCGTCTTCGCCAAAAGCCTTCCTGGGGTCCGTCCTTCACTACCAGGACCTTACGTCACCCGTGCGGCTGGGTTTGTCGATGTCCGCCATTTCGCACACCAAGAACGAAAGGGCGGTGGGTTCAAACTTGTTCGTTAGTCCGCACCCACCGCATTAGCGGTTTTAAAAGTCTCACGACAATTTTAATCACACTCCGTGGGTATAAATCACAAATATTTAAAATAATCAACCCCTACCTCATCGTAGTCGTCGGACGTGAGTTTGTCGCGGAGATGACCTTCGCAGAAAAAGAGGATCGTCGCGTCGCGGAAGGGCGTCGCTGTCGTCGCGGTACACGGCGTCGCACCGTCAAACTCAAGCAGTTGATGATCGAAGATTGTTGCGGGGAAGAAACGTCACGAAAGAACGTCGCGGAAGGAGAATCGTCGGCATCTCGGTACACGGCGTCGCGTCGTCGATCTCCGAGGGTTCGGCGTTCTTCATCGCCTTTCGTCGAAGGCCAGTGTTCTTCGCGTTCTTCGCGTTCTTCGCGTTCTTCGCGTTCTTCGCGTTCTTCGCGTTCTTCGCGAAGGAGGATGAAGATAGAGTTTCTCCAAATCCTCTCAACAAGCCACCCCAAGAAAGACACGTGTTGGTCTTATTTTATTCTTATGCCAACAAAAAAAAAAAAATAAGAAACGAACCATTAATTCGGTGAATTAATGGTAACGACTTAACTTCCCAATTAATAAGGGCGTTAAGAATTTAAGAAACGCACCGGTTGACTTTCATTTAAAAGGGTTTTCGCAAGTGCGTTACTTAGAGGAAAAGAAACGGTGGGGCTCGTGCGGGCCCCACCTCACAAATATCCTACCAAGAGGGTAGGATATTTTGGGTTCCACCCTATCCGCTTCAACTTAGCTTAAGTGGATTTAAGTGGCTTTAAGTGGCTTTAAGTGAAATAAAAATAAAGTTGTCATACCACTTTATTTTATTTCTTAACTTAACCCCAAAAATTAAAAACCACACCCGAGCAAACGCAACTCCGGAAAAGGCGTTTCTAAGAAAATACCGGTGATGTGATTCCTTCGGTGCCCTCGGAATTCGATTCCGAGCACCAATTCAAAAGTTAGAAAAACTCGCTCGTTTGTTCACTGAACGTACCCGAGCCAAACTTCAGAAAATGATTTCGGGCACACCGGGCCTCGGAATCAGGTGCCGTCAGAAACTGCGTTCTTGTGAAATTCCAAAAAAAATTAAGAAAAAAATTTCCCTTGAAATTTCTGGTTCTTTACACTTCAGGTATCGGTTTGGGATATGTACTTATGTAGGGGGAAAGATTCGTTGCGTACGAGTCTCGGCAGTTGATGCCACATGAGAGGAATTACCCAACACACGATATTGAGCTGGCTGCAGTTGTTCATGTTTTACGTTGTTTGAGACATTATCTTCTCAGAAAGCATTTTATGGTTTTCACCAACCACAAAAGTCTCAAGTATATCTTCACTCAGCGTGACCTAAATTTGATACAACGAACGTGGGTTGAGTACCTTCAGTCCTTTGAATTTGAGCTTTCCTATATGACTGGAAAAGGAAACGCGGTGGCTGATGCATTGAGAAGGAGGAGTCAGATACAGGCAGTTCAGAAGGCCAGCAGTGAGTGGTAGCTTATGGCTATGTTCTCTAAGATGCATTTGGAGGTGCACGATAGACAGGGGCAAACATTTCTTTCTTCTGTTGATGTTACCTATACTCTTCTTGACCGAGTGTGAATGAGGTATCTATCAGATTCTGAAGGCCTAGTCCTCCAGGAAAGTGTGTCAGGAGAGGACCTTATTCCTAGATGGACCATAGGTGAGGATTAGATCTTTCATTTTCATGGGCATGTATGGGTGTCAGTAGACATACGCGAGGAGCTGATGTGGGACTTTCACTCCTCAGTTTGGGTAGTTCATCCTGGTGTCAACAAGATGTATCGTGGTCTACACCGGCAGTATTGGTGGCCAGGTATGAAGAGAGATGTTGCTGATTTTTTCATGAGGTGTTCCACCTATCAGCAGGTGAAGGCAGAGAATTAGTGACCAGTAGGGATTTTTTAGTAGTTACACATTCCCAATTGGAAGTGGAATGATGCTGCGATGGATTTCATGATAGGTTTTCCGAGGTCTCCCCAAGGGAATGATGCAGTTTGGGTTGTCATTGACAGACTCACGAAGGTTTCTCACTTCTTTATGATCAAGGAAACCTTCAGTGTTGATGATCTTGGAAGGTTTTACATCCAAGAGATTGTACATTTACATGGGGTTCCACAGTCCATTGTATCAGACTGGGATGCACGTTTGACTTCTTGGGTCTGTCAGGGATTATAGAAGGCTTTGGGTATACAGGTACTTTTGAGTACATATTACCATCCCTAGACGGATGGCCAGTCCGAGCGTATGATTCAGGTGCTTGAGGAAATGCTTTGAGCATGCATCTTGGATTTTGGAGGTTCTTGGTAGAAACACATACCTCTTGTGGAGTTTTCCTACAATAATAGTTTTCAAGAAACTATTCAGATGTAACCTTATGAGGCTTTGTACGGTAGGCCATGATGATCACCCTTATGTTGGATGGAGGCAAGAGAGATAGCTATGCTAGGACCTCATCTTGTCCAGGATACCACAAAACAAATAAAGTTTATTTGGAAGAGGATGGCTACTACACAGTCTTGACAGAATTATTATGTTTATCATCGAAGACGACCTCTGGAGTTTGAGGTCAGAGATCAGGTTTTCCTACATGTCACACCGAGGTTGGGGCACAGAAGAATTAGCGGACATGGTAAGCTTTCTCCAAGATACATCAGGCTGTTTGAGGTTTTGGAGAGGGATGGGGTTGTTGTATATCGATTGTAGTTACCTCATAGGTATCAGGCTATGCATGATGTCTTCCACGTTTCTTAGCTTCGACATTACTTCTCAGACCCGTCTCATGTTTTTCAACCCGAGGAGGTTGAGTTAGAGGTGGATACCTCGTTCGAGGAGCATCCTATATGGATTTTTTATTAAAGTGTGAAGGTTCTTCGTGGCCAGTCTATTCCTCTGGTATGAGTGCTATGGAAGAACGGGAAAGTACAGGACAAGACTTGGGAGAGGGAGGTTGATGTACGATCTTAGTGGTCGGTGCTTTTCGAGGAATCTTCTTCTATGATTCCTTACTAGGGAAATTCGGGGACTAATTTCTTTAAGGGGGAAGTTTTTAAGAACCCAGATCTTCTTTTTAAGGTATTTTTTTTCTAGTTTTTTTTAATAAAAAGAGGAATTTCTAAAAATTTCTTAAGTACACGTCATGTACTTTATGAGTACACATCGTGTACTCGATTACCGCTGGTAGTTGAGTGTTGGCCATGTAACGGTCATGCACAAGGCCATGTGTGGTGACCTGGAGACCACCAAATGTGGGGGCCAGTGAAGGCAAGTACACGCCATGTACTTTCTTTTTTCATTAAACAGGTCGGGGTCGCGTCTGGCGGACAGAACACGCTCCATCTTTACCTTCTTCTTCCAAGAGCATATGTATATCCATGATCATTCCCTGAGCCCCTGATCATGTATCCTTTCTCTGAATAGACCATCATCGATTGCGTTGGGATCCCCACAGTAAGATCTTCCTTCTTCTGAAGCTTCATTTCCTGATTCATCCTCTTTCAAGAGTTATCTTTGGTTAAATGTTTTAGAAATTTTTGTAGATCTACAGTGTTATTGGGAGATTCAAGGCTAGAGTTTCATGTATAACGATCCTACAACACTGAGGTAGGTGGTTTCTGCCTTTCTGTAGTTAGACTTTGAGTTATGTGTGCAAAAGTGCCCAATACCCTTGACCAGGGTATTGCGTGTTTATGTTTTTATCCTTAATGTTTGTCTTCTATGACTTGGTTGTTTGGATAGAGGTTATATGTTTTGAATAGGGTTTATTTTTCCTTTCTATGGAGGTTTTTACCATGTTTGTTTATTTTGACCGTTTGGTCTAGTTTTTCCTGTTAGGATGCTGCTTTGTTTTCCATACCAAGTATTGTTAGGATGGAGTGTTTTATCTGACATGTTGTTATGATGTAGATTTTTTATCCAAGTAGTTCTTGAGGTTTACTATGGCTGCCATGTATTGTTGTGCTCATTTGACTTACACAAGGTTGTGAGAACCTGGTGTAGTAGACCATAGGGAGAATGGATGTGAGGACTTCTCTAGAGGGCCTGTTTTTACTATTACGATGTGATACCATAAGGGGAATTGATGTAATTGCTTCCTTAGAGTGTATATAGTTCCTCAACATGGGACACAGGGGGAATGAGAGGTAAGAAATTCCCCAGAGCGCCTTTTAGTTATTGATACGATACTATAGGGGGAATTGACAGTGAGTGCTTCCTCAGAGAGTCTGTGATAAAGTTGAACCACAGGAGTTAGATTGTGTGTACTTTCCAGAGGGTTGATTGTGTTTTATAGGTAATACCAAAAAGGATTAGGCTGTGAGAACATCCTAGAGGATTACCTGTTTGTGATTATCTTCTTACTTGATATGTGTTTTTTCAATGCTTTGAAATTGTAGGAATGTTTACTGTTGAGTACTTTCTTGTTTACTACTTCTTTTTCTTATTTCCTACCATATATATTCACTAACTGTTAGGAACAGATCTCTTGGTGGTTGCCAATTGGGATTTAGTCTCAAACACTATTTGGTTTGTGATTTTGGGACCAAAAATATCATATTGTTTTAGGTTTAGATAAGGGAAAGTGCCCTTCTACTTCAGGTACTTGACTGCTTTGGAGCTGGAGAGAATGGGACTAAACTGAGGCTTGCGATGCTGAGGAGTTGTTTACTATTTTATTTCATACTTTGCTTTATTACTTTATTTTAGCATTGTGATGTGTTTGGTTGATTTCCTAGACATATGTATCATGCATAATTATATATGTGTTCCAACTGCTTATTACTTTCAGTCTCCCGCTGTTTACTGTTGTATGCCATTATTATTATTTCTGTTATTGTTATCTGTTTCTATTTCGTTGTGTTACTCTTCCAATGAGGGAATAGTTTCTCCACTATCACACCCAAGGCTCTCATTTCTAGTCGTAAGCCTCTGGAATTAGGGGAAATGCTCTTGAGGCCATGTGACCAGCTGGGTACGGGGTGCCTTTGGGCGGCTTCTGGAACCGAGATGTTATAGAAATTATTCTGTAGTAAATGTTTCAGAAACATTTTCTTGAGTATTCCCCTTATCAGAAGAGTTTTCAATCATAGGTTGATAATCAGTTTGTGAAAATACATCAATTTATTTAGGTAAGTATTTTTTTAAAACAAAGGGTACAGTTTCATCAAATTTAACATGCACTATTTCTTCAACGGTACAAGAGTTTTTGTTAAAAACTCTATAAGCCTTAAAAGTTGTGAAATAACATGGAAAGATTCCTTAGTCAGATTTAGGTGCGAATTTATATAAATTATCTTTTGTATTCAATATGAATAATTTTCTTCCAAATACTCTGAAGTATAAAATTTTAGGTTTTCGGCCAGTCCACAATTCATAAGGTGTTTTATTAAGAAAATGTCTAGTTAAAACACGATTTATAGTATAACATGCAGTACTAACAGCTTAAACCTAGAAATTCTTAGCAATTGAGTCTTCACTCAATGTGGTTCTTGTCATTTCCTAAAGAATATGATTTCTTCTCTCAACAACACCATTTTGTTGAGGGCTTCTTGGATCTGAAAAGTTGTGAGTAATACCTTTCTTACTACAAAAATTTTCAAAATCTGAATTTTGAAATTCACCACCATGATCACTATAAATAGTTATTAGTGGTAGGTTTTTCTCATTTTTAACTTGTGCTCTGAAAGTTTTGAAATAGAAAAAGGCTTCAGATTTATTTTCTAGAAAATAGACCCATGTAAATCTAGTGTAGTCATCAACTAAAAGAAATACATAGTATTTGCCTTTAATGCTTCCAGTTTGTATAGGACCGAAAAGGTCCATGCGAACTAACTGTAATGCATTATAAGTTGACACTTAATTGATTTATTTAAAGCTAGTTTTCTGTTTCTTTCCATATTGACAAGGATTACAAACTTTTGAATAATCATACCTAACATCTGGTAGATCTTTAAAAAATCTTTTCTTTAAATGTTTAAAAATGTTTCTAAGGGTAAAGTGTCTTAAACTTCTATGAAATAACCATGATTGGTCTTCCATTGCACTTAAGTAAGGTAATTCTTGGCTCCTAAGGTCTTATAAGTTAATTTTGTATACATTCTCATGCCTATGGGCAGAAAGAATGAATTTATCTTGGGAATTGTGAACTAAACACTTATTATTCCTAAAATTCATAAGGTATCCTTCATCACATAATTGACTTATGATAATAAGGTTATGATTAAGACCATTGACAAACAAAACATTTGAAATTAAAACTTTACTAAGGAAAATAATATTACTTATACCAAAAATCTTTCCTTGAGAATTATCTGCGAAGGTAACTTTTCCACCTTTTGTTTCAATAATATTTTCAAGGAAATATTTGTTTCGGGTCATTTTTCAAGAACAGCCACTATCCATTTACCAAATATTCTTCTTGGTGCACTTATTGTTTTCCTGATAAATAAACAATTGGTTTTTTGGAACCCAAACTTTTTTGGATCTAGAAATGTTAGATAACAGAATTTTGGGTATCCAAATTTGTTTTGAAAAATGAGCTTTATGAAATCCGAATGATTGAGTTCTACTAAGAGAACAATTTATTTCCCAATTTCCACCACATTGACATTTATTATAGAATGGGGCATTTTGAGGAACAAAATAGTTATTACTAAAACCTGTTTTAGAATAAGTATAACCAAATTCAGAATGATTCCTTAAAGGTCGTATTTGCGAATAAATCTTGTCAAAAATTTCCTTACCTAAGGTAAAATTTGATAGGCACTTCCTTAAAGAAAATATTTCTGACTTTAGTTTAATAACCAAGTTTTTATCCTCAGAAACATTAGTTTTAGAACTAGATTTGTTTCTAAAATATTTTTCTCAGAAATTACATTTTTATGATCCTTATAAAGTTTATTATTTTCAAAATTAACTTCCTCAAGGTTTTTTGAAATAATTTAAAAATAAATAATTTTCTTATCAAGATATTTTTAAATCTCTGATATTTCATTTCTAAGAACAGTTATTCTAGAATTTTCTTTATCAAGATTTTTCTTGAGTTTAGAATTTTCATTCTCAAGTAATTTGGAAAATTGGGATACTACTTTAAAAGAAGGTAAATTTTATTATGTTGAGTAAGATTATTTATCCAAATAATAATAATGTTTCTCATCAGGGTAATTGGAATTTAAAGAAACATTTGTAATAGATTCATCATTGTGTACCTTATCCATGAAACAATGATTTTCAATAGGTATTCTGGCTATAAGTCCAATGTTCCTTTGTCTGGAAGATTCATATTCTAAAGAATAATATGATGAATCACTACCACTAGTACTCTAAGTATCATTTACCTTAAAAAAATATTAGTCTTTTACTTCTCATACTTTTTCTTATTCCTTTCACTTTTTCCTTTATTTTCTTTTTAGTAAAGTAAAATCCGGTCTAATATGACCCGCTCTTTTGCATTTATAATAAGTGAAATAATAATCTTTCTTTTTTTTTCTATCTTTATTTTTGAATCTGTACTAAAAGTACTTATTTCCAACAATCTTGTTCATCCTTCAATAAAGATTAGATAATTCATTATCTGAGTGATCATTATCACATGATTATGATATCACAACATCTTTCTTTGCTTTGGATCTTGTTATCCTTTCTGGTGTCTTGGATTTAGTAGTAGTAAAAGATACACTCCCATTACCATTCTTTATCTTATTGAAATTAGAATCTCTTTTCATTCTAGTCTCATTCTGAAGTAGAGTGCCAAATAAATCATCAAGAGTGATTTGAGTAACTTTTCTGTTTTCATCAATAGCTGTTCTTTTTTATTCCCACTTGTTAGGTATAATATCAATAATCTTGTCTGCAAGTGCTTCATCATCAAGACCTTTATCTACCATAGATTTTATAATGTTGACTATTGTCATAAACCTTTGTTGCACCTTTCATACTGGTTCTCCATAAGGAAAAAAGAAACCCATGATATTCTACTCGAAGCATTTCTCTTCTTGTTTCTATAACTTTGGATGTACCAAAATGTGTGACTTATAATTTCTTCCATATAAAATTGGATTCTTCATAATATGATATCTGAATATATATATTCCTGGTCATGGAACACAACAAAGTATTGTTTACCTTGTAATTTAGTTGATATTCTTATTTCTCTTGATTGGTGATAGTACTGACTTCCTTGTCTGGGATTTTATAAACTCCAGTAAGCATGATAAAGTTGTCCACTCTAGTATTAATAACAAATGTCTTCATTAGATCTCTCCAGTACTCATAATCATTCCCATAAAATATAGGTGGTCTAGTTGGATTTAGATTTTCAATTGATCCAATACTCATTCCTTCCATCTTATAAAACAATACTTTTACACTCCACACGTTAGTGTAGTAAGTAGTTATAAACAAAGGATCTGTAAAAGAAATACAATGTTATTTCCAAAATAAATATAGAAAGTAATATATGAAAGTGGAAACCTACTTTGATACCAATTGTTGGATCGTAATATATATGTATATGTATATTAGATGGCACAATAAAAGAGGGGGTTAATTTTAAGTTTAAAAAAATTATTTAAACACTTAAGAAATAACTTAGTTTAAGAAGCCTTAAACTAATACAATTCACAAAAAATACAATTGATCACAATGTTCTTAGATCTAATAGATGTGATACAATGTAATACTATAAGTAATGTAAAGTAATTTTATTCTAATTGAATACAATGATCAGAGTAATACAAAAGAAAAAGATTCTACCATACAGCGTATAGAATCTATTAATAAAATATGTATCAAAATAATCATAATTGAAATAATTACAATTGAAAATAATATGAAAATAAAGAGGAAACAATACAATTCCCTTTCTAATACAAACAATAGTGGAAATTAAAAGTATTACAATTATTTTATCCCAAAGAGAAGGGTATCCTTTCACCGAGGATAAAAGGTCTATCTTACCACCACCTTGGTAAGCCCTTGATATGATGATTGGAATGTTTATCTTGTTATCCCTGCAAAGCCCTCGATTTTACAGGTAATCGATGCCTCTATCTTTCAAACACTTAAAAACCCTCGATACAAGGATCGGTAGCACCGTCTTCCTATCCTCAAAAACCCTCAATCGTTATCACCTAATCTGTCTCACAAAGAAAAACAAAGAACTTACGGAAATAAAAAAGCTAAGAACAATTGATTCACATTTTTTAATTCCAAGACTTTTGCATGAATCAAGAGAGAAGTCACAGTGTCTCTCTCTAGAACTTGATAGAAGAAAAATTTGATCAAAGTATTTATCTATGTTTCAAATGACCTTCTATTTATAATCCTTCGGTTACAACAGTCATATTTTTTCCAATGGTTATATTTCTCTAAAAAACTTGGAGGGACTTGGACACCTAGCATTATAATGGTCATATTGAAATAGAAAACACAACATAATTTTGATTAGTTTATAACTAACTCCATGAGATATCTTTGGTTAAAAACAAAAGATATATGAAAATTATAACATGAGTATGATTGATATGGAATAATTGTTTTGATAAAAAGAATAAAATCATGCATGAGATAAATGTAAAACATGAGTATGATTAATATTACTTAGTGAAATGTATTGATATGATGAAAAGTGAGTATGATTCAAAATGTGGGTATAATGAACATAGTCAGTATGGTAGACAGAGTTAGTACGATTGACAGAGTTAGTAAGATAGACAGATCCAGTATGATAGACAAAGTCAGTACAATTTATAAAAAACCATATTCAATGTAAAACATTTGTTTGAGAATAGAATATAAAAATATTTTTGATTTCCAAAACAAACGACCTCAAATTCAAAATAAAACTTTTGAATTAACACTACATTGGTACCACTGTGAAATGATTATGATGTCCCAATTAAAGGTTCATCCTCGGTTGAATTTTCATATGACCCTTCAGTAGTTTTTATTGATAAAAAAACAATTTAATACCTTCATTTTGTGGGATATAGAATAAAAAATACTTGTAATGGCTATGATTCCATTATAAATGGTTTGTCTTTGTACCCTTCCTTACTGAAATCCACTTTCATGAATCTCAATTCATCTATTTTAACAACACTCATGTTATCAACCTACCTGAATTGAAAAATCAACACCTGGAATATTGTATAATCCAACTCCCATATTTTTTTTATGTTCCAAATTATGACATATTCACATAAATTAGATTTCTATCCTTAGTACCAGAAACATGCATCGCTTAAGAAACAAGTGTAACTCCGCTATTTTTCACAGTACTTCTTTTATCATGTTCATCTGTATAGAATGTATAACCATCAATTACATAAAAAAAATAATACCTACACACTTGTTCCTCTCGATAGTCATTGAAGTCATTCTAAAATTGAGTATGGATTTTAATCTGACTCCCTAAAAATATGGTCCTGAAACCATCCTATAAATTGTTGATTATATGTATTTGATATCCATTTTTATCCCTTGATGGATTTAAATGCCTAAGAATTTATTTTTCAGTTTCAATATATGGATAAACCTCCAAATTGTTATGAAAAACATAAAGGTGGACCTACTCCTGATATGTAATATTGAATGTGACAACATCTCTTCCAAAAATTCCTTCACCCACAAGTCGGCCGGTGTGATGATATTTTGGTAAAACAATGATTTCCACACTAGACGGATAGTCAGTACATAATTCAATAGATTCTTCAAAAATATATCGCTCTACAATACAACCCTCTGGATGACTTTGATTTTTGACATACCCTTTCAAAATCTCCATATATTGTTCAATGGGATACATCCATATATAGTGTACAGGACCACATAATTGAATATCTCTCACCAAGTGAACCATCAAGTAAACCATCATATAAAATAATTCTAGTGAAAATAACATTTACAATTCACATAATATGATGGAAATTTAGCTTTCCATATTCATAAATTTCATCGGGTCTATAACTTTTTTGTATATAGCTTTGAAAAATAAAGAGGGTTTGTTTAATGTATGATGAAAATTCTTAAGAAAAATACGACGTACAGCTATAGGAATTATATATTACATCAAAACGTGACATTCATGTGATTTAAGGCCCTTTAACTTTAAATCTTCGATTGACATGATATTCTTAATATTCGTTGAATACCCATTTGGAACCTTTATATCATTAAAAAAGTTTCAAAACTGATATCTCTCCTGCCTGGAAAGAGTGTAAGTAGTTGGAGGAAGAAAAATTCATTTTTCACCCTTCACTAGAACCAACTCTTCATGTATTCACATGTTAACCATGTCCAACCTGGCCTTAATTACATCCTTTTTTTCTAGATGCATTTAGTAATTTGTTGATGGCACTATCACATACATTTTTTTCAACATGCATAATATCAATAAAATGTATGACGTACAAAAAAATCCAATATGGTAATTTAAAAAACTAATCTCTTTTTCCAATTGATTTTCATAAGGTTTTTTAAAAATGGTTCACCAAAATCAGTGTCCACATATTTTACTTTATCAAATAGTTGATCACCTGTTAGTAGAGATGGTGTTGTACATTCTTCTAAAATTACATCAAATAATGTCATCCAAGATTGGTACTTATTCCATCAGGGTAAAAATACATGATTTTCTAGAAACACAATCATTAATGAATGTTTAAACCTAATTGATTATGTAACTTGTTCACAAATGGGACACCCTTGAGTTCCTTTAATGCTATATCCTGAAAAAATTTATAAGCGAGAAATTAATTTATTATCCTATACAACATTACTCTCAACATGAAATATTCATTTTTATAAGCATCATACAATGTAACATATGAATCCCATAATAATTTCAAATCCTCAATCAATGGATCCAAATAAACATCAATATCATTACCTGATTGTTTTGGTCCAGATATAAGCAAGGATAACATGATGTATTTTCATTTCATGCATAACCACAGTGGTAAGTTATTATTTACCAACATAACCAGACATGTACTGTGAGTGATTCTTTGAAATCCAAAAGGATTCACTCCATCTATAGATAATTCAAGATGAATGCTTCTTAGATCGTTTCCAAATTTAGGATATTCATGATAAATTTGCTTCCACATAGGAGAGTCTATTGGTTGATTAATTTTCTCATCCTTATTTCTTGTAGCTACATGTCACGTTAATTTTTGTGTAGTCTCCTCACTTCCATACAGGTTTCTAAACCTTGGAATGATCAAAAAGTATCATAAAACTTTCATAGGACCTGAATCTTCTTTCTTGTATCGAGAATCACCACACTTTGGGAATTCCATAAGTGATTTTTGGTCCTTGTGAAATAGTATACAATTATTTGGACAAGCATGTATCCTCTCAAAGATCGTGCCCACTGAGTGTAAAATTTATTTAGAATCATATGTTTGGATAGGGAGATCATTATCTTCTGGGAGCATATCATTCAAGAGAGAAAATAGTGTAGTAAAACTTGTTTCACTAAATAATTTTCCTACTTTCAAATAACAGATTCATTACGGCTGACAATGGTGTATATTTAGTGCAACCAGTATACAATGGCATCTTTTCACAACTCTTTAACTTTAAAAATAATTTTTTACAATCACAAAGTTCATCTTCAACTATCCTTGTCATTTTCCCAGTACAATCTTAATCATAATTCACACTTTTAATCATATCCTTCATACGTACTTATTCATTTTCCACACTTGTAATCATATTAGATGACCCATAAAATGTAGTGATATCCCAGTCACTAGATACATTCTCTTTTCCCCATGTTTATTCCAACATTTATAACTTTGATCAATTCCATGATAGATCAAGCGTTCTTCTAAATCCTATGGACTAATTAATCTTGAATACTAATAGTGTAAACATGGAAAAAGAATTTGAGAAGGTTCATATTCATGATCTTTTGCAAACTTGATGAACTCTTTCACTCTATGTTCATACACTTTTGTCATATGATTGGTATCCATCCATTATTTATTCATATCCATCCTATTTTATTTGGTAATATTGATATTTAACAAAAATTTAAACAAAATATGTTTGATTGAATATGGATCTCATGAATTTCTTACAAGAAAATGGAAATAATGAAAAATGTTTTATCATCTCACATGATCAGAAACAAAAACTTATTGAATGAAATTTATAAAAATAAATATTGAATGTAATTAATGAAATATAAAAAAAAATAAAATCTATATTATTTGAAAACCCTTTTCATAATATAAAATATGTATATTGAATATAATAATGGTTTCACAAATAAAAAAATAAATTATTATATTTTTTAAAACAATAATCCATACCTTTGAGAAAAATAGGGTCGTTACATGAGACTCAAGGGATTTAATACATCGATGTGAGTAAAAAATTAATAGAAAATGTGACTAAATTTAATATGTTGTGTGTAAAAAAGAATTTGAAATTTAAGAATGTTTTTTTAAGTGTAATTTTAAATGGATATAAATACTTCTCTAACTCTTTTAGGAAGTTAAATTTAAATTTGATGGTTTTGAAAAAATCTATGAAAATATTTTATTTTTGAAATTTTTGGATATAAACTGATAATTTTAAATGGGTGTACTTTATTAAAAACACAAGGTAGAGAATTTTTATGAAAAACCTTAGGATACAAAGGTATTTTTCAAAAACCCCTTGGAAATTTCCCATCTTAAAATATAAATATTCAATTCAATAGGTTGTAACTTTCCCAACCAAAGTTCTATATCCATATTCAACTAGGTTTACCACCTTTCTTATCCATTTTACCACATGTTATCATCTTAGGTATTATCATAGGAAATATATTTTTGGATTACATGGTAACAGTTTCACTTATATCACCCTTCAGGTTTCCTCCTATAATTCCTCTCTCATTAGTCCAAGGAATGTCTTTCTTAGTGTCCACGTGAAACTTTTGTCACCCTTTGGGTTGCCTCCTATAATTCCACTATAATTAGTGTTTTATTCCCTCTAATATTTTTTCTAGCCTATAGAGATTGATAACATACTTTAGACCTTATGAAAAATCAACTCAAGTGATATAGAAAGTTGACCTAAGTTGATTCATTGCATTAATTTTGTAGTTTTGTTTTGTATTACAATAATGAAATAAAAGAACATGTATTATAAAATGTCTATTATAATGAAATGTTTATTATAGTGAAATCTCAACTTTTACACTATCCATGTTATTTTTTTTTATAAAATAAAAATCATTAAAACATTGAATTTCTTATAAGTTAATTAAATCAAACACATATTTCTATAATAAATTGAAAACAAATCATGAAATTAACTTTAAAACTTTCTGATTTTACCTTCCATTTACATTTTAAAAAGAGTTATATTTTCCAAAATTCACTTTATATTTTATTTTAAAATACATTTATTTTTATATATTTTAAGGAATGAAATTATTCACCAAAACAACACAATTATAAAATGAACATGGAAGGTAAAATAACCCCAAGAAATAACCCCAACACAATTATATTTTAAGCACTAATCAAGAAATAACCCCAAGAAATGTTGAAAGGATTATTCCTATTTACCCCTACCAATGGAGACACAATCCAAAAAAAGGTTTAAATCCAAGGCATTGGATGGTGATCTCAAGGTTCTTGGAAATAATGATCGAGTTGAGGTTGTGGATCATGGGGTAGTTCCACTCTCTAAACAGCAAAAGAAGGAGGGTCTGGAAGTTGAGAAAACTCTGGAGATTCTCATTCATTCAGGATAAGAAATGGTGGAGGAGTGTCTTGTGATTAATGCCACAATAGAGGATGATGATAGGATGATGGACAGGTTGATGCTTGTAGATACTAATAGTGAGAAGTGTGCATGGATTAACAAGAAAGACCTTATACTAATAATAAAATTCAATAAAGGGAAGATCAAAAAATAGGAGTAAATTCAAACTTGGGACAAGCTGGCGTATCAATTTGAAGACCTAAAAAAGGATGATACAGAAACACAGGTAACCACTCTCTTCTGGAAACTATTTAGGGATAATGATTCCAGTAGTCCTAAGTTGTCTTTCAATAAATATTTGGTTTTTTTAGTGTTTGTTCTGGGTTAACCTTTTGGTTTCTCACTTTTTCCTTAAATGTGTTTTGATAATAAAAAAATAATTTTTAGTTAGAATAAATAACCCCAATAATAAAATACATAGTTTGGGAAACCATGCATCTATTAAAATTCACCCATTTTGGTTTAATTTCTTTAATTTGATACTTAATCTCCTTTATGAAATTACTAATACCTAAAAGTATCTAATTATGGTGTGTTAAAACCTTTGGATTAATATGAATTTGACTATTATAGCCATATTGAAATTATCTTTGTCCAAAGTTGGACACATACCAAAAGTAACTAAGGAACCACCCAAATGAAAAACTGAGAATTTACCTAAATTAAAACCACCCTTCCATGTTAGAAAATCCAAGAAAATTTTTAATTTTTTATCATAACGAATATAGCGTACCTTAACTCACAATTTCCCCTACACTAACTAAGCCTTCAAAACCAATTATTAACAAAATTAAAAAATTTCAATGAATCTATAATCCATTACCAAATAATTGAAACATAAACTATTATCAGAACACTTACCTGAAAATTCCAATGAATTATCATCCACAACTCTATCTCTTGAATGAACCCAAACACCATAATTACTATATTAACACTCAAACTCCTTCCTATAAAAACTTGTATACTAAAATATCATTAATTATAACCAAAACATAAAATACAAATTTTGGTAGATCACATTCATCACGACTAAATAAAACATTTCCAAACCAAATTTCCCATCATATAACTAGACCATATCAATTTACTAAAATCATATTTAACTTTCAACAACCTAAGACCATAACTAGAGACACAAGTTTCACCAGAATAACATAAAGGGGGTGTTGCACACACTACTATTCAAGAATAACAAAAAAAAGTGAACCATGAAGATAATAAGTTGAGAAATACATAAAAATAATATTTTAATAGCATACCTTTAGTTTTGAGGGTCTTGATTCATCAAAAATGTTCAGCAATGGGGATGCACCGACAAAGGGGTTTGGTGAGGTGACTGTGGGGTTCAACAAGGTAGTGGGGTGAGGCAACAGTGGTGTTCAGTGAGGCAGTGGGGTGAGGTGGTTGTGGGATTTGGTGAGGTGGTAGTGGGGTTCGACGAGAGAAATGGCAGCAGGAATACGGTTTGGTGAGAGTGGCAGCACAATGGCACTAGTAAGGTTTGGAGAGAGCGGCGGCAGCGGCGCGATGACAGTGATGTTCGGTGAGATCAATGAAGGGGAGATATTTGTCTTCCTAGAGAGCTTTAAGGTGCGTGAATATGACATTCAGTTATGGTTTATTTAAAAAAAAGATAAGACTTTTATCAACGCTTTCAAAAAATCACTGATAAAGAGTCATTTTATCAGCGCTAAAATCAAGAGCGCTTATAAAATCACTCTTTATCACCACTTTTGTAGCACTAATAAAGATACACCTTTATTAGTACTAAAAACCCACTGATAAAACATGTCTTTATCGATGTTAAAATTATAGCACTGATAAAGAATAGTATTATCAGCGGTTTTTTAACATTGATAAAGGGATATCTTTATAAGCACTAAGAAATCACTGATAAAGATCTAATGTTAATAATTAATTTATATTATTATATATATTTATAAAACTATATATATATATAATAAATATTTGTTTATTTATAATTATATATAATAATAAATATTTTTATAAATATTTTTATATATTTATATAATTATATATATTTATAAAATTATAAATATTATATATATATATATATTTATTTATTTATTCATAATTGTAAAATTAAAATAAATATATTTATTATATTTATAATTATAATTATAAATAAATAAATATATATTTAAATAACTATAAAATTATAATAAATATATTTATTTTGATTTTATAATTATTTACAAAAATATATATTTATTTATAGTTGTAATTATATATAAATATATATTTATGTAAATAATTATAAGATTATAATAAATATATTTATTATATTTATAATTTTTTAATTATATATAATAAATATATTAATTATATATATTTATAAAATTATAAACATCATATATATATTTATTATAATTTTATAATTATTTCAATAAATATATATTTATTTATACTTATAACTATAAATAAATAAATATTTATTTATGTCACACCCAGATTTTCATTTCCATCCTTTGTTTAGAACAATCTTTTGGTTCTTGGTTTTTCTCCCATGTTCCGGGTGTTCCAGATTTAAATTTTGTGTTTCAGGTGTTCTTGACTTAAATTTTGAGTCATTGAAGTGTTGGGTGGTATTTGGCCTTATTCATTGTTAGTATGAAGGTAAAGGGAGTAAATTTCCTGGTGGATAGTTTGTGAAACCCCTAATGTCACTTCTCTATGGGGTGTATTTGATGGGTAGTTTATCCCCTTGAATTATAATAGTTTTGGGGTGAAAAGGGTGATGTTTGGGGGCTTTTCTCCTGGTCGCACGGTTAAGGTGCATGGTTAGTTTAACCATATAGACAAAGTGTGTAGGGGATGCATGGTTTGGTCACATGGTTTAACTATCCATGCTGCCTAAGTATGCAATTCCTGCAACACTAGACAGTGGGAAATCACATGATTCGTTAAACCGTGTGATCTAACCGTGCAACCCACTCGGGAAAGAGTATTTTATAATTTTATACTTTTTAAGTGGGGTTTCTTCCCTTAGCCTACCTCATTTGAACCCTATGACTGAAACACCTCCCATGGTGCTTTTTGGCTCCTCCAAGCCCCTCTATGTGGGATTTATGGTGGTTTCTCGGTGATTCTTCACCCGGATCAAAAGTTTAGGGCTCCTCTCTCTTTCTCCTTTGATTTTATTCCATTTTCCATTTCTCCTCTAACCCAAGTGGCCATGTTTCTCATATTTTCATACCTATAGTGGTGTAAAATTGGGGGTTTTTCCTTCTTAGGGTTCCTTCCGATTTGTATTGCTTCTTGGAGCCTTTGTGGAGTTGTTTTAGGTTGGAAATATTGAAGCGCATGCATTTTGAGGTAGGTTTCCCTTGCACTTGTCCTTTAAATTTAATATTTGTTAGTTTCTTTCTTTTTTCACCTTTCTTGGATGTTAATTAGTGATTTATTATTTTTATAATAATTTTTTAATGTGAAATGATGTGGTTTGATTAATTGTTTTGAATATATTTTGTGGCTTTGTTGATTTGTGCACACTATGTGTTTGATAAATTGTTCGGTTGGATTTTTCAAGTGGTTTGTGATTTTTAAAATCATCGTTTGGTATTGTAATTGTGTATGTTACATCTAAAATGGTGGTTGTTTTTTCTCAAATGGATTTCTAAATGGTTTTGGACTTTAAAGTGGTGTGTGTTTGGTTCATTGAAAATGGTGTGGCATGTAACGGAAATGTGTTGGTTTCTTTTTAGAAAAATGTGATTTCTTGAAGGGTGTTTGAGTCTTGGTTAGAACTTTTGTAAAAATTGTTGTGATTAAAACTCTCCTTGTATAATTATCTTACCTTGATTATGATTTAATGTTTTTGGGAGGCCCACACTGAGAGGTTCCATTGTGTTTGAATGGTTAAAAGGCAAGAGGTTGTTCCTTGGGGTGACTCTGGGTGACTTGTTGTGTGAGTTTCTTATGTGTGATATATATATAATCTTGTGATTAGATTCTCAGTTGGAATTGGTTAAATATCCCCCTTTTTATTCATGACATGGGAACCTGGTATAGCAAGAAATGTTTCGGTGAATGATTGTTGCACTAGTTTAGATTATGCACTTGCTAGTGGACTTTAGTATGGACTATCTGCTTTGGGATTGTTCCCATTGGTTAGGCCAGGTAGGGTGAGATAGAGTTTCTTGGAATTATGATGTCATCAAGTAATGAATTCATTTTGGATGAGTCACATGTATAGCAGGTTCTAGATTATTCATGATCTCCGAGGTTCTCCCATGTTCTTTGAAACTTAGTTTTCTATGGAGGATGATTTATTTTCTAGTTAGTTGGTTGCTATTGTGTGATTAATTCCATTTCCCTTATCATGTGATCATTATTATTTCTCTCTTGTGTGGTGTACTCCTTTTGGAAATTAATAAATTGGTTTTAAAAGGTTTATGTAAAAAAAATTGAAAATGATTTTACATTTCTTTTTCCCCTTTTTAAGTGAAAGCATTATTCTTCTTCTTCTCTAAAGTGCTAATGGTTCCTTCTTGAAAAAGATTTAGTTTTAAATGAAAAAGGGAAATGGACCATGTTTGGTTTTAAAGTGGAAAAAGTTGTGTGAAAAAACCTAGTTTTGTATATTGTATTTCAAACCTAAATTTGATGTTTCTTTTATTCAAAGGAAGTGCATTGGGAATAAATTATTCGAGCATGCCTACTGTATTTTAATACTCAAGCATATAGTTCTTTATTGTTTTTAGTTTATATTAAAGGTTCCAACTTTGGTTTGATCATATTGGGATATATTTGGTTATGGATTGGAGAGAGACCCTTAGGGTCACATAGAGATGTCATGGTTGTTAGGTTCAGATTGGCGTTTTTGTATAGTTTTGTTGTATAGTTTTTTGTATTATCATTTTATGTGTAAATTATGTTCAGTTTGTAATCATATTTATATTGGGATGATCTATTTATTTTCGTCATTTGGTTTATTTATATTGGGAAAAATCCTTCCCTTGGTTACTTTGTTGATTCCCTGGCACTAGTTATTAGCCTATGGGGAATGAGAATTCTCTTTGGGCCCTGTGTCAGGCTAGGTTGGGTGTCTAATTGGATGGAATCCCATATTGGTTCGTGAACAAATGGTATTAGAGTAGGTCATTCTTTATAGGAACTTGATTTTAGAGCACCCTATGTTATTCGGGATATCAAGGTAGATGGAGTAGGATTTTTGGAACACGTGATGTAGGTCTAGGGGAGTGTCTGGACAACATTTTTTGGATCAAAACCTTGAGTTTCTAGGAGAAGTTCGGTTTTGTTGATTCCTTTGATTATTATGGCTTGTTGGGTATTTGGGATACGAAATGGGAGTTAGGATAAAGGTCTCAGTGAGCTCGTAAGGACTGTAAATCCGTATAGAGCTGTGGACATCATCCTAGATGACTCCCTATAATAGTGGCATGATTAGAATATGGTCATCAGCTATATGGCCATGTCACCCATCAAAACTAATTTCCCCTTGTGAGTTGTTTTGGATACCTCTTGATTTTGAAATTGTTTTGAAAACCCTTGAATTAAAATAGTGAAAACTTTAATTTTTGTGGTAATGGTTTCTATTTTTGGAAGATGGAAAATTAATTTTCAGATTCATTTTAGAAAATGGTTTTTGAAATTTTCTTTATGTAAGATGAATATTTTTTATAAAAATGAGTCTTAATCAAATTATTTTTGATGGAATGAGTTTTTAGTAAAATTATTCTTGATGAAATGTGATTTTTATAATTGATGGAAATTTTTTGAATAAGATGAATTGGTTTATTGGGACATATGATTTTGTTCTCAGTTTCTCTTTTGAGCTTTGGGTTATTTAGATTTAAATTTTTAGTTTTGGGGTGTTTTCTATTGGCGAACGGTCAGTGCACAGTTTGGAAAAACCGTGCAGCTTACTCCAGGTAATTGTGAAAGATTTTTTGTGCTTCTAGTTAAGGGATCGCATCCCACACACAGTTAGTCAAACCATGTTTTTTAAAGTGTGCGGGAAGCTGCTATGTCGGGATAGAACCATTCCACACAGTTGTCACACAGTTTTAAACCGTGTGATTTCCCTAGTTGTTCACTAAGGGAAAATGGTTAGCACACTGTTTGGTAAACCATGTGGCCTAACCATATATAGTTCTTGGGTGTCTTAAAAATGTGAAAACTTGGGTTGAGTGTTCTATTTTGAAAGTGAAAAAAAATTGAGGTTGGCCTTTGGTATTCTTGTGAGCACCCACATGTGAGGATCTTTGTGAAAGTGTGTATGGTTAATGAAATGAGTGGATGGGTGCCTATATTGGCATAATAATTTGCATGTTTGAGGCTCTAAGGAATACCATTGTTGATTGTGAAACCTTTTAAAATTGTCTTTCTTTTCTAAAAGTGTTTTAAAGAGAAAAAGAAATTGTGATTTTTTGGTGATCAGTGGTGGTGTAGTTTATTTTCTTGTGTTTTGAGAATGATATTTCTTATACGGTGTTTCGATATTGAGAATTATTATTGGTGGATTTTTTTTATTGAGTTCTTGGTTTTCTTGTTTCTTAGTATCTTCCCTCATAAATATTTTATGGATATTCGATGTTCGGTTATGGGTGGTGCACTGTTAACAGAAATTCTATTTGATCAACCCGTAGACTACCTTCTTGAATTTTGGAAGCTAAATCCTCCTCTCATTTATGGTCAAGTGGATCCTCTCTAAGTGGAAGAGTGGATTCAGAAGATTGATAGAAACTTTAGTTTCCTTGAGTTTCCTGATTTGTTAAAGATAAAGTTTTTTACCTTTATGCTTGAAGGTCCTCCCTGGAATTAAAGGAATTTGGTCTCTCAAACCAAGCCTCATGAAGATCTTAGCTAAGATTTCTTCAAGGATTCATTTATCTAGTAGTATTTCTCTGAGGTCACAAAGGTGGGGAAGGGGATGGAAATGTTTTTTTATAGTAGGGTTATGGGTATGTGTTGGAGTTCTATAGTCACTTTTTAGATCTAGTTATATATGATATGAGGTATGTTGCGAACGATCCCTTAAAGGATCGACATTTTGAATATGGTCTTCATCCTGATCTGCAGTCAAAGGTGTCAAAGTTCAACTTAACCTATTTTTCTGATGTGGTGAGGCAATATATTCATGTTGAAGTTGTGATAGAAATAGTACTTGAGATGTATGACCTTCCTCTAGTTTCTGAAAGTGGTGAAGGTAATTCTAGTAAGAAGAATGGGAAGCATCCTAAAGTTGGTGGTGCTAGTAGGGGAATTAAGAGGCATTTAGTTCTTTCATCATCCTTTTTTAGCACAATATCATGATTTGTAATTAGTGTGGTAAGCATGTTTATAATAATTCATCATGTCCAAATTCTCCAAGGACCTACCATATCTCTAGGTTCCTAGGTCACTTGCAAAGTTTTTTTCAGGGTGTTTCCAAAAATCAACATGGAGCCAGGTCCACCTTTTTGAAAGTCACCCCTTCCCATTTGAAGGAGCAAGGTGTCATCTTATGTTTAGTTTTAAGACCCATTATTTTTTAGTGTTCCATCCATTTTAGTGGTTGTGATTTTCCATGTTTTCCTTTCCCTGTAATAGTTAAGTATATTGTGTGTCTTTTTTGAACTTTTGTTTTAATGAATGCATATCTTTTGGAAATTATGATTTTTCCATTCTAAGTGGAGGTGTGTTTTGTGTGTTCCATGTTCCCATATTTTCTCATTAGGGTGAAAGGGGAGGATGTGTGTGCATCTCCTAAATCATTTTCTTTGTGAAAGTGCCTTGTTGGACCGAAGATAGTTTTGTGTTGTGTCATGATCATTTGGTTCTTTATGGGGTGTTATGTGATCGCTTGTGTCACCAAAAGAAGGATTTATGATTAGGGATCATCATCTTCTGACTACGGGGTAGTAGATGATTCATGACATCATGGATTCAACCATAGGTCCCATAGTGAATCTTTTCATGCAGTTAGTAATTGTTGGAGGTTTTGGTTTATATGGGGAGTTTTTGTGTTGGTTCATGCTAGGTGTTCCAATGTCATCCAGTTCTAGTTGGTTTATAATGGTGGGGAGTTCATTTTGGCCTCTCATGATGATAAATTAGTTTAGTCTCTGGAGTTAGTTTTGTGCTAGGTATTTTCTTCCAGAATGTTTTGATTCTGGGTTTTTTTTTGTGGGCATCGGACTTTTAGAGTACACTCAGTGGTTTTTCTTGTGGAAATTTTTTGAGGTTTATGGTTTGAGTTTTACCATAATTCTTTGAGAATTGTTTTTTGTTGTTGATTTGTTTTGGGTAGAAGTGTGTGTATCATCTTTGTGATAGTTAAAGCTCTTAATTTTTGTGAATCGGGTCTTAAAAGTGCATGAACCTTTATCTTTGATCGATAAACTAGAAATTTTATGGATTTATGGGGGAAGAAAGTATGATGGTGGGGAGAATTGCCACATCCGAATTTTTATTTTCATCCTTTGTTTAGAAATATATTTTATTTCTTGGTTTTTCTCTCATGTTATGAGTGTTCCAAATTTAAATTTGGTGTTTTAGGTGTTCTTGATTTAAATTTTGAGTCATGCAAGTTTTGGGTGGTATTTGGCCTTGTTCATTGTATGTGTGAAGGTATAGGGAGGAAACGGATTGGTGGATAGTTTGTCAAACCCCCGGTGTCACTTATCTATGGGGTGTGTTTGATGGATGGTTTATCCCCAAGAGTTATAAGAGTTTTGGGATGAAAAGGGTGATGTTTTAGGGCTTTTCTCCAGGTCACACGGTTTGGTTGAACAGTTTAACTAACCATGCAGCCTATGTGTACAACCCATGCACCACTAAAGAGTGGTCAATCACACTATTTGTTAAACCGTGCAAGCTAACTATGAAACCCACTCAGGAAAGGGTATTTTGAGATTTTATACTTCTTTTTAAGTGGGGGTTTTCCCTTAGAATCCCCTATTAGAACCCTTCAACCAAAAAACCTCTTATGGTGGTTTTGGGATCCTCTACGACCCTTTAATCCCCTACAAGTGGGGTTTAATGTGGTTTCTTGGTGATTCTTCACCCATATGTAAAGGTTAGGGATCCTCTCTCTTTGTCCTTTGATTTTATTCCATTTTCTATTTCTCCTCTAATCCTAGTGGCCATGTTTGTCTGATTTTCATACCTAGGGTGGTGAGAAATTAGGGGTTTTGTCTTCTTAGGATTCCTTGTGGTTGTTCTTTCTTCACATAGCCTTTGTGGAGTTGTTTTGGGTTATAATTATTGAATAACATGCGTTTTGAGGTAGGTTTTCCTTGCACTTGTCCTTTAAATTTAATATTTGTTGGTTTCTTTCTTTTCACACCTTACTTGGATGATAAATATTGACTTATGATTTTTAGAATAATTGTTTGATGTGAAATGAGGTGGTTTTCTTAATTGTTTTGAATATATGGTGTGGCTTTGTCGATTTGTGCATACCATGTGTTTGATAAATTGTATGGTTGGATTTTATAGGTGGTTTGTGATTTTTAAAAACATGGTTTGGTTTTATAAATGTGTTTTTTACAACTAAAATGGTGGTTTGTATTTCTCAAATGGATTTATAAATGGTTTTGGAATTGAAAGTGGTGTGTGTTTGGTTCTTTGAAAATGGTGTGGCATGTGAATGAAATTTGTTGGTTTCTTTTTGGAAAAAGGTAATTTCTCAAAGGGTGTTTGAGGACCAGTTGGAACTTTTTTGAAAATGGTTGGGGTGAAAATACTCCTTGGATAATTATCTTACCTTGATTATGATTGAATGTTTTGGGAGGCCAATGTTGAGAGGCTCCCTTGTGTTTTAATGGTTGAAAGGGAAGAGGTTGTTCCTTGGGGTGACTTAGGGGTGACTTGTTGTGTGAGATAATTATGTGTGATATATACATGCTTGTGATTTGATGCTCAATTTGAATTGGTTGGATCACCCCCTTTTTATTCGTGACATGAGAACCTATAATAGAAAGTGATTTTTTGTTGAACGATTGTTTCACTAGTTTAGATTACGCACTGGATAGTGACCCTTAGTATGGACTATTTTCTTTGGAATTGTGCCCCTCAATCAGACCAGGTAGGGTACGATCGATCATTTGGGCATTACGATGTCATCAGGTAAGGAATGCCTTCAAGATGAGTCTTATGTACAGTATGTTCTAGATTATCAACAAGCTCCTAGGTTCTCCCATGTTCTTTGGCACTTAGTTGTCAGTGGTGGATGGTTGAGTTGCTAGTTGGTTAGTTACTCTTGTGTGCTTACTTCCATTGCTCATATCATGTGATCATTATTGTTGATCTCTTGTGTGGTGTACTCCTTTTTGAAAGTGATGAGTTGTTTTTCAAAGGTTTATGGAAAAATGTTTTGAAAGTTCTTTTACATTTATTTTTTTCCCTTTTTAAGTGAAAACGTTATTCTTCTTCTTCTCTAAAGTGGTAATGGTTCCTTCTTGTAAAAGATTCTGTTTTAAATGAAAAAGGGGAAATGGATTGTGTTTGGTTTTAAATTGGAAAAATGTTTTTGAAAAAACTAGTTTTGTATATTGTATTTCAAACCTGAAGTTTATGTTTCTTTTATTCAAAGTAAGTGCATTGGGAATAGATTATTTGGGCAGGCCTACTGAGTTTTAATATTCATGCATGTAGTTCTTTCTTGTTTTTAGTTTTTATTTCAGGTTCCATCTCAGATTTGAACACCTTGGATGATGGTTGGTTATGGATTATAATGTGAACCTCGGGGTCACCTGGAGATGTTGTGGGTGTCAGGTTTAGTTTGGGGTTTTTTGAATAGTTTTGTTCTCCAATTTTTAGTATTATCAGTTTATGTGTAAATGATGTTCAATTTGGTAATCATTTTTATATTGGGTTGCTCTATTTATTTTTTTTTTGTTTGGTTTATTTATAATGGGTGAAATTGTTCTCTTGGTTACTTTGTTTATGCCCCGGAAATGGTTGTTAGCCCATGGGGATCGGGAACACCCTTCGAGCCCTGTATCGGATCGGGTCGGGTGTCAGATTGGATGGCATCCCTACTTGGTTGGTGACAATTTATAATTATAAAATTATAATAAATATATTTATTATAATGTTATAAATATTTATATATATTTATATAGATATATATATAATTATAAATATTTTTATATAATTATAAATATATTTATATCTATATATCTATTAATATATAAATATATATTTATTTATTATAATTTTATAATTATTTATATATATTTATTTATTTATAATTATAATTATAAATAAATATATTTGTATATATTTGTATATAATTATAAATATGTATGTATATATGTATATTAGGTGTTTGGGGATACAATTACATTAAAATATACACACATCACACACATAGGCTGGAAAGGCAGGTCATAGTTCCCCCAAGGTGATAGCTCACACATCAAGCTTTATTTATTCAGTACATGGCTCGTAGGTCCAGTGGGCATGAAGACCATTACATAGCTCATTGTCCTAGTGGGCATGAAATCTCATTACATTCCCTTGAAGGCCTAAAATTTTTACCTAAAATCCCTCTGGTGAATAGTGATGCTAGAGTACCTAATATGCTACAGTGTCTGCTACAATGTTGTCGTCACTATAGTTCTTGCTACAGTACCACCACTACAATGCTTCTGGTATTATAGTTTCATCGATGCTACATTACCACTGTAGTGCTACCACAGTACCCTACGTCGTATGGTTTTGAACCCCCAACCTCGATGTAGTATTACAGGGTGTTTTATCACTAAGAAGAACCCCAACTACAATATATTTATATATGTATTTATAAACTAATAATAAATTTATTTATTATAATTTTATAATTATTTAAATATATATATTTAGTTATAATTATAATTATAAATAAATATATTTAAAAGGTATTTATATATAATTAAAATTTTATAATTATAAATATTATTATTACAACAGTTTGTGGGAGGGAAGAAATATAAGGAAAATCCTACTCTAAGCCAACAAGAATGAAATCGACGAGACTCAAACACGAGAACCCGCAGAACCGCTACCAACTGAGTTAGACCCTAGGGGATTTATAATTATAAATATAATAAATATATTTATTATTCAAATATATTTATTTCAATTTTATAAGTATTTATGGAAATATAATAAGGTAATGGGTATAACATGAATCACTACTGGAACTTGGTGTCTTCCCAACGGTACTATAACAATGGTTTGTGGAAACCGTTACTATAGTGTAAAAGAAGTAACACTTTCCAACAGTTTGAACAAACCATTGGGAATGTGTATATATTCTTAAGATTTCCCAACGGTTTTCTAAAACCATTGGGAAAAACAATTTTCTCTAAGGTATGCCAATGGTTTTGATAAACCATTGGTATAAAGGGGAGCTTTCCCAACAATTTTTAAAAACTGTTGGGAATGTTTTCCCCCAAATACCAAGCGCCCCAGCTCCCAGTAGATCTGATTGTAGACCTAATCGAGACCTTCTCCTGACGTATTCTCTACCGCAAAACGCCTTCAAACCAAAGATCCTTCTTCAATAAAACAAATTTTTATTTCTACACTTCAAATTGGTAAGTGTTACCTTAGTTTTGTGTTATTCCTATTTTTATTTTATGTTTGATGTTTTGATTTCGGCTAAATTAGAGTTATTGCTCTTGGAGTACCGAACCCTTTGTTTGTTTTATGTTTTTTTTGTTCTACACTTCATACATCGCAAATGGTCTGTTTAGTGAGGTTTGTTTAGTGCAGGGGGTAAAGGGTTTGTTTTATGTTTTTTGTTTAGTGGGGTAAAGGGTTTGTTTTATGTTTGTTTTATATTTGTTTTATGTTTTTTTATGTTTGTTTTATGTTTGTTTTATGTTTGTTTTATGTTTGTTTTATATTTTTTGTTTAGTGGGGTTTTATGTATTATGTTTAGTGGGGATTTATATTTTTTGTTTAGTGAAATGGCTAATGCATGATAGTTGGGCTTTTTTAATGAATAAAATGATTTAAAATAAAAATACCCTAAGGGGGTTGTAGGAGGTGTAGGGGGGTTGTCCAGGTGTGGGGGGTTGTCCAGGTGGGGGTGGGTTTTCCAGGGGGCTAGGGGCTGT